>JABWPP010000050.1:48742464-49342464 GCA_016920855.1 Puya raimondii | reverse complement strand
ATTAAACGAATATAGTTCTTGATACAGATATAAAAAACGAAAACTCATCAAATTTGGATTCAGATGTGGATATTGTCCAAGTTCGATCCAAACCCAGATTAATTTTATATTGCATAATATATATGAATATTTGATGTTATATTTAAACTTTTTAAAAAAAATTTAGATTTTAATATCATATGTTTTGAAATATGATAAAAAAATATTTTGAGTTCATATTTTTCGGGCTTCGAGTTTTTGGTTCGATTTTGTCTCAGATATGAATTTTTAAAATCCGCCGAATTCAGACGTTTAGGTTGAATATCCAAAAAATCAATATAATAGAAAATAATCATGAAATTGCTCATCCTATCATATTCATTGCTAAATACCCAAAAAAATGCTAAAACTTTTAAAAAATATCTTACTTTACTTATCTAATTTGTTCCCAATATTTTTTAGAAAAAGAAAATACTTCCACGTGGCATTTATCTATTTACTAGGATCTACAGGTGCATAGCCTCCTCCTTACCAACCGGTGGACCCGGTGTACGCACAGGACTGCATTACCACTAACGTTATCTTTACAAAACAATACCATACACAACCGAACGGCTCCGATCGCATTAATCTCCGTGTCCGATTGAGATCAACGTGTGGATCTGGGCCACGTCGTTGTTCAGATGAAACACCAAAAGCCTATTTTCGTAATTTCGACATAATTTTAAGGACTTTACCTCGCCGTATATATACCACGTCAAGATTACACTGTAGACTTCGTTTTGTGCGCCCTTGCTCCGACACTCTCTTTCGCTCTCTCTCTCTCTCTCTCTCTATCCCCACACCGCGAAACCCTAGACCCGTGGGGGAAGAAACCCTAATTATTTGATCCTCGGCCCCTCGCTCTCCCATTTTTCGCCATGGGAGCGAGTCGTAAGCTTCAGGGCGAGATCGATCGGGTTCTGAAGAAGGTCCAGGAGGGTGTCGAGGTCTTCGATAGCATCTGGAACAAGGTATTATGCCTATGGAAATTTGTGGGGTTTTAGTGTTTCGAATGATGTTTCTTGGTACAATTTTTGATGATTCTTGTGGGATTTGTTAGGTTTATGATACGGATAATGCGAATCAAAAGGAAAAATTTGAGGCGGATCTGAAGAAGGAGATCAAGAAGCTGCAGCGGTACCGTGATCAAATCAAGACGTGGATACAATCGAGCGAAATAAAGGATAAAAAGGTGAGATATAGTGTAAAATTTGAAGTGCTTTTATAAAGAGCTCTTTAAGTGACCGAGTCTTTAAATTGTTTAACATGGACACTTTGTATGCCTTTTTGGGGATTGGGATGATATAACTACCTTGCCATCTGACATCATATATTAAAATCTACATGGGATGATAGATGATATAATTTCCATAAATTGCCATTTGACATCATATATAATAATATTAATAATAATTTACATGATTTCATGAACTATCAGTTGCTAAATTGTCAATTTCATGCAGTTTAATCATTGGATTTATTTGCTATTTTGTTACGTACCTTACAAGTTGCCGAGTAATTTCGCACTTCCAGAAGAAATGTGATGGTTGTTGAAATAGTTTGCCTGTTCATATAATTAAACATTACTGAGTTGGTTGCTTTTTGTCCATGTTTAGCTATATTTATTGCTATTCACTTTTGATTTCTTTGTGATTTTGTTCTATGCTTGAATGTCGCATTTTAAGCACGCAAACGTTAGTAGGCGAGCTTCTTGAAGTGTAATATATTTTGTATCCATGGCTGCATATCTCTGGGATTGACATTCTACTTCATGATTTATTATGACATAGGTCAGTGCCTCTTATGAGCAGGACCTCCTAGATGCTCGCAAGATTATTGAGCGCGAAATGGAAAGGTTTAAGATCTGCGAAAAGGAGACTAAAACAAAGGCATTTTCAAAAGAAGGATTAGGCCAACAACCCAAGACTGTAAGCTGGACTTCATCAATTATGTGAATGCCTGATAAAATTTTAGAAGATTGGTCATCTTTTTAGATGGACATAACATTTGCATTCTGCTCCTGCTTACTTGTTTTACCTTGTTCTGGCCTTTCAACATGTCAGTTGCCCCTTCTTAGTTAATCATTTCCTAGAAGGACACAAGTTTTGCCGATTTAAATTACATGCGGCTTTGGCAGTTTAAATTCTTATGTTGGGATTATGTGCAGAATGATCTGCACTTTAGGGCCTGTTTGTTTCACCGAAACTGGACTTTGGGTTGAAGTGGAGTTCTGAAAAAACTACTTCTCCCCCGCTGTTTGTTTTCATAGCTATGGAAGTGAAGTTCTTCAGTTCTACTGTTTGTTTGGGAGGAAATGCATGATGTAAAATTATAATTTATGTATTAATAATAAATAACTTAGTAAATAAAAAAATATAATTTTTTTTATATAATTAAAAAATTTAATTTAAAACAACGAAATTATTTTTTATACATGAATTACAATAATACAACAAATAAAATTATAAATTTAAAAAATATTAATACTTAATTAATCAATTTTTATCATATTTTAAATGTATATGAAGAAAATAGTAAAGCTTAACTAATCAATTTTATTATATTTTATATATGCAAACTAAATAAAAGAGTAATTAGTACCATAATTAAATATATTTAAATATAACTAGCTTTATCTATTATATTTTATTATTTTTTTCTTCATCTCTCTTCACTGTAATTGACTTCGGCCCATGGTGGGCCGAAGTCATTTACGCCGTTTCGGGTAACTTGAGTTTCGAGCGTATTTTTTTTACGGCGAACCAAACAGCAGAACTGATTGTTTACGGCCGAAAGTGACTTCACACCTCTCCACTTTCACCCGAACAAACAGGCGGGCGTTTGGATTGACGAATTTCTAGATCCAACGTAACTCAAGTGCAGAGGTGTTTGAGTCTTCCTGAAGTGTGATTATTTTTCCGTTGTTTGTTTTGACATAATTTGTATAGTCTGAAAGTTAAATTCAATCACTTCTTCTGTTTGTTTTGGGGTAACTTGATGCTGGTGAAATTAATTTTTTGAGTTCCATTGTTTGTTTTGATGTAAGTAAGTGAATTCCGTTACATCCTGATATAGTGGAAAACTTATTCTATAAAATTCAACCTATTAAATAATTAAAAAATTTATTATTATTTAAATATAATGCTAATTTATTATAAATGAGGTAATTTTAACTTATTGTAAAGGAAGTAGAGTTTAGGTTATACTATTTAATAATTTTTTTAGAGAAAGTTGAGTTTGCTGGAAGTCGAGTTCGGCATTCTAGAGGGGGAAGTCAAGAGTAGGTGAAGTGGAGGTATAAAGTAACTTGAGTTACACTATTTTTTTGACTTACACCAAAACAAACATCGGAGGTGATGGAACTTGAGTTCCACTCTCCCACTTACACCAAACCAAACGGGCTGCGTTTATAGCTTATTGCAACTGCTAGAACATACTTGAAGCACTTGCTCCTTTTATTTTTCTTTTTGCTAATTTATCAAAGTACTTTTAATATTTCATGCAGGATCCAAAAGAGAAGGCGAAGTCAGAGACAAGGGACTGGTTGAACAATATGGTATGGCAAATCAGTTGCATATCTATGCCAGAAAGTTATTAAAGTTGCATGCAGCATAGGTTCTAATAATAACCTAAGTAGGCCAAATTTTCTTTGTGGGAACTTCTTGTTGTGCACCATATGACTTTCATGTCCCTGACAGTGTTATCAATTCAGAAACTAGCAAAGTCTGAGAAATACCAACTAGTTTGTTTCTTAGGCAGACTGATTACTAATGTCATAAAAACTTTTGACAGATTAGCGTGATTAAAATGCTATCAATATCTACCAAAAATAATTTATGTTCTTGTTATTAATATTTGACTCACTGAAGTATTCTGTTTCATGCCCTTATTTGTTTTCTTTTGGAACTTTCAGATTCTACTTGTCTTTTGTGTTGTTCATTATCAAATTAGAGTAAATTTGTATTATTGAGCATTCTTGTTAAATTTCGGACTTGAGAGGATATTCTGGTTCATGCTGCATGTTTATTATTTTTGAAACTTTTGTACAACATTTTTTCCTTTCTACTATGATTCTATCTTTTCTTTCATATATTTTTCAAGTGAAAATATCATGTTCAAGATAGTTCTTAAGCGTTTGTAGGTTGGAGATTTGGAAAATCAAATTGATAATTTCGAAGCTGAAGTTGAAGGGTTTTCTGTTAAAAAGGGGAAATCAAGGCCACCTCGACTGGTAATAATAGCTTGACAATTGGTTGTGGCAAATATGTTCTGCCAGTGATAATCCCTTTATCCTTGGTTAGTTCACATAGTTGATTTGATATTCCTATCATTTTTTCTCAGACACATTTGGAAGCATCCATTGCTAGGCATAAGGCTCATATATTGAAGTTGGAGATGATTTTGAGACTCTTGGATAACGACGAGTTGACTCCTGACGAGGTCAATGATGTTAAAGATTTCCTAGAGGATTATGTTGAACGTAATCAGGTTTGTCTTTGGCTCCCTTCCTAACATTTTCAAGATTACATGCTATTACATTTCATCTATGCGCGCGCGCGAGCACACACACCTATATAGATAGATGTGCATATGTGTGTGGATGACATGTTGTGTGCCCATGGATGTCTATGTGTGCATGTTTTCTAGATTATTTATTTGATATTATTAACAATTGGTACAATTCAAAATTCATCATGGATACCTTTTGCTGGTGCTGACTAAACGAATGGAAGGTGGATTTTGATCAATTCAATGACGTCGATGAGTTGTATAGTTCATTACCATTGGAAAAGGTTGAAGCACTCGAAGACCTGGTTTCACTTGTTCCTTCCAGTCTTGTGAAGGTAAAATATATTGCTAATCATTCTCATATTACTTTATTCCTCTTGGAGTAACTATCAGCAAATCTTTGTGGAGAAATATTTGGTTAATTTTTGTCACTGTAAATTTGATCGATTTGTTGTTGTTGTTTTTGGAGTTAAGGAAATTCCAAATTGATGAAATTAAGCCTCCTGTTTTAATTTCTCAATTTTAACGTTTAAGTTATTTAACTGTATAAAAAGTAGCTTGGGATGATATTGGAAGATCTTTTTTCTTAAAAACAGATAAGGTGGCTCTTTGCTGGTGTTATAGGCATGTGGGAATTGGCATGCCAACATTGCCATCAATTTATATATATTGTCTAGTCTGGTTTGTCAATTGGCAGGCTGAACAACACTTTGTTGCATCATTTAAAGGAAAAAAGTTTAACATTTTGGTATCGTAGAGTAGCATATGCTGGATGCTGAAAAGTTGAAGCAGTCAGATTATGTGTGGATGTTTAGTGAAGCTCTACTTCCTAATCAGTGATTTCAATATTTCACTTGAATTCTGGGCGCATTTTGTGTTTTTATATGCATAGGATAGAAACATTACATTGTGGTATGTCGAGTGGTCCTTCAAGGGTTTTGTTAGACAAAGTTAAATTTCATTTGCCACGCAACATCTTCCTGACTGCCATATTCTCCAAATTAGTCTTATTCACGTTGTTCATCTATAAAGACAAATATGAAATGAATCGCTCATTATTTTAAGGCATGTAGAGTTTCTAGTGACAACTTGTTCATGATTCTGTTTTACTGGAGGAGCAAAGAGAAGTGGGTTTTGCAATAGAATCGGGACTATTTATAGTCAAGCAGTTTTCTGAAGGCAAGATTTAAAGGACGAGGAAATATCATCTAGATAATAAGTTGGTAATATTCTAGGTTATACTGTGGTAATGTTGCATGCTGCCTCTCAGCATGTGCCATGTGGTAAGGTTTCATGCTCTATGCAAGTCTGTATTTGACCTGACCTGAAATTTACTGAGAAATTTTCACATGTATACTAATTATAGGAGCACTGAATTATTTCTCCTTTCTTTTATGCATGCAGACCATATGTTTTTTTTTTGTTTTTATATGTCGCAAATCTTATCACTTGGAGTGCTTTGCCCAACTACTTTTCCCCAGTGTTCAAAATATTATACAGTTTCGAGCATGGCATTTAGCATTTTACTGTTTTAGCAACGATGTTGAGAACAATTTTCTAGCTTTGTAACATTAACTGTTTTTCTTAGTCTAACACAAGCTTTTCACTAGGTTGCTTTGTCGTCAACTGCTTCACAAAGTACCACTCAGGACCAAAGTGAGGAAGCATCTTCTCAGGACAGCAATTCTGATCCAGTACCAAGAACACCACCCTCGAAAAGCGGCACCCTGGGATCTTTGGTTTCTGTCACTTCTCCTAGAATTGGCTCGGGGACAATTGCTGGTCCTAATGCTGCTGTTACTGCCAATGCTTCTCCACGTTCATCTGTTGGTAGTTCAGCAGTAGCTGCTGTTGGATCTTCATCTGTCAGTAGTTCATCGAGTTCAGTGAGGGATGTTGATAATATGGCTCCTAGCCATCGCCCATCTCCTGCTATACGTGAAACTAGAAAGGGAAGTGGTGTTACTCAAGAGCTATCCAGTCAAACATCCATAAGTGCTTCTGTTAGTTTAGGTGCAGCAAGTGGACCCTCAGGAAATGGAACACTTGGATCAGTTCCTCTAACTGCCAATTTGCCGAAAAGAAATGTTCTAGGTGCTGATGAGAGAATGAGGAGCAGTGATGTTCCTCAGATGTCAGGTTCAGCTCTAGGCGACAGAGTTCTATTGCAGCATGCCTCAAGATCTAACGACGAAACCTGTTCAAGCAATTCCAATAGCCTTGGTGATGGTGGCATTATTGGAGGGAGGGTCTTGTCACCTTCAGTTGGTAGTGGAGTTCATTGGGGACCTCAATCTGCAGCTTCTTTACAGAACCAAAATGAAACAGTATGTTCTCTTTTCTCTTGAAGAAAGCAGAATCTTCCAATATGCATTAAAAGTTTAAACCTTTCCATTCTGTATCACATGTTAACATTTTGCTACGATCCGCTTTTGTTCTTTGCATAACTTCAAAACTGTCAAATAGATGGATGTATAAATAAGTTACATGTATAGACGTTGAAACCACCTTGTTGGTGTCTTGAAGTTTTAGGATCCTGGCATGTCAAGTTGGCTCATCCATCTTGCAATGTAATATCCTTGTCAATGATTACCTTGTATTGCTTTTTTATGTGAATGTTTTCTGACATAATATACTTGTATAAATAGTCTGCAGTTTCACATTAATGCCTTAGTGAGTTAAAAGATTTGATTATGTGCTGGTTGTAAAAACAGACGACTAATAAACTGAACTTACCTTGCTGTCGGGTTTGTACTGATCAATGCTTCTGGCTAGTATGAACTAAAGTGGCTGTCAGATTTGTACTGCTGAATTTTTCTTGTGTGTATACCTTACATTCTGTTTTTTCCTGTTCTATATCTTTCTTTCGATTTTAGCAAGTACTAAAGATAATATTGTCCAAGAATTAATATTTGGTTTTTTGCCCTACTCTTCTCTTCTTTTTCGTTCATTCCGATATTTTCTTGCAGAGTTGCAGGAATGCAATTCAGATGGTCTATACTTAAGAAGATGAACTTGTTGTATCGTTTTCTCCAGGGTCAATTTCGTGGAAGGCCTGAGATTGCTGCTGACCAAAGGGAGAAGTTTTTGCAACGGCTACAACAAATACAGCTGCCGAGTCAAAATAGTCTTCCAAGCATGTCTCAGTTTTCTAGTGTGACTCAAAAGCAGTTTCCCATGCGGCAGCAAAACTCGCTCTTACAACAGGTTTGTCCTCTGTTTTTCTGCACTTCCTACAAGTCGCAGATGTTCTATTTTCTGACGAAAGTTTTATTTTTGTACTGCATTTGCCCATTAAAGCCACTAGTTGTTTCAAAATTTTTACAGTCACCTTACAGTAGTTATTAGCTGTTTCATGTTTACATTTTCTTTGTTGTGTTTATTAAATTCTGACTATCGCATGATGCATATAGCATTAATGAAAAAAAAAACTAATTAAACAAAAAAAATGATGTGTAGTTTGGGTAAAGGTTTTGGGAGATTATTGAGTGCAGATATTTCTTTTGTTTTGGTTTTTGCAGGGCGGCTTGTTTTGTATGCATAATATTAGTTATTGAGTTTGTTTAACCCACTCGAATGGAATATTAAACACTGAACATTGGCCTTCTTTTAGACTAGCTTGAACGAAAACTGAGATGTTTAGCTTTCTTCTGCACAAATCTGAATTTGAATGCCGTGATGACGTTTTTCAAATGTGTCAGTTATCTATTAATTGGGGTCACTTTATTGTTTCTTTTTTCTGTGTTTCAGATGCTTGAAGCATACTTTGTTTATCTTGGTTGTAGTCTTGTAGAGTTGCTTTCTTTAAGCTTATGCTGCTTATTCAACTATAAGATGTTGCTTTTTCTAAAAGCTTTTACTGTGTCGCTAAACAAAGACTGCCTTTTTCTTATGAGATTTGAAAGCAGTCCTCCTGTTTGAAGTTGATATTCATATTATTACTGACATTTAATTTTTCACCCATTTGGATCCTCAGATCTCATCTATCTCGCCTCAACCAACACCAGTTCTTCAAGAGGCCTTCCATCATACTTCACTTTCAATCGGACCAAAAGTTGGAGGTATACATCACTCTTACTTAGGCTGCTTTCATTATATGCTTCTTTTCCAATTATTTTGCACTTGTGTTGCAGATGCTGGGCGTACAAAAATACAAGAGCAACAACTACACGGTTTGAGTGATGATCTGAATGCAGAACCTGCTACGCATTCTGGACTGAATAGGACAACCGCTGAAGACGAACTAAGGGCATCATCCTTGGTACATGCTAACAATTTTCTCAATTTCTACAAAATCAGCTAGGCATTTACGAACTTACAATGAAAGTACATTTGCTTTTTGAATTCTGATCACTTCTTTCAGTGTCAATTTTTGAACGTCAAATCTCTCTATGTGGTGTCAAGTATGCAAGTAACTTTAAATGTATAGAGTTTGTAGAAATTTGTAGATGTTGTTTCTAAGCATAACATTGCTATTTGACGGCATCCATCAATACAGTAAAATAGGAACACAAGATTTACCCTTTTAATTGCAATGCACTGCTCTAAGCTATTCATTCTTAGTTTCTTCTCCCTTTTATTTTCCCCTTAGAGTACAGGGTCTTCATCTATGGCAGAAGTTAATCAGTTTCCCAGAGATCTCGATGTTTCACCTCGGCAGATATTGCAACCTAGTCAGCAATCAACTAGCTTTGGCGTTATTGGCCGAAGAAGCGTTCCGGACCTTGGCGCGATTGGCGATAACGTTAGTGCATCAGTGAGAAATTCTGGTGCAACTCATGACCTGATTCATAACTACCAAATGCTTCAAGCTGCATATTACAAACTTCCGCAACCAAGGGACTCTGAGCGTGTAAAGAACTATGTTCCGGTACGAATATTTCTTAGCTCTGAATCAATGTTATACTGTTCCTTTATGTATTTTATATATTTGTGTATATACATTTCCAAAAAATGATCTATTCATGTAAGTATTCCTGCAAAATCTGAATTTTCCTATATGCCTTTCAAAACCTAATTTCTTAGATTCATTCCCTTATACTTCCAGAAACTCCTCATTTAATAAAAACAAAAAAAGAACTTTGTTGATACAAACTCAACTTTCCCCTATGAATCGGATGATTCCCTAACATAAGGTATTATGTAAAAAACTGCACTTCCGAGTGGTAGGTATCAAATATAAAATTTTTGCTGGGACATATGTTAATAGAGGATTATGCAGGGGTATGTGTGTACAAAGTCCATGTCTTATACAGGACACTGTATATTTCTGTATTTTCATTCTCTGCTATTGTTTTGTTATTTTTCCAGAGGAACCCTGCAGTTACCCCTGCTAGCTTCCCTCAAGCTCAGGCCCCAATTGTTGCTAACCCTGCCTTTTGGGAACGATTCAGCATTGATTCATTAAACCCGGATTTATTGTTCTTTGCATTTTACTACCAACAGGTATATATGTCACCTGTAATATTCACCCTCTGCCAACATTGTTGGTGTTCTAACATTTGAGTAAAACGACTAGAGAATACTTATTTTTGTACATCTTTGTCTTTGCCAATCACTACAGAATACATATCAGCAATATTTAGCTGCTCGAGAGCTGAAGAGGCAGTCGTGGAGATACCACAAGAAATTCAACACATGGTTTCAACGGCATGAAGAACCCGAAGTTACAACTGATGAATATGAGCGGGGATCGTATCTGATTTTTGATATTCATGCGGGCTGGTATGTTAAGCTCTTCATATCAAACATCCTTTTGCTCAGTTTGGCCTCGTTTGATTACACTTCCATTCTTGTTTATATTTTTCATTTTTCAATCTCTAAGTTCTATCGATGCAGTGCACCAGCAAATAGACTTCTTTGTTCTCATTATTATCGGTTGAGTTGAAACTTTCCTGCTATTGTCATCATTGCCTAGCTTGCAATGCTACCTTACTACTAGATGCTAAAAAGCATCTTCTTTTGGGGAAAGAACAAAAAACGAAGAAGAAAAGAAAACGAAGCATGCTGGATAAAATTGGTTTATGTATACACTGCAAACTCTCGGTGTTTAAAGAGATGAAAAAAATGGCAATGGTACCAATTAAGGGCGTTTTGTTTTTCGTTTTTGTTGCCGAACAAACTCTATGGTTTGTAAATGGCGCACTTCATCCCACGACGTGGATGAGAGGAAGTATAATCAAGTGAGGCCTAGGTTTTCATATTTTATCAGGTCTAGGAAGATCATGACATCAGTGTTGATCCATTTTTTTTGGGTGAAGCGCACTATGGCGTATGAGAAAGTATAGTGCGCATTGTTATCTGTTGTGTCGAGAATACTGTTTTCGCTTGTTTCCCTGCAGCTGCTAATATATCGCTGTCGCTTGCAGGTGCCAAAAGATCACAAACGATTTCACATTCGAGTACAATTACCTGGAGGATGAACTTGCAGTATAAACATGCTAATCCTGTTCATAGTAGTTAATGATTTTGAATCTTTGCTTTTGCTCCTCGCTTAATGATCAAAATAAAAAAGAATTTTGTTGGTGCCCGTTTAGTTGTTGCCCATTATTCTTTTTCACTTAGGTCATGGTTGGAGCATAGGACTAGAGGACGCAGCGCGGTGGATCTGCTGTCCATGGCTCGTCTTACATTTGGTGCAGTTACTGGACTCGACTAAATTTCCTTCGACGACGATCTAATAAAATGGGTTTGGTTGGGGAGATTGGGTAAGCCTTTGATTTCACCACAAGTCTCTCTTCTGAATTTGAATTTGAATCATGAATATAATTTTGTATCTTAAAAGTTAACTAGGAATTCAAATTTAGAAATTATATCTCAAAGGCCAATTCATGAAGTTAGAATTACAATTTGGGCTATTAAAATAAGGTACGACTGAAGAATCAAAATTTAAGTCTAAATTTCTATTTCAATTCAAAGTTTTTAGATATGATTGGCAGGTGCTCAATGGAATGATGAATTTAATCGAAGTGAAATTGAAATTTTAAATTTAAATTCAATGTTGAAGTTAAATTACAATTTTAAAATTGAAAATCAAAGTTTAAAAAGAAAATGTAAATTTTGATTTCAATATTTAAATATAAGTTAAATTTATAGTAAACTATCAACTTAAATTTAAATTTATATTATAGATTCAAGAGTTACAGTGTCATTTATGCCTAAGGTCGTCTTCGTCTTCCATAAAAAAATTCATTGATTTTACTCTTTTTCACAAAACTTGTCTTTTTTTTTTTGAATTTTGAATTTTCGGTTCAAATCTTTTGAAATATGACCAAACTATTCTTATTCCTCTCTCCTTCGCTCTTCTCATCTCTGTTGTGAGGCTGTTGTTGCCCTCCTCTCCCTCGACGCAAGAGTTCCCTCCATGAAGGTGGGGCAAAGGCCGAAGCCAAAGCATGCATGCATGCCCCCATGTGGAACCTGCAGACAAGGGCGGCGGCGACCACTACGATTATTTAAATTCATTATTTAAATACACGTCTTCCGAGCCACTACGATTTAAATTCCGACGACATATGGTTGGTTATCTTACTGAACTTCAAATTAATGTTCCGAAATTAATTTTAATTTTTCAAGATAAAAATTTAAGTCTCTTGTGAACTCATTATAACTAACAACCCTAAAAATATATTAGAAATATCACATTTTATTTCAATCTCTCCTTATTTACAAAAAAAAAATCACGCCTAAGTTAAATATAAATTAATACTATATTATTAAAATTCAAATTTAAGTTGTGGATTCAAGAGTAAAGATTACATATAACCGTCCCAACAAAAAAAAAGTACACACTCATCATTATTGGTTCCTGGTACAAAAATATATCACAAACTTATTTAAGATTTAGAGCCATTAATTTTAATGGACTGAACTTGTGAAAACCAATCTTATAAAATTTTTTGTACCGGTCGAAATGGCACTCACTGCCTACAGGCAGAGGCATTTAGCAAGCGAAAATTAATCCAGCTTGTAACCGTGGGATAAAGCTAATTCTTATATTCTATTAAAAGCATAAGACGGCTTTCACTATAGCTAAAGTCATCGAATGGGAATGCAATGAAAAACCTTTCATGCTTCTTTCAAATAAGAACGAACTTAGGGCATGTTTGATTCACCTATTTTAGACCATAGAATCGGAATTGAATTCATTGATTCCAATAGTTGTTGTTTATTTTAAAGGAATTAGATTCCGACTCCCATTCCACTATGGAATGGGAATGACTAAATTCATATATGGCCCAATCCGGCCTTGAATACCGGATTGGCCCATTCCAAAGTAAATTACTCAAAAGTTTCTTTTACCAACACCTCCCCTCCTCTCCCATCATCACTTTTCTCTCTCTTAATCAAAACACTCTATTCAAAATTCTAGATTTTTATTTCATTATCCATTCCAATAATGAACCAAACGTTTTTGGATGATTTGTCATTTCATTTTTCATTCCAAAGCAATCCAATTCCATTTCTCATTCTAATTCCAATCGCGAACCAAACATGCCCTTAGAAGCTCCAGCCAGGCCAAACTGGCATATAGTGCGGCTGACTGATGGATCTGCTATAATTTATAAAGATGACTTAGCAATGACCAAGAAAACACACACACACACATAAAGATAAATTATACTCATCGCTAATTCTCACAAAATTAAGAGAATCCGAAAAGATAGGGATCCAACACATATAACATCACCCTGGCCTTTCCACTGAAAGGAAAGGAGTCAAAAACAATGAGATGAGAATAGTATGATTAGCCAACAAAAGCATGATCAGCTAGTATGCATGGTGACGAATTGCGATACCTTGAAGGGTTCAGCTGTTTCAATTGGGAATGGCGACCTGATAGAGTTGTTTTAACCAAACGACGCAATGAGGAACTCCTTGTAGATGCTCATGAACTTGGCCACAAATGCTGTATCACGGTTCATTGTCGCAGAGGATGTTAGAAAGTTCAAACGACAGTTAAGGACCAACATAGTATACTATAACATAATCGTATGACAGTGAGGTTGCTGGAGAATGTAAAGCTTGCAAAAAGCATCATTAAACACTACATATGTGCTTATATGGATCCGTACTTGACGAATGAACTTTCCAGCTGGGAGTCGTCATGATAATTCCAAGGCGAAAACAGGAGATAGGGCAATGATATGCTCACTCATTTCACAATTTTCACAAATTAATGGCTATCATGAGATGCAACTAGCATCAAAAGACGCAAACAAGAAAGATTACATAAGGTAAATACTTGCGGAAAAGGTAATCAAGTACCTTCTAAGTGAAATATCGGTTTCGACCCAAGACGCATCTTGTGTTCCTGAAAAAAATTACATTTATCACACAATCTTGAAAAAAGGCCTCTTACATGCTACAAGTTCAACCAAATGTCTGAGAATTATTTTTCACATTATGAATTGTGATCAGTTCTAAGATCACCAAGCAGATGGAACAAATCATGGCACTTGAATTTAGTCCAAGCACAATAAACGAGCCTCGGCATACAATGTAGCCTCACATGAAAATGTCTTTAAACTCGATGATTGAACCATATCCTTTATATAGAAGACCAATAACTATGGAGACAGATAAAGCAAGCAAGCTTATCCCACACCAGCAAACATGAGCTTATATGGCATTAGAAGTCAACGAAGAACGAATATTCTGTAGTAGCTAGGCATATGGAGGCAGTTGTATCAACAATTAACGGTACTCTAAATTTAAGCTCACAATGATTATTAAGTTTTCATTGACTTACATAGTGTGCAGCCCAATGACAGACCTCATGTTTCAATTCAGAGTCCAACTTCCTTAATAACTCCGACAACAACTTCTGCAAATATAGATGACCAAGAAAACTTGTGAGAGAATGCACTGAAAACAGAAAAAACAACAAAACTGTAGCATCATCCTTTCACCTGCAAGATAATTTCAGGAGGAATGCAATTTACAAGCAGCTCATATAATTTTCCACGGACTGAAAATAACCTGTGAACATGTTAAATGGAAGTTAAATATTCAAATTTTAGCTTCGTTAAGGCACTCAACGAAGCAGAGAACCTTGCGAAACATTTCATCCAATCATGCAGTTGATAAGTAAGTTTCAAATAATTACCTTTTATATGAGATAAAGAGACAATTACACACACTTAGTGACCCAACCACCCATCCACCATCCACACACACAAATATATAACCAAAACAGATTTTTCTAAAGCAGCAAAATATGAAATTTTCAATCACTTTTACCACAATATAAATAAACCATGGTTATAGAACCCATCCGAGTTATTATTCTTTCGGATGCTTCTCACAGCAGCTCAAGGTGCTGGTGAATATTAGTTCTGAGAACCCCAATATGTCCATGTCTATCGAAGCTAGGCAAAGAGTAATAATAGAAGGACAAAACCGATACCTTTTAGGGCTCTGCTCCTTCATAATATCACCTGCTATCTCTGAGACATACTGCTCCCAATCAAGGGGCGGCACCGCTTGATTTGCAGCGAATGGATATCTAGAACAGAAAATAAATCATGGCCAAATTAATAAGATAACATCGGCCAGAGTTGTGATTCCCAAAAAACAATTGCAGAAAGCTTACTGCTGCACTCGGCAGGTCTCAAAAAATAATATTGCTCTTCTCAAATTACGGTTTGATTGTGCTGCTATGCGAGCTGCAAATCCTGCTGGAAGAGTAAGGTTCTCCTTCTTTCCAATGAACTCCAGAACTTTAACAATCTGCACAATTAAATATGCAGGAGGCTTAAAAAGAATGTAAATGTGGAGTTTCAGCAGTGTAAGACTTTAAGGAGCAGCTTTGCATCGCTTAAGTTTTTAGTTTTTTGGTTTCACACAAATTCAATGTAATTGAAGGCATTAATGGCTGCACCTTCCTATATCAGGTACTGTTGGTTAGTTGACAAAATCATACTTTCAGAAAAAAAACAAAAAAAGTAAAAGAAAGGTAACCAAAAAAGTGACAAAATCTTTTTTTTTTTTTGTGGTCAAATGAAATCCACAAAATATAGAGTTAGTGAACAATCCACAATAAAAAATTGCGTAACGTCATCCTCAGGTACCTTGAATTGCATAGAACTTAAGTAATACAAGAACAATAAAATGTAAGCAGTGACAAATGGACAGTAAGGTTTGAAAATTAGCTATAGGTCCATTTCTTCCAGCTAATTCATCTAACAGCATTGTGCAATAATTAGAAGGGCTTCTTCACCCGATAACCATAAAGAAGTTGTTAAACATCAAACCTCTTAAAATTTCTTCAGGAAAAAAAAAGGAAAACAAACTCTTTACATTTAAACCAGCACATAAATAACACGCTACAAAAAACCATGAGTGGCAGTGTTACAATCAACCTTTCCCTGTTAGGATTAGGGTTTGCTTTTAATCTATCCGGCAGCACGAAGTTGCATCTTAATTTGTTTCCAGCTGCAACTTTTATTTCTTAATGAAGGTCATAGAAATAGTAGTGATGCCAAAGATTCTTGCAGAAAATGTTTGTTAAATCTCTTGTGAACTTCTTAAATAACAGTTTAATGACTACAACTAAAATCAGTATACCCATCAATCACATCCAGTAGAGCTGCTAGTAAGGACAATTCAAGTTTACAATCTGTGTAATATCTTTTGGAATTAGAAATACAAGCTATCAACTAACATGCTCTCCCATGATAGAAAACCATAAACTTAAACAGATATACATGACAAAAATTTTATTTCATGCCAGATAAAACAATGAAATAAAATACCATTTTTCATGCCATAGTAGATGAGTGAATAAGAATTCGATGAGTCAACAAAAATACCATTACCAACCTCTTCTTCAGTGGGTGCATTGACTCGCACGTTTAAACAACGGGACCGAACAGCTTCAGTAACTTTGGAAGAGCTATTGCAACACAAGATTAACCTGCAGGATGCGCTATATTTCTCCATCGTTCTCCGGAGCGAATGCTGAGCTTCTCTTGATAGCTTGTCAACTTCATTGAGTACTAAAACTGCAATAGAACGAGATTCATTTAAATCAATGGAATTTACTAATTTCTTATTAAGACTTTAATAGCATTAGGCTTTTCTTAAGACGTGGAAACATAATGAACAACAGAAAAGACGTGAAAAGCAAAATACCAACATCAGCATAACTTTTTTATAGAGAAGCTGTAATTGTGTATGAAACAAAGGTAGTCCTATGTTTGAAAATTGCATGCAATCCCTAAGCCTGACTCTGAACCCAGGCCATACATAGTATAAATAGGATAAAAACCATGTCAATAGCCAAAAAAAGCCAAACCAGGAAAGGGCAAGCCAGCTCAGTCCAAGAGAAAAGATACATCACTCGCCACATTGGAGTAATATCAGACCATGTTCAACTTACCTCCATTCTAGAATGAGATTGGATGATCTATAACCAACCAAGGTAAATATCTTTTAATACTAACCCCAAAGAGGATTTCAAAGAAAACTAAACGCTACAATGACAACTGACGGAATTCAAAGCATTCCATCCACTTTGATCAATCATAATTCTTGGACTTGCCCCAAAAGTTGCCTGATCAAGTGAGTGGCTGTGAAAGTTTGAGTATGGAGTGACTTGAAGAACATAAAACAGTGAGTTCCCCGCAAGGATTGCCTACCAATTTAGGAAGAATTTGTGAACATTAGTTAGTCTCACTCATCATCTTATGCTTCTGGATGACACTTTGTATCACAGCAAAAGTTTGACGCACCCATATGAATGCAATCAATTTTGTTCTCTGATGGATAAACTTCATTACAGCAATGAAATACTGCTGTTGTGGCAAACTCTGGACAGCAGGCTAGGCGAGGTTAAAAGGAAAAGGCAAATGTGCACCATTTTCAACATAAGAAAAAGAAAGAATCTACCTTTAAATCCCTTCTTGCCCTTGGTGTCTATTGGCCTGTTCTTAGCCATCTCCTTAATGATTTCTTGAACAACATACCTATCCTGAAAGCCTGCATCGCTGGGATTCATCTCTACATGGTGTGTGCTCGATAACATTTTCAACTCTAGCTCAAGCGTCCTGCTACCAGCCTGTATGAGAAAATCTAATGATCATATCCATCTTCACTATCAAAAGTTTTCTAGCTTAGTTATGAAACAGAAATATGCACATCCCAGAGAAATTCCACTCTAGAAAGCAAAAGGCTTTATAACGAGTTAAGATGCTAATTCAGAAATTAGCATCCGCTCATTTTGATACCAAAAGTTCAATTACATATCATTGCTTATCTAATGACTTTTCATATATTCATCAAATTGAGCGCTAAATTACATTGAGTTTGACGATAAACTTGGAAGTAATTCGTGGCATAAAAAATGAATAAGTAGCAACTGGAACTAAGAGACCTAATGAGAGGAAGATTTCAAAAACTTTTAGTTCTAACAAAGCGGCAGATGGGCAGAACCTGCCCTGCTTGATGATGGCATAATAACCATTACAATTAGGTAATCCATACAGAATCGAAGAGAGGAAGATAACTTCGTAGAAGGACCTCAGTTGGCCATACTTTGACTAGTCCCAATGCACTGTCTTTAGAATGCACTGTTTTCTGAATCTTCATAGGGAGTTTGCATTCATCCTAAAATATGTTACCCCAAGATCAACCTGATAGGTATGAATCCGGAAATATATTAACACCCTTTGCATGATCGACATGAAACACATGTAAAATTCAAGGTAAGGTAAATGGGATTTATCCCATTAGAGTATGCTAGAATTTGACCCTTTAAATGTTGAAGGTGGGGATCGAAACACAAAATCACAGGATGACGGGCGCTTAAGATAGGTTCTAGCCCAAAAGATCAATCCAATAGGAAACAACCCAAAAATGTATTCAACGAAATCCGGCTGACGGCTTAGAAGTCGGTGGTGGAAATTCAATGTTGGTTAATCCAGTTAGGAAAGGCCAATTCTGCAGCCTAACGCTTTGTTATGCAAAACCAAAATTCTCTCTATATAATTATCACCTTAACTCCTTTCTCATACTCAGCTATGTTAATATGATCTAAAACCCCCGAAAAGGATAAAGCATGAAGTAGGAATGGAAAATTTCATCAAGAAGAAAATAAAAAAGCAACTCACATCAATCTTCCACATCTTGTTCTCCAACCTCACCTGCAAAGATGACGCAAAATGATCCAAGAATTAGAAAATAGGCAAAAGGCTTCAACAGATAAACCCTAATACTGGAAACGCGATCCCATGAAAACACCGACCTTTTCGGCACCGGCGCCGAACATTTGCCTGATCAAGGCCAAGATTAGGGTTTTCTTGCCGGAACCGGAGGGCCCATAGAAGAGGAGGTGAGGGCAATCCTGCTCCGAAACCTAACAAGAGGATCGAACAGAGATGGTAAGCGAATCCAACAAGGGGTAATGTGGGAGATCGGAGAGAGATCAAGGAACCCTAGAATAGGGGGGAGATTGAAGGGAGCGCACCAGCTTCTTGAGGTTCCTGGAGATGTCCTCGTGCACCGTGATCTTGTCTAGGGTTTTGGGGCGGTACTTGTCGACCCACAACATCTTCGGCGACGCAGAGAGAGAGAGAGAGAGAGAGAGAGAGAGAGAGAGAGAGAGAGAGAGAGAGAGAGAGAAGGGTTTCGGGAGAGGAGAGGGGTGAGAGAAAAGAAGAAGCGAGAGAAATGGCGGGAAGGATTGGTCGGTGTATTGTAAGGAAAGTAGTGTAGAGAGAGAGAGAGAGAGAGAGAGAGAGGAGAATATGCTAAGAATTGATCTGAGGTGAAAATGTAGAGACAACCCCTGAACTACAGGTTATTTGAAATATGATCCTAAGTAATATTTTTTTAAATTAAGACATGATTTTAAGGCTTGTTTGGCATTATTGCCTTTTTTTTTTAACACTAATTTTATATAATTTAATATACTAAAGAAAGAGTTTGTTAACAAAAAATTTAGCAATGCTATATATGTACATCTATAAATATTACACCCTAGGCTTTAAAAAAGATTCAGATTTACTTACTTTTTATATTATTTTAACAGCAAATAAGTAGAAGGAATTCTTAAAACCTTGACTGATCGTGTGTAAGATGTAACCTTTTTTAAAAAAAATTTGAAAAAAATAGAAGAACGACAATAATGCCAGACGAGGCCTAACTTCTAATTTTCCAATTTGAATTATTCTATGTAGTAAAGTTAAAATTATTATTTAATTTAATAGCTCTATTAGCTATTAAGTGTTAATTCTTCAAATTTCATATCCTAAAAAATAATTAAAATTATTAAATTTACAAAAAGGGTAAACAAATTTGGTTATATCTTCAACTTAATTAACTAAAATCAATTCAATTAATAAATGTTTAATGTTCAAAGAAATCAATAAATAAAATAAATAAAGTTGGGGGGCCACTTCTAAGAAGTCTCCGTACATTTTTACCAAGATCTAATTTGGAAATGTGATTTTTGCATAAAATTCTTTGATAAAAGCTTTTATCTCCATTTCATAACAAGAAGCAGAGACATAAAACACTTTGAATATTTGGAAGACTCTAAAGCATCAAAAAACAGTGGAGTCCGAAGAATGAATTCCCAAACTAGGTCTAAAAGTAAACTGAAAATTTTGTTCAATAAAACTGTTATGGGAATCATTCCCACGGCGACGTCGTCGAATCCAATCACTGCCTTGATTAAGACAACTTGCATTGCTTGCGCGCTTCACGCAAAAGCAATTCACCATCAACCTCTCTAATAGCAGATTTGGTTATCTCATGTCTGATTAACAGAAAAGCAAGAACACAAAAAATTGTCAGTGTTTGATTCATTGATACATCAAATCCACTCCAACAGGAAGAAAATGACTAAATCATGGAGCTTCTGTTCAGAAAATTATAGTCTCTAGCCAGTGGTTTACGAGAGCTTTCACAGTTTTAGAGGCAGGAACAAGAAAGAACAGATTGAGACTTCGATTAAATCTCCAATTGTGAAGCACAGCATAGCCCTGTTGTTTATATACAAACACTTATCGCGATTGCTCTTTCTGACGAGGAAGATGAAAGAACGGCGCCTCCGCAAAAACGAACTCTGTCAAGAGAAACCAAAAGTAATCTGATGAATGACACATGATAAAACACAACTTAATGTGAAAGACTGAAGAAAATAAATGCTTCTTTACGACCAAATTGTATCAGTAGCGCACTACGTGACAAGTCTGATCTCAAAAGCACACAAAGATATAAATATAAGACCTCTTTAACCACGCTGGGGCTTTTGCATACTTGCTAAAGCTGCTGCAAGAAGCACTAAGGCCCAGTATCGGGATGTGTTCTCCAAACACAGCCTCTTTGATGCTGAAGAGTGCCCCACATGAATCAGAAAGCGCTTTGGAGCTAAGCTCTGGTTCTGATGCTCCTCCGATGGGGGTTCACACCACCATTTGTAGAAATGGATTAGTGGGGCTTCCAAAGCAATTTCAGATTTTGAGGTGCTCTAACGCATCAATTTGGTTGCATCTGGAGAATGCATTGCCAAATTAGGCCTGACATAGTAAAACCTTCATGCAAATCCCACCAAATAGTTCCCTATGTAGAAGCAGAAACTCTATTTGGAGCTTCTGCTTTTGGGCTGAAAAGCTCACTCCACCTTCCCACGACAGGAGAAGCTCCGTACTTTTCTGCTTGTTCAACATCAAGAATTTTTCCCAGAAGCTAGGCCATGCAGGTCTATAAGATAGTACAGTAAAATGTGATTATTCAGTGTCAAGAGACACACCGGATATCTTTGTCCACGGACAATCGACTTGAAGATACTCCATAGAGTATCTGAGTCATGGGATTCTCATCACCAAAATTTCAGCTATTCTTCTAACTGGCCCCATCTTTTGACGCAACCATTCCAGTAGATGCTTTGCTGCTGCTCTTCTTTTGTCTGTCTTTACTTACATATGGTTCATCCTTAGCAGTGTTTACTTTTCCCTGGTTCTTTCCAGTCAACCTTCCTTGCTCTGAAGCCAAATCCATAAGCGGCGCTACAACCTTTTTGGGAAGGTTCTTGTCGAGTTTGCTTTCTTCAGATGGTTCTTCATTCCTTCGTAAAGGTTTCCTTGTAGAAATATTAATAAGCTTTTCTTGTGGAGGTATGTTTTCTTTGGTGGAGCTACTTGTTTGTTGTTTGCCAGTGGGTTGATCAGGATTTTGATCAGGAAGTAGGGCTCGGTGACTTAATCGAAGCTGGCCCTTCTCATTTACCTGGATCAGATGGAAATAAAAGATTCAGCACTTTGAAAATGCAAGGACATGTACACCCCTCAAAAGTTACAATTTGTGTCTCTGTCCTTAAAAAGAGCCCAAATTGGCATTTTTGCCCCATCACTAGAGAAATTGCGTGCTGAAAAAGTGAATTCTGGGGTGAAACTGTGGTGGGCTCTGGAAGTACTTTTAATATATATTTAGGAATCAGGATATACTATTTAGTGGATAATATTACTATGCAGGAAAGAGCCGCTAACCTCTATAAGTTTGACGTCAATACGGTCGCCCACTTTAACGATCTGCAGACAATCCAGAGCAAGTAAATAAGTTTCACAGCATACAATTTGAAATTTGCAAGAAAAGGCAGAATAAGGTCAAAGGCATATATCATCCTCACATCTTCAGCCTTCGCTAACCAATTTGGGCTCAGTTCACTGATATGACATAGACCCTGTTCAAGGAAAAAGATGTGAAACACAAAAGTCAAAGTAGAACATCATGGCCAGATGAAGAGAATGACTATTTCCAAATAAAATTTACTTCTGAAGGCCTAAATTACAAGCACGGTACTGACCAACTTTTATTCTTCCACGTTCCTGGTCAATTACTATTTATCTAGAGTATACAATAGATGCGAATGTAATAAATGAAACAATACATGACAAAAGAGAAGTTACTTGATTGTCTAAGCTAAGCTGCTTAGAAAAAAGTTGACCGTACCTCACGCCCTGGTGCGATTTCAACAAAAACTCCATAAGGTGCTATTGACTTTATCTCACAATTCCTGAGAAATTTGTATGTCCAAGAAAAGGCCTCAGATTCCAACTATGAGAGAGAGAGAGAGAGAGAGAGAGAGAGAGAGAGAGAGAGAGGGGGGGAGAGAGAGAGAGAGCAAAATATAATCCTAGAAACCTCCAATGGAATCTACTCATAAGTTGTAACAACGAAAGGTCCTTCCAATTCCCTCAATCTCTCAAACAAGGCTTTCTTTGCCATATGGTTCAGTTGACGGCTCATGCTTGTAAGGTGTCATAAATAAGTCGTGTTGAATTATGGTTCCAAAATATGAAAAAGAATGTCATAGTAAGACCTAAGAATATTAAAGAGTCGAACCTGGCACAGTAGCGAAATCTGGAAGTTCTACTCTAACAAGAAGGTCTAGCATCAAAACACCATGACATTTTCCTAGCAAAATATTGATGGTGGTGCCAGGACCAAAAGTTTGTGTATACCTAAGTTTACTTTCACATGCTCACGGAATGTCTTGTACACTAAAACAGAACGAGAATGTGACCTGTAAATATCACCAACTGTAGGGACCATCGTTAGATTGGCTATTATAGCTTTTGACTTTTCCAAGCTTGCCAAGTCCTTTGCAGTAATTTTGACCTGCCAAGTGCAACATATAGAACTGTGGTTCGACAAAAGAAAGAAGCAAAAGATATATGCAAGTTTTCATTGTGTCCTTACTATGCCATCATCTTGGGTATCTATAGCATCCACTCCGGTCTCCTCTATGATGCTTTTCACTTTCTTTCCACCCGTACCAATTATTAGATTCACTTTCTCAGGTTTGACCTGTAATATAATTGCAGAGGTCATAGTAAAAGACAGAATAACACGTTAAAGGAAAATTTGTAAATTCTTAGTAAGAATTGACAAATGAAAGGAAGAAAGGAAAGGGAAAAAAAACCTTCATAACATGAATTAGTGGAGCATATGGTGAGAGTTTCTTAGCTGGTGGGGGTGAGCACTTCAACATTTCGGCTGAGGAAATAAATTATAACACTTTAGAAGAATTAGATGATAAATACATATAAAGTTTCTAGATAATAGTATCTTACACAGAACATGCTTTCGGCCATCTCTTGCTTGACGAAGTGCTTGCTCCATCACGGGTAAAGTAATTCCCCCAATCTGTCACATTAAAATCTGTAGTAAGGACATTTGCAAAATTTCAATAACCAAAAGTTGGAATCACGATACATTTTATGACCCTCAATAATCTGCATATCAAGAGTAATTTTGGAAAACAACACAAAGTCCAAATGACCTCAAGTATAACCTATATAACCTTAATATCCATTTGAAAGGCAGTGATACCGCTTTCATCACCAGCAACCTGCAATATGAGATCATGGTACATTAGAGGGTCTCAAGTTTCATTAACGGCCTGTTTGGCCTGGCTGGAGTTTTGCATTAGTTTTGTTCGAGTAAAGCTGATAAGAAAAACACTAATAGCATTTTGATTAAGAATATCTTCTGCAATTCAAAAGCTTCAAAAGGAAACTTCTGCTTTTAGGGCCCAGAATAAGCTTCTGGCGCAACAAAAGCTGAAGACTGCTTATTTGCCAAAAGCTTGGCTGTTGCTTTTCATAGCAGAGAAGCTGCTCAAGAAGCTAGGCTAAATGTATTCTAAATCCATAAAATGAGGAGAATCCTTCCAATGGACCACGTAAGCAATTACAAGTGAAAAAAAGAAAGAAAAAGAAAAGGCTGAACCTTAAAGTCCATGTCGCCAGAAGCATCTTCAGATCCACTAATATCAGAAAGAATAAGTGGTGTCCCATCTCCACCGAATTCTTTTGTCTCCAAGACCAGACCCATTGCTATTCCAGCAACAGAGCACTTAATAGGAACTCCGGCATCTAGAAGTGCTAGATAGCCTCCGCAGACAGACGCCATGCTGAATTCGTCAGAAAAGCTTTTAGCTTTAAGCAGAGTACCTTCTCAAAAGAAGATCAGCAAAAAGGAGAGGGGATTGTGTGCGTGCAATTCTCTTTATTTTTTTGAAATTTAAAAAATTATTATTACGTCCAGAAATTATTGAAGAGACATGTCACCTGGATGACCCATTACTTTCAGTAATGGTACTTTCAACACGAACAGTGTATGGAAAATCCTCTTCTGAGGGCAAAATAGGTTCCAATGCCCTTTCTGCAAGCATGCCATGACCTACCTCCCTCCTGCTAGGTGCTCCCATCCGCCCGACTTCCCCCACACAGGATGGTGGAAATGAATACTGCAATTGAAAAAGAATTGCTCACTTATGTTAATGGGAAATAAAGAAAATTAAACATTAAATAGACCAAATAACTACCTGTAATAGTTGTTCCCCACCTTCAGTCTTAAGGGATCAAACAGTTCAATACAAAGAATAAGCCTAGTTTATGAATGTGGTGCCCAAACACACACACACACGCTTTAATACTTAAGAGGACCCAAAAAAATTTAGAGCTTCCCTCATCCGATGCTCTGAAAGTAGAGCTTCCCTCCGGATGCTGGCAGATCTTCTCTTGTGGCAGTTTCCACCATAGCTTTGAAGCATTGGAGGAAGGAGGCCCTAATGCACTTTCAGATTTACTTGGGTCCTATAAAGAATTAAAGGAGTGGGCTTGGGCAATGCATTCCTAAACTGTACCCAAGAGCCACTACACATTTCCCTTATTGAAGCAATACATAAATGCCCAATTTTCAAATGAACTTGAAACTAACCTCATTAAGAAATTTAACTCATTACTCAACTAGATTAGTAGATATTTACTAAGGTGGACAAACGTGATAAATAATTTCATAGAATTTTTCTTGGATGATTTTCATCATATCAAAGCTTGATAGATAGTAACACATCAAAGACTAACATCAACCAGAAAGAAAAACAGATAAAGTAACATACCTGAAGATAAAAACTTTTTAACTCTTCTGTATCTACAAGGTTGTCGATTCTTTGGGCCATTTGTCTATCTCCAAGGGTGACAACTGCAAGCGACTACAGTTCAATAATATCATAAATCAGCAGCAATTTAACAAACTTTCAGTGCATCCTTTTTAAAGAACTGAAAGGCCATTATTACTAATTTGGAAATCAATTCTCAAAGTGATTGATTATGAATTAAACCACCATACTCTTGTGCCATCTGCACTCTGCTGGCGTGTTAGTAAAAATTTTAAATGAACATTCAATACCATTTATCTCACCCAACAATAACCATGCCAAACTGATTATCTATTGTCGCAATATGCTTCAACAATAATATTATGAATGACTCATTCATTTCAAGTTGCCAACCTTTTCGCATGAAAAAACTGAAGAATTATGTCCATATTATTACGCGATACTCCATTGAGAGTGCGCCAACATTTTCATACTCCACACAGCAATAAGTGCCTTAAAGAGATATTTAACAATAATCTTTAGGTTACATTAACTTGCATTAAGAAGAGTTATGTCACACAACATTGAGAGTCATCTCTAAGTGTATACATAATCTTTAGGTTACTAACTCCTTCAACTTTAAAATTCAAACCAATATATAAAAGATTGTCAATTGGGCTTTGAATAGACAGGCTTTGCCATCTAAATTCTCTTCTTCTTCTTCTTTTTTCTAAATTTCTCCTTCCTCTTACTCCCATAGAAGCCTGATCTCATTTTTTCTCAAACCACTTTAGCTAACAACCATTTAGCCAGCATCACCAATCTCTACGATTATAGAAAACAATTTCCTTTGAACACCAAATTTCCATGAAGAAACTGCAAATAGTAAAGAGTTAATATTGGTAACATGTTGGCCCTCTGAAGGTCAGGAACTTAACAAATCCACAAGGAACTAATAAACTTCGTATTTCTGAATTCTATCTGAGATGGCAGTTGACAAGAAGTGCCAGTCTGAGGGTAAGATTCCTTTAGCAGAAAAGCACGAAAAAAAAAAAGGAACAAGAAAATTGATGAGTTCCTTAATCTGTTCAATTAAGGAGCACATTACCTTACCTGCGTTTCTCCCCGTGTAAAGAGTGCACTTCCATGTGCTCTAGGAAGTATCCCACATTGTGAATTAATTGGGCGTATCTCCAAAGGGCTCCGTCCATCGCTTCTTTTTCCACCCTGCAGTCAGCACAAAAAGCAAAGCCAATGACGTTTCAAATCATAGAGCATGCAAAAGTCTCAGGTAATAAGCTTTGACATTCTTTGCATTC
Organism: Puya raimondii; assembly: GCA_016920855.1. NCBI lineage: Eukaryota > Viridiplantae > Streptophyta > Magnoliopsida > Poales > Bromeliaceae > Puya > Puya raimondii. The sequence goes on along the minus strand of JABWPP010000050.1, from coordinate 49,315,725 downwards.
GATGCACAAAATCTGCCGAGATTAACAGGATATAATGACTTTTCCACATAATGTATAAATCAGAAGATATGGATGTTAGGATGCACTACCCAAAACAAAGCTTTGCAAATGAAGCATCCAAAGAAGAGGGAAGCTTGCATTTGTCAAAGAACATTACGTGAATTGTATTGTATGAAGGAGCAGAAAAACAAATCACTCAAAGTGGACTACCTTAAAGAGTAACCATGTTGTGAGGAACTTAGAAAATAAAATCACTTTATCCGCCACAATAACAAGGTAAAACTGTATACCTCCACAATACGCTTGCGCAAAAACTTAGACGTAACTTCTTTGAAGACCAGCTTCACATCAACTTCAGCGAAAAACTATTCAGAAAGAAGATAGCGTATGTCAAAGAACAGGTAAAATAGGAGAAGTGCTGCAATTAAGATCCAGCAAATAAACAAGTTAGGGAATTTCAAAATGCAAGAAGCACAAAAAACTGAAGAGTTACAGGCTTTGTCCAACTAAACTACAGCAAAACAAAGTGCAACAGAAACGAAAGTGCAACAGAAACAACAACAGAACAAAGTATGTCCTTGTAGCAGACATCAAACAATGTAAATGTAATATGTGTTTCAGTCATCCTAATATAGGTAGATACTTGCGCATCAAGCTTAATACTTATCTTAATGCATCCATGATAAAATATGAACAAACTATTTGTTTAGCAGGTCTCGCAAGCAAGAAACATGTGCATTTCACTTTCGCAAGGCTACTAGACTAACTATGAATATCTTAAACAAGGATTGCACATGTCAGTTATGCCATCTTATGTGAGGTGGGAATCAGGACATACGCTCGTCAAAGCAACTAAACACGAGTTTATTATCTTGAGCAAGCCGTCTCTAGCATTTCCTTTTCTGTCAGCAAGAACCTCATCGAGCTTCAAATCCTCTTTCAGTCTATCATTCGCACAATTGAATCATAAAATTTGATCGATTGGAAGATCAATTTTGATAAATCCAATATTTCTATTTGTAACCCTGAATATCATGAGATAAAAGAATAAGCACCAAAATTTTCAAAGTTAGCACTCACTGGTATCTAGTATTTTTGAATTGCTACAAAATCTTACAGTACTTGTAATCCTTTTTACAGAATATTCAATATTCAATAAAGGAATATCTGTTACTTGATGGAATATTCCGTCCGACAATGCTACATATATTGTAAAATTGGGTGGTAAAATCAGAAGTCTTTTAAGTTCAGTCACCTATTTAATAAATACTGTTAGGGTAGGAAGTAAAATCAAGACTTCTAAAATTCAGGTACCTATTTCAAATTCGATATAGTCTAGTTAGGTATGTACATTTTTTTAGCCAATAAAAAATTTCACCAAAATCAGTGAGGAGTGCCATGAAGTGTGGCATAAAATGCATCTCAGCAAAAATAGAAGGGTTATTTGAGCAACTATAATAATCCAGTGCCAAGGTTGTGCCAGCATGGATGACTAAGTTAGCAGGATGCTGACCATCTGCTGGCCATCATCCCATGGCAGTCGGAACCTTGAAATTAAAGTTGCAAATCGATTAGAAGTCATGTAAAAAGACTTTAAAAAAAAAATGATGCCAGCAGAAAATAACAAGACACAAGGATTAAACAACTAGACATTAGAGTAATGAGCCTTGTTAAATTATATGAAACAATCGTTATTCTCCAAAAGCTTATGCTACCAGAGAACTGTGTTTTTAATATTTATATTCAACACTTCAAAAGCTTACCAAAGGGACTGGCTTCCGCAGAACTGGCTTTATATGAACATCACCTTCATCCACTTCACCATCCAGAACTACTACCTCATCCTCATCCTCATCCTCGTAAACATTTGCTATGCCTTCAGTGACTCCTGATGATTCATCCTTAAAAACATAACCCTGTTCAGTAAGTATTGTCAACACTTTATCCTCCAATGCAGAAAGAGCCTTCCTCCTAGGAATTTTGCTTCTTATTTGCAGCGCTTTCACCAACTCATCTCCGGATATATCCTGAAGAGTTCAAAAGAATAATTTATATCAATACAATATATATATATATATATATATATATATATATATATATATATATATATATATATATATATATATATATATATATATATATATATATATATAGTGCATGGATTGCAAAACGTAACCTAGCTAAAAATTAAGAAGTGTGTCCACGGAACTCAACAAGAAATGCACAACTCGGCAAGAAATGCTACTTGTGTTAATTTATATTGAGATAAGAGATACAATCAAGAATTGAAATGGAATGAACAGGAATTTGTTACTAGAACAAGATCTTCACAACAAATTGTGTGCAAAGAAAGATGGTAGAAAGGCTTAATTACCCCTATTTTTATAATAATAAAACAATTACATGACAATTGGCAGTCAATTACACGGTGGAAAAGTGAAATCTATGGAGCTATCAGCCTGATACAGTCAGAGCAAATAAAACGAAATGGCTGGAAATTTAAGTTTGAAATTTTCTCACTCAAATTATGCAACTCCCCAGCTTAAAAATGTTTTTCTTTATTTCCACCTTAAATGACTTAATTGCAGCCTAAATGAGCAAGATAGAATCTTTTTGCACCAACAGTGAAATCGGTTAGTTAAGGCCATATGAGGTGATCTGAGCCACTCTTGTGCGGTAGTGCAAAGGTCAATTAGGATTGTTGAGGCCCTGACCATGATGAATAGCCATGTTACCAGTTTCTAGTATATACCATAAATTTACCAGCATGATGCAGCTAAATACAGAACAGCATTCCACCATAAAGGCAAGTAATACTAAGCATAGCAGCATTCAGTCATTGAAGAGTTAAACACACTTTTTGTCAATGAAACAACATATGGTTCCAAAAAAGAAACATGAGACATCATGGACATGCTACAAGTCATGGAAAACAACATAAAATCAGATCCTCCTTTCACTAATATGCATATCTTAGGTACTGCAAAGATCACCAGAGGACACTGAAAACAGTTAATAATGAAGAAATAAATTTAGCACCATATAATAGTGTTCGATGAAGGTAGTCTATGTATTATAAGAAGCGTGGAGACTAAGAACAAAAATACTTGTATTCAGTCAAAACTAAGGGTGATGGACGTTCATACTTCAACATGCCTATAGAGTTCAGCAGGAGGTAGTTTGATAGCTTCAATCATTTTTGGCTTTCCACACTTCTTGACTAAGGTCTCCACCTCATGGCATATCTGCTGTATTGCTGCCTGGTGATGGATGAATAAGATTTTACATGCACAGCATTAAAAAAAAGAAAAAAAGAGAGAAGGATATAAAAATATATTAAGCCTCCAGATACTCATTATGTTGGCAGATCATTCTCAAGGAATACAGAGCATATTATGCATAACTCATAATTGCTTCCATGGGACATAAAAACCAAGTACGCTCTTAGTCTCTTACAAAAAGACTAAGTTTGGCATTCCCCTTCATAACTATTTATCTCCAAAATTATAGTAAGTAGGAATGAGATCTAATTAAAACTTGTCGATGAGACATGTATAATAAATGATCTTCATAATGCAAATTCCTCCAATCAGAATGTGCACATTGGAATTATCAACAGTTAAGTATATTCGGGATTTAAAAGTAGCACCCAGCTAATGTCTTCCAAAAAACAATTAATGTATGGGCATCCATGCTGTAACAATATTAAAATATTTCCTGATTATTTTAAATTCTCAACTACAAGCATATTCTTTTTATAAGAAAGAAGATATAAGCAAATTTTTTGTGTAAGAATATTAGAAAAAAATAGACACCACCAAAAAGAATGTATGCCGACATGTACTTTACAGAGCAACGCATTTCAAGGTAGCTTTGCATATTCAACATTTAACAATGAAATTTCCACTTTAAATGCCTAATTTAATGGTACAATTGAAGAATTGTCAAGCATGTTTAGGTCCAAGGATTTAAGTGTCCATCGGCACGGGCCGTCTCTACCGTGTCGTATCGTGCCAATAAGATATCGACACGATACAGTCCCCGTGCCAATGGCACAGCTCAAAACCCTCTATTCTTTAAATTAGTAAGTAATTTTCTCAATAAAGTTCAAAATATTTGATAAAAATACATAATAAACAGTTAGAATATTTTGTTGCTAAAGAAAATAAATATTTCATGCTATTATGTGTCGGCACACATGAATTTTTTGTGATCGGCACACATCGGCATGGCCCGGCACGCACCGTGTCGTACATGCCGGCAAGTTTCCGGCACAACCCCGTGCCACGGCACTTAAATCCTTGGTTTAGGATGTTAATTGTTTAAGCCTTCAATATGAATAAAGCCCTTCTGCAAACTAATGAACATATAGAGCAGCAAACTTAATATTATTTTTCTTGATGTACTACTAAATCTAGAAAAAGAAATTGCAATTTTTCTTGATATACTGCTAAATCTAGAAAAAGAAATTGCACATAAAGTTATATCATCCTCATAATGGAGAGCTAGGAAAACCAAACAGAAGCTTAAAGTTTTGAGCACAACATTTTAGTGAAGAGACGCATCTCGTGAAAAAGAATGCCAAGACATGGATTGTTGGCTATTTATTATTGGGCTAAAAATAGGCCCAACTTCCTGCCCCGTGACAAGAGGCCCAGGAGACTAATAAGTTGAGTTGGGTGAGCCTAATAAGTTGAGTGGGGGTGTGGTCCATAAGAGACCTAACGGCAAGAGGCCCAACAATAGACCCAACGTCCAGGTGGGTTGAGTCAGGTCGAAGCCCGCGAGCGCTATGGCTGAGCCCTTAAGTGCGATGGGTGCGCCCTTCCTACCAGCACGTGCTTTTGGGATAGTTGGTTAACGCTTACGATCCACAAGTGGTATCAGAACCAGTGGCGCGGGTTCGATTCCCACATGCTGCATTAACGGTGCAGGTGTTGGGGGGGATTGTTGGCTATTTATTATTGGGCTAAAAATAGGCCCAACTTCCTGCCCCGTGACAATAGACCCAGGAGACTAATAAGTTGAGTTGGGTAAGCCTAATAAGTTGAGTGGGGGTGTGGTCCACAAGAGACCTAACGTCCAGATGGGTTGAGTCAGGTCGAAGCCCGCGAGCGCTATGGCTGAGCCCTTAAGTACGATGGGTGCGCCCTTCCTATCAGCACGTGCTTTTGGGATAGTTGGTTAGCGCTTACGATCCACATGGATGACTAGCACCCAGGTGCCCAACTGCTGACAACGAGATTAAAAAAATTATAAAATAAATTATTAAAGGTCAAACACTGTTTTAGGAGGATTATAAGGATTATATAAATTAGAACATCATATTAAAAACAAGAATAAAGCATCAAATTATACCCTGCTTAGCATCACCAGGACATATATACCTGCCCTATTTCGACCGCTTGTAGCAACCTCTCCTCCGGTAGAAAGTTACAGTATCCCTGTGAAGAAATAGGACCACAATACAATGAGATGGTTCAACAGAGCTTACTGAAAGTTAATGATTATTCAGATTGAGAAGAGGCACTATGAAGAAAAAATTTCAGAAGGTGCAATAAGTCCAGAGTAGCCCGTGCTACAATGCAACCATGAGAACCAATCACTTAAATTTGAAAAACAGAACACCATATAACAGGAGGTTATCAAATTTAAGCAATGGTTAGAAGCCAATAGGAATGTTAGGAGTCAACAACCTCTAAGTATCGGAATCATAATTTAGGGTGGGGGGGGAACAATCACCACTACAAAGTCTGTTTAAGAGTGCACTTTCTTGTTAAACGCAATCTTAACGGATCCATTAATCAGCAATAAGTCCATATTTTATCCCATCAATCGAACAGCACTTCTTGCTAGTATCTAACAATTCATCTATGTTTAGAATAAACTCTATGATGTTTTATATATTTAACTTCAAACATATTTACTTTCTAGTCCTATTCATCCATTTATCAAGAATTCCCTGCAATTGACTAAGATAAAAAACTATATGCTTCCTCTAGACAACTCGCCCGAAGCAATGACATGAAGTTCAAAACTCATCTTAAAAATGAATATATGATCAGGCAATTACTAGGGTAAATCATTATGCAACAGTTTGTCACATATGAGAGATACATGGAACTGATTATCACAAGTATATGATATGGTAGGCAGTAGAAATATTAGTAATGAAGCTTCAACAGATAAAAGGTCACAAAACAGCAGACCTCTATCATCAATATAGCACTATCAGTTCCTGCGATCATCAAATCCAACTCTGACGACTCCATTTCTCTAGTAGTTGGATTGACAACGAATTTATCATCAATTAGGCCAATCCTCACACCAGCAATAGTTTTTGTATTCGGCACTTCTGAAAGAGCTCTGAAAATAAGAAGCTAGTGATCTAAGATATAAAGGATATACACCAATAAGAGCAAGGGTTGGTTTTTAAAAGCGATAAGAAGGAAATCCAAATGGGATGTTCAACGGACTTACACTGCTATACCAGCAGCTGTGACAGCCAAGCAATCAGGAGAATGAAGGCCATCATAACTGAAAACCTACAATAATTGGATAAGTCTTTTCAGCTTATGATACTTATTTATTCCACATTAACCGATTGGTGATAACCACCAGTAAGAAGCACTGAAGTAACAGAAAAGATGAACCATTTTTTCAAGACATATCAAGACCAATGCTGCAGTATCAGACAGCACGGTGGATCTTGAGTTACACTAGATAGAAAGTTGAAACAAGTTTTGCTGAACTCAAGTAAAATCTTAGTTACTGATACATCACAACTTCAGTATTTGCTTCCATAAGTACAGATGAAATAGCATACTAGAATAACATCGAGAAAATTTCTGGAAACCAAATCCTAGGATGCAGTCAGAGGCATAATAATGCAATACATAAGAATTAGTGAGATGAGTGATTACCCAAGATAGAACTTGTGTATCATAATAGAAGCCCTTCGGCATGGTAGGACGCAAAGGTCTGTCTATCAACCTGCAGATGAGAACCTGCATGCAACAATATGTACCTGTTCTTTGTAGTTTTTTCGTGAATTAAACCAAAAAAAAAAGAAGCAAATTTTCTATACTTTATCATGTCTTGTCATTCTTTTTCAATTTTTCCACATTAGAGCCCTGTGGAGGCTGTGACATGTGACTTTGCAAATTAAACTTTGAATTATTCAGCTGGTATAACCAAGTATTAACAAAGCATATAATAACTATCCAACAAATCAAAGATTTTGTGAAGCTTGTTCCTCATACTTCATGATCTTTGGCCCTTCCTTCCCGTTTGAAAAACCCGCCACTGAAACCAGTGACCACAACAATAAGAATGCATAAACACATGCAAACTAGTTAGAAGAAGAACAATATTTCTAATTATACCTAGTCCTTCCTGCAGCTGAGAGGCGTTCCTGATAATTAACTGACATTGGGAAGAAATCGGAAGGCTCGCTAGGGACATCAGCTAAGCATACAGAACAATAGACAATCTGCAAAGTAAATTGGAACTCTAATAATATGTTTTTGACGGACTGAGTGGTGACATTTTTCTAATTTTAATTTTTGGGACATGCTTTGCAATGCACAAGAAGGCAATTTTAAATTGAAAACACATCGTTTATTATTTAAGATCGAAAGATAGAAATTTAATAGAAAAGGCTTAATAAAGCAAGAGACACTTAGAAGATCTAGCCGCTCTGAGAAGATTTGAGGGGACATTCAAATTTGATTCTATCAGTCAATATTTAGCAATTGGGCCTTCACCTCATCAAAAATCACTTCCTCGCAGAACGAAAATTGATATGTTGATCAGATTAGGCAAAGTAGGAACTTACAGTTTCTCCATCAGTAACTGTTACAGAGGCGCTAGCTTGCCTCCCAATGTGACCTGTCTCCACCAATATCTAGAATAAGAATACATACTTAAGTTAGCAAAAATTAGATGTTATGCAACAGGAAAGAAAAACCTACGTGACTAAAGTTAATATGATGGTAAATTGCACTAGTATTTCTCAGACTCCTATTCAAGTTTCATCTTGGTCCTGGAATTGTTCTGCTGACATTTTCCATGTTTTCAGAAGTGCTCGCTCTAGTCTTTGATTTCGAGAACAATTTATTACCTGCACCTTGCGCATTTGTACGTCCATGCACCAAAACTCTATTTTTCCTCCATCTATCTCATACTTTCAACCCAATCATCTCTTTTCTAAGCAGTATACTACGACTCAATCGGAGGTACGGATTGAAATACGAGATAGCTCCAGGGTCAATATTCAACTTAAAAGTTAAAATATTTTCAAAAGTTTGCGATTAAAATTTTGAGAACCAAACTGAAACTTGGCTAAAAGTTTGGGCACTAGTAGTGCAATTTCCTTTCGATTACATATATACACAGGATTCAGAAATAAATTACAACCAAATTTTGTTGAGAGGGAAAAACGCTAAAAACAAGAATTCTCAGCTCGATTAACCAAAACTCTTACAATTATAGCACTCATTTCGATCAAACACCAAAAAAGTTGATTATTTTCAACAATTATACCGCTTAACTAATATAGAATAAAAACAATATAAGCTAAAAAATCTTATAGTGATATCAAAATTTACTTAAACACAACAAATTGCAACAAAAATAACCATCGAAAGCGAGGGAACTCACATGCCTATCCCCGACGGGGATCTTTATGGAGTGTTTTTGTGGACCAGAGCTAAGCCCATCATCCTCCACGCTCTCCAACAGCTTTGAATCCGCCGAAGCCCTAACCCTAGACCACCGCTTGAACCGTAAGGGCCGGAACGGGGAGAAGGAACGGGGCGAAGGCCTCGCAGCGCAAGGGGAGAAGAGGCTTGGGGAGAAGGAGAAGGAGGGGTTCTTAGGTTGGAGAGGATGGAGGAGAGAGGAGGGAGACGATGGAGCTCGGCCATGGAGAGTAGGGTTTGTGAGCATTGTAGCTTCGTGGTGTTGCTGCGGCGGAGTGAGAGGGAAAGAGAGGGAAGCACCGTGAGCTCCGCGCTTTGCTTTATCCTATCGCCCGTGGGGTTTTTTCGTTTTTTTTCGGAAAAATGTACAGAGACCCCTCAGCTATAGATTATTTGAAACAGCCTCCTCAACTTGTTGGTGCAATTCATCCTTTAGTTTTATTTTTTATTTTTTATTTGTATTTCTTTATTGTAGTCATTCTATTTAATTAAATTAATTTTTTATTAAATTTAATAGCTTTATTAACTATTGATTAGTAATTTTTTTTGTTGTATTTGTTAAAAATAATAAAAAGTAATAATTTTGTAAAATCATCCATGAATTCGCTGGGAGCGTTTGGATTGACGAATCTATAGATCCAACGTAACTCAAGTGTAGTGGTGTTTGAGTTTTCCTGAAATGTGATTTTTTTTTTTGACGTAACTCGTACAGTCTGAAAGTTAAATTCAATTACTTCTTCTGTTTATTTTGGTGTAACTTAGTGCTAGTGAAATTAGTTTCTTGAGTTGCATTGTTCGTTTTGATGTAAGTAAGTGGATCTCGTTACCTCCTGAATATAGTGGTAAACTTATCCCTATAAAATTTAACCTATTAAATAATTAAAAATTTTATTATTATTTAAAGGTAATCCTAATGTATTATAAATACGGTAATTCTAATCCATTATAAAGGAAGCAGAGTTTATGTTTTACTATTTAACAATTTTTTTAGAGACGGTTGAGTTTAACGGAAGTCGAGTTCGGCACTCTAGAGGGGGAAGTCGATAATAGGTGAAGTAGAGGTCTAACGTAACTTGAGTTACACTATATTTTTGACTTACATCAAAATAAATATCAGTGATGAAACTTGAGTTCCACCCCTCCACTTACACCAAAACAAACGATTATTTGATTAAATGCATTAAACATAGCCATTAGATTTTAACTTTTTTTGTGCTAACTTTTATGCCAAAAATTTATTTAAAAAAAGAAAAAAAAAAGGACAGCAATATCAAACGACGTCAAAGTGTTAAATATACAGGGTTTTTTTTTTTTTTGTCACTTTCTCTATTGCAGCTGTCGTAACTATAGAAACAAATGCACATTGGGTGCAATCAGGTTCATAGAATAACTTTGCACATAATTAATGTCTTTTATTGCTCATTAACAATAAAATGTATTACCGATCGTCCCTAGCTCAAGTGACAAAGGGCTTGGTGGTTGGTACCCGAGGTCTCGAGTTCGAATCCTAGTTGATTCACATTTCCAGCTAAATTTATTTCTAAAAAAAAATAAAACGAAGCGGGTAGCGTGCTACCTTTCTCTCAAAAAAAAAAAAAAAAAAAACAATAAAATGTATTCGAGTCATTTAATAGGATAAAGTCATTTAATAGATTATCCTTTGAAGGCTTTCAAATAGGGAATTACAAAATAACGGCACCGAACAGAAACATACATGGCAAAACCCCGGTGATAATAGACCCCTTTTAGCCCATGGACTAAAGAGTAATATGGGTGGGCTAATGAAAAGCAACACCTGAATATCACGAGTAATTTGATTTGGTTCGATTTTAAAACTTAAAAAAATAATAATAAATTAACCAAAATTTTCATAATTTAAAATTATATTAGGCTTAATTGTTTTTATAAAATATATATTAATTTTAGATAATAATCAAATGACAAAAAATTAACCAATATTATCTGTCGATTAAAGATCTTAGCATAAAATTAATTTAAAAACGTGTAAAATATACTTTAATTATAGACTATTTTAATATGCCTATCTAATATTTTAAAACTTTTAATTGTACTATTCAATTTCTCAACTTATTTGATTTGATTTAGTCAACTGGTTTCAAATTCGTCCGACCCGCTAAACAACGGGGCGGGTGGCGGATCCGTCCCGTTTGCATCCCTACGACAATAAATAACCGATGCACACCCCAACCTACACGAGCGCACCGACTCGGAGCACACCCAACCCAGGCTTCCGACTCCTCGCTCTTTTTGCTCTCGAACGAAAACCCCCTGCAGGTGTTGCAGAAAAAAGGGACAAAAAAAAAAAAAAAAACAGTACATCTCATTTCCTCTTCTCTTCGTTGAAGGCGATACTAGGGTTTCGTTCTTGGAAACTTTACTATCCGAATTGATCGACTCATATTGGTACTAAGATTTATTATTATTATTTATTTTCTGTTAATTTCATGCTTATTTCTAATTTGTTCAACAATCTCAAAATCTTCTTTTATTTCAATTTTACTGTCATCTTGAATTTCTAAGGCCTTATTTTAGCTATTCTGCATCTAGGGTTTGAGCAAAGGCCTTTTGCAATGTCTGTGTCGGCGGGAGTCAGCGACGCGGCGATCGCGGTGCGCGACAAGCTGCGGGGGAAGATCGGGCAGACCAAAGTGAAGCGCTACTGGCCCGGAAAGGCGCCGGAGTGGGCCGAGGAGGCCGAAGAGGAGGCCGACATCCGGACCGCGCGGGCCGCCGCCCTCCAGAAGGCATTCCCTTCCCACGACGGCGACGGCGGCGCCGCCGACCTCCCGCAGAAGGACGACCGCCGCCTGCGCCGCCTCGCAGAAACCCGCGCCGAGAACAGAGAGGAATTGCGCGCCGACCACCGCCGCATCCGGCAAGCCGAGATCGTCTCCGCCGTCGAAGAGGAGGAGAGCAGCAAGCTGGAGGGCTTGGAATTGGAGGAGGAGGACGACGAGGAGGCGGCCGAGGAGCGACGGAGGAGGATTCGGGAGAAGCTGCTCCGGAAAGAGCAGGAGGAGCTATTGCCCGAGGAGGAGGAGGACGACGAGGCCGAGGAGGAGGAGGAGGAGGAGGAGGAATCGGAGTACGAGACCGACTCGGAGGAAGAGCAATTCGGCCCCGCGGTGGTCAAGCCGGTGTTTATACCGAAGTCGCAGCGCGACACCATCGCGGAGCGGGAGAGGGTCGAGGAGGAGGAGCGGCGGTTCGAGGAGCGCGTGAAGAGGCGGCTGGAGGAGAGGAAGGTCGAGACGAAGCAGATCGTGGTGGAGGAGATCAGGAAGGATGAGGAGATCCGGAAGAATTTGGAGGCGGAGGCGGACGTCGCAGACGTCGACACGGACGACGAGTTGAACGAGGCCGACGAGTACGAGGCGTGGAAGAGTAGAGAGATCGCGAGGATTAAGAGGGAGAGGGAGGACCGGGAGGCGCGGCTGAAGGAGAAGGAAGAGATCGAGAAGGTGAGGAATATGACGGAGGAGGAGAGGAGGGAGTGGGAGAGGAAGAACCCGAAGCCGCTCTCTCAGCCCAAGCAGAAGTGGAGGTTTATGCAGAAGTACTACCACAAGGGCGCGTTCTTCCAGTCCGAGTCCGACGACCGGGCTGCGACGGCCAGCACAGACGAGATCTTCAGGCGCGATTTCTCCGCGCCCACCGGGGAAGATAAAATGGATAAGACTATTTTGCCCAAGGTCATGCAAGTCAAGCACTTTGGGCGCAGCGGAAGGACCAAGTGGACGCATCTTGTTAGCGAGGACACCACTGATTGGAACACGCCGTACGTATATGCTTAGTTTTTATTGCATCGTATTAGTTATCTACATATCTATATTCCGTCTTGAGCAGCGAATTTGGTAGTTATGTTATGGGAGTGAATGAATAAGAAGTATGATGAACCTGAGCAAAAATTTTCACCCAGAAACACCGAGAACATCCTAGTTATTGTCAAATCACACTGAAAGTTATTCCCTGATTGGTATCATATTTGAACATCTTTATTTCAACTCGTGGTTGAGTGAGATATATAAATCTTTGAAGATGCATAATTTTCTAGAGCAGTTAGTACTGGAAACACATTTGATTGTCTTTTGTTTTAAATGTAGTTCGACAACATATACTTATTTTCCCCGTTCCTTTTCTTTAGGTGGACAACAAATGGTCCTCTACGAGCAAAGTACAATGCGAAAATGGCGGGCTTGAACGCACCAATTGCCAGACCAAAAGGAAGCAAGAAAATGAAGGATTGGGATGTGAAATAATTTGGTTCGGAAGTTTTCCTCTTGATGACCAGTTAATTCTCACCGTCTGCTTCATGAATATCTATTTTCATAGGTGCTTGTTCAGAATGCCTAGTTTTATTTGGAGATCTCCAATGTTATGCACCTACTTCATGTTCCTGTATGTGAGTACATTAGTATGTAACTGGAATTTTTATTTGATGATGTGGACTAGTCATCTCACTTGGATTCCGTCGGGGCGATCAAGATGAAGAAATCATGTGACGAATATTTTCGCTTACTGAGCTCGCTAGTTTTATGGTGTGATATGCTAGAGATGTGCGCATCTCATTCGTACGGCTATCCTTTTTGAACATGTGGTAAATTTACATATTTGTGGATCCGTGTAACCCGCGTCGTCTGTGTTGCCAACTTTTTCGAATGATAACCATGTTATACACAGTTTTTTCCGCTAAGCTTGCCAAGTTTAGAAACGGAACTTTTCTTTCTTTTGCTTTTCATGTAGTCTTCTTGATATTTCACTTGTAACTTTTAGTTTTTGTTGTGAAATGGGAGCTGTCTATTACAAAGTTACGAACATATTAGAAACTGTTGTCTCCTAGTGTCGCGAGGGAGCTTCAGCGTTTACAAAGGATAAAAGGCAAATACTATGAAGTGAGGTATAGTGTATTACCGGTTTCCTTGTGAAGGTTAGTACATTGAACCCTCCCTCTAGCTTTGTTGGCTGTTTTTAATTTTTAAGTTGTTTCCTGTGAAGGAGAACTGTAGTTTTAGCTGTTCCAATCTATCAGCTTATCTGTAAGTCAAATATTGTATAAACGAGTTTTATTTTTGAATAGCATCATCGCAAATCAGCAAAGGAATCAATTCATCTCGGCATTGACGTGCTATCTTGGCTTATAGAATAATACTGAACTGTAATAAAGTTCTGGGACTTACCTTGCTTTGTTCACTGCTGTGTTTTCAAAATGTCGGAAGTGCTTTTCATTTTGTATCAGTTTTTGTCATTCTCTTTAAATTTTGTGGAGATAAACTCATTTCTGCCTCCAAGTTTAATCCTATTTAAACCTTGATACTCGTTGTCCTCTCCACAATTTTGTACTTCTCTAATTTCTAATCTCAAGTCAATTAAAGTTTATCTTGTTCGTACCTGCGATGATCTCTTATCTTGTTCAGTTATCTTTTGTTTTTCGGATTTCTTCTTTGAGAGATTGATGTCCTTCAGAGCAATTTGCAATGCTTCTCTTCTGACCTTCTTGAAGTTGCGATAGTGAGAAAGAGCAACATGATTGTAGGATACTATTCTATGTTGTCTCAACAATTTATTGGTTTATTAATGGTTTTTTAGATTATCATTAAGCACTATTCATTTTTGGTTTAGATTATTGCAGTTTATTTTGCACAAGCCAAAGGTATATATGCATAAATTGCTCGAAGAACCTCATTCGTAACATTGCGGACTAGAACTACATTACAAAGCCAATTTACGGCACTTTTCGGGGGTCGCTGCATGTATTTTTTAGCTGTTAGTGAGGAGAATATATTAGGGTGAATGATGCATCTATTCATAGTAAGATTTGATATGAATAATTCTTATGCCATTTACCTAGTTTTCACTAATCTTTCACTTTATTTATTATTCTTTTTTCCTGTTGTTAGATTCCATATGTTGTTTCTTTTTCGCATATGCGCTATGCAGTGGGCCAAGTTGTGGCATTTTTTTGACAGAGTATGAGATATTTAAGTTTTGTCATATTGTGATTTCATTATGCTTCATTATATTTTGGTAATGTGGATATTTAAGTGTAATAATCATGTCTCCACATAATTGAGATGCAAAGCTAAAGTTCAAATAATTTCATGTGATTTGTACATACAATTTGTTGCATATAAATGTGTATCAAATATGCTAGGAAGAGCTTACAATCAATGGAATAGCCCAGTAATTATTTTATAAATTAGACTTGTTCTTGAGTAAGAAATAGAAATAATTGCATGCATATTTCTAAAAAATATTTGAGTTTTATATTTAGTCTTAAACAGTTTTAAGTGATGAAATCGCGGGTTAATTTTAGTTAACTTTATTCTCAGTCTAATTCTGAATTGAAGTGGGAGGTAGATTTAAAAGAAGTTAGAGAGTATATTTGAAAAAACATAAGGTTTTTTTTTTTATGGCTGTAATGGTCAAAAGCTTTAATTAATTTTAGGGAGTATAATTGAAAAGGTTGAACTTCTAAATGGATAGATTTTACATTTATTTTTTAAAAAAAGTAAATATATAACTTGAAAGTTTTTTTTACAGAAAGTGAAGAGATAAAGTAATTTTCGACCGTAAATATTTATTTGTGCTGTTTGGTTTATCAGTTAAAATTTTAGTTTCACGGTTATTCAAATAAACAGCAAAAAGAAAATAATTTTTATTTAAGCTCTAGTTCTCCGAAGCCTGTTTTAATCTAGACTTTATTTTCGGTGAAACAAACAAACCGTAAATGCTCACTTTAGTTTTTCGGTTTATCATAATTTCAACTTCTTTGGAAACTCAAACTCTTTAAAATTATGTAAATCGAAGTCAATTACTAAAGAAAGAGTAAATAAAAAAAATATAAAATATTAAACCATCTCTCACATTCTTAATTTTTACGTCATTTACTTTCCTTCAAATAAATAGTAGAATTAGATGAACATTAATTCCACAGTTAAATATTTAAATAATAAAAAATATTTTTATCTAAATTTTAATGTACTCGAAAGCTCATTTTAATCTGAATTTCATTCTCGCTAAAACAAACTGGCTTGGCAATTGCTCTTAAAAGATTATATCATTGGTTTCGAAAGTAAATCTAGAAGTATTAAAAAAAAAAATCATGGTACTCATAGGCCAAAGCTTTTTCCCAATCACAAACAGAGCTTTTTTTTCAAATAACCCCAGCAAATAATATAATTGACTAAATAATTCTACTAAAAAAATATTTACCTAAATGAGCCACGGTGGAATTTTCTCTTAAAGACGATGAATCGTTTATCGTCTTTCTATTTTTCCACAAAAGTGGTGAATCATTCACCGCCTTCTTGAAGATTGTTTGTTAGAATTTTTTAGGTCGTTAAGATTGTATGTAATTTATTGAAATTTTTATATAATTGTTAGGATTATATATGAAAAAAAAAAGTGATGTTGTTAGGATTGTATGTGGATTATTGTTTGATTATTAGAACTGTATGGATAGATTATTATGAATTTTTGGTTGTTAATATTGTATGTGATTTGTTGAAATTTTTATATGGTTTTTAGGATTATATGAGAAATATAAAAAAATAAAAAAAAGATGGTGAATGTTTCACCGTTTTTGTTGGAAATTAGAAAGACGGTGAATCATACGATTGATCGCTTTAAGAGAAAATTTTACCGTGACTATTATATGGCAAAAGAAAGGTTAGTTTGTAATTATTTTTTTATAGAATTATTTATCCAATTAGAAAATTTTATAAAATTATTTTTAAAAAAAGTCCTCAAAAACATGTGACCCTGTCACCGCAGTAAATAGTGGAAGGGAGAGGAAACTATATACGTTTAACCAAGTTGGTACGCCATATAAATAAATTCTAAATAAAAAGTTAAAAAAATAAAACACGTAGAAAGCGAAATGGCCACTAAAAAAATTAATATTCTCTCCAGCCCACTGCGCTACAGCTTTTAGAAGGGTTTTTTTTAAAATGGCCCTCTAAAAATTTTTTATTTAAAACCTACTCCTGCGACGTAGGTCCCACGCAGGCGCCACGCGGGCGGGTTAGGAGGTGGGATGGCAAGTTGAACACGGTGAACCATTCATCGTATTTCTTTTATTATTCGCGCGGATTGATCTATACTATCTTTCCGGAGCAGTATAAGTAACTGAACACGGTAAACCATTCACCGTATTTGAACACGGTGAATGATTCACCGTGTTTGAACACGGTAAATGGTTCACCGTATTCAACTTGCCAACCCGGCACCCACCCGCCCGCGAGATGCTGACGTGGCGCCTGCGTGGCAAGAATAGGACCATTTTTATAATTATAAATTTGTCGGGACTATTTTTAAAATAAATTTTTTTTACAGGGCCAATTGCAAAAAAAGCTCCTTTTGGTTTTTAGAGGGGGTTTTGTTCTTCCAAATATTCTAAAAAATTATTTGTTCGTAAAACTTTTTTTATAAAATATATATTTTTCTAATTTTTTTGAAATAAAAAATATAAATATAAATATTAATTTTTTTTATAATTTTTTAAAAAAACTTTAAATTTTTTTTCTAAAAGTTAAACAAATAAATAAAAACTTATTTCAACTAGAAAGTTAATTTTTTGGTTTTTGACATATTTTGCAGGGAATCTCACGCCTTTTTTCTCTCCATTGGTGCCCAACTTGCTATTTACAGATGGGTAAATTGTACCACTAATCCCCTAACTTTCAACTAATTTTATTTTGATGCTCAAACTTTCAAATTTTACATTAGAGTTTTTAAATTCTTCGAAAATATTCACTTTAGTCGTTATATATTTACTATTTGTAAAACGCTACCTGTATATATTATACCTCATTCATCTTACAATTTAGAAACTAATTTTAGATTTTTAGTATTACAAAAAATTGATTTGACTAGTAAAAATATATAGATCTTTGAACGAGTAAAATATAAAATTTATACTTATCTGAGAGTATATTTTTATAACTATTTAAGATAAACTATTGCATCTATATATTTGTATATTTTGCACTTACATACTACCGTTAATTGAGTTATATTTTTTTTTCCTACTTAAAAATTGTTGGAATAAATTGACAAAATGTATTCACAGTGTTACGGATATGCAAAAGAATTAGGCGAAAGCAACAAATTTTACAAAGTATTGAATATTAAATTTAGGAATAACTTCAAATACCACCCATGTGATTTCGTGCTCTCTCACTTTAGTACCCTGTGGTTTACAACGTATCATTTTAGTACCCTGTGGTTTGGTTATTATTTTTTTGTTAATTTTTTTGTTAAATTATACTGAAAAACTTCAAATATCTCACATATGGTTTATCAAATATTCACTTTACTATCATGTAGTTTTAACTTTCACATTAATTTAACAAAAAAATTAACGAAAAGATAACAAAAAGAGAATAACCAAACCACATGGTACTAAAGTGATACGTTTTAAACCATAAGGCACTAAAGTGAGAAAGCACGAAACCACAGGGGTGGTATTTGAAGTTATCCCTTAAATTTAAAAGTTTGAGGGTTGAAGTAAAAATTGGGTTGAAGTTTAGGACTATAGTGTAATTTTCTCTCCTACAATTTACAAATACATACACACGATTCCGCGATTAGAAACTTAGAAACCCTCTACCCCCTCCTTCCCCCCTCCCCTCTTCCTCGCGCGTGGGGCGATCGATCGATCCCTCGCCCCCCTTCGATCGCGTTGTGTGGGAGCGAGAGGAGGAAGAGGAGGTGGAGGCGGTGGCGATGTCGACCCCGGCGAGGAAGCGTCTGATGCGCGATTTCAAGCGGCTTCAGCAGGATCCCCCCGCGGGGATCAGCGGCGCCCCCCACGACAACAACATCATGCTGTGGAACGCCGTGATCTTCGGGTGAGATCCCCTTTTGATTTGGTTTGATTTGATCTCGGGAGATTTTTATCTGAATCGGATCGATTTAGGGTTTTCTTTTTCTTTTCTTTTTTTGGTTTGGGAGTGTTGGATTTGATGGGGTTTTTGTGCTTGTTTTTTATCTTGCAGGCCCGATGATACTCCCTGGGATGGTGGTGAGTTGATGATGATCTCAAAGATTTTAGGCTAATTTTGGCGATCGAAGTTTATTTCTATTGATTAATTCTGTGGATTTTGTGGTGTTTTTGATATATGATGGATTGAATATGCTTAAAAACCTATTTTTTTTCTTGGTTTTGCTTCTTTTGTTAATAGATGCATCTAATTCTTGCTTTACTAGCCTCCTCACATGAAAAGTTAGCATCTTTCTCCCTCTTTCTCCTTGTTTTTTGTGTGTGTATATATAAATATATATATATATAGTAATTTCCAAGTGTTTCTCTTGTGGTACACAAGCCTTAAAGTGTGACCGACAAAGGTAGGTTAATTATTCTGTCGCCAAATGGCCTTATTGATTATGTAAAGGTAGATTCTATTGATTTTTACCCTCTTTCTATTTTCTAAGTTTCTAACTTTTCATTCTTCCAATCTTTCGAAAATGTGGCACTACAAAAGTTTGGAGTATATTGAAGAACCTGACCATGTAATTGACTATTATTCTATACATTAGCCAACTATATTAATGGCCATCACGTTCTATTGCTTTTTATTTGAATCTAGAGCTGTGTATTTCACTCTTGAGTACTACTTCAATCGTAAGCATTAGAACGTCTATTAGAACTTAAAAGAAGTTTAGGTTACAAACCTTGCACACTAATCTAGTAAATATGTTGTTTGTTGCCTCTTCCTAAGCAACATCATTCTGCACTTGATTGGCTGCTTTCATGTGTTTGATAGTTCTTTTAAATCTAGGACTTATTAATCATGTCATAAGTTTGTATGTATGACTATTTTCCCTTAAAACATCTTAACCATCTGGTCTTGTTTATTATTCTACTTTAATGTGTTATGCACATTATGTAAGAGGAACTTAAAGAGCTAGCAGTATTTCAAGAATTTGAAGGTTCATAGTGTGGTGCTCTTTTTTTCGAAAGTTTATAGATATTTGAGTTTCACTATTTTTTTGTTACTTTGAGAGTTCTGTAGTACTGGAGTTTGGAGCAAATTTAAAAACCTCTCGATCTTTCATTCACTTGAAGCAGCACATAATGCAGAGTCTTACTTCCCTTTTTGTACTTCCCTTTTGCACTTAATTTTCTTTTTTCCTTGTCAGATTGAAAGCTTCAGCTTTACTGCTTCTACTTGCCTACTTTGATGATATTAGGGTTGTAGGAACCATAGTGGTAAAAAAGAAAACAATTTGCTGTGGATAAGTAGATATAGTCGACAGTGGGAATCTTGACAACATGTTGAATTATTAAATATTCCATTTATGCTGTTATGATAGAGGTCAGCTATTCACTAACTTTCCAATTTTACTTATAGGCACGTTTAAGCTGACTCTGCAGTTTACAGAAGATTATCCTAACAAACCACCAACAGTCAGGTTTGTCTCGCGGATGTTCCATCCAAACAGTAAGTACTGTCACCTGATGATTTTTAGCTGATTACTGCTGTCATTGTACAAAATAGCATATATTACCACCACTTCTTTAACAAACTGTGAATAGCTTCCAGATTTTTAGGTCTTAAAGCTTTAGATGCCTAACTATTTCTTTTCCGTTCTGTCAGTCTATGCAGATGGAAGCATCTGTTTGGATATTTTACAAAACCAGTGGAGCCCCATTTATGATGTTGCTGCAATTCTGACTTCTATTCAGGTACTCTTGATAGATCGCGGGAAAAAAGTACAACTGTTCTTTTAGTTCAATAACTTCAATAACCATGCAATATTAAACTGTTTATATAATTGAATAGATGGTGTAAACCTGGGAGGACGGGTTAGAATTAATACTTGCTTGCTAAAAACAGAATCCAACATGGACCTGGATGTTCATTAGGGTTGGTAGCATGTTCAAGACCCGACCTAGTTGGTAGCATGTTCAAGACCCAACCTATTTTGACCAGGTCAAGAATGGCACATGCCGCCCCATGCCATCTGTTAGTGGAAATATAAATGCGTATACTTAGTTTTCCATGACAAAAATAAGTTTTCCAAGTTCCTAGTGGGATATAATACCTTACTTGAGATAAAACCTTTTAAACATGGCTGCTTTATGAGATAAAACCTTTACATGCTTTGGCAGCCCTTTTACAGGCTCACTTTCTTATATGTTTGCAAGTTGTCATATGTATTGTAGGGTTATTTCCCGTAGTAGGCATAAAAGCGACTAAAGCGAATATAGGGAAGAGTCACGAGACTGAATCTACTTTTGTTTAGAGATCAGAATGTGAGCGTTCGTGTGTAGGATTGGATTTAGACCAGCCAATTACTGCATAACTTAGATGAGCAAACTCCTGATTCTTTGAAGTGTATGTTGAGGAATAAAACAAATCCCAAATAATTAAAGGTGTAGTATACTCCTATAGAGAGTAGGTAAGTTTTACATTATCCGAGTTTCACGGTTTGCATGTAGACCTATGGCTAGCAGTTGGTTAATAATTGTGGTAGTTGGAGTTTAAGGTCAGTATGATGAAGTGTTTTAGGGTTGCTGAGTCCAAGGTTAGTTTGATGAGGCGTTTTAGGGTTGCTGGGTTTTTGCTTAATCATCCTGACCCTTTTTTGGCATTGAGAAAAAAAAAAACATTCTAGGATAAGCTAAATGTGTAGAAGCGGTGGTTGGAATATTTGACCCATAAACGAACCAATTGCTTTGGTTCATAGCTTCATATGGTAAAACATTTTATGTATTGATGTGGTACAATGTTTTCTTCGAGGCCCTGATTTCTGTTGATTGATGTGTGAGCTTATTCCAGTTAATTTTGCACGCTAAACTCCCTGTTACTTCTCAATTTATTTCCCATTTCGTGATGATGTAGGAAATGACAAAAGTTAACTTGTTATTGAAATTGTGTGTAAATTATCTTATCTTTTTTTTTTTCCTTCTTGTGTACAGTCGCTCCTCTGTGACCCAAACCCAAACTCTCCTGCGAACTCGGAGGCGGCTCGAATGTTCAGCGAGAACAAGCGTGAATACAACCGCAAAGTTCGCGAGATTGTGGAGCAGAGCTGGACGGCCGATTAAAGCGCTGCTAGAAGTACCTACGAGTATCTTCGCTATGCATAAAAGGTGCATAAAGTGATGCATATGTTCAATCGAGTTTCTCTATTGAGCATTCATAAACTTAGCACCAATTGAGGGTGGTTTATCCTGTTTTTATGTGCTAGATTCTCCGTTGTGTTTGTTATCGCCTATGCTCTGGATCAGATAAGTTCTTATGTAAATTTAATATCCAAACATCGCGTCGTCGGTGAGATATGTATTAGAAACTGGGAAAAGAAACTCTCTTTTAGAGTGGTGGTAGCTAGTATTGTTGTATATGCCCGACGGTTTAAATGCAGTGCGGATTGTCGTCGGTGGCCTAAAATGGATGTCGCTTCTGTTTATTTACTTGGTTCTGCTTGGTGAAATGGCTACTGATAGAAGTCGTTGGTTTGCGAGCGCATTGTGTTAGCGCAGTCTGCTGGCACTTTTTGGTTTGTTACTCTCTGTTCTGTCAGCTGAAGGCGCGTTTCGCATGGAGGAAGTCAGAGTCAGAACTTGACTGGCCTGAAAGAAACTGTGCTGCCTTCCGAGAAGTCAAGAGTCAGAACTTGACTGACCCGAAAGAAACTGTGCTGCCTTCCGCGAAGTCAAGAGTCAGAACTTGACTGACCCGAAAGAAACTGTGCTGCCTTCCGAGAAGTCAAGAGTCAGAACTTGACTGACCCGAAAGAAACTGTGCTGCCTTCCGAGAACGGTCGTCTGGGGCTGCTGCAGATCTCTTCACCTCCGCCTGCGGCGCGCGCCTTCGGTGTGTCCAGATCGTGAGAGGAGGCGTCGGGCTTTGGCGTGCTGAGCTCGCAACTTCGTCTCCCTCTCGAGTTTCTTTGTTGGCTCAGAGAGTGTTTGGTTTCTCTGAAAATGGTGAAAAACTCTTCGGAAAAAAGGGTTTTTTTACGGAAAATAAATTTTTTATCAGAACGATTTTTTTGGTAACTAGAGTATTTTTTTCCATTAAAAAGTTGTTTTTTGAAAAAAAAAATTTGATTTTTTTTTTTGGGAACCAAACGCTTGCTCATTAAATGCCAAAGGGACAAAAGTTAATTTAATAATTCAAAGGCCATACAAAAACTCAAAAACAAAAAGCATCTATAACAGTAATTGGCCCCGTCCATACAAAAACTCAAAAACAAAAAGCATCTATAACAGTAATTGGCCCCGTCTTTGCTCAAACTGGTAATCAATCTGTGACAATCAACCTGTGAATTATTATTTCTCTCCTGCAATTTTTGAAGCTTTTAAGTCAAATAAAACGCTTGCAAGAGTCCTGCAATTTTTATTTTACTCCCTGGTTAGGTTTTGCCCTTTTCTTTTATAAGTTGAATAAAAGGTAAACTGCACCACTAGTCCCTGAACTTTCGACTAAGTTTTATTTTGATTCTCCAACTTTAGTTTTGATGTTAGTTGTCCTTAAAACTTTTAGGCCCTATTTATATTTATATTTTCTATTAAAGGATAAATTATTGGCTACGTGCAGTGCATCTATGCATTATGCATCACACGTTTATCAGCTATTTCTTTCATCGCACATTTCAATCATACTACTTATTGAGTTTCGAACTTTTTTATTATAAAAATTAGATCTGTAAATTAAAAAAAGAAAAATCTGAAATTGATGAAATAAAATGAACTAGGTGTATGTAATAATTTCTAAGGTGAAGACTAAATGAAACATTTTTAAAAGTTTGAGAATTGAATTAAAAGCAAAGTAGAAGTCCCGAGCCCTAAACATTAAATACTCCTTTTATTCTCACTCTTTTTTCTTTTTTTTTAACACAAGAGAGAGATAAAAAGAAATGAAAGAGAAGAAAAAAAAAGATGAATACAATAAGTATCTTTTTAGTAAAAAAAATAAATTTAAACTAATCATAACCGTCAACTCCGCAAGATGTACACCTCAGATTGGGGTGTTTGCTCATAATACATCTCGCCTAATCAGCAAATATAGCACATCCTAAATCCTAAATTCTAAACCCTAAACCAAATTTTATACATAAGCTTAAACTTGGTGATCCATAATAAACCTGTCAATACATACTTGTGCGTGTACATATACACATACATAGGTAGGCATGTATACAAGTAATCAATCTCCGCGATGTCGCTGACAATCAAAATTGCAAGAAAACTCGCCAACAAATTGTTCCCAAAAAAAAAAAAAAAACAAACATTGTTGGCTTTATCACAAATTTGATCCCTAAATTTTTGACCCAGGTATTAATTCCATCCTCAGATTATAACAATTTAATTCCTGAAGTTTATTCTCAGTAACAACTCTTTACATCAGCATTATAGTTGTACTTCTTTTGAGCTAAGAATCGAAACTTACAGGAGAAACTGAATCAAATGTCAAATTTTAAGGATGAAATTTTAATCAGGATTAAACTTCAGGTGCTAAATTGTTACAATTGAAACCAAGGTCATAGGGCTAAAATTTGTAAACAAACCCAAAAATGCTAGTTGTATTAACTTTAAAGGACCTTCTACAATCGCGCGCCGCGACAATCTAAACCCATCAGATACAAAGTATCAGAGAAAGAAAGAAAGAAAGAAGTAAAATACATCTGCAGGGCAGTTAACAAAGAAGAGGATGATCAACATTTGAAAACACTATCATTTCATGCCCCCAAGTTTCAACCATCAATGATCTGAGGACCCAGGTACTCCACACCATCCATTTTCAAGTCCTTGGGAACGTCGATCTCTTTCAACCATCCTAGCCGTTCATCGCTCGTTCCAGCCTCGGTCGTTGTACCATCTAGCAAAAGAAAAGAAAAGAAAAAAAAGAATCCCACATGAGCCTCAATCATATGCAATCTGTGCGGCACGTGGTTTTCGAACTTTCTTCGAGAAGTTTTCTAGTACACTTCATATATGATATTTGTACAAGTTTGTTTATTCGATGTTTCTATAGAAAGATTCAATGGGCTACCACAAAGCAACTGGTTTTTAACTAATAATGTGTGCTAGTTGTTAAGCAATGATTCGGGAGATTCGTTTTCTCGAGGAAAAAGAAACCATGTTAGTATTTTAAGGCCATGTAGTACAAAGATTTCCGACTCTTCATCAGGAAACCGAGAGCTGTATATAAATGCAAGGTTGCAACTTTCCATTTATGTCCAAAAATCACATATTAAGCATGTTGGTGCAAACAAAAAATGTTAACATTTGAAAGAGCAAAAAAGATATAATTCTTGAGAGGAGAGAGAAAAAAAAAATTGCTTACTTGAATGGTGAGTGTAAGGAAAATCACTGTAGTATGTGCAATCGCGATCATCTTCTTTTGAGTAAGGGGGTCCTAGAACATCAAGCACTGCACATGCCGTAATGGCTCGAAAAGTATGAATATTCCCTCCAGTTGTTGGGTACAGAATGGAGGTATCGCACGGGGCGACGAAATCGGAATCTACAACCAGTTTTGCCAGTCTCACTGCCAACATAAGCACACTCCTTAGTATAAAGAGCGCGCGCGTGCGAGAGAGAGAGAGAGAGAGAGAGAGAGAGAGAGAGAGAGAGAGAGAGAGAGCTCACATTGATCTGAGGTTGTCGGGTCGTTGGATTTGATAGGATCAACCCAGTCATAAGATTTGATATGCATCGATCCTAGTAGTAGTTTGCTAAATACAGTCATATCTGGATGATTATGGAGGGGGATAACAGCTCTTGGTGGCAAAAAGAATATAACCATCTGGAAGAAGAAAGGAAAATCGAGTTATTTCAGATGGAAGTGAAAGAGCTAATCAAATCGATACAAATATAAATACACAAAAAATGGAAGGGTGCATCAGTAAGGCTCATTTTAAGTTGCAAATGAATAAATATTTTGCATCCTACTGTAATGTGAGAGAGTGATTAAGGTCCCCAAAAGCAGATTCTTAGGTATGTTAGCGTAATTCACACAAAATCTTATGTATTAATGATTTGTATACCATAAATATGTTTCATACTAATCATCCTATTTCCCTCAGTAACTAATCATCAAATCAAAATGTTGCAACACATATCATTACATTTTACTGAAGCTACTAAATCTAGTTATATCACTATGATTTTATAGGAGGACAACACTGAAAAATGCTTAATTAGTATGGCATTCAGTTTGATCTCTACTCTCCTCAGATGCATGTTTGTGTACACTACGCGAGGTAATTTGCTATGTTGTGGAACTCGTCTTACCGAAAAGTTATTGCACTTGTATATAGTCGTGTGCGTAATCCTCGGAGTTCCTTTCGAAGCACTTTTCGCCCTGAAGAACACTAGATCAGCGCTTAGTCCAACATCTTCTGGTCTCATTTTATCTGGAAAATGTCGGAAACAAAACATTAGAATCCAATTATTTTGAACAACACTAGATTAAGTTCAATGCCCTACATATATTATACAGAAACCGGTGTAACACAGAGAACAATATTGATAAACACATACACAAAAAAAAAAATCTTATTAAACTGCTAAATTCTATATCCGAGCAAGTGTGCCTGCAAAGTAAAACTTATAATGTGCGCATAGTTAGTTATCCCCATTAAGGACGATCCACGAAGGCTAGGAAAACAAGCAAACCGATTCGATTTCGGTTTCTGAATATGTTGGCTATTCAGTTTGTAAGTTTTCGCTAGTCACTAATTCAAACAGCCCGCAAAGTAGAACGATAACTGTCGTACCGAGAACAATACGAACTCAGCTGTAATCTAGCGAATTGACCCAACTCCGATTCCGAATCATGTATATCATAATGCATGGATAGAGAAAAGGAAAGGCTAGGGTTAGAGAGAGCGCGCACCGAGGAGACGCTGGAGCATGTCGACGTCGGCGGGGGCGGGGACGGGGACGGGGCCTCTGAACACGGATTTGCACGCGGAGAAGAGGCGCTGGATCGCCGTCGAATCGGCCTGCACGCGCCGCCGCGCCCGCCGCGCGGCGCAGCCGCGCTTCCGCGTGATCTTGTCCCCGTCGCCGCTCCCCCTCCTCGGCCTCTTCAAGCCCCCACCGCCGCCACCGCCGCCGCCGCCGCCGCATCTCTTCCTCTCCTCCTCCTCCTCCGCCGTGCTGCTCCCCTCCACCTTCATCGATCCCACCACCGAGCAAAACCTAGGCCCCAAAATCCGATTTTGGGGGCAAAAAACGTCGTTTTGCGGCGGGAAAAAGCGATCCGAACGCCGGAAAAAGCGGGGAGAAGGGAAACGCGGATCGAACAAGGTTTGAATCGGGGGGAAATTGGGGAGAAACAGTGCAAAGGATGGGGATTGGGTGGGGCGGTGAGGGGTGGGGAGGGGAGATATAAAGGGGGAGAGGGGTGGGGGGGTTCAAAACCAGGGGCCATGGGGGGGATAAGCTCCGAGAGAGTAGTAGAAAACCGGGAACTTTTTTTGTTGTGCGTATGTGTGTGTTTGTGAGTGGGGAAAACGAAAAAAAAAAAGAAAAAAAAAGGGGGCGAGGTAAATATGTATTGAGACCCCTCACCTATATGATATTTTGAAATAGGTAAATTGCATATTTGGTCAACAAACTATGAGCGTGACGACACTTTAATCCTCGGACTATAATTTACTGTAAATTTTGACTTGAACTTTTAGAATTATTTCAAGCAAGCCGCATAACCCAATTTGGTTGATTAAATAATGTAGCATCTTAATTATCAGTATATCATCGGTCACAATATTACTACATCATCATTTTTATATTACCGATATATTAATATTTAATCAACTGAATTGGATTATAGACTTGATTATAATAATTATGAAAGTATGAGGACCAAACGTGCAATTTACTCTTTTGAAATTGAGCCATTTGTCCCCTAAATTTTTATTTTATTTTAATTGCGATTTTGTTAACTTTTGCTTTTTTTTTAAGTTAAGTAATTTTAGTCAAAAGTTTTTTAAAATTTTATCAAAATTATTGATAATTTTATCAAATTTCATAATTTTATCAAATTTCATAATTTTAATAAACTATTAAATTTCATCAAAACTGTATGTATGGAGACCCCTCAAATATATGATATTTTGAAATTTGTCCCTCAACTTTTACTTTTTTTAATTGATTTTCTTTTACTTTTTTAAAAAATTAAGTAATTTTAGTAAAAGAAAAAAAAAACTAAAATTTCACCAAATTTATTAATAGTTTCATCAAATTTAATTATTTTAATTATTTTTTAGGAAGTAAACTAAATTAATTTATGATTAATAAGTAATAAGAGTTATTAAATTTGATAAAATTTCTATCGTAACTAACTATAAAAACTTAAATAAAAAAAAGAAGAAGAAGTTGTGGAGTCTCAATAAAAAAAAAAAAACTTAAAGAATCGATTTGAATATGGTGTATATCTGAGGGGGTTTTCATACACTTTTACCAAAAAATTAATTTTAATTAATAATATCTTTTTCAAACCGTAGATTCCACGTGCGAAGACCAAATCAACTAGCGCTACCTCTGGTCTCTTCCCACTGTTATTGAGCAAATTATTGTATGCACCTGGTCTACCACATCATTTCTGGACCGCATGCTCCTGTGCCCTCCATCTCATCCTACTTGAAATCACGACCGTCCATTTCGTAGCTGTTTAAATTTTGTTCGCATTCCAACCCTCATTATAAGTGCAACTATAATAAATACAAAAATTATATATGATTTTTTGTATTTTGATTTATAATTAAATTGAACGTAGTTGGAAATACAGCCTTTAATTGCAATCAGTTAAATAAAAAAATATTATAATTACATCATTCCCAATTGAATATTGTTAAGCGAAACTAAATTTGAGTATGATTGTTGCACATTTAATTGAATTAAAGTTCAGGTAAAATTTTTTTGCCGTGATTTTTATGTTAAAAGTAACTTTCAATTGAATTAAAGTTCATATAGAATTTTTTTCTACTCCATTTTATTTGATAAAAAGTCAATAATTTTGGAACTGTAATTATCCCACTTTATATTATTTTACTGAAAGTATTAACACCAGTATATAAGAAACAAAAAAATTACGTCAGTTAAATTTTTTTAATTATGTTTTCTATTTTTTCATAATTTAGTTCGACATTGTCTAGGATGAAGTCAATTATAATATTTTAGAATAGTAAAATTATGAGCGAATTTAATTTACAGTGAATTAAACAACTAAAATAAATAGGCCGAAAACAATTTCATGCCCCTCTATTTTCGTCAAAATAAACATGCCCTACGCCAAAAGGGCTCGTTAATTTGATTACTTTAGAAATTTAAAAGCTATTTTATTATATATATTTTTTTATAGAAGGTAAAGCTATTGTGGAGATGGTGCGCGGTCTACAGATGACGTGGTGGACCTGGTCTAGAGAAACATCTCTCTCGTTTACCCGCCCCTCTTATTCCCGACGAAACTGCTTCCGCCCTTCAACGGTCCGTACGCAGTTTTAGGAGTCGTAACGAGGTATAGATTCCGTGTAACGCGGACGTGTCACGGTCTCTCTCTCTGACATGTGGGCCCCGCATGTTGAAGAGTCAAACATTTCAGCGTCGTAACCGTGATATATACCGTTGCGCCAAAACTGCCAAACGGCTAGTGTGAAACCAAAAAAAATCTAGAATGTACCAGTTAAATTGCTGACGTGGCGTTCTCAACCAATCAGAATTTTTTTTTTTTGGTTCAACCATTCGATCATGGTTATTAAAAAAAAAAATTTATTATATATTTTTTTTAAAATAGAAAATATAATTGACTAGTTATTAATGATGTAGTGTAAGTATTATATTGTAGACTTTTTTGTGAAACGATCGATAGGAAGTGGATAAATTGCACCGCTAGTACTATATTTTTAATATAAATTTTACATTAATATTCGAATTCTCGAATTCATACATTAAAAGATTTTTAACTTTGATTCTTATATTAGAATAAAAATTTGGTAAAACCTATAGAACTTACTTAAATCATAAACTATTTTGAATCGATTATCTGACCTTTTAAAATTTTGATTTTATTACCTAATCTTTGAGTTTGTTTGATTTGAGTTAGTTGACGTTACTTTGACTTCAAAATTTGAGCTAATTATTTTGTTTAATGAATTTATAGTTGAGAGGATTATATAAAGTTTAACTAAACTTATAGAGATAAACGATAGATTTAAATTTTGAAATCAAAGTGTCGTTAACTGACTCAAATCAAATACACCGAAAAGTTGGATAGTAAAATTAAAATTTTAAATGTTAGATAATCGACTCAAAATGGTCCATAATTTATGTAAGTTGTGTATGTTTTGATCTAAAAATTTCGGATTGCACATACATTTATCTATTCTTCATTTATCCCGCACTTTTAATTCAATGGTCTATTTTTGTGTGTAGAGAAAAGATAATAACTAAATAGGTGGAAGAATTAATATACAAGATAGAAAGTAAATAAATGTACAATCTATAGTACAATTTAGTTTTAGTATAATTTTTATTTTTTATAGTGCAATTTAGTCTCAAGTAGTTTCAAATGGTGTAACCTAGCATCAAATAGTATAAGTTAGTCTCAAACAGTATAAGTTTTTCTTTTTTTCTCTACTTCTTGATTTTTTCTGTAGCTGTCGCACATGGTGGTGTTTTCAGTAAAAGAAATATATATGTTTTTTTCTTTTTTCTTTCCTTTTTTTTTCCTTTTTTTCTTCTTCTTCTACTTTCACCCTCTGTATCATTTTCTGCTACCGCAATCCCCTCCCCCACTCTCCGTCGTAGCCTCGACACGCTCTCCCTTCCCGTCGTCCTAAAATTTTGTAGCACCCTCATAGCCGTCGCCGTCCTCGGCCACACCCTTCGCCGTAGCGCGATCTGTGTGATATCCAAGTCCGCGTCGCCATCGCCACATCGGCGAAGGTATGGACGAGGTAGGAGAGAGGAGCGCGACGTCGACATAGGGACAAAGAAGGAGGAGGAGGGAGAGAAGATGGGAGGAGAAAGAGATGAAGCAACGTCGAGAAAGAGACCGACAAAGCGGGAGGAAAAAAAACGAATAAGAGAGAAAGAAAGAAAAAAAGAAATAAGTATATTTTGATTAGTTTATTAAAAAGTCCAGATGTCACGCCCCAAACTAGTTCTAGATGCGGAAAATACGTGCCAAATTTTTTTTTTTTTTTTTAAAGCCTAGCCCGCGCCACGTACAGACCCGCCACAAATACAGGGTCCACTGTACACACGGACAGAACCTCCCCTGTATTTGCACGGCGTCAACAACATACAACAGGATCACAACCACCATTCATTCATCACAACAGATCACAATAACTCAAGAGATTCATACAGCTAACAGTCCTTAAACCTGTATGAATCTAAGCAAATCCTTAGGCGAAGGATGATGCGATGCACAAGCAACAGTCATTCTAGAAAACTGCTCCTTACCCAGAAGCTTCATTTGAAACCCTAATTTCAATCATCCAAGAATCATTTGAAAACTGTCCTCCACACGAGAACTCTCTTTTGAAATTACAAAAACCGAACAATCAGAAATCTATTTGAAAACTGTTTCCCACACGGAAACCTTTATTTCACGACGCTACCACGAGGGGTAGAAAGCCAAAATACTCGATAAATGAAACGATCGAAAAACATGGATACAACCAACTAGTCCAAGCATGCAATCATCACATAATGATAATGAATGATCAACAACACATAAGCATGCTAGAGTAAGCCAAAGGATAACTGAACCACAAATCACATCTAGTAGACAAAGGGTAGGGTGATAACCAAATCTGGGGAAGTAACCTCACGAGTCGGAACCTCTAGAGCTACTATCTAGGCGTGCCTCGCAGCGTCCCGACACTCACCACCCTGCTCACCTGAAAACTGCAACGAGGGCGGGGGGTGAGAACATGTACACATGTCTCCCCTCCCAGTGGGTACCGCAAGCCGACGAAGGCGAGGTGTACACACCGGCACGAGGGTCAACAAAAGCTAGATTTGGTATACAGTAGCACAAGTAAGTATGAGACTGACATATAACTGAAACAACTATGCTACTGTAAGCAACTGGTATATGCATCAAAGGAGATAACCACAAAGTAAACCCAATCTGTAACCACCGGGACGCACCCCGGGCACTGTCACAACCTGCTCAACTAACTGGCACAAACCTTATGCACGCAAACGCAAGAAGGCTCACGGGTCGGGACCGCTCTCCACAACCCTTTTCCGGAAAAGAACAACCCTAGGCGGTGGATCAGACCGCGGGTGTACGTGAAGTGCTAGAAGAGCTGTGACGATCGATGCGAATGCTCAATCCACAGAACGGCAACAAGCCGTGAAGCAACTGATAAACCACAACGAGGATCGCTCGGAACAACAGGCGATCACCACCGACCAACTAGGTCGTCTCAATAATCATGCAAGCACAACTACTCTACTATCCAAGCACGCATATAAGTAGAGTCAACGAGAGTCAAGTGAACTAATAACTGAAATGCAGAAAAATGGATAGAAAGGTATCACCGTAGTCCACTGAACCGACTCCGGATCGAAGTACCCACCTGTAGGTAAGATCCAATCTAACACCGACGGCTCTCGGGAACCGCGACAGGACCTACGAAAGACTCACAGGGTCAAGGTCCACCAAGTCGACGCTAAACACAAAGCTCTCACATCCCGAAACCGACGGATCGCCCGGGAAACCCACCGGGACGATCCCGAAACCACACAAAGCCCCAGAGGGGTACCAAACAGCCAACAAGGTCCCTCGCTGTCCCCGAACACCAAAACCAAGTGACGGGACAGCGAGCACAAGCTCGGGGTGCCACGAACATCAAACGCACCCGTAAAGGCTTCCCGGGTTCCCGAAAAATGCCGAATTGGCACCGGAACTCCACATCACTCATCCGCTGTCCTCGGAACTTCGGGACAGCGATGAGGAACAGCCAACGAGGCTACACGACGAAGCCAAGTCGCTCGCGAAAACAGCGAGTGACTCGCACAACTAGAAACGTGCGTTTCGCCGATTATTTCATCGAAAAACGCGTCGGACACAAATCCGAAACTCCACGAAGGGCGAGGGGGTTGGACAACCAGTCCACAGGGTCCCGAGGACCAAACCCTTGCTGCCCACAGCGTCGCAACGCTGCCACAAACGCCAAAATCCCAAAACAAGCACAATTCCATACATACAAGCAATAAACGGAGCCGCTAGAGCAAACCGTACGTCCGCACGACCTTCCGCAAGCACCAGCGGATAGGTAACAACGTCACGGAAACCGTGCTCACAGTCCCACTGCGACAGGACTAGTCGCAAGCCGGGAAATCCAATAAAAACAGCGAGCTCAAGCACAAAAGCAAGCGTAACAAAGGCCGTGTGAGCAAACCGTACATCCGCACGACCTTCCGCAAGCACCAGCGGATCGGCAACGACGTAACGGAGGCCATGCTCACAGCCTTACTGCGACAGGAACAGTCGCAGTCCAGGAAAGTGCATAAAAACAGAGCTAACAAGCACACAAAAGACTCGACGAAGGCCGAACGACAAAACGGCTCGAGCAAAACCAGAACAGAGGTGAGCATGATGATCAGCATGATGCCGTGATCATCGTGCTCACCTTCCCGGACCTCGGGGAGCAACAGGGGCACCAAACACCTCGGCGCGGCCAAAAACATCAAAAATAAGCCCCCGGCCGGAGCAACTAGCTCCGGCCGGCTGCCGGCCGGCAAGCAAGGCCGGCGGCGGCCATGGTCGGCAGAGAAGGTCACAAGGAAGGGAGGGCTCACCTTGGCCGGCGGCGGGAAGCGGCGGCGGCGGCGCAGGGAACTCCGGAGCTCTCGGGTTGGCTAGGGCTCGTCGGCGCGGCAAGGAACGGCGGCGACGACCGCCGGCGACGTGAGCACCGGCGAGAGGGGGGGTCGCCGGACACCAGTTGGCCGGTGACCGCGACAAAAACGGGCGGCGGGTGGCGGCGGAGCTGGCGCGGCCGCGGATGCCCTAGCAGCCCCACCGAAGCAAGCGGCGGCTGCGGCGGCGCTCCGGCGGCACGGCGACGGCCGGGGAAGAAGGGGGCGGCGCCGGAGCTCACGGGGGTGATGGTGCTCACCCACCTGAGCTGCGGGAGGCGGCGGCGGGCTGGGCTCACCAACCTCGGCCAGCTGCTGCTCCAGCAGTGGCCGCAGGGGCTAGGCGGCGGCTCCCGGCGACTCCCGGCGGCCGGGCGACGACGGCGGGGGGGTCGTGCCACCTCAGGGGAGCTCCGGCGTGGGTTTCCCCTGGGTGCACACCTCCGGGAAGAAGAAGAAGAAGAAGAAGAAGAAGAAGAAAAGAGAAAAAAAGAGAGAGGGAGGTGGCCGGAGGTCTGCGCCGGCTAGGGGTGGTCGGCGGCGGCCGGAGAGCTCTGGAGGCAGAGCCAAGGGGCAGGGGGAGAGGGAGCTCTGGGTTGGGCTGAGGAAGAGAGAGGGAGAGTGAGGGAGAGGTTGAGTGTGAGAGGGGAAAAGAGAGGGGGTGGGTGAGGTTCATTAAACACCCTCACCTACCCTCTCACCTACCCTCTCAGCCATGGTCCCCTCTCCCACAGCAGGTAACAAAACCCCTTACACCCCTCCAAATTCAAATTCGCGCGAAACGGTGCGAAAAACGGGGTCCAGATCGCGAAACATTAAACATACCATTCGAGCACTCAGCGAAAAAGATGCAAAAACTTTCAATCCGTCCGTCGCACGCCGACACGGATCACGCCATCACGTTCAGCACTGCCGAAACATCGAACCTACCATTTTGGATCGTCAGATTCGAACTCCGGATCGCACCGCTAAGCCGTTCTCTCTCCGCAACAAGAATCCAAAAAAAACTAAGAAATCCACTAAAACTCACTTATATACATATATATATATATATATAAATACCTGTATATATATATGTATACTGATATATACGCATATATACAGGTATTTGTATATATATATATACAGGTATATATGTATATATATGTATATAAGTGGTTTTTATCGTGTTTTAGTGTTTTTGGATTTTTGGTCGCGGAGAGTGAATGGCTTAACGGCGCGAACCGGAGTCCGAATCTGACGATCCAAAATGGTAGATTCGATGTCTCGGCAGTGCTGAACGCGATGGCGCAATCCGTGTCGCCGTGTGACGGACGGATTGAAAGTTATTGCATCTTTTTCGCTGAGTGCTCGAATGGTACGTTTAATGTTTCGCGATCTGGACCCCGTTTTTTGCACCGTTTCGCGCGAATTTGATTTGGAGGGGTGTAAGGGGTTTTGTTACCTGCTGTGGGAGAGGGGACCATGGCTGAGAGGGTAGGTGAGAGGGTAGGTGAGGGTGTTTAATGAACCTCACCCACCCCTCTCTTTTCCCCTCTCACACTCAACCTCTCCCTCTCTCTTCCTCAGCCCCAACCGAGAGCCCTCTCTCCCCCTGCCCCTTGGCTCTGCCTCCAGAGCCTCTCCGGCTGCCGCCGACCACCCTCTGGCCGGAACTGCTCCGACCATCTCCCTCTCCCCCTTTTTTCACCTTTTCTTCTTCTTCTTCTTCTTCTTCTCCTTCCCGGAGGTGTGCACCCAGGGGAACCCACGCCGGAGCTCCCCTGAGGTGGCACGACCCCCGTCGCCGCCACCGGGGACCGCCGCCGTGGGCCGCCGAGCTGCCGCAGCTGCTTCTAGGGCAGCTGCGGGCAGGGTGTTGGTGGCCCGAGCCGCCGCCGATTCCCGCCGCCTGGGAGGGTGAGCACCCTCACACTCATGTTCTCCGGCGCCGTCGTCTCCTTCCCCGGCCGCCCCCCGTGCCGCCGGTGCGCCGCCGCGCCGCCTGCGGCTCCTGCAGGCAAGCTGCAGGCAGGAGCAGCTGGAGGCCGCGCCCCGCCCCGCCGCCTCCCGCCGCCTCGGAGGGTGCGCGCCGCCACCCTCGGGACCTCCGCCGCCGGTCTTCTCCTTCCCGGCCGTGCTGCCGGAGCGCCGCCACAGCCGCCGCGGTTGCCGCCTGGGCTCCTAAGGCACCCGAGGCTGTGAGCTTCCGGTCGCCGCCGCCGTTGCCCGGAGTTGTCGCGGTCGTCCCTTCCCCGATGTCCGGCGGGCCCCTCTTGCCGGTGCTCGCGTCGCCGACGGCCGCTGCCGCCGTCCCTTGCCGGAGTAGGTGTGGCCGAGCCTTCCCGGAGCTAGGGCTCTTCCCCGCGCCGCCGCCGCCGCTTCCCGCCGCCGGCTGAGGTGAGCCCCCTCTTTCTTGACACCTCCTCTGCCGATGCTGGCCGCCGCTGGCCTTGCATGCCGGCCGGCAGCCGGCCGGAGCTGGTTGCTTCGGCCGGGGTCTTGCTTAGTGGTTTTTTTGGCCGTATCTTGGTGTTTGAGCTCCCCGTTGCCTCCCAGAGTCCGGGAAGGTGAGCACGATGATCGCGGCGATGCGCTGATCATCATGCTCACCTTAATCTCTGTTTTGGGTGAGCCGTCTTGAAGTTCGGCCTTTGTCGAGCTTCATTTGTGTTTGTGGCCCTGTTTTTATGCAATTGCTGGGCCAGCGACTATTCCTGTCACAGCGAGGCTGTGAGCACGGTCTCCGTGACATCGTTACCTATCCGCTGGTGCTTGCGGAAGGTCGTGCGGATGTACGGTTTGCTCACACGGGCCTAGTCTCGCTTGCTTTTGTGCTTGAGCTCGCTGTTTTTATGGGATTTTCCGGCTTGCGACTAGTCCTGTCGCAGTGGGACTGTGAGCACGGTTTCCGTGACGTCGTTACCTATCCGCTGGTGCTTGCGGAAGGTCGTGCGGACGTACGGTTTGCTCTAGCGGCTTCGTTTATTGCTTGTATGTTTGTATAAGTTGCTTGTTTGTGGATTTTGTAGCTATGTTGCGACGCTGTGGACAGCAAGGGCTTGGTCCTCGGGACCCTGTGGACCGGTTGTCCAACCCTCTCGCCCTTCGTGGAGTTTCGGATTTGTGTCCGACGCGTTTTTCGATGAAATAATCGGCGAAACGCACGTTTCTAGTTGTGCGACTCACTCGGTGTTTTCGCGAGCGACTTGGCTTCATCGTGTAGCCTCGTTGGCTGTTCCTCATCGCTGTCCCGAAGTTTCGAGGACAGCGGATGAGTGATGTGGGGTTCCGGTGCCAATTCGGCATTTTTCGGGAACCCGGGAAGCCTTTTCGGGTGCGTTTGATGTTCGTGACACCCCGAGCTTGTGCTCGCTGTCCCATCACTTGGTTTTGTGTGTTCGGGGGCAGCGAGGGACCTTGTTAGCTGTTTGGTACCCCTCTGGGGCTTAGTGTCGTTCGGGATCGTCCCGGTGGGTTTCCCGGGCGATCCGTCGGGTTCGGGAATGTGTGAGCTTTGTGTTTAGCGTCGACTTGGTGGACCTTGACCCTGTGAGTCTTTCGTAGGTCCTGTCACGGTTCCCGAGAGCCGTCGGTGTTAGACTTGATCTTTCGACAGGTGGGTACTTCGATCCGGAGTCGGTTCAGTGGACTACGGTGATACCTTTCTATCCCTTCTTCTGCATTTCAGTTATTAGTTCACTTGACTCCCGTTGACTCTACTTATATGCGTGCTTGGATAGTAGAGTAGTTGTGGTTTGCATGGTTCTTGAGACGACCCAGTTGGTCGGTGGTGATCGCCTGTTGTTCCGAGCGATCCTAGTTGAGGTTTATTGGTTGCTTCTCGGCTTGTTGCCGTTCTGTGGATTGAGCATACGCATCGATCGTCACAGCTCCCTAGCACCTCACGTATGCCTACGGTCTGATCCACCGTTTGAGCTTCTTTTCCGGAAAAGGGTTGTGGAGAGCGGTCCCGACCCGTGAGCCTTACTGCGTTGCGTGCAGAAGGTTTGTGCCAGTTGGTTGAGCAGGTTGTGACAGTACCCGGGGTGCGTCCCGGTGGTTACAGATTGGGTTTACTTTGTGGTTATCTCCTTTGATGCATATACTAGTTGCTTACAGTAGCATAGTTGTTTCAGTTGTATGTCAGCCTCATACTTACTTGTGCTACTGTATACCATATCTATCTTTGTTGACCCTCGTGCCGGTGTGTACACCTCGCCTTCGTCGGCTTGCGGTACCCACTGGGAGGGGAGACATGTGTACATGTTCTCACCCCCCGCCCTCGTTGCAGTTTTCAGGTGAGCAGGGTGGTGAGTGTCGGGACGCTGCGAGGCACGCCTAGATAGTAGCTCTAGAGGTTCCGACTCGTGAGGCTACTTCCCCAGATTTGGTTATCACCCTACCCTTTGTCTACTAGATGTGATTTGTGGTTCAGTTATCCTTTGGCTTACTCTAGCATGCTTATGTGTTGTTGATCATTCATTATCATTATGTGATGATTGCATGCTTGGACTAGTTGGTTGTATCCATGTTTTTCGATCGTTTCATTTATCGAGTATTTTGGCTTTCTACCCCTCGTGGTAGCGTCGTGAAATAAAGGTTTCCGTGTGGGAAACAGGTTTCAAATAGATTTCTGATTGTTCGGTTTTTGTGATTTTAAAAGAGAGTTCTCGTGTGGAGGACAGTTTTCAAATGATTCTTGGATGATTGAAATTAGGGTTTCAAATAAAGCTTCTGGGTAAGGAGCAGCTTTCTAGAATGTTTGTTGCTTGTGCATCGCATCATCCTTCGCTTAAGGATCTGCTTAGATTCATACAAGTTTAAGGACTGCTAGCTGTATGAATCTCTTGTGTTGTTATGTTGTTGTGATGAATGAATGGTGGTTGTGATCCTGTTGTAAGTTGTGGACGCCGTGCAAATACAGGGGAGGTTCTGTCCGTGTGTACAGTGGACCCTGTATTTGTGGCGGGTCTGTACGTGACGCGGGCTAGGCTTTCAAAAAAAATTTGGCAAGACCCGCCACAAATACAGGGTCCACTGTACACACGGACAGAACCTCCCCTGTATTTGCACGGCGTCAACAACATACAACAGGATCACAACCACCATTCATTCATCACAACAGATCACAATAACTCAAGAGATTCATACAGCTAACAGTCCTTAAACCTGTATGAATCTAAGCAAATCCTTAGGCGAAGGATGATGCGATGCACAAGCAACAGTCATTCTAGAAAACTGCTCCTTACCCAGAAGCTTCATTTGAAACCCTAATTTCAATCATCCAAGAATCATTTAAAAATTGTCCTCCACACGAGAACTCTCTTTTGAAATTACAAAAATCGAACAATCAGAAATCTATTTGAAAACTGTTTCTCACACGGAAACCTTTATTTCACGACGCTACCACGAGGGGTAGAAAGCCAAAATACTCGATAAATGAAACGATCGAAAAACATGGATACAACCAACTAGTCCAAGCATGCAATCATCACATAATGATAATGAATGATCAACAACACATAAGCATGCTAGAGTAAGCCAAAGGATAACTGAACCACAAATCACATCTAGTAGACAAAGGGTAGGGTGATAACCAAATCTGGGGAAGTAGCCTCACGAGTCGGAACCTCTAGAGCTACTATCTAGGCGTGCCTCGCAGCGTCCCGACACTCACCACCCTACTCACCTGAAAACTGCAACGAGGGCGGGGGGTGAGAACATGTACACATGTCTCCCCTCCCAGTGGGTACCGCAAGCCGACGAAGGCGAGGTGTACACACCGGCACGAGGGTCAACAAAAGCTAGATTTGGTATACAGTAGTACAAGTAAGTATGAGGCTGACATATAACTGAAACAACTATGCTACTGTAAGCAACTGGTATATGCATCAAAGGAGATAACCACAAAGTAAACACAATCTGTAACCACCGGGACGCACCCCGGGCACTGTCACAACCTGCTCAACTAACTGGCACAAACCTTCTGCACGCAAACGCAAGAAGGCTCACGGGTCGGGACCGCTCTCCACAACCCTTTTTCGAAAAAGAACAACCCTAGGCGGTGGATCAGACCGCGGGTGTACGTGAAGTGCTAGAAGAGCTGTGACGATCGATGCGAATGCTCAATCCACAGAACGGCAACAAGCCGTGAAGCAACTGATAAACCACAACGAGGATCGCTCGGAACAACAGGCGATCACCACCGACCAACTAGGTCGTCTCAATAATCATGCAAGCACAACTACTCTACTATCCAAGCACGCATATAAGTAGAGTCAACGGGAGTCAAGTGCACTAATAACTGAAATGCAGAAAAAGGGATAGAAAGGTATCACCGTAGTCCACTGAACGACTCCGGATCGAAGTACCCACCTGTAGGTAAGATCCAATCTAACACCGACGGCTCTCGGGAACCGCGACAGGACCTACGAAAGACTCACAGGGTCAAGGTCCACCAAGTCGACGCTAAACACAAAGCTCTCACATCCCGAAACCGACGGATCGCCCGGGAAACCCACCGGGACGATCCCGAAACCACACAAAGCCCCAGAGGGGTACCAAACAGCAACAAGGTCCCTCGCTGTCCCCGAACACACAAAACCAAGTGACGGGACAGCGAGCACAAGCTCGGGGTGCCACGAACATCAAACGCACCCGTAAAGGCTTCCCGGGTTCCCGAAAAATGCCGAATTGGCACCGGAACCCCACATCACTCATCCGCTGTCCTCGGAACTTCGGGACAGCGATGAGGAACAGCCAACGAGGCTACACGACAAAGCCAAGTCGCTCGCGAAAACAGCGAGTGAGTCGCACAACTAGAAACGTGCGTTTCGCCGATTATTTCATCGAAAAACGCGTCGGACACAAATCCGAAACTCCACGAAGGGCGAGGGGGTTGGACAACCAGTCCACAGGGTCCCGAGGACCAAACCCTTGCTGCCCACAGCGTCGCAACGCTGCCACAAACGCCAAAATCCCAAAACAAGCACAATTCCATACATACAAGCAATAAACGGAGCCGCTAGAGCAAACCGTACGTCCGCACGACCTTCCGCAAGCACCAGCGGATAGGTAACAACGTCACGGAAACCGTGCTCACAGTCCCACTGCGACAGGACTAGTCGCAAGCCGGGAAATCCAATAAAAACAGCGAGCTCAAGCACAAAAGTAAGCGTAACAAAGGCCGTGTGAGCAAACCGTACATCCGCACGACCTTCCGCAAGCACCAGCGGATCGGCAGCGACGTAACGGAGGCCATGCTCACAGCCTTACTGCGACAGGAACAGTCGCAGTCCAGGAAAGTGCATAAAAACAGAGCTAACAAGCACACAAAAGACTCGACGAAGGCCGAACGACAAAACGGCTCGAGCAAAACCAGAACAGAGGTGAGCATGATGATCAGCATGATGCCGTGATCATCGTGCTCACCTTCCCGGACCTCGGGGAGCAACAGGGGCACCAAACACCTCGGCGCGGCCAAAAACATCAAAAATAAGCCCCCGGCCGGAGCAACTAGCTCCGGCCGGCTGCCGGCCGGCAAGCAAGGCCGGCGGCGGCCATGGTCGGCATAGAAGGTCACAAGGAAGGGAGGGCTCACCTTGGCCGGCGGCGGGAAGCGGCGGCGGCGGCGCAGGGAACTCCGGAGCTCTCGGGTTGGCTAGGGCTCGTCGGCGCGGCAAGGAACGGCGGCGACGACCGCCGGCGACGTGAGCACCGGCGAGAGGGGGGGGTCGCCGGACACCGGTTGGCCGGTGACCGCGACAAAAACGGCGGCGGGTGGCGGCGGAGCTGGCGCGGCCGCGGATGCCCTAGCAGCCCCACCGAAGCAAGCGGCGGCTGCGGCGGCGCTCCGGCGGCACGGCGACGGCCGGGGAAGAAGGGGGCGGCGCCGGAGCTCACGGGGGTGATGGTGCTCACCCACCTGAGCTGCGGGAGGCGGCGGCGGGCTGGGCTCACCAACCTCGGCCAGCTGCTGCTCCAGCAGTGGCCGCAGGGGCTAGGCGGCGGCTCCCGGCGACTCCCGGCGGCCGGGCGACGGCGGCGGGGGGGTCGTGCCACCTCAGGGGAGCTCCGGCGTGGGTTTCCCCTGGGTGCACACCTCCGGGAAGAAGAAGAAGAAGAAGAAGAAGAAAAGAGAAAAAAAGAGAGAGGGAGGTGGCCGGAGGTCTGCGCCGGCCAGGGGTGGTCGGCGGCTGCCGGAGAGTTCTGGAGGCAGAGCCAAGGGGCAGGGGGAGAGGGAGCTCTGGGTTGGGCTGAGGAAGAGAGAGGGAGAATGAGGGAGAGGTTGAGTGTGAGAGGGGAAAAGAGAGGGGGTGGGTGAGGTTCATTAAACACCCTCACCTACCCTCTCACCTACCCTCTCAGCCATGGTCCCCTCTCCCACAGCAGGTAACAAAACCCCTTACACCCCTCCAAATTCAAATTCGCGCGAAACGGTGCGAAAAACGGGATCCAGATCGCGAAACATTAAACGTACCATTCGAGCACTCAGCGAAAAAGATGCAATAACTTTCAATCCGTCCGTTGCACGCCGACACGGATCACGCCATCGCATTCAGCACTGCCGAGACATCGAACCTACCATTTTGGATCGTCAGATTCGGACTCCGGATCGCACCGCTAAGCCGTTCTCTCTCCGCAACAAGAATAAAAAAAAAACTAAGAAATCCACTAAAACTCACTTATATACATATATATATAGAGCTAGTCTCCTATACTATCTATAGTACCGGGGCTTCGGTACTATAGTCGCTTTTTCGATCTTAGGGTGTTCAAATCAAAGATCCACACCGTTGAAACTGATCTAGGGTATGTGAAGTTCTTAGTAATAAAATTTTAGTTTTTTTCGAAGTAGTTTACTTTGTGATCAAACCGTTTCAAAATTATCAAATTTCAATGGTTATTATGGCGAGTTTGTAGTTTAACGGTGGAGAAGAATCTAAATTTATTCAAATTTTGATAGAAAATACTTTAAACTATATAGATGAAGGTCAACATCCTTGATCTTGAATTCGAAACTCCTATACTCAAA
Organism: Puya raimondii; assembly: GCA_016920855.1. NCBI lineage: Eukaryota > Viridiplantae > Streptophyta > Magnoliopsida > Poales > Bromeliaceae > Puya > Puya raimondii. Next base: position 49,273,145 of record JABWPP010000050.1, on the reverse strand, counting down.
TTTTAAGGATTATTCAATTTCCACCGTTCATTTTGACATGATTTATTTACTAAGTAAACGATATCGAAAAAAACTAAAATTTTATTTCTAAGAACTTCACATACCCTAGATCAGTTTCAACGGTGTGGATTGTTGATTTGAACACCCTAAGATCGAAAAAGCAACTATAGTACCGGAGCCCCGGTACTATAGATAGTATAGTAGCCTCATTCCATATATATATATATAAATACCTGTATATATATACGTATACTGAGCAGAAACACAGTATCAGGGGAGAGAAACACAGAATTCCAAATTTCCAAAATTCGAATTCTCACACCAGACCTATCCTTTAAATTTTTTTTTAAAATTTATTTTTACAAAAATATAAAATTAGTAGATTTTTTATACAAATTAGGCAAAAATCTGTTTCATCGATAAAATACATTTAATAAATAATTTTTAAATTTTAAAACTTCTATTATGCAATTTTAAATATGCTGTGTACAAGATCACGTTTAGAAGCAGCGCTTTTTTTTCCTATTGACCTCGTACATTTTTCCCTTAATTGGGATTTAATTATATTTAATGCACTGTGTGAATGTGAAAGGTGGAGAAGCGCTTCGGCGCAACGCACGGAGAATTTGCGTAGACATTTTGCAAACGTGGCATGCAGATGTGGTTTCTACGCAACAGCCCACGTTTCGAACAATCGCTTTTGTTGTCGGGGTTTACTGCGGAAAAGCTCGACGTGGCAGATCTATGGGCTTCGCACTTCTCCCAAAAGTACTTTTTTATTTTTTTTAGGGTTAATTACGTACAGGTCCCCGTAAACATGATGAATTACAGATATATTCATGTAAAGCTCAACTTTCATAAGTTATTCCTGCAAAAGTCATAATGTTTGCAGATATGTCCCTCTGGTTAAGATCCGTTAGAGAATCGTTTATTTTTTAACAGTAGGCTCGTGAAATGACATTTTTGCCCTTACAAATATGTCCCTCCAAAAGCTGAATACGAAGAAGAAGAAGAAGGAGGCGGCGGAGGCGATCGCCCATCAAGGACACCGTCGACGCCGCCGACGATGCCGCCCGCGCGGCCGATGCCGTCGGAGGCGCCCGTGACGATGGCCCACGCGGGCACGACGACAACAAGGAAGAGGAAGGGAAAGAAGAAGAGGAAGAGGAAGAGGAAGAGGGGTAAAATTGTCAATTCTGATCATGGTTAAGTGTTTTAACTGTGGTTAATCAAATTTCTCTAACGGATCCTTACAGTAGGAACATATCTGATAACATTAGGACTTTTGCAGAAATAACTTATGAAAATTGAAGTTTGTAGGGATATATTTATAATTCATTATGTTTGCAGGAACATGTATGCAATTAACCTTTTTTTAATTATTTTTGGTGAAAATATATAAAGATACCTTCAACTATAGGTCGTTCCAAACTAACCCCCTAACTTTTTTTTTTTTTATTGAGACCTTTCAACTTCTAACTTAAATTTAGTAATAACTTTATCAAATTTAATAATATTAATTACTTTTTATAAATAATACTAGATTAATTAATGGTTAGTAATTAGGAGAATTATTAAATTTAGGGATCATTGCCTATATACCCCTCAAAAATTTAAAAATATCTAATTTACCCTTACTTTTTTTTTGTTTCTAATATACCCCTCATATGTTCCCCCGTTATTCAAAAATACATCCGCAGTTACCACCCGTTAAGTTATCTCAGTTTAAACGTGAGTTAAATGTCTACAAGAGTTATAAAAAATTAAAATACCTATTTTGCGCTTAACTTAAGGGCAAATAAGAAAAGTTGGTGATGGTAGAAGGGCATATTTGTAAAAACTAAAAATTAAAATATTTCTTATGCCCCTAACTTAAGGGCAAATAAGAAAAGTTGGTGATGGTAGAAGGGTATATTGGAAAGGGCAAAATAATAATTTCACAGAGATAACGACTATTGCTAACAGTTCACTAATAAAATTTAACTCTAAGAGTATATTTGAAATAACTTGAAACGTAAAAAAAATATTTTTAATATTAACCTTCTAAGAGGGGTAAATCAGAAAATCAAAACTTTTCAGGGGTATATAAGCAATTGCCCCTTAAATTTAATAAGAATATTTAACTTAATAAAGTATAAATTCTTATAGTAAAAAAATTAAAAATTAAAAGAGTCTCAACGGAAAAAAAAGAAAAAACAAAAGGTGATTTGGGTTTATATCAAAATCACCTATAGTGCTCATCGATTAAGATAAATGTATAAATTCCTAATAACCTCTAAATACGTGGTAAGATAGTAATAAATTTGTCATTTTAAATCCGATAATAAACAATATTCGTGTAACAATCCCAAATTTTATTTTGTATGGATAAAAAAAAAATTAATACTAAATTTTATTTTTCTATTACTGCACATTATTTTTTCTGCGTGTGAAGTTATTGAAAATTACGGCCCTAAAATAACCATTGTTGTATTGATTCAGCGACCGTGAAAATAATATTTTTTTTAAGATGGATAAATTTTAGGAGTCCGGCTATGGTGCTGGTAAAAGCACCAAGCGCTTGGTGCTTGTAAATTTTTTACCGTTAGATCTATTTTTTGAACTATTTTCAACCGTTAGATTATACTACTCAACCAACCACCCACTCAACCCTAGAGGGCCCACATCATCCTAACCGTATATTTCTTAACTCAATGGTTAAAAATTTACAAGCACCAATAACTTGGTACTTTTAAAAGCGTAAGAGCTCAATTCAAATTTTAGTGACTCAGCAACATAAATTAAAGCTTAATAATAATCTGAGGTTCAGTGACCTTTCTACAAGCTATTATTACTATTTATTTATTTACAAAAATTAATGCGCGTTCTCACGTGCGTTACACGTGACGATGAATGCTTAAGAAGAAGGAAAAAAAAAAAAAAAAAAAAAAAAAAAAAAAAAAAAAAAAAAAAAAAAAAAAAAAAAAAAACTATAGCCCCAGATGTTTCTAGAACCATCCCCTCCTCTCCTCCCCATCGAAGCAACCCGTGCAAAACGCTAACCCTAAAAAAACCCTACAAAACCTTCGAAACCCTAGCCATGTCGTCGTTGTCGAAGCGAAATCGTATTATACAGCTTGTATTTATATATGCCTTTTTTCCTTCCCATTTATTGTTTTTTTTTTGGGGGGGTTAATTAAGCCGTTTCGGAATAGGCTTATCGACTACTTCTCTTAGCAAATTTGATGCGCTTAATTTTATAAAATTTTAATCAATTAAATTGTAAATTTGGTCAATTGATATGAAATTTCTAATTTTTGATTATTAATCCCTAATCTTGTATCCTGCTACAAAGTGCACAACAAATGAAAATAGAAGAGAAAAATCACATTATCCAAACTCGATCATAATTTTGTGTATGAAATCATCCTTTTGGTAGAGTAGTTAAAAATTTATTATGCTTCAGACTATATACTTTTATAAATAATTCCAATTTTTTTACATTATGTGGTTGCAATTTCGTAATTGTGCTAAAGAATTGCACATTTTCCAGCAAGCAACCAAAATCGAAAGCAAAAATATACGCATTGTAATGGACATGTGTGCGCCAGCTAAAATTGTTGGTTTGGCGTCGCTTCAAGTGTTTGCGACATTATTGATGTTATTCACTTAGTATTTGTATACATCATAGAAGTTCCATTTCTAGTATTATTGGGTTTAGTGTACATTATTCGTTGAATTACTCGAGCAGTATATATATATTATGCAACTGACATTTTAAAGAGAGGTAAAACATAGAATTCCAGTTGTCTCGAGGAATTTATGTGTGATTTGTATCAGCATTGTTTATATAACTGATGTCGTGACCGGTGAAGTTTGTATGATGCGTATTGCTCGCTTTTGTAGGAATTTCTCTTATTCTGCTGTGATTTTCTTGAGCTGATGATCTTACATGACATAATAATCAGTTACTATTATTGTGTTAGTTATGATGCTTCTTTATTTAGCTTTGTAGTGGCTATTATAATGAGTTGAGATGTTGGGAACTTTATGCTTGAAATTTGCGTAACAATTTTGGGATCATTTGCTTTCTATGTTGTATCTTTGTGTTGTCGTGGAGTTTTAGTGCTTCAACCATGTTCTAGGCCATTTGCTTAGTGGGAATATACAGGATTCTTATGATGCCTTAAATTGTTCATGAGCTAGCCATTACTTTTACTTGAAGATGAAGCGAGCATATACTTGTTTGTAGCTGGGAAAATAATATGGTGTTCTTGATGTAGGAATATAGGGCCTTCATGGTGCTTTTATGTGGTTGTATTGGCGAACCCTTTGCTTAAAGATTAGGTTAGCTCGCTGTCGCTTGCAGCGTGGGGAATCTGGTCAAGTGTGTCGATACTGTTAAAAGTTATTGGAAAATTGATAACCAACACAGCACATGATGTTTTCTCAACCACGTGACCAGTATGTTTTGTCCGAGAATTCTAACATGCTTATGGGAGGTTCTTTGCTTATTTTGATCATAAGCTTTTAACAGCAGGTCAGAGGCAGGAGACTGTTGAGAAGCTCTTTGGTAATCCGCCTCATCTCGTGCTAAGTCTGTTAAATACACTATCTGCTATCTAACCAACTTATTGACTTATTCTTTTTTTTTTTTTTTTTTTTGCAGTTTAATTTTGGCACATCAGGCAGAGGAATCTCTTGTCTAGTTATATCTGCTCGACCTCTTTACGGGTTTAATTTAGATTGATCAAATCACTCAGTCAATCTACAATTGATATTAAGGTACTGTTATTTGACTCTGTTAGGCTTGTTCTAATTCTGATGGCAACAGTGTTATCAATGTAAACAGAATATATCCATGAGACACTTGAGTTGTTGGCATTGATTTTATCTGTTTTCTCACCAAATCCATGTAATGTTTTTGCTTTGATTTGATGATTCCTGAAATACATTGGCTTGAGCTGTCGAGGGCAAAAATTAGGTGTATTTATGTTTGGACATGTTGGTTGTCCTCTTTTGTGGAGATTGTTGTTTAGCTCTAGCAACTGGTAGCATTCTTATTCTGGTAGGAATAGTGCTATTCACTCCAAAACCGGAGAGGCAATTCGGCTTTCTGATTTCGAAGGATAAGCTTATGGTAAGGCGTAGGTAGTAAGGCCTCTTTGATAGAGCATTTGGTAAATTAAAAAATCTGAAGCTTCTATCGTAGCGGGGATGCAGAGATTTGATTCTGAGCGTTAAAATTAGAAGCTTTAACTTGGCGCTTCTAATTCTTGCAAGAGGAATCTTTTATGTCTACCGGCTGTTAGCATTGCTCATGTCTATTACTTTACAAAGGTAAAAACAATGAACACATGTGGTAGTTATATTTGACAATAACAGGTATCTGTTTTTTATCCTGGCTTTGCTCCTTTCTCCCAATCAGGACATGCCAAATGGTAAAAATGAACCACTCATGTCATGCCATTTGGAGCATTGTTACTTGGTATCGTGGATATCCAAAACAGCTTAATTTGTCTCAAATAAGAACATTTGGCACTTTAGTAGCTAACTCTTATGCGTCTTTGCCTCTTTGGTAACCCATTGGTCATATATCAATTGGATTACATTATCTTGTGGCATATTCCTATGTTCTTCTTAAATTGCCACTTCCATTGGTCAAAATTACCAAAGGAGACACTAGAAATTTGCTCCAAGTCCTACTCCCATGTACTGTAATTGTTTATTTTGTTGTATATCTAAAAACCTAGCCAATGCTAGCAATGGAAGAGACCACAGGAAAATAAACATGAGTATGATGTCATAGAAAATGGTGGGCGTGGAAATTGAACTCAGAAGCTTTTGGAAACAGAGTAGGTTTAACCGTTGAGAACTGGCTCTGATACCATATTATTCAAAAGATCGATCTAATAATAAATGCCTTAGGAATAGTCACACTGTGAACAGATCTACCTGTGAGCAATTCTATGACGATAATAGTTCCTCCTATGTTTACATGAAGTGTATCTACATTACAATTGTGACTCTATACATAAGCTTGGTTTTATTCCCCTGATGATTGTTTTATATGCTTGGTGGGTTGCTATTGTAGCTGGCCATGTAACTAACAAGATCACAACACTTTGGTGGTTTGATTTAGTCTCTCATGCATTTAGGTTGCACTCTGAAGTACTTGTGCCTTCTTTTCAAGGACTAGGGACATACAGAAGCAAAGTACATTTTAGAAGTGACAGCATAGGGCACACATTACTCTTTCTACTGGATTTGAATCATAATTATTGACATTTTCTTCACTCAGAATAAAGGTTATTAAAGTAGACTAGGTTCAGGAGGTTTAATATGGACCTATTTCGCTGAAAATTCATGTGCTTTGAGGAGAAATCAAATTTCTATTTTTATTAATTGTGTTGATTTCTCTAATAATTTGCTATATGGAAATGCATCCTCTGTTTTTTTCCAAGTCACTGGTATAATTAATTTATGTTTGGTTCAGGGATATATTTTGCTGAAAACAACCCTAGGTTATCCTGATGTTTCTGAACCACTAAAAAAAAAAAACAAGGTTAATGTTATATTTCTTTCTATATGTCAGATGTAACACTAATGAGTAATGACTGCAGGAAAAATATAGAGGTAATTATTTTGATTGCAGGTGTAAATAGGTACAATTTAAGGGGTGATATGAAATACAGGTTTTCAAAACAACTAGCAAAGGGGGAAAATTGAGATCATTTCAAGATGGATCATTTTTTTTCCTTTTTCTTTTTTCAGCCTAGGGGTGCAATCTAGCTCGCTATTCGCGAGCCAGCTCGTGTTCGGCTCGAAATGAGCTCGAGATCGAATCGCTCGTTTAGTAAACGAGAGCCGAACATGAGCTGTGATGAGCTCGCTCGTGTCCGGCTCGATAACAGCTCGAATACATATATTTTATATGTATATTTATATATATATATATAATACATATTTTTATTATTTGATTTTTAGTCCAACCTAAATATAAAGTCCAACTCAATTATAAAAAAGTCCATTTATATATAAAATTTCAACCATTAGATCAAAGTCTAATGAATAAGATCTCATAAATTTATTTCTTACATATATTCTTTCTAATCCTTTTAACTTATTGTTTGTGAGTTAGCTCGTGCTCGACTCGTTAATGAACGAGACGAACACGAGCTGAATTTTTCGGCGCCGAACACGAGCCGGCCCCAGCTCGCTTGTGTTCGGCTTGTTGACAGCCCTATTTCAGCCTTCCCATGATTTTCTGTTTATTTGGTGCAATCATCAATCTTAAATTGATCAAAGTGGTAAATGCAGTAAAAGAAGATCCTTAACATATACAAGATTTTTTCCGGCACCATTATTCGCTGAAAAAAAGAAAAAATCTCTATATCAACATATTTAACTAAAAATATCTGGAAATATATCTGACTTAGAAGAGGATATGCAATTGTTTAAGATATTTTAAGATTTTTAATTTACCATGTTTACTCCTTGCTGCCATTTGCAGAACTATGCATATTTTGACAGGGGCTATTTCAGCTCAGGCCATTTGTGTTGCAGACAAGGATTTGGCCAGCCAAGTTGCAAAACTGGTAAATTTGGTAAACTTTGATATGCTGTTATAATTTTTAATACTTATCAAGTGAGATTGGGTGTACTGTACTGTAGTTGGATGCAATTTATGGGAGTTTGGTTTTTCTTGCTGATCCAGAAGCTGCTTTTCTTGGTAGAGGACAAGCAGAAACACACAAACTTGGGCAAGCAAGGTATATGAATACTCATCTGTGCTTAATGAAAATAGAAAAACTTATGCTAAGTGAAAAATATAAAATGCCAATATACACAGAACCAAATTTTTTGCCCCAAAAGGAGCATCTGTTTTTTTTCTTTTTTTTTTCCTCCTCCAAACTCAAAAGGAGCATGTGATAGTTTCTTTCTTGAAGAAGTAAGGAGGAAAGGGGGGAAAAAAAAAACAACAAATCTTGAATTGGATCCATCATATTATGGTTTATTCATGCATGCAACTTTAAGCAACTATGTGCTCAACAATTTATGAAACTATATTTGTTTCTCCTATTAGACAAGGATGAGTGGGTAAAATATTTTATGAGCAATACTACCTGTACAATCCTAGACTAAGACTATTAGTTTTATCAACTTTTCCTTTTTAGTACTAAAATTCCAAAAGAGTTTTGTAAACTCTCGGATGGAAGAGACGTAAGATTTACATTTATATATAGCGTGTACAGATAATATATTTTTTAATATATATTTTTTTTTATTGAAAAGGACATCTCACAGGGCTCCTTGAATCCTTCATTGGAAATGGAATTTAATACCAACATGAGCAGACACAAGAAAGTGGAAGTGCAAAATGTAGATTGTGTAGAGCAATGTCATTCTTTGTTAACTAGGTTGTGTATATCAAGCACTTCATATATTATTTTTGGCCTTTGTTAAAGGGCCCACAACATATTATATGTTTTTGCCTTGTTTTTATACAATGTAACTCACCAATCATGGCACAAGAAAAGCTCTAATAATTAATAAAATATCGATATATTTGAGACTCGAATGATCATATTTGCTTTGATTATTCCACTAATTTAACCTCTTCTATAAGATTGAAGAGGACCTGCAACAAGATGCCACCAAACTAAGACCAATTCTCTCCCTGGTTACTTGTGCACCTCAAACTCAAAAAAGAAACATTAGTTTTATCTTTTTGTAATTTAATCTCTTACATTTTATTAGTTATTTCAAGGAAATATTGGCTTTGTCAAATGGTTCATTCTAAGCCACCAACAAATCTTATTAGGTGACAATTTTCATTTCAGTTAGTAGCACTTTTGAAATTTGATTGAAACAACTAGTAGATGTTAAAAATCTAGTTACCATTATAAAAAAAATAATTTTTATTTTATTTTTTTTATTTGTCGAACAGTCCGTTAGATAGTAAAAATTGTCGTGTCGGCGGCACCAAATCTTACCGGATGACATTTTTCATAATAAAAGATTAAGTTACTAGTCGACCAAAGATTAGGGACCAATGTGTAATTAAGCGCATAAATAATAAAGAATAATAAAAAGTGGAAAAAAGTAAAAAAATGAAAAACTTTAAATACCACTCATGTGTTCAGCGCTTGTTCACTTCAGTACCTTATGGTTTGAAGTGTATAACTTTAGTATTCTGAAGTTTCGTTTTTCTCTTTTGTTATCCCATCTGTTAATTTTTTTCGTTAAATCAGTCAGAAAGTTAAAACCACATGGTACTAAAGTAAAAATTCAGTAAATCACGGTGGGGGTATTTGAAATTTTTTTTCTATATATTTTAACGGAAAGTTAACAGAGGTGCTGAGAGAGAAAAAAAAATAAAATCACAGGATACTAAAGTGATACATCTTAAATTATTATAGAATATTAAAGTGAGAAAACATTAATTCACAGGGAGAATATATATTTGAAGTGTTTTTTTTTAAAAAAAAAGAAAAAGAAAAAGAAAAAAGGCAAATTGCAGTGGAGACGCGCAATAGAACAAGTCCCCCTTGTTCTTGACACCCACATGTGGCATCCTCTCCTCTGCGCGCCGGCCGTATCTAAATTCCCCCATTCAAACACTTAAACCTCCTCCCCCATTTCCCTCACTCAATTCTCACTCTCCCTCTCCATCTCTCTCTCTCTCTCTCTCTCTCTCTCTCTCTCTCTCTCTCTCTCTCTTGATGAGTTCTTTTTTTGTAATAAATTTGTAAATCTTGCAGCAAAAAACCAAGGATACCAAAATAGCAGCAGCAGCTAAGGGGAGAGAGAGATGGACAGGTTGATAAGTCTGGAGCCGTCGAACGAGGTGCTGATCCGGATCGAGCCGGGGCGGCGGTGCAGCGGGGAGCTGACGCTGCGCAACGTCATGCACACGATGCCGGTGGCGTTCCGCCTGCAGCCGCTCAACCGCTCCCGCTTCGCCGTCCGCCCGCAGTCCGGCATCATCCCCCCGCTCGGCGCCGCCGCCGTCGACATCGCCTTCCTCCTCCCCCTCGATTCCCCGCTCCCGGACTCCCTCCCCTTCTCCCCCGACTCCTTCCTCCTCCACAGCGTCGTCGTCCCCGCCGCTCCCAGGGACCTCATGCTCGACGCCGTACCCCCCGAGTGGTTCGCCGCCAAGAAGAAGCAGGTCTTCGTCGACAGCGGCGTCCGGCCCGTGTTCGTCGGCTCGGCCGTGCTCGCCCGCCTCGTCGCCGACGGATCGATGGACGCCGTCCGCGCCGTGCTGGAGCGCAGCGACCCGGCGTGGCGGTCGGCCGACTCCGTCGACGCGTCGGGAGTCAGCCTGCTGCACTCCGCGATCGCGCAGGGCCGGCCGGAGCTCGTCCAGCTGCTGCTGGAGTTCGGCGCCGACGTCGAGCCCCCGGGGCCGACGACGCCGACGCCGACGCCGCTCGAGGCGGCGGCCGCGGCGGGGGAGGCGCTGATCGCGGAGCTGCTGCTCGCGCGGGGCGCGCAGCCGCGGCGCGGGGCCGGGTCGGGCGTCGGGCCGGTGCACGCGGCGGCGGCGGGCGGGCACGCGGACGTGCTGCGGCTGCTGCTGGCGAAGGGTGCGGCGGCGGACGAGGCGGCGGCGGACGGGCGGACGGCGCTGATGGCGGCGGCGGAGCGGGGGCGGAGGGAGGCGGCGGCGCGGCTGCTGATGGCGGCGGGGGCGAGGGCGGAGGCGCGGGGGGGGCCGGCCGGCGGCACGGCGGTGCACGCGGCGGCGGCGGCGGGGGACGAGGCGATGGTGCGGATTCTGGCGGGGAAGGGGGCGGCGGGGGTGAAGGCGGTGCGGGACGCGGCGGGGCGGACGGCGCTGGAGGTGGCGGCGGAGGCGGGGCACTCGGGCAGACTGCTGGACGTGCTGGGGATGAGGGACGGCCTGCTGGCGGCGGCGCGGAAGGGGGAGAGGAGAGGGGCGGAGCGGGCGGTCGACGGCGGGGCGGCGGTCGACGGGCGGGACGGGCGGGGGTGGACGGCGCTGATGCGCGCGGCGTTCAAGGGGCGGGCGGAGGTCGCGCGGGAGCTGGCGGATCGGGGGGCGGAGATCGAGGCGCGCGACGAGGAGGGGTACACGGCGCTGCACTGCGCCGTGGAGGCGGGGCAGGCCAAAGTGGTGGAGCTGCTGCTGAAGCGCGGGGCCGATGCGGGGGCGCGCACCGCGAAAGGGGCGACGCCGATGCAGCTGGCGTCGGCGTTCGGCTACGCGTGGATCGCCAAGGCGCTGGCGCAGGCCGGAGCCAAAGAGGAGGACGACGACAATGCGGCGGCGACTGCGACGGCGAAGGCGAGGGGAGGTGTTAATAAGGAGGCGACGGCAGCGGCGGGGAGGAGGAAGGGGAGGTTTGGAAGGGCGGGAAGTGGGGGTGTGAGAAAGGAGCGGTTTGAAAGGATCACAACGGCATACTACTCCCACTAATTTTTTTTTTTAAAAAAATAATAGTGGACCCGGTGCGCTACATCGACTCATCCGGTGCACCAAGTGAAAATTTGTTTTGAAATTAGATGCTGTTCTTTGTTCCATTTCTTATTTTAAAAAATAATTTTTCAATCTTTTAAAACAGATCATAGTTAATGCTGTGGACTTGGTCTAGAGGGTATATTTTTCGGTCACACTAAATTTTGTACTGAACTTCTTAGATTTCTTTTTATTTTAGTTTAGCAACAAAAAAAAAAAAAGAAAAAAAAAAGAGAGGAGAAGTGTTATATAGTGTGATTAGGTACCTGATAGTTATTTGAAATGTAAGAAGTTGTAATTTGATCGGTTGCTGTTATTTATGTAAATTTACTTTCCGAGAAATTCATTCTGATAGCATATGCAATTTGTGCCTTTTATAGCTTATTTTAAGAATTTTTAATGGATAAAACATGAAATTTAAGATTTAAAGAAGCTAGATGATCAGTTAAGAATTTCAACTAGAAGATAACATACTTATTATGCCTTGTTTAGAATTATTGTTGGTTTTATTTTTTTTTAAAATAGAACTTTTATACATAGTATGAGAAAGAATGGTGAATTACTTGCAATCCATTCAAGGTGTGCATTATAATCTAAACAATAATACAAAACAAGCAATGGCGGGTGAAGGATCGATTCATGGGAAATGTTTTATGGGCCGATTCGAGATCGATAATGTTCTACTCCAAGCATTTCGTCGCCTATTGATAAGCATGCAGCAGAAATATATACCAGGGAGATATTGATGAAATTTCAATGCGAACTGATTGAGAGTTCTACTTTTATAGCAGAAGTAATCGAAAAGGAGGGTGAGTTTCGCGCCTTTTAAAGTGACTAACTCCTGAGAACACAATTTGTTTTACAGTCAGAGTCGACGCTTCTGAGATTACCACAACATGTAGCTGCCATATGTTTGAATGTTTAGGCATTGTTTGTAGACGCATATTAAGAGTCTTCGATATTATGAATGTGCATCTAAAACCTGGACAAGAAATGCCGAGGATGCTAACAACTTATCCTGCGAAGCTATTAAATTTGCAGAGGACGGAGCGGCATCTGTAGAGATTTAAGTTGTCGCAATGCTTCCTCTGCAAAGAAGCTGTTAGAAAAGTTGGTATGGCGAAGCAAAGTGCTTTGAACTACTCACAAAGAGAATACTAATAAGATTTGCAGAACACTCAGGAAGTTAAACATGCTGTACAAGGTATTCAGTATCTGCAACAGGCTCTTAGTTAGTAAATACTACATCACTAAGCATTTCAGAAGGAGAAACCAACAATATAAGGCATGCTTCGCGCCCTCCTAAGGTTACTAACTATTCTAGCAACCCTTTGTTTCTTCATCTTTTTTCATTCATCATTCCTGATCTTGTAAGCTTCTTAAGTTCTTATTGAATGAAGCCAGTTGAGTTTCTGTCCCTCCACCATTAACCAAAAGAAATACTTATGCAGAACCAGATTGACCTGTCTGTTGGCCTGTTGGTGGATCATCTGGGACGCAAGGAACTGTATCATCTTTCGAAAGGCTAATGCCGATCCACTGATCATGGCAGTGGATAAGGTCAAGCGGTTGGTGACCCAGTGGAAGGATTCTCTCTCGCCCAAACGACTTTTTTCTTAATGTTTTAGTGTTTCTTGCTATACTGCTTTTTTTTTTTCCGACTTTTTTCTATTCGACAGAGGTATACTTCCTCACTCCTGATGCTTAATTCCATCCTTCTTATGAATGAAGAAGGTAGCACGCTACCTTTTTCTCAGAAAAAAAAAAATCAAATCAAATCTCTTATCGTTACTAAGCTTTAGTATACCGCAGTCTCTTCATATTACGTAGAAGCAGGTTGAATAAATGTAATTGGTGTTCATAGCTCTATCCTCTTACCGTTGTGCCAACTTTCTAAGCATTCTTTTAATTACTGCTCTAGGCGAGCAGTAGTATGTACATCGACAAATATACTTGGCAATGTTAGATTGATGTAAAGAGAGAGAGAGAGTATCAATTGTCAGATATTGAAAGAGACAACAGAGTAATAATTCTTGGATGTTGATTGCATTGACTCGCAAATCTAGAGAGTTAACTATCCGATCTTTCTGCTGACTTATGACTCTCTTTGATTAAGATCTCAAACTTTTCAATTAGGTGAATTTAGTTGCGACATCCCTTTTGGTACTGTGCAATTTCGTCTATTTTCAGCTGCGCCGTGTGTTACCATCATTGATTTTCAGCAGAACACTGACAGCCAATTTCTTGTGAAACTTGCAGGGTTTAAATATTCTTAGAGTTGCTCAGCCAAACTGCAACCCAAGAAGTTGGAGCGCTATTGTGAATTCAGCCTCCCCGTTTGAGCTTGTGCCTGTTCTGATGGCGTTATGTTTGTCGTCAGCGGGCAACTCAGCAATTTTGCTTACCATCCTCAATTTTTTATCAGCTTTACAGCGTCATCTTTTAATTCGGTGCCAATCAATGGTTGCAACTTTTATGCATATGAGTTAGATTGTTTTTGACACCCATCGGGCATGCGGATTCTAATTTTTAACTCGTCTAACGGGGTATAATGAACTGAATTAATCAGCTGTCACAAAAGCTGGCATGGCAGCCACTTCTATCTATCCTCTACAACTTCTGGCTTTGATCATGAAAGCTGCGCAGTCAAAAAACTCGATACGAATCAGAGTCGAAATTGTTGAGCTCATTTTATCGGCTTGTTATTATGCTGCTTCTGAATTGGCTGGCTCAGCAGTCAGCAAGTGTGAACTCTGGCTTTGGCTTTCTTGAATCTCTTGCTAAAGTAGAAACCGAGGAAACTCCCAATATGGACTTCGCAGACTCTGAAACATGACGATGAGGACGCGCTGCGCGATGAGGAGGCGACTATAGACATTACTGCGGATTAGAAAAGGATAATGTGCAGTTCTCTTTTTTCTTTATTTCTTTGCACTACTAACTGTGTCTTGTTCTTATATGCTGTACTGACACACCTGCTAGGGGCTTTCTTCTTTTTTTTCTTTTTTTTTTAAGATCTGATATCTTTTTAAGCGCTTGATCGATCGACAGTTGTAATTAAGCATGTTTATAGTCTGTTTAAATACTGTTTCCTTTCTAGCAATTGTATCACTGTCCATAATTCTGAATTATTTGTTCTCATTTTGGCCTTTCATTTTCTGTCATTCCTCTGCAAATCATAAATATTCTGAGAAGCCTGTATCTGTTAATTCTTTTCTTTTACTTGAAATATTCCACTGGATACTGCAAGATTTGTTGCTGCTGGTTGAATTCTTTTTTAGAAGGTAAAGTGCATTTTTTTAATTTCTTTTTTGTGTACTCCCCTGGTTGGTTTAAAATTAACTAATCTTACTAAGTTGGTGAGACCAGAACATCAGTTCTGGTGGAACTATAACTTGAAAAATGACTTTTCATATACTCAAACCTAATTTGGAAATATGCTCTTCAAATACAAACATCTTTCGAAATTATAGGATTTCCAATAAGAAAGAAAAATTGAAAGCGCTTTGCAAAAGCGTGCTGCTGGGTTGTGGGGGTGCATTACGCCAGTATTCGTAGTATAAAAGTTATACAGGATGCATCTTATAGTAAGGCGGAGATCACTACCGTCAATCAGTCCGCTGGCGAAGATCACCACCGTAGACACCAGTGGAGTGCAGCTCACAAAATTTTATTTTTATCTATATCTGAGAGTAGGAGAAAATTTAGAAGGACAATTAAAAAATAACTGATATTGTGGTTTGATTCAGTTTCAGAACTCACTTTTGAAAATAACTTTTTTGTTCTTTTCAAATTTGACTTAAAAAAAAAGAAATATTGAACTTAAAATGGAGGGCCAAATTATAATATGATAGAATAACATAAAGTAAGATGATAAAGTAATAGGAAAATAGGAAAAAAAAACTACAGTCTAATTGTGTCAACTTGCATAAACCCAGGTAAAAGATAATGACAAAATTAGTATTTAAAATGATCTAAAAATTTAGTTACACTGATAAGCTAATAAATAATGATAAGAATGGAAAAGTTCAATTGTCTAAACATTTTATATATGCTAGAAGTTGGTATAAACTTGTAAGCCTCACATCACAAGTTGTTGAAAATATCTAATAATTATATTAATACTTCCAAAAATAAAAATTTAAAACAACTCTTTTAGATGCTCTACCATTGACCCAACAAGTCCTAGATCTACATAAAATAAAATAAAAAGTGGCATAACCACTTTACATGGACTTTTTTTCCCTTTTTTTTTTTGTGTGGGTGGAACTTTTAGATGGAGAAAATAGGGGACATGGCAACAAGGGTCCATCAAAATGTTCACCTACCACAACAACAAAGGTAGGAACACCTAACAATTAACTAGTCCCTTTTGTTTTTTTTTGGTAGTGGGAGTCATCACTTAAAGCACCAACTTTCACAAAAAGAGTCCAAGTTAATCATTCCCATTTGTCTACAGGAGTAGTAGATAAATGTAGCAATCATAGCTTTTGGTACAAGTAGAAAAACCAAGTTGTATTTCACAATCTAAAGAAAACAAGCACCATTAATTCTCCTTGTTTTGGTTGTTATGGACATTTGACTCTTCTCTTTTGTCACAAATATGGGTAGGTATGTGGAGAAATTAGGAGTTTTAAGTGTAGGTAGTTCTCAAATTTTGACTTGTCTCTACTTCAAAGACATTTGTTTTTTCTTTTCTTTTTACTTAAAAGATTGGTGCTTTTTTAATTCTTACATTTTGATCTTAGTCTCATTTTGGTTTAAATCTGTGCCTTGAGATGTGCATCAAATGTGGTCAATGGTCATTATCAGGAATGATCTTTTTATGCTTTTGTTCTATCTCTGCCTATGATGTTGATATTTATACAAAGATTCATTAAATCTGGTCAATAAATATGATATTCTTGCAATTAAGTATTTATTAGTATCACTTTTTGCATCTTACTGATGAGTAAAACCTCATTAGTGTTAGTTATATTCACCTAAAACAGCAATTGATTCAACAAGAAAATTTTTGATAATTTTGGTACGAAAACTAATTAGGGGATGAAATGATAAAAGTATTTTAAGTTTAGGGCCAATCAATTTAAAACTATTAATATCTATATCTGAACCCATTTTCTATTAGATTGATCTTCTTTGGTTATATGATATTAGAGTCAATTCTAAACTCTTTTATATTCATCATGCGCGTGAGTGGAAGTGTTAATATATTTTTAACTCATTTTCTATTCAATCTATCAATTTTATGTGCCTCTCGTATGTATTAATCATACACGTAAGTGAGAGTGTTAATATATATTTCTGAGTCCATTTCCTACTAAATTGATCATTTGAATTATAAAAAGAAAGAAGTTCAAGGACTGATTAGTAATAAGTGAATAGTTCAGGAATGACCAAACATGTATGGGAGATGTATCATGTACTTAAAAGTGTACCGCATCATTTTTGGTTGAAGATGAATTAGATATTCGAAAACTAGAAAACTTTGACTGGATCGGTGGGTTAATTTCAAACCTATTTCTATTAGATGTGATGTGACATGTGCAGTGTTGATTATGCGATATTTTTTTTTGATGATATAATTTTTGCCGTTCAGATTCTATTTGGTGCAATATTCATACTAAATATGCTATCCTTTCTAAGAAACGATATCAATAAAATCATTGTTATTCTTATATATAACTATAAATTATTAAATTTAATCAAACCTCTTAACAGTGAAGTGAGTTGTTCTAATAACACCATTTTTTTTTTATAAACAGGTTGGTAATAATTAATCATAATGTGTGATGAGTTGGATGCTTTAGAAGCAAGCAAAATTTCCTTCTTTTGCACCCTACTATATATTTGGTGCTTTTTCTTGTACTAGCCTCTGGGAATTGGTGAGCTTTTTCTAACAGTGATTTAAGCCCAAGCAAAGTGCTTTTTTAGATCCCCAGGAACCTCCAAACACATCTCTCTCTCTTCCTCAAAATAATTGTTTTTGTTTCATTTTATTTAGGGATAACTTCAAATACCACCCCTGTGGTTTCGTGGTTTCTCATTTTAGTGCCCTGTGGTTTAAAACGTATCACTTTAGTACCCTGTGGTTTGGTTATTCTCTTTTTTTTATCTTTTCGTTAATTTTTTCGTTAAATTAATGAGAAAGTTAAAACTACATGATAGTAAAGTGAATATTCGATAAACCATATGTGAAATATTTGAAGTTTTTCTGTATAATTTAACGAAAAAATTTAACGAAAAGATAACATAAAAATATAATAACCAAACCACAGGGTACTAAAGTAATACGTTTTAAACCACATGGCACTAAAATGAGAAAGCACGAAACCACAGAAGTGGTATTTGAAGTTATCCCTTTTATTTATTATATTTTAGGTTAAATTACAAAAAACTTTCTTATACATATTCATTTTTTTTCATTTTCAATTTCTAACTTTCAAAAATCTACACCTCAACATTTCAAGTTGTTGCGTTTAGTCCCCCCTCCGTTAGGGTTCCATCACTATTCCGTCTATTTCTTTTATTTTATACCGAAAATGTCTTTCAAAATGATAGAAATATATTGAAAAATTATTTTTTTTTCTTATAGAATAAGTAAGAGTAATTTGGTCATTTTGCTCTCTCCATTAACGCCGTACCCTCCTGAAAATATTTTTGAAATTTTAAGGGGGCAAAATGTAAATTTTTGAAAGTAAAAAAATAGATATTTCAGGAAAATTTTCTGTAATTTAGCATATATTTTATTTTATTAAAAGGTTTCGTTCTCGAATTATTCTAATCTTTAGTCTGACTATTAGCTTTCTTCGATCAAAAAGATGAAAAATTTGATATGACATGCTAAGTTACTAGTTTTAAATCCGTGAGTTATAAATGAGCGAGAAAACTTTTATTACCATAAAAATTCTGAAATGCTATATAGATCATATTCTTTATTACTTGTATACGGATATAGTTTATACATAGAATTTTTTTAAACTATTGTTAAGCTTAGAAATAATGATTTGACATATCGAACTAAGAATAGAATATTTAGATTTGAGTATAAATAAATTAATAGCACCAAGGGCTTGGTGCTATTAGTTTTTCAGCCCTTGGATGAAGGAACGTGCGGCTAAGATGATGTGGGTTCTCTAGGGTTGAGTGGGTGGTTGGTTGAATAGTATAATCTAACGGGTGAAAATAACCAAGGGGTTAAATCTAACGGTGGAAAACTCGATAGCACCAAGCCCTTCGTGCTATCGATAGTATCCCAACCGGACTCTATATATATATTAGCATTAATAAAATGCGACTAAGCATGGTTGTCCACTAACACGTATAAAATATTAAAATATCTCCACTTTTTTAACAAATTTTTAAAAAAAATCTCTACAATTTTATATTCTAATTAAACATTAAGCATGCGCACCATTAGCTTCAGAGGTCCACGTGCAATTGTTTGATAGGATACTAAAGAATCAAATTAATTAGGAGTCATACGTGGATAATTAAAGTGGTAGTGCATAACACTTTGTAGAGTACAAATAAATAAAGAAAAAAAAAACAATAAAGTTTTTTTTTATATCCTTTATTTTTTTCATTTGAAGGGTTCAGTCCATAAAAACAATTTCTTCATATATATATATATATATATATATATATATATATATATATATATATATATATATATATATATATATATATATATATATATATATATATATATATATATATGTATTTTCCGCGTATTTTTCGCTCGAAGCGGGATTTATTTTTAAGTCTCTTTAATTTAGGATAAAGATATTTACCAACTGCTCTAAACAGTAATATTAACGTATTTCTGTTGGATTAAATTTTTAATTACACGACTAAAATTAAAACAGGAAAGCCAAATAACAAAATCAGTGCAATTACATCGTAAATTGAGTTTTTTTTTTTTTTTTTTATCAATATGGTGGTCACTATCAATTGTTTGTTCTATAATAATTGACACAATTTGACTTAGTAGCAATTAGCAATTACTTGTTTGAGTTAAATAGACTCCATTTTCGGACTTATTTATACTTTTTCAGACTAATATAAGGTTAGGATGTGACAACTCATATCTGTTTACTGTCACTTGACAATTACTTAGTCGCGCTATTTACGTTAGGAAAAGCTTCAAATACCATTCATGTGTTTCGTATTTTCTCATTTTAGTATCTTGTGATTTAAAACGTATCACTTTAATATCCTGTGATTTCGTTTTTCTCTTTTTGTTATTCCCTATGTTAATTTTTTTGTTAAATCAGTGACAAAGTTAAAACCACATGGTACTAAAATAAAAATTCGATAAACCACAAGTAGGGTATCTAAAGTTTTTTTGTATATAATTCAACAGAGAGTTAACGAAAATGCTGATGAAAAGAAAAAAATGAAACTACAGAGTACTAAAATGATACACTTTAATCTACAAGGTACTAAAGTGAGAAAGCACGAAACCACATGGGTGGTATTTGAAGTTTACCCTTTATATTACAATGCTTAAGGTCTGTTTAGGAACTCTAAAACTTAATTTTAAGTTTTTATTTTTTTCGAATATTATAGCACTTGCTCAAAACAATATTACTTACACATTGAGAAAAAAAACTCCATATTCAAAGTATTTGGATCATTCTGAATTATTTTGAA
This sequence comes from Puya raimondii, assembly GCA_016920855.1. NCBI lineage: Eukaryota > Viridiplantae > Streptophyta > Magnoliopsida > Poales > Bromeliaceae > Puya > Puya raimondii. Next base: position 49,253,023 of record JABWPP010000050.1, on the reverse strand, counting down.
TTTTACCAAAAAATTACCCTACTTTTAAGTTTGAGCTCTTTTAAGATAAACCTCAATTTGCCCCATATGATTTAGCTCATTTTCACTTTATCATCCTACAGTTCAAAAATTATATTTAACTGTCCTGTAGTTTTATCTCCATTATTATTTTAAAAATTTACTATCAAACATAATAGCAAAGTAAAATTTTTTATTAACCATAGAATAATTAAGTGTAATTTTTTGATCCACAAATTGATAAAATAAAAATAAATTAACTCACAGGGAGGCAAATTGAAGTTTACCCCTATTTTCTATTTTATTATAAATTTATATAGCAATGAGGCTGTCCCATTAAAGTTTGTATTTCTGCAGAAGCCAAACCAAACAACCCACGAAAAAAAATACAACACTAACTAAAATGCACTGTTTTTAATAAATACTCTGTTTTTATAATATTCCCAAACAAGGCCATAGAGAAAAATTCGGAACAAGTTTATTATTTGGAATAAATTAGTAGATAATAATTTTGTAACATTTTAAAATTCAAGTTGTGATTTGAAATTGAAATATTTCTTTTTTTTTATTTTTAAAATTTTATTTGCAAGATTATTGTTATTCTGGTAGCTCCGTATAGTAGTTGGCATTTGTGATCCGTCCTCGATACGGTCACCGAATAGTTTGGCATTTGTTGCCAAAATTACTTCGCATACCCCTAACTGCACCCCACGCCACTCCCCAATTCAAATTTTAAATGCTTAAACTAAACATCACACATTTAAACTAGCGAACACTACTTCACTAACCACAGGGCATGTTTGTTTCACCGAATGCTTTTTTTTCAGCCGTGAAATATCGCATTGTTTTTGTCCGTAGCTCTGCTTTATTATAATGTCGTAACTGACTCCGCGCTGAATTATATTAAAGTAAATTAAAAAAAAAATATTAACTGTTATAAGTTCTTTAATCATCTTATGCGCTAATGTAAATTTTTTTATAAAATAAATAAAAAAGTGAGATAATTATATAATTACAGCTGCAAATTTTTTGACTTTTCATCAAATAAATACCAACGAAAATTTTATTTTTTTTTAAACTGTAGTTTGATCGAAAATTATTTTCAATCTGAAAGGCAAAGCACATACAAACAAAAAAGCTCGTAAAATTTGGAAAAAAAAAATTGGACACTTTGGGGTACATTTTGGATGCGCATAGCAATCGCTTCTTCCCTATTTGTCCTCGAAATACGCGACTCCAAAGGCCACCATTTTTTCAGATCTGCCTCACTCTCCATAAAAGTTTCCGTGTGGACCCGGTGTATGCGAACCTTTCCTGAACCGCATCTAATATTGAATAATTAACTTTTATAAATTAAATCTAATGTTATAAAAGATAAATTATATAATATATAAAGAGCTAATATAGGAAATTATATATTATTTAAATCTAAATTATGTTATAAACAGAGAGCTTGTGAGAGTCATGTGACTTTATTTTAATTTTATTATGCTTTTTCTTCTTATCACTAATTTTTATGTCAATATGTAAAAGATTGAATATTTTTAAATATAAATTATGTTAAAAGTGGAGTGTTTCGCATTTATTTTGTACTAACCGGTTAAATTTGCTTTATTAGTATCATGTAGCTTTCATTATAATTTTATTTTTGGCTATTGCTAATATTTGTTTCTCTTTTATGTCAATACTAACAAAATTTATATGTCTCCTTTTATTTTGTTACTAATTATGTATAAAAATATGTGTGAGACCCCAGATAGTCCTATAGATGAGATATAATAGGGCTAAACTCTCAACCCGGCTTAAACATATTGGGCGGTGGTTAGGTTCAAGAGGTTGAGAGTTCAAGAGGTTGAGAGAGTTAAGCGTGCTAGGACGGGAGTAGTCCTAGGATGGGTGACCTCCTGAGAAGTTGGGGCGTCACAGTTGGTATCAGAGCCAATTATCTGCCGGAAGTGTGAGATGAGTCTCGGCTGAGTCAGAATTATACAGCGGGGAGAACGAGGCTCTCATACTGTTGACTGTTATGGGTGGAGCGTGGCTCACCACAAGGTCGGTTTAGACTAGCGAGACGAGTCTCACATCGCCTGGTACTTGTGAGTCTCAGCCTGACGAGAACGTCAGGACTTAAAGGAGGGAAGATTGTGAGACCCCAAGTAGTCTTATATATGAGATATAATAGGGCTAAACTCTCAACCTGGCTTAAGCATTTTGGGCTGTGGCTAGACCCAAGAGGTTGAGAGAATTAAGCGTGTTAAAACGGGAGTAGTTCTAAGATTTGTCACCTCCTGGGAAGTTGGGGCGTCACAATATGGCTTAGATTTGTTTGCCTAGTTTTCTTGCATTGGTGGCCGGTGATAAATAAGCATTACACAAAATTTTCATCAAATAGTTTGAAAAATCAACAATAGAAAAAGCAATGCATTAACTATGCGAAATTACTATCTGAAATTAATATGAAACAACCTAACTATAATTTGTTAAATATTATAAAATTTATACATCCGCAAGTAGTTGTAAAAATCAGCAGTACTGAAGAGACTCGTTTGATTTGTAAAAAAAAAAACTAATTTAAAAAAAATTACAAAATTTAAACTATTGTCTTTCAAATATTATAAAACACATTTAATAAATTAAAATTTAATTTTTGACTCTTTTGTTATGAAGTTTTGGAAGGACGGTGCTTGAAATATATTTATACACTGGGTTCACAGAACAATTCCTCCACCCTCTCCGCTCCTCCTCCTCACCTCTCACTATCCCCCACCAAATCCCAATCCACCCCTCTATAAATAATCCAAAACCATCCCCCTTTCTCTCTCGTCCTCTTCCTCCTCCCTCTCTCTCTCTCTCTACACTCCCCCCACTATCTCTCTCGCTCTACGCGTCGTCGTCCTCCTCCGCAAGGTGAGCTCCTTCTCCTCCGCGATCTCCTCCTCTCCGCTCGTTATTCTCACTCTCAGATCCTTTATAACCTCTTTTCATCGCCTCTTCTCGCTCTCGTTTTGCTCTGGAGTCGCTTGTATTCGTATAGATCCGGTTAGATCCGATCTGTAGCTTTCTTTTCTGCTTGTTCAGCTTCAGATCTGTTGCATCTCGCTCAGATCTGATGTTGTTTTCTGATTTCTCAGTTTTTTGTGCTATTTTTGTTCTCAGATTTGGTTGAAAAATGCTCTGTAGAGGTCCTTCTCTATTGATTTTGATGTATGTTTTTGATCTTTATGTATGTGGATCGATGGCTTCTAGATCTGGTCACGATGGGTCTTGGATGTAAAAACTAAGTGGAATGGATTAGATCGTGTCTTTAAATTATTTCAAGTTCATAGATCTGGAACTTTTGGCGATGTTATGTTCATTCGAGTATTAGATCTAGTTTTTGAGGTGAATGGATTGATGACTTCTGGTTACTGTGTTGCTCTTTGTTGAGCTGATGCATTTTGGGTGGGGTATTGCTGAATTTAATATAGTTGATTAGGGTTGTAGGTATCTCGTTATGCTCGTAAATGAATCCTATGATCACTAACATTATGACAAAAGAAACTCCCTTCTTATTTTTTAGATTGTTGTGTTATATCATTTATTGTTATATTTTTCAAAGTGATCCAAGTCGTCTAAACATTAGTTGGCGGTTTGTTTATTTTTTTTAATGTATAAATTATTGTTAAACAGTATCCGTAAATGTCCTTTTATAAAGGCTTTTCAATTCATTTGACATTTTTTATATAACCAAAAACGTTGCAAGTTAATGTATGGGGGAATCTCAGATGCTCTGCGTTTTGTATTAGCTATTATGGACAGTTAAAATGGCTGTATCTACAGTAATAAACAATATATAAGTAGAAGGAATCTTCAGTATGTGACAAAATGGTGAGATAAGAAAGATCAGAAAGATTAGTCAAATCGATAATTCTTGCTAATATGCTATCCTTTCCCATATTTCTTCCCTGCTGGTTTGTACTAAAGAAGAGCATGGGTAACTTTGGATTAAAGTTTACTTTACTGAAATAATTTGTTTCTTTTGTTCTTTGTTATCAGAAAGATGGCATCACACATTGTTGGATACCCCCGCATGGGGCCGAAGAGAGAGCTCAAGTTTGCGTTGGAGTCCTTTTGGGATGGGAAGAGTAGCGCTGAAGATCTGCAGAAGGTTGCTGCCGATCTCAGGAGCTCCATTTGGAAGCAAATGGCTGATGCTGGGATCAAATATATTCCTAGCAACACCTTTTCCTACTACGATCAAGTGCTTGACACCACTGCCATGCTTGGTGCCGTGCCTGAGCGCTATTCTTGGACTGGTGGAGAGATCGGGTTTGATACCTATTTCTCTATGGCCAGAGGAAATGCTTCAGTGCCTGCTATGGAGATGACCAAGTGGTTTGACACCAACTAGTAAGCCTTCTGACCAATCTCAAACCTTATAACATTTTCTTTGTTGGTACTTGGTATTTTTTTATTGTTTTGTGCTTTTATTGATATGTGGGTTTTCTTTCTCCAGTCACTTCATTGTACCTGAATTGGGCCCCAACACAAAGTTTGCCTATTCTTCCCATAAGGCTGTCTCGGAATACAAGGAAGCAAAGGCGGTGAGTGTCTATAATTGCAGATTGACTTTAGGGTGTGTTTGGATTAAAGTCGGAATCGAAATCGGAATTGGAATGAGAATAAGCTGGAATCGAAATCGGAATGATTCATTAACTCATTCTGTTTGGCTCGCCACCTGAATCGGAATCGGAATGAATCATTCCCATTGTCGGTGTTTGGTTTAGATAGATATCAAAAACGGAATCAAATTAATATACCAATTTTATTCTTATAATATATTTAAATTATTTTTAATCATTTTCAATATTCTATTTAAAATATAAATGAGCAACTTATAAAATTATTAATGAAAAATAAGACAATTTTATTGGATTGATAAGATAATTTAAAATTAAGTTCGCAACTCAAAATATAGAATTTTATAATTTAAATTCAGACTGAAAATTAAATATTAAAAAGTTACATCAAAATTTTAAAATAATGTCAAAATTTTAAATATTTTTTTTTTAAAATTAAAATTTGAAATTGAGTAGATAATTCAAAATATAAAACTAAATTTTGATTTATTCAAATTCAAACTTAAAATTACAATTTAAATTTCATTTTGAATCCATAAAATTTAATAAAATTTAAATAAAATTAAAATAAAATTTTAAATTTTAAATTTAAATTTAAATTCATAAATTAGATTCGAAATTCTTGATTGAATTTTAATTTTTAATTCAATTTCAAATTAAAATTTAAAATTTAATTTTTAAATTTAAACTTATATTTTAATTAAAAAATAAGGTTAAAAAATTAAATTTTATCCAAACAAACATCCATTTCACCCGGATTCAACTTTCAATCCGGCCTCCTAGGCCGGATTGAAAAAATGGGTGATTAGGGGATTCCCATTCCACTCCGGAATCAGAATCGGAATTGTACTCCTGCGTACCAAACACCTACAAACGGAATTGCCCATTCCGATTTCGATTCCTGGATAAAAAATGAGCGAACCAAACATGCCCTTAATGTTACTAGATCAGCAGCTGTATATTGTTTGTTTTGTGTGGAATCTTAATGCTTTCAGTTAATACAAAACCATGTATGAGCAGTGTACTAATAGTCTGATATGGTTTCTTGATGTTTGAGCTAGAAATATGTGGGGAAAAATGCTTTTAGTGATAAGTTAGTGCTCTTACTATCAATGGCCGATCACTTCAGAATCATAGCGGAAAAATATACAAATGGATAATTACTGGTCGCAATCAAAGAAAAGAGAAAGATGCATAATTAGGGGTTTAGTGGTAGCAATCAAAGAGAAATTTATTATGTTATTTTGCAAGCACCTGCTTTGTATGGCAAGGCCAGCCAGCTTCTGTGTGCAACTTAATTAGTTATTCTGCATTGTTTCCATTTCTCTCTCTTGTTTTAAATGGATGTGGAAATAGTAGTCTTATTCACTTGCTAGATCATGCAAATCCATCATGTGTATGGAATATCAAGTGTAAAAGATACTGTGGGATTCTTACATCTTATTATTTTGTTATCCATTACATATGTGCTTGTTGATGTGTACTGCAGCTCTTTTCTTGTCAAGCTGATTTTCTAGTTGTTCTGCTATTCATTCATCAATGGTCATTTTTTCTTCCTCTATGCAGCTTGGAATCGATACAGTTCCCATGCTTATTGGACCTGTCACATACTTGTTGCTCTCGAAGCCGGCCAAAGGTGTGGAGAAGTCATTCTCTCTTCTCTCACTGCTTGGAAGCATTCTGCCCATCTACAAGTATGGATCCAAACTAGAACTTAATCATTGTTGACTTGTCGTTTTCTCTTCTTCCCTGTTCCTGACATCTTGGTGCTCATTGTATAATTGATAATTTCCAGGGAAGTCATTGCTGAGTTGAAGGAAGCAGGTGCTTCATGGATTCAGTTTGATGAGCCCACCCTTGCGTTGGATCTTGACTCCTACCAATTGGAAGCATTCACTAAGGCCTACACTGAGCTTGAATCATCACTCTCTGGCTTGAATGTGCTTGTTGAGACCTACTTTGCTGATATTCCGGCTGAGGCATACAAGTAAGTTGATCATTATTAGGATTAATGTGCTTTACCGCCTGTTCGGCCAGGCTGAAGCTTATGCAGAAGAGTTGTTTAAATACAGCTGTTTAAAAAGGCACCGACAAATTTTCATTAAAATCCAGTTATCACTTCCCACTACAGATGAGCAGCTCTATGCTAGAATTCCTACTTTTGGCTCTAGTAGCTCATTTCATCTTCCCGACACAGCAAGAATTCCAGGCTTCCTGTTTGCTTCTTGGAATATAGAGAAGCTATTTCTGGGGCTAGGGCAAGCATGCACTTAACTTAATTTGATATAGAATGTTTGTAGTTGCTAACCCAACTGATCATTTCCAAATTTCAGGACCATCACTACCTTGAGCAGCATTTCTGCTTTTGGTTTTGACTTGGTGCGTGGCACCAAGACACTTGACATCATTAAAAGTGTGAGCTTTCCTGCTGGAAAGTACCTCTTTGCTGGAGTTGTAGATGGTAGGAACATCTGGGCCAATGACCTCGCTGCCTCCCTTGGCACTCTTGAGGCACTTGAGACTATTGTTGGCAAAGGTACTTCTAGTCTCTTACCTTCTTGCTTTCCCTTTTTAAACTTATTCTGATTTATAGCTGTTGTAACTGTTTCTTTTTGCTTATAGATAAGCTTGTGGTCTCAACTTCCTGCTCCCTCATGCACACTGCTGTTGATCTTGTAAACGAGACCAAGTTGGACAGTGAACTTAAATCCTGGTTGGCCTTTGCCGCACAGAAGGTGGTTGAAGTGAATGCTCTTGCCAAAGCATTGGCTGGTCAGAAGGATGAGGTACACACTCTTAATATCATCAGATGTTTTCAATTGTTTACAATTGTGTCTTTAGGATACAACTAATGGATGCCCTAAACTCACAATATATATATATATGTATATGGAGGAAGTAGCTGCTTCCAACTTTTTGGGCCCCTGGATTGATACCATTGCAACCACCAAAGCCTGAACCCTAGAGATCCAAGAGCTAAAAAGTTGGAAGTAGCATACTTCCAAAAGTATTCTCTCTCTCTCTCTATACATATATATACACATATACATATACATATACATATATATATATGTATATACATATATATACACATATCTTATATCAAGTACACACGTGCAATCCATGTATACGTATGTGCATATGCCCTATCCCTTCTAAATTTGGATTCTCATGTATGCCTGTGAAAACTTAATCTCTTGCATTCATACCCTTATACTTAAAAAGTTCCTCTTTGCAAAACCCCTTGCGATAGAAAACCAACTTTTTCCCCATTAGTTCGATAACCCCTCAAATTGTGATAAGGTGCTAAGAAACCTCAGTTTCAACGGGGCATAAACAACTTCAGATTTTACAGGGGTATGCAAATACCAAGGTGATTTTGCAGTGCTTCACTTGTAGTAACTTGTAGTCTTTTGGCATGTTGGATTGATGCATTAATCTCTATCTGTAGGCTTTCTTCTCTGCAAATGCTGCTGCTCAGGCATCGAGGAAGTCTTCTCCTAGAGTGACCAACGAAGAAGTTCAAAAAGCTGTATGTAGATGCTACTCTATAATAATAACATCTAATATGAGTGAAGGTGCTGCAAGTACTTAATCAGATGTTGTGCTCCATATTTTCAGGCTACTGCTTTGAAGGGCTCCGACCACCGCCGAGCTACAAATGTGAGTGCTAGACTTGATGCCCAACAGAAGAAGCTCAATCTTCCGATCCTTCCTACCACTACCATTGGTTCCTTCCCGCAAACAGTCGAACTCAGGAGAGTCCGAAGGGAGTACAAGGCAAACAAGTAGGTTACTATCTTTATTTTATTTTAGTATGCTGATCTCATACAATCGTCTCCCTTGTCTCCTTACGCTTTAAATGTTGGCAGAATCTCTGAAGAGGAGTATGTTAATGCCATTAAGGAGGAAATTAACAAGGTCGTCAAGCTTCAGGAAGAACTTGACATCGATGTCCTGGTCCATGGAGAGCCTGAGGTGAGAAAATTTGCTTAATTGCGGCACTGTTTATCGGGTAAAATGTACTGGTGGTCCCTTAGCTTATAAATAAGTGCAATTTGATCAATATTCTTTCACTTGGACAATTTGCCTCTGAATTTTAATAGTTAGTTTCTGAACTATAATATCTTAGAATCTCATCCCTGGGATCATGTCATGGAAAATCTATACATTCATTAGTTTATTTGCACAGCTCCTAGCTTTTGTGGGATGTTTCTGATGGAAAATACACCGACGATGCAATTGCAGGAAATTAGGTTAACTTCAAGGGTTAATCTCTTAGGTATCGTTTGGTTCGGGGATAAGCAAAAAGTGACTATTCTAGGGATAGGTATAAATTGAGGTATAAGCGGGGATTAGATCAATTTTGCGTTTGGATGAAAATTGGGTTATTCCTGTGAATAAGAAAAATAACGTTTGGTTAGGTAAAGATGGAATAAGAATTAAAGTGGGTAGTTATAAATAAAACATAATGATATTATCTCTTTCTTTATATTAGAATTAGAATTTTTATATTTTATTTTTATATTTTAAAATTTAAAATATAAGCTTTTAAGTTTTAAAAATCAAAATTAAAATTTAAAATTTTAAAATCTCAAATGTACAATTTTTAAAAATTAAAATTTTAAATTTTAAAATCTCAAATGTACAATTTTAAAAAATTAAAATTTTAAATTTTAAACTTTAAATTTAAGATAAAATTTTAATTTAAAAATACAAAATATCAAATTCTAAATATAAAAAAAATTTAAAATTTAAAATTTAAAATTTAAAATTTTAAAATTAAATAATTTAAAAATTAATTTTTTAATTTTGTAATTTTAAAAATTAAAAAATTTAATTTTTGAACTTACGAAATTTAAATTTTATAATAAATTAAAAATTCTCTCTCTCTCTCTCTCTCTCTCTCTCTCTCTCTCTCTCTCTCTCTCTTCACGGGTGGAACAAGCTGGGTTATCCCAGATTGTTCCACCTTGGGGTGGGAACACTAGTTCCCACCCCTTAACAGGCTATCCTAGTGTTCCCACCATTTTTTTTTTTGTGTTTGGGGGATAAGGGTGGAATAAAACCTTTATTCCACCCTTAACCCCCCAACCAAACATGGCCTAATTAGAGTGAAAGACTGGAGACCAAACTGGAATTCATTACACTTACATTTTACTTTTTTGTTCGTATTATGCTGTTCTTTTATCGTATAAGAGATAGTTCGGATGTAACGTGCAATCGTCACAACTGATGCTAATCTAGATTCTTTCGCACAGAGAAATGTTAGTCGTCACAACTGATGCTAATCTAAATTCTTTTCGCACAGAGAAATGATATGGTTGAATACTTTGGAGAGCAACTATCCGGATTTGCTTTCACAGTCAATGGGTGGGTGCAATCTTATGGATCCCGCTGTGTTAAGCCGCCCATCATCTACGGTGATGTGAGCCGCCCCAAGGCCATGACCGTTTTCTGGTCTTCAGCGGCACAAAGCATGACCGCTCGACCAATGAAGGGAATGTTGACTGGCCCCGTCACGATCCTCAACTGGTCCTTCGTCAGGAACGACCAACCTAGGTGAGCTGCAAGCCTGCAAGTACTGAAGTGTCCTTGAAATTCTTTCCTATACTATTTACAAATATCTTAAAAATGGTATTATCAATTTGCTAGGTTCGAGACATGCTATCAGATTGCTCTTGCAATTAAGAAAGAAGTTGAAGATTTGGAAGCTGCTGGTATTCAGGTAGCTCTATTTTTTTACCCCTCTTTTATCGTTTTACATTTAACTTATTGCAAACGATGACATTTTTAACTCCCTCGTACTTCGCGGCAGGTTATTCAAATTGATGAGGCTGCACTCAGGGAAGGATTGCCCCTCCGCAAGTCGGAGCAGGCTTTCTACTTGGATTGGGCCGTCCACTCCTTCAGGATCACCAACTGTGGTGTTCAGGACACTACTCAGGTACTTTTCTTTCGTATTCCTCTTAATCCATTAGCCGCAGCTAGGCTCGAGCATAAATCTAGTGGGTATAACCTTTCTTGCCCTCGGTTTATGAGATTATATCCTAGGATAATCAAGAACCTTATCAATTTTATGCTTAGTTTAGTTATAATGATCGCTGGGATAATGACTTTCAGTTCGGTCCAATTGTCTCTCTCTCTTTGCTGGGATAATGACTTAGTTTAGCTATTCTGTTCTTACAGATTCACACCCACATGTGCTACTCCAACTTCAACGACATCATCCACTCGATCATCGACATGGACGCCGACGTGATCACGATCGAGAACTCCCGCTCCGACGAGAAGCTCCTCTCTGTGTTCCGCGAGGGTGTCAAGTACGGCGCAGGTATCGGCCCCGGAGTATACGACATCCACTCCCCGAGGATCCCGTCCACGGAGGAGATCGCGGACCGGATCAACAAGATGCTTGCGGTGCTCGAGACCAACATCCTGTGGGTCAACCCCGATTGCGGGCTCAAGACCCGCAAGTATGCGGAGGTCAAACCCGCCCTCACCAACATGGTCGCCGCCGCCAAGCTCCTCCGTACCCAGCTAGCCAGCGCCAAATAAACCCCTCGTTAATGCCTAATTCCTATTATCTCGGTTTGCAGGTGTTCTCCAAATGGTTACTAATAATTATTGGGTTTGGTAAAATGCTATGCATGCGGATTGAATGTTAGGGTTTTTTTTTTGGTGTACCGTTCTTTTTATGTTGTGTTATCATTTTGAGGCTTATTACAACGGTTGTTTGTCACCCTTTCCGACGTTTTAAAACTGAGTTCATAAATGAGAGCGTTTTGAGAGGTTCCCTTTTTATGGCTTTAGACGCTGCTTATGTTGGATGTTGCTAGTGTGTTAAATTGCCTGTTCTTCAGTAGATGCAGCAACTGTTACTATTTGAAAAGGCAAGTTCTAAGTTGGTCTAGAATATGTTATCCTTCAGTATAAAACATTATGCCGTCATTATTTTGTAGTTTTAAGTTTTGAGAGATAAATAGTCATTTTACATCGTGTCTGCGTCTCAGATTTCATTCAATGTTCGCAAAATGTTTTTTTTTTAATATTTATTTTAACTTTTTTAAATAAATATTTGTTCACAAATATGGATTTCTCTTGCTACCATTGTAGATGAAAAATCATCATTTTAAGATCTAAATAGACACTCCACAACAAGCTATCAAACAGATTTTAATAAATAATATTATCAGGTGTTTCTTCAAATACCTCTACTTAAATAATAGGATAAACTTCAACCGGCCCCCGCGCTGTTATAGTCCATGTCAAAGAGGATAGTAATAGAATGGTATCCTATTTAACAACATATTTTTATAGTGAAATAAACATAAAATTGCAAGATGATAAAGTAAAAATATGCAATACCACAGATAATTAAATACAACTTTTGAAATCACGAGGCGGCAAAGTAAAAATGCACTATATCACAAAGAGGCAAATTGGAGTTTACCCATTATAATTTCACAGTAGCTTTAGTATAATAGTATTGATAGGAAAAATAAAAAGGAAGCGGCCTAAGGAGCAACGAGCTAAGCGTAAACAACAAATAGAAGCGACTTCTAAAAGCTACTCATAAGATTAATTCCAAGAACATTTGTGAGCATTGTTCTAAACCCCCATTTTTCATTGACAATGTCGTCGAACACATTCTCTTCTCTTTCTCTCTCTCTCTATTTTATTATTATTATCATTTTTTTCCCTCCTCAAATCTCCTGCAGCAACAACAACCAGTTGGCAACAATCAATCCAACGGTCAAAACTATGCCGTCCTTCGCCTGACTTTGTTATTAACCAACTAAAAAATTACAACAACAGAACAATAACAATTGTACATCACTAAGAGCTCTATATCTCCCTATATATACACATACACCAACATCCCCAACCAACACCAAGAAGGCAAAAAAGAAAAACTACTACTACTATAAAATTTATTCATTAATATTCTTTGAGTAGCAGTAATCCTAAGAAATTCTTCTTCAATGGCTTCGAAGCGAATTCTCGCGGCTTTCGCCATTGCCGTCGTCGCGATTTTCCCGACCATCGCCTTCGCCATGGATTACGCCGTCGGCGACGATGGTGGGTGGAACCTGGAGGGAAACTACACAGCTTGGGCTGAGGGGAAGCAGTTCGGAATTGGTGACACATTAGGTAAAGTAATTTTCAATAATAACCATGGTTAATGTCAAATTAATTGCTTTTATATGATTGGTATGTAGAAATGCTTAGCATTGTTTCTGACCTTATATATGTGGAAGTAAGGATAGAGTCCCACTAGCAGTAATAATTCGTCGGGCCCTAAACCACTAGTCCAAAATGTTTGAGCTCAGTGTTTAGGATAAATTGCACCTTTGGTTCTCAAACTATGAGGCGGGTGACACTTTAATCCTCAAACTTTAATTTGTTGTAGTTTCTAGTTCGAACTTTCAGAATTATTATAATTAAGTCCCACAGCCGCCCAATTTAATTTACTAAATATTGATGCATAGCTGATGTAGAAGTAATGTGATATTTTAATTATCGGCGGATCATCAATCAAAATACTGTTACAACATTTCTATGCTAGCCATAGATCAATATTTATCATATTTTCGTTTTCATCCAAAGTTTTTGCCTGATAATTTAGCTCTGATACCAAATATAACGATCCAGCCTCCCTAGCACTGATAACTCGTTGGGCTCTAAACTACTAGCCTAAAATACTTAAGTCCAGTTATTATTACTATATCTAATATTTATATTTTCAATCATATTTTCTTTCTTATCCGATATAGAACTACTTTATTGTAGCGTCACAACTGACATTTATGGCAATATGTTCAGAAAAAGTATGAAAACATTTAAGTGTTTGAAAAAGTATGAAAACATTTATATTGAGCAACTGGGGATTTTGTAGAAGTATTATTTAAGTGTTTGAAAAGGTATGAAATCATTTTTTTCCCTCCCATTATTCTGCGAAGCAAAAGCTTTAAATTAAATCTCTTGCATTTAGGGTCCAATGTATTCAATTACTTTCTAGCAGATGAAACTACAATATTGTTAACAGAACCATTAAATTTAATACAATTATTAATTTATTAATTAGAATAATTTAAATTTAAAAAAAACTAAGAAAGCTTCAATAAGAAAAGGAAAAAAAAGGTTGTGGGATCTATATAAAAATGCCTGTAGTTGAGGGGGCCTCGGTGCATTTTTACCTCAGCGAAGACCACTATTTTTGTCACCAACTACAATACGGCAAATCATAGTCTCCAATTGCCGAATTTCAACAAAACAATTTAAACTCCTCTCCTCTTGCACTAGCGCTCAAATATTTATAAAAAAAACATCCAAAAAATGTGAGCAATGTAAAATTAAATGAAACAACCGTTTATCTCTAAAAGCTTGAGCTAATAGAGAATGATATTTTTATACTTTTATATTTAACCCAACAACAAATCTCCTGTAGTGTTCAATTACCCCTCCGGCAACCACAACGTGATCGAAGTGTCGGGCCCCGACTTCAAAGCGTGCCGCGTGCCGACAGCAACTGCAGTCTTATCGTCCGGGAGCGACAAGGTCTCCCTCACGAACGCCGGCAGAAGGTGGTTTCTGTGCGGAAAGGGGAACGGAACGCACTGCGAGAAAGGGATGAAGCTCGTCGTCACCGTCGACCCTAACGTCTACGTCGCACCGAGCCCTGCCTCGCCCCCGTCCTCAACCTCCGCGGAGAGGATCGGAGTGTGTGGATATCAAGCACTTCCTATGATGATGATGATGATCTTGGTGTTGGTGGCAACTGCTGTGGTCATTGTGGTTTAGAGTGTTGTTGCTTTGGTTTAGTGTGTTTTGTTTGGTCTACACTTGAGAGTTATCATTTCTTAAGAATATTTTCATGGAAACTAATAATAATTGTGTGATGGATGATTATTATCTATAATAAATTTGTTGTTTGTTGTAGTTGCAAAATCTTTGATTGGAGCGAATTAATTGCTTTTTATGAAGGTTTAAATGTAAAGCGGTGGAGTTGCATATTTATTCATATAAAGTATTAATTCGACAGTGGCGATCGTCGATTTGAAAGCTGTATCACCGAAAACAAATCGGTAGCAACGGAGCCTATTTGCTACAGGTAGTACTCTAGCCCAACTCTATATATAGATGTACGCACACACACAACATTTCAAATCATGTTAATCACAACATTATTACGATCACCGCACCATTACAATAAAATTTACCCACAAAGAAAATGCAAAAAAAAAAACAAAGATAAAATCAAACCCAATTACAGATGAATAAACTTGTTACACATTTCTGCACATTTATGTTCATAATATGTATTCTGCAGCAACACTTTTGGGCTTATTCTGAAAGCACTTATTCTGAAAGCTCAGGGCAGGTTCACTCAGGTACTCCCATTACAATCTTCTTTTCACCTGCAGTGGCCTTTCTCAGTTCATAGCTCAAGTAGAAACAAGCCCCTGCCAATACAAGCACCAACACCCCCACAACTGTGTACACCAAGATGGCCCTTCCTGGAGCCCTCATTCCCAGCCGCCGCCGCCCCGCCCCCGCCGCCGCACCAGCGTCGCTCGCTGCAGCACCTTTATCTGCAGCCGCCGGCTCTGTCGGCTTCTCTTGCCTGGCCTTCTGCGTTTCCGCTTTGTCCGCAGGACCGGCGGCGGCGGCGGCGGTGGCGGCGGGGGTTGCGGCGGCCTTCTCATCCTTTGGAAGTGTTATGACCAGCGTCTCGCTGTCGCTATCGAACCTGGCGCGGATACCGCCGAGGTTGCAGCCTTCCGGGACGCGGAAGTCCTTCGAGAACTGTTGCCGGCCGTCGCCGCCCTGCCCGCTTACCCGCAGGCTCCCGGAGCTGTCCACCTGCACTTTCAGCTGCTCCCTCTTGAACCCTACGAACAAACAGCCGGCGCTCATAAAAGTCATAAACACGCTGAAACACCGTTCTCTGTAAGCTTAAGATTTCAGAGTAATCGATTGTTTTAGACGGTATCAGGATAGAAGATCCTGATTCCCTATTAGGCTCCTGTAATTCATTTAACTTTTTAAGTCCACTTCGCGTTAGTGTGCTCGGGACGTGAGGAGAATTGTTGAATACAGTATATCAGAAAAGTTGTTTCGCAACTTTTACAAGTAGACTCTTAAGCTTTCAATTTTTTCAACTTGTCATTTTTCTCAAGCAAAGTATTAAATGAACAGCAATTCAAATTAGGGCCGAGCATTATCCGATTTAAGCCGAATTACCGGATCGAACGGAACTGACCGAAATTAGCCGGTTCAGCTTGGTTTTACATATAATTCAGTTTGGTTTGAATCTAAAAGTTAAAATACAAAAATATTGAATAAATCAAAATTTCAGTTATTTAACATATATTAGTCTTAAATTTTAAAAAAATTGTGCGTTAATTTTAAATAATTAGCAATATTAATTATTATTATTTCAGATTAACGATTTTTAACATAAAATTAATCATGATTATATCTTATTTTTAGTAGTTTAAAAAGATTTAAACCAAATAAAAATATTTTACTAAAATCAAATAAACCGATCGGAACCAACCGAATTATTCCGGTCCGGTTCGGGTCGGTTCTTTTCAGTTTGATTCTTTTTAAAAATCGCAAAAACCGAACCGAACTGACTGATGCACACCCTTATTTCAAATCGCATATCTGCAAAGATTCTTGTAAAGCTTCAAAACACGAAGAAACCTACTTCTCTTTTAGCATGTAGATAAAACTATAGTACAGAAACAGATCTAACTGCAAAGTGCAGATGCAACTACAGCAAACCAAAATTTTTCGGGTTTGGCTGAAGTTGTTACCTACAGTACTGCAGCATGAAACGCAAGCAACCAAACAATTCGTAAGATCGATCATGACTCATGAGTACGAGAAATAATTGCCTGGAACTTTGATGCTGAGGGTGTCGACTTTGTCCGTGTAATCCCACTTGGATGCGGGTTCGAATTTCGCCATGAGGGCCTCTTAAATTGTTTCGAAAATGTTTTACAAGTACTTTGAGAGGGAGTTGAGATGAACCAAGAAGAGATAGTTATATATACAAATATGTATATGTGTATGTATATGTAGAGAGAGAGAGAGAGAGAGAGAGAGAGATCTTAGGTGTTTATATGTTGGTCATATGTGGATGTGTTATATATATATATAGAGAGAGAGAGAGAGATGATTTATGGGTCTTGAGTATGTGTGTGGGAGGGGGAAAGAGAGAGAATCGTTTTATTCTTGGTTGGTTGCAGGGTTTAAAAAAACTTAATAAAAAAGGTGGCTTGGGACACTTTATTTGCTCCTTTGAGTAGGGAAAAAAGAGGTTCTTTGTTTGCTCCTCACTCATTGTGGGCTACGTACGTGCCTTAGCCCATCTCCTTATGCTCTCTCTCTCTCTCTCTCTATTTCTCCTACAAAAACATCTTTGGTTCTTTCTTTTAATCTTTTTTCCTATTCTTTTGGTTAAAAATATATGGAGACCCACCATCATCAACTATGCGCAAGTTTGACCGACCGTCCCTAGCGCAAGTGGCAAAGGGCTTGATGGTTGGTACCCGAGGTCCCGAGTTCGAATCCTAGTTGATTCACATTTTCAGCTAAGTTTATTTCTAAAAAGAAATAAACGAAGCGGGTAGCGTGCTACCTTTCTCTCAAAAAAAAAAAAATTAAGTTGCTGGTTGGTGGTTGGTACCCGAGGTCCCGAGTTCGAATCCTAGTTGATTCATATTTCCAGCTAAGTTTATTTCTAAAAGAAATAAACGAAGCACGCTACCTTTCTCTCAAAAAAAAAAAAAACTATGCGCAAGTTTGAGATAAACTAATAATATGCATGAAAATCGTATAGGACTCATCTGAACTATGAACGTGCTACGTGCCTTAGCCCATCTTCTCATGCTCTTTCTCTCTCACAAATACATCTTTGGTTCTTTTCCTTTTCTTTTGTTTTTTAAATTTTTTTGCCTTTTTTTGGGTTAAATTTGTATGGAGACCATCATCTACTGTGTGCAAGTTCAAAATATACTAATAAAATATAAGTAAAATCATATAGAAATTACCTGAACTATGGAAACCATCATCAACTATGCGCAAGTTTAAAATATACTAATAATATATAAGTAAAATCATACAGAAATTACTTGAACTATGGATGGGATACGTCCCTTAGCCCTTCTCTTCTCCTTATGCTCTCTCTCTCTCTCTAACTCTTTCTCTCTCACAAATACATAATTGGTTCTTTCTTTTTTTTCTTTTTTGTTTGAAAAAAAATAGCATTGCTTCTTTCTTTTTTAACTTTTTTATTTGAAAAAAAAAATATGGAGACCCTGCACAAGTATGCACCAGTTTAAAATATACTAATAATATATATATTTCTAGGCATGATTTATTGATTTTTTGAGTAACATTGTATAAGAAATATTGGATATTTACAACTTTTCGTTCTCGATCCTCTGAGTTTTGGTTCTGATAATTATCATTAAAACTCTACGTTTTGTGAGGTTAGAAATTCGATCCCACCTTCTACATGTAACGAAGTAAAATTTTGCATTAAATTTAATTTATTAATTAATCCGTGTCTTCTATCCTACTAGATATATTTCTTTTGGCAACAAAGTAGGCTACTTCTAACTTTTTTTTTAAGCTTTTATACTTAGCTAAGTAAAATATTTTATCAAATTTTAAAGATTATATAAGTTATTAACCATTAATTGGTTTAGTTGAGAGGGGAGTTTTTGGGCTAATAAACCTGCCAAAAATTTTAAATATAAAATTAGACGTCTAAAATTATTATTTATAAAAATAGATCTGTAAAAGCGGTGAATGATTCACCGCTTTTATCCTAACATATATATTTTTTATATCCAAACTTTCAAAAATATATAATATTAAATACTAAAAGTAGTTATAATTTTTTGAAGAAAGCGGTGAATGATTTACCGCATTTAGAATGCGGTAATTCATTCACCGTATATGCTTAATTTTATAAATAAATTTTTTATAATACTATTTTTATAATTATAAAAATTTGTAAGGCTATTAATAAAAAAACTTCGAGAGTAGGGGGGTTACCATACATTTTTAACTTTTTTGGGGGTAATTAATTTCTATATAATTAAGTTGCTAACTTTTCAGAAAATTTCAAAAAAAATTCTCAAATTTTCTATCTATTTATATCAGTCCCTCAGTTTTGACTTTTTGTTTCAAAAAAAAAAATAGTCCTTGATTAGCATCTTTCCTGCTTAATTAACATTCAACTCTTAATTTTTTTTAAAGAAAATATTAAAACTTGGAGATTTGTATGAATATATAGATACAAAATTTGAAGGCCTTGTTAATTTGGATATCGGAATACGATTACCTGTAGGACAAATGATTATTATTTTACCGTTGGTCAACTGCTGAATTTTGATTGTTAGAATTACATTCTTATAAAAAAAATTATTATTAATTTTTTTATAATATAAATAATGACAAATCAAAATATTTTTTAAATGAAAGAGTTATTTTGTACATAAAAATATCAATTTTAGCCGATCAACTAGAGAAAAATTGCAAATCTATGCAACTTTTGAGAGACGTATTTAATAACTAAAATTTTATAAGAGTTGATGTTTAGTTTCATTATTTTACAGGGATATATATGCAAAGAATCCTAAAATTCTACATCCGATTCGGATTCGGACACCCTCTTCCGTGTTGTGGCGATCATGTTCATCAATTTGAGATTTAATGACATCAACGGTGGAGATTCAAATCAATCTTTCCAATTCCTAGTACATGTAGGAGTACTACTGCTCTCACCGAGATATATATATATATATATATATATATATATATATATATATACACAACACGTATAGTTGTATGGTGATGATCGTTGTGCATGAACTTTGGTAATTAATTAACCAAGCAGATCAAGAATTTCTCATGGCTTTCCAGCTGATCACCAGGAAATTTCTACAGCAATCGGATGTCGAAACGCAGCAGAACCGCTTCCTCATCCCTATCGCCGACGCTCGCGGACGCCTCCTCCCCCTCCTCTCCCTCGACGAGCAGCGAGATGCCAACCTCCTCTGCCTCCTGACCAAGAAGCGCAAGAAATACGATAAAAGAAGCTCCAATATCGACGGCGGTGATCGTGGGAGAAAGCAGACGGAGGTCGGGAGGAAGCACGGCGGGCTGGCAGTGCGGCTGATCGCAGGAGATCGCGAGATCGGCGTGACGCTCACCCAGTGGGACGGGACGCTCGGGGCGGTGCTCAAGGGTGGCGCCGAGTGGAAGACCGTCGTCGCAGAGCAGGAGTTACGAAAGGGCGACTACGTGGAATTACTAGCCTTCCGTCGGAGTGCAACCGTCGTAGAAAAGCCAGGGGAGACGGACGAATTATGCTTTTTGCTCCGTAGGAAAGAGTACAACAAGGGTGATGATACTGCGACGGCTGAGCCAGTACTTGAAGCGAGACAGGTGATGATTACCGACCAAGCTGAACCGTTAGACTTATTGATTTCCCTTAGTCTCCCGGCCTATTCTGCGCTCCAGAATGACCCAAATTCGGTTTCGAAAAATTCAGTAGTCAAGTCGGAGGAGAAAGTCTGTGAAGAAAATAGTCTAAATTTAGAGTTGATGCTTCGACAACCGGGATCCACGCATGATCTGAATTAGAGTTTGAAACTTGAATTTTTATTTGTAGTCAAATCACCTGACCAAAGAGTAGATTTTTTTTTTCTTTCTACTCGTGTACTTTTTCATTGTTGCGACCTACTGTTTGTTTACAGGAGAATCTGTAAATGATTTCTTTTTTTATTATTTTTATCATATTTTAGTTAGAGCACAACAGTGCTCGCAAGTATATTTTGTAGATCCAGTTAAGGTATCAATATATAAAATTTAAATCAAGTCGGATAACTTAATTTAGTTAACTAAATATTAACATATTGCTAATGTAGAGGTAATATATATAGCAGTATTGTGATTGATAATGCGTCAATAATTAAAGTACCCCATCACTTTTACATCAACAATACGTTAGAATTCAAGCAACTAAATTGGATTCTGGGATTTCATCGCAGTAATTTTAAACGTTCAAGCTAAAAAAAATACAACAAATTATAATTATAGGACTAAAATATCACCTGCCTCGTAGTCCGATAATCAAACGTGCAATTTACATAATAAAGTTATGTAATTATGGTTTAGCCATCATTTACAATAAAACTAATGTTGAGCCGTTTTATATTAAATCAATCTTTCGATAATATGAAATTGGAATCCGTCTTATATTAAACAATCTTTGGATAATATGAAATTGGAATCCGTCCTTAGTCTTATCTCATTATTGCACACGTGAGGGAGAGTATATTAAGATTAAATTATTACATTTTTATCATATTTTTTATGCGTCAGAATAAAAAAGATAAATCTTTTATATTTTGAGATTTACAAAATCATGTACAGGACAAACGATCAGTGCTTATTCAATTAGTAATTTTCTTGAAAGAGAATGGCAAATTAATTAAATTATTTGATAAAATCTAAAATATTTAATTTTAAAAATTAAATTGAAGATGATTATTTAATAAATTCTAAAATTCATTGGGGTCTATTGTATATATTTTTTTTAAAAAAATTCTGCTTACTAATATACTATCACAAATCACCGCTTTCAAATTAATAATATAAACTATAATAAATTTCAAGAATAATTCCACACGTATCTGTGCATAGTTTTGAATTCGTCGATTTATTGCTATAAAAATCTAATTATCACACATATCCTTCTAAAGTTTTAAAATATGCAAATTTTTTTCTATAGGATAAATATCGTTAATCGACCACTAAATTTCCATCATCAGAAGTATAACCTTATAAAAAACTATTTCTAATTTTTATATTTTATAATTTATAGTTTACGTAAAATGGCATGAAATATAAATAAAAATATTAAAAACAATAAGGTTATATAAAAATTAAAAACCATTTATAGAAAAGATATTTGCAAATATCTGCAGCTTTGCAAAACTACATTTAGTTACTAAAATTTATAAAAATATATTAATATTTAATTCTATTATTTCATAGGAATATACATGCAATTAATCCTAATTCTTAGGGTACGGCAATTAACCCCTCTTGGATTCGCATAGTTTGGAACGAGATCTTAAAAGTCAACGATATCAACTCATCCATTTTCAAATCATACTAGGATTTGTAATCTAGTAACATTCAACACTATATAATGGTTAATACATGTTCTTCATTGTAGGAATTTAATCAAGTAGCTAGCAGTTCTCATGGCTCTCCACCCCGCGAGCAAGAAGATTCTATAATTTTCCGACATTAGATCGCAGCAGAATCGCTTTCTCATCCCTATCGCTAGGGGTGTCAACGAGCCGAACACGAGCGAGCTGGGGTCGGCTCGTGTTCGGCTCGTTTATGAAACGAGCCGAACACGAGCTGACTCGTTTAGGTATCGAGCCGAATACGAGCTGGCTCATGAATAAAAATTTAAAAAGATTAGAAAGAATATATATAGAAAATATATGTATAAGATCTTATTTAACTACACTTTGATCTAATGGTGAGATTTTACATATAAATGAACCATTTTATAATTGAGTTGGGCTTTATATTTAGGTTGGACGAAAAATTAAATAATAAAAATTTATATTATATAATATATAATTATTTATTTATATATATAAACATAAAATATATATATATTCGAGATGTTATCGAGCCGAACACGAGCGAGCTGACCCCAGCTCGTGTTCGGCTCATTTATTAAACGAGCTGAAAATTTCAGCTCGTGTTCGGCTCGTTTACTAAACGAGCGATTCGATCTCGAGCTCATTTCGAGCCGAACACGAGCTGGCTCGCGAACAGCGAGCTGAATTGCCACCCCTACTTATCGCCGACGTTCATGAATGCCTCCTCCCCTTCCTCTCCCTCGACGAACGGCGAGACGCTAATCTCCTCAACCTCATGACCAAGAAGCACCAGAAGTACGATAAAAGAAGCTCCGGCACCAGTGACGGTGATCATAAGAGGAAGCAGACAGAGATCCATGCCATGCTATGATGGCCCTAACAGTTTGGACTTGAATTTGAAACTTTGATATTTCTAGTACTGTTTTGAACCAAATCCTAACTCAATTTTTAGTTCTGAATTCAAATCCGAACCAAATTAGTTGGCTACTTTTCAATAAGACTAGTTTTTTTTTTTTTTAGGAATAATTTTTCTTTCTTTTGTTACAGTTTTTATTGAGGGGAATCTTCTAGAGAATCTTTTAGAGATTCCCTTGGGATATAGAGTATGGAGTAATCAGGTGCGGAGTACTCGCATGTAAATATTGTATATTTTGGAAGTGTGATTTGCTCTAAATCAATTATTGAAATCGATATTTACACTGATATCTATCGTTTTAATTCAGTATCTAAACTAAGGTGAAGGCCATATATGCTATGCCCCAGGGTTCACAAAGCCGTACACGATAGGGTTATTTCGGCGGTGGGCTTAATTCCCACGTCACGGTCGCAGTTAGGGTTGCCAACGAGCCGAACACGAGTGAGCTAGGGCCAACTTGTGTTCGCTCGTTTATTAAATGAGCCAAACACGAGCGAGCTCGTTAAAATATCAAGCTGAAAAATTCAGCTCGTGTTTAACTTATTTATTGCAAAAAACATGTCTACAAAAGAAAAGCAATTTAAAAGCACCGTGCATCTATAGGGATGGTTGAGAAAAAATAAAACCGCCTAATTGATTCTGCTTCTATTTCTACTTTCAATGCCAGTTATCTATAATAGCATAATGACGAAAAAAAATATCTAGAGCTTTTGCTGTAGCGGAAAGCAGAAACATAATTTTGAGGCCTATTTGTGCTTCTGATTAGTGGATTTTTTTTTTTTTTTTTTAGGAGGGGGTTAACATAGTGTGTATTTTAAGTGCATTTTTCATAGAATGCTTTTCAAGATCCTTCAAGCAGGATTTTGTTTTTTTTTTTTGGTGTTTCATATTCCAGCGCCAATGTTAAACTATTAATTGAATTTTGGTATAGAAGACATTTTCTCCGAACTAGTTTTTGCTCTATTAGACAACACTTCTATAAAAGCTCAGACGATCTCCGATATGTGCGTTTAATTTAAATTGCTCGGTCCACTATTGCATGGAAAAGAAGATCTAAGGGGTTATTTGGTTTTCCAGAAATATCTCAAAAGATGATTTTCTAGTGGAAAAATAGTTTTCGTTAATTTGGTTTCCAGAAAAATACTAGTTTTCATGGGAAAGTAGTGTTTTTATTTTCCGATCTTTTTATCCGAAAATAAAAACTATAAAAACTAGTATTTTTGATGAAAAACCTTTTTCTTTCAAAATTAAATTTTTACGGCTTTTTAAGGAACCAAACACGCCCCCCCAAGAGGAGCATGCATATTCTTTGCAAATCTAGTTGAGAGGAACTTCATTAGGCTCGATCTACAAGTGCATATATAACCCAAAAAAAAGAAAAAAAGAAAAAAAAGAAAAGTAAGAGAGCACATACTTTGAAATACTGTGCAGAGAATAATTTTGTGCATTAATAACATAGCAGCTATCTATCAATCCCCTAAAATGTGAATTCAACTTCCACATTTGATGAATCCTCCATCTTCGGAGGAAGGATTTGCTGCTAAGACCGGATATGCCGAATCTGAGCTGAGAGATGCTAGGTCTCGTCTAAGCCGCGGATTCTCAAGCAACAGCAAAGAGAACAGGGGATTTGCCCACTAAGAGCCCATCATTTACCCGAGATTGGACAGTTGCTCTATCTGCTCTCGAATCGGATTCTGTTGAAATAGGCAAAATGGCCCTTCCCCTCTTCGAAACTAAGATGATAGTTACCTTTCTAACTGCTCATTCTTCCTTCTCCACCAGCAATTGCGGCGTTATAACTCCAATTAATAAAGTTGAAAAGGCAAACTTCACATTTTAGGTTGTGGATGTTAAAATATATAAATATATAAACATCGTTCTCTAACAAGCTTTTAGAGTACAACGGTTCTTTCACATAGTATCAGAGCAGGAGGTCCTGAGTTCGAGTCATGCGCCTTGCAAAAAAAAGGGTGTCGAGCTCAGACGTAGCTTAAGCTTTTAGAGTACAACGGTTGTTTCACAGTGGATCGTTAGATTACTGTCATATCAGCAATATAGAAATTTTTTGCGCACTGAGTTAAACTCAGAGCATTTACTCTCTCCAAGTAATTGTCCCCCTCTTCTTGGGATCTCTAGCTTTTTGAATTTGTCACCACTCATCAAGAGGCAATATAAATTTGGTGGCTATCAAATACTAGCCATTGTTCCAGCTATTTTTAGAACCAGGAATTGGCATATTTCCTCTAGAGATACCTGGATTCCCTCACCTCAACATCACATTAATTGTATTATCTTTTTGAGGTGTGACACTTTGGAGTTTAAATTTTAATTTATTATAATTTATGACTCAAACTTTTTAAATTATTATCGATTGAGTCTTACCTTCCAACTTAATTCGCTAAATGTTAATATATCACTAATACACAAGTGTTATGACAGTATTATAATAAATGACACAATAATATTTAAGATATCATATTACTTCCACATCAGTGTCACCTTAATATTTACTCAACTATTATGTTGTGAGACTCGACTATACAGTTTTAAAAGCTCAGGCCAAAAATTATAATAAATTAAAGTTTTGAAACCAAAATGTCATGTGCCTTATAGTTCGTGGAGCAAAAGTGTAATTAACCCTATCTTTTTCTTCTTTTTTTTCTGTCTATGAAAGCTCCATAGAGATGGACTGTTCCAAAGATTTGTTTAAGCCTTTGCCTCAACAACTTAAAAACCAAATTAATTTGGTAAGCTTAATTTAGAGCTCATACCTCTGGTACAAATTTAACACATGTTTAAGATTATAGAGAAAATCATTTATACAATACGCACAAGATATGAGAGATGTAACATGCCAATCATGTATGAATCTTAGTAAACTATTTAAATGAAAATAATGCAAAAGACATATTTTTGATAGATTATTCAGATTTGTGGGCTCAAATTTGCGAACCTGGTACTTACTTACTGTCGGATCGTTGACGCTAACCATTAATCCCAAAAGCTCGAGCTGTTAGAAATATGCAACCAATTCACTTAAAGCGTATAGATACAGCGCCCACGGCTCTCGATTATGACTCGGTCCCATCAGCCTCACGCCACTTCGAACATGACTCGGCCCACCCAGCCTCACGCCATTTCGAACATGACTCGGCCCACCATGGCCTCCCGCCACAGGGCAGGATGCTGGTCCATTTAAGCCAACACTTACTTCAAAAGCCTCACCAAATAAGTTTTTAAAACCGTTTTCAATACTCCTAAAGCTTATTGCCTCTATTTACGATCTATTTAGAATATCTTAAGATGCATAAAACCTATTACTTTAGGCGACTTCTGTAAGTAAAGCATTTCAAAGTTAGGGAAAAATTTGTGGAAATTACATTTTTTTGTCGTAAAATGGCTTGGTATTTATGCTTATAGGCTAGAAATAGCAAAGCTAGCATCAAACTTTTGATCATAAAAATTTTAAAAAAAGAATTGGATTCTTAAGAAAAGAAAAACAAATAAATTTTTGTGGGGGAGTTGAGAGGTCCCAAAGTGCCAAAATAAACTGCCTAGTTGGTGGGTCACTTTAAGGAGAAAGTCTACAGTGTCCCGTTTACACCACGTCATCAATAACAAGCCAATCACATCTCTCCTTTAAAAAAAAAAGTATAATATAAATATTTTTTTATATCTTTTTAGAGCCTCCTTTTAGAGATATATGTCCCATCGTGATTATAAAAAAATATTTATATTGTACTTTTAAAAAAAAAGAAGAGATTTGATTGATTTGTTACATCACGTCATCAAATATACCCGGTGCATTCTAAAATTTTTCCACTTCAAGGGCTTTGCCAAAGAGCATATTCTTGTGAAAGAGATGCTTTACTCTATGCTTACTCTTTTCTAGATTATCAACAATTTTTTCAATTTCCAATTCACCATCTGAAATTTTAATGAGTTATAATTTATCATCTTAATAATGATTCTACTCAAATTTAACATAAAGTTTCTATTTTTGTCAAATTGGCAAGTTATTCATTAGAACAGTCACTAAGCTTTATGGCTGATCGCGACTGAATTATCGCTCAGATATAAATTAAAAAATTGTAAAATTAAGATGATAAATTATAAATTAGCTACTCTTTGACCTCACATAATGCTATAAGCGCGTTTATGATCGATGTATGACGCCCAACTGATATTCAAACAATAATTACATTTATTAACTGCTAATTGAGAACAAAAAAACCTTTGTTTTAATTAGATGAACAAAAAAAAAAGTGAATTTATTTTTTTACTTGGTATTTATAGCTTCTTTGTCCAAGTTGTTGGGAGAATTAATTGGTAATTAATTCATAATAATTTTTCACTATGTTACTAATCAATAAAGAAAAAAACCCAAAAATAAAGTGGTGCTATTAATAAAGTGGAATTTAGCATTATGCTATTTACTAAGTAAATTTGATCATGCTCAATTAATTTATTCTGTATAAACAAAAAAAAAAAACTATATTTACAAAACAAAATTATAAATTTTCTAACAAATTTTTTTATGTAGATATATTACGTAAGTAAATGTTTATAAATCATGGAGCAAGGAAATAAATCTAGTCATTTAAACTCATAAATTTATAGAAAAATTGAAAAAATTATGCACAGAGAATTATTTTGAAAGTAGAATAACTCTATTAATATGGAAAAGGAAGATATAAACTAAAAAACATTGAATTAAAATTATTTTACAATTCTTTTGGTATAATATTTGTTGTAATGTATCAAATTTTCGAAAAAAATAACAAAAAACTAAAACAATAGATATTAAGTGAGGGGCAATTATGGAAAATCACACCATAAGCGGTTGTGATGCACGTGAATACCCGGTTTAGCCAACTGTGTACACATGTTATGATACTTAATTTGTGCCCCTTATAAAAATAAAATTTCAATTCCAATTTTAAATTGTAAATGAAATATAAAAAAAATTTAATGATGAGATAAATGAAGCCTAATTTGTGGCCTTTTATATAGCAGCCGCACTATATCATATATATCGTTAATCAATCAAATTTTTACTTTTCTAAAAAATATAATAATTTTTTTAAAAAAAATGTGGGTGTTACCCACTCTCTCCGTTTAAACTCTGACGTTATCGTCGGATCCAAATCCAATTACATATGAATCAAAATTACCAGACCTATGGTGTAGCACTTAGCTCTCACACTTTTGAATACCCTTTTATACTTTTGACTGGTATTCGCCTCTGATACTAAATACAACGACTCAATCCACTAACAATAATAACTTGTTGGATCCAAATCATCGGCCCAAAATGTTTAAACTTAATTATTATTAGGATGCGCTGACTCTTATATTCTCAATCAGAATTTTTTTTCCATCTAATGTAGAACTATTGAGATGTTACAGGGTCAAGAATATGATGATGTGGTGCAACTGTCACATTCTAAACTTTTTTCGACTAAACAGGGTGCAGATGGCCATTACTTTATAATACTTTTTTCCCCTTTATTTTTGAAATTTTAATTTTAGTTTTTTTTTTCTATGTGGTGTGGAGATGTATGTCCTAATGTTTTTTTTTTTTTTTTTCGTGGGCAAAGGTGTGGTATGAGAATTTAACACTTTGACCATATAAGAAGGGAAGTATATATATTGTACAAACAAAGTTAACCTAGGAGGCTAATGTGATTAACATTGACTGTGGATTATTCTTTTCTTTGACTTCAATTAAATAAAAAAAGTATTTTCTTAAAAAAAAAATTTAAAAATGAGAAATTCATTTTTTTTGTCAAATTTTGATGAATAAATAATGAGATAACTTTGCATTAAACTAGTGATTGTCAATACCAGCTTTTTCTAGAATATTCTATAAAAAAATGAGTTATTAAAACAAATTCCAAATTTTAATTTCCATTTTAGTCCAAGGTGTTGCGCTTAGTTCAACCATGACAGCTAATAAGAATTGTCAAAATCTAATTTAAAACTCGGCTAAGCAAATTGCAACCGTATATTTTCTAATTTTAGATTACTCTAATTTTATTCATATTACAATATTAATTAACAATTTTCATCAGCTAAAAAGGTAGTTAGAATCATTAAATTTTAAAAATCACCAATAAATATAATCAAAATTTTATTTAAAGTGATACCCTTAATTTAAATTACAATTTTTTAAAATGAATTGAAGGGTTCCATTTGAGAATAGCCTATATTGGAGGGGGTCTATTTGCATTTTTACCTATGGTATCCTTGTGATTTATCAGCCAATAAAAAAATAAATAAATAAATAAATTTTCAAAGGCGTATATCGTTTTATGCGGACGCTCGTACGGTAACAACAACAACGGGGCGAGAGGGTCGTGGGGTACAAGGAAATCAAATCCGACACGGAGGGCATTTTGGTCAAAGTACCCGAAGAGTCGTCGGGGGCCTCGCGTGTCTTTTTCCGAAAATGCCCCTGGATTATCGGAAAAATAAAATTTTTAAAAAAAGGAAAAAAGGGGAAAAAGTTCGTAGAGAGAGAAAGATAGAGAGGGGGAGTTGGGGTTTGGGAACTCTCTCTCTCTCTCTCTCTCTCTCTCTCTACGAGGTATATTCCGTGCGTGGATCCTCTCTCTCTCTCTCTTTCTCTCTCTCTCTCTTGCTGTTGTGATCGCTCTCCACAAACGTAAAGCTTCGGAGCGAATGGAGAAACCCAGAGTTGCGTCTCCCAACGTTTTCTAGGGATTTTGAGGTGGGTTCCCTCTCGCTTGTTTTCTACGTCGGAATGTCGATTTGATGCTGCCGTTTTGTAATTGGCGGTTTAATCTGAAATGGGTTTGTGATTTTTGTTTTCTAGGGATTTGAGGTGGGTTTCTCTTCGTTCTTATCTTGTTTTCTCGCTTACAATGTCAAATTTCGAGTTTAATTTGAAATGGGTTTGCGGTTTTTGTGCTCAATGTGTCTTTTTACTTGGGAGTTTTTGTTTATAGCTTGTTGAAAGGTGTGATTTTTTGGCGCAATTCTTGTGTCTGTGGTTCTGTGTGGTAAAGATCTCTTCTTTTTGGGTTTATTTGCGCTAAGTTTGGATTCGATGCGTTTTTTAGTCGGAATTTGGTTGTTTTGTTGGATGTGGATCGAATGGGTCTTGGAGATTTTGATCTCCTCAATTGTACGGCTTTTAGGTTCTTGAAATGATCCTGTGTACTTCAATGGATCCGCTTTTGTTTTCCTTATAATTTGATAGGGAAACCGTGATATAGTAACATAGTTTAGTGCGATGGTTCATTCAGCCCTATCAGCATGATATTGAATGCTGAAGATTGATAAAATTTGCACTCAAGATTCTGTGTTTGAATTTCCACCTTTCTTTTCTGTCTAATTTTGTTGGTTATAATGCATGATTAGGGTGTTTAAATTGTTTTAAAATATCTGCATTTACTGTTTTCTGTTGGTAAGTTTTGCTGCCCATTAATAGTTTGTCTAATTCTGTAAGTTAGTTTTGTATTAGTTGGTACTATGTGGAAACTATGCTTTCATGCCTTCTGTTTTGGCTGAATATGACAGGTTGGCTTATTACTTAATCTTTTTGCTGATCCTCTTCCAGGAGATCGATATCTTAGTTTTGTTTAATTCAAGATGGAAATCTTCTGTTGGCGTATGTAGTTTTTTCTTTCGAATTTTCAGCTGAATCTGAGATTTACATGAAGTTATAAGAAAGGGGTGTAAAATCTTGTGCAATTTCCAGCATTACCAAGAACCTGCCTTGCCTCTTTCTAGATATAATAACATCTGTATGTTGAGAAGGATGAAATTATGTGGATTTACCGGAGGCCATTCGAGTATCACAATCTGCGAAAATTGAGTTTGATCTTGAAATGGTGGCTTTGGAGCTCCATCATGACTCATAGTCATTGCGTAAATATAAGCAAGTCAAGCAGAACAATGCAAGTTCAGCCAAAAGATACTTTAGTTTTCAGTTTAAAGCCAAGGAAAAGCAGCTAGAGTCAACTTTATCTGCTGCAACTTCAAAATAGAATCGCTTTCAGATTGCTTACAGATGAATATGACATGTCTAGTCGTCAGATATAAGTAAATTTGAGGACAAGCCAATTCTTCTATGAGTGTAATTTATCAAATCCCGCCATTTCCTAATTGTGGTGTTACAAGTTGGTGGTGGCGTGAGCACCTAGCTAATCAGCCAAAGTTCAAATTGATGATTATTGCCAATACATAGCTAAAATGCTTTCTCACCGGTTCTGTAATGTTATAACTGTTGTCTCTTCTTGATTGGCCAATGCTTTTGAACTATGTAAAATAAGAGTTTCTAGGAGGATCGTCTTTGGATGATGGGTGCCAATTAGTAATTTAAAGCCAAGGGCCAAATGTTCTCTCTCTCAATTGCCTACTCTTTAGGTATTTCAGTAGAACAAATGCTGTCAATGATATCTGATGCATCTGTTGACAAAAAGGAATCATTATGTTTCTTCATTTGCTATGGGTTGATATTCTACAGCATTGTACCTGAAGTAATTAAGGGAAATGCGACCATTTTTGCAGGTTCTACAGGATATTGTTGCCTTTCATGTTGGATTCCCTCGATGGCTATTCTGATCAAATATTTAGTCTAGAACGCTCTGAATTTACTTTAATATGATGGAGTCAAAGATGGTTCTTTAGCACACTGTGATCTTGGAACTGATCAATTAGTATGGAAAATTAGTGAGCACAATGGAATCACAATTGGTGCTTTCATGAAGTGAAAATGGAGCTTTGCCGATATTAAGTGCTTTTTGTTACTGAGAATTTAGACTTGATTTGTCTTTCAATTTTTAGATCCAATATTTCTTCTGCAAGAGTTCATGGAGTTTTCAGCATCACCTTCAAACACAGTAAAACAAACCCCAATTCGCAAGCTTTCCTCTAGTGGTACTCTAAAAGACCTGTGGTTCATATCCAAGCAAGGGTCTCTAGCTGAACTAGATTCTGCTTTAGCCTTATTAAAGAAACATGGCGGGAATATTAATGGAAGAAACACTTTTGGCCTCACTCCTCTCCATATTGCAACCTGGAGAAATCACGTGCCAATTGTGCAGAGACTTCTTGCTGCTGGTGCTGATCCCGATGCGAGGGTGTGTATTGCTCCTTTTGTGCAGTTTATTTTTCAAACCATGGTCATAATTTTCTCCAATTTTTGAAATTAAGAATAATTCATGAACAGTTGGCTGACCAAATTATTTGCAAGTACATGAACGATGCCAAAAAACACAAAGAAATGTAATAGCAATGTTCTTCAAATTTATTAGGAGTTTTACAAATTTTATGGATATTATATAATTTAAGAAATTATGACTAGAAATAATCCAAGAACACAATAGCAGTATTATTCAAATAATTCCTTTATGAATTTTTGTTTCGATGGAATTATCCATTGAATTTGTACATTACTTTTTTTCTTTCAGGATGGGGAATCGGGGTGGAGCAGCCTCCATAGGGCGGTTCATTTTGGTCATCTAGCTGTTGCAGGTGTTCTGCTGCAATCCGGTGCATCCCTTACTTTAGAGGACCCTAAAGGTCGAACCCCTGTTGATCTTCTCTCAGGACCTGTATCTCAAGTTGTTGGAACTACACCTGATTCAGGTAACTCTTATCATCTGAGTGGTCATAATACTCTGTGTTGTTATGTTATTTAAGTTGTTAGTTGATTCCAGAATATTTCTATTTATTTACCATATTGACTAGTGGACTGAGTTGATTCTTTGATAAATTTTTTTCCAACTTTGCTGAATGATACCTTTCAATTGTTTAGTGTGTATATTCATTTATATTTTTATTCTTCTTTTTAATTTTGTTTGGACCATTTTCTAGTCTCTTAAGTTATAATGCTTGTTCTGATTTCTTTTTATATATATATATTTCTTTTGGCCATTTTAGTTGCCACAGAAGTCTTTAGTTGGGGAAGTGGGACGAACTACCAGCTTGGAACAGGCAATGCACACATACAGAAGTTGCCATGCAAAATTGATGCACTTCAAGGAACTTATATCAAAATAATTGCTGCTTCAAAGTTCCACAGTGTAGCCGTTACTTCGAATGGAGAACTCTATACTTGGGGATTTGGTAGGGGCGGTCGCCTCGGGCACCCAGATTTTGATATTCATAGGTATATAATTAATGTGTAGGACAATGCGTCTTTACATGCCTAACTCAGTTGATATATACAGGTTAACCTTATGTAACTAATTCATCCTTAGGTTACTAAATATGAAATGTCACAAATATGTCTTCTCCTGTTTATCCTTGTAATTTATTGTTGAATTTATTTTCATTCTTATCTTTATAATGATTTGTTTGTTACTATATGCAGCGGCCAAGCTGCTGTAATTACTCCTCGCCTGGTTACACTAGGGCTTGGGGCTCGTCAAGTTAGGGTTGTTGCAGCAGCCAAGCATCATACTGTTGTTGCAACAGAAGCTGGGGAGGTTTTCACTTGGGGATCAAATAGAGGTAGATTTCATAATTTCTTTTCTCTTTGTTTTCCCCTCTGTGTCAGTTGGATACTTTAAAAAAAAAAAATTAACAAATTGATATATTAACTTATGTACCTTCTGCTTTATCTTGTATTACATGTATCTCCCCGCAAAAGCTGAATATTTTGTATATGGCTTTAGAAATCTTTTCCATTATAATTCCATGATGATCCTATCAATTGGATGATTCAACAATTTAATTTAAGGGTATATGTATATCAAATTGTGCTCTCGAGGATATATTAGAAAAGTCAGGTTTTACTCTAGATATGTAACTAGATGATTTTGTTGGTATATATATGTAAAAGGCCCAAGATAAATTCTATATCCACACCTTATGAAATCAACTTTTCATTTGTCTTTTTTTTCCCTCTTTCCCTCCCTTTTTTCAATTACACTATTTCCAATGCAGAGGGTCAACTCGGTTATACTTCAGTTGATACACAACCCACACCACGGCGCGTCAGTTCCCTAAGAGCAAAAGTAATTGCTGTTGCTGCTGCAAATAAGCACTCTGCTGCAGTTTCCGACTCTGGTGAAGTTTACACTTGGGGCTGTAACAAAGAAGGTCAGCTTGGCTACGGCACCTCTAACTCTGCCTCAAATTACACGCCAAGAATGGTGGAGTACTTGAAGGGAAAAGTTTTCAGAGGAGTTTCGGCAGCAAAGTATCATACTATAGTATTAGGATCTGATGGGGAGGTAAGGTTTTCGTGGCTATTTGATTGATTTAATCCACTGTCTCCGTGCTTATTTGTGTTTTGGAGGAAGTTTGTTTAACAAGCACATTTACAGTTTCAAACTGTGGAGATTATTTTCAAAAATTCTTCATCCACATGTTGTATCATTTCCTCGTCATGCTTTTGATCAGCAAGTGTCACTTGGCATTAAGCACTAAATATCTACCTTAATCCAGCTAACCGTACCTATTGAGATTGTGGGTGCTTATTTGTTTTTTAATTATTTCAATTATTGTTGTTCTCTTAAATCTTCATATTTCCCTAATGCGTCGTTCATCAAAGTAATTAAGTAGAAAGTATGAGCTACTGAGAGTAAATAGTAGTTGGTCTGACCTTCCTAACGAACCTAAATTTGATATTTGGTTGACCTTCGTTGCTTTAGATCGTACTTTTACTTTTTCATCTCCCACGCCATTTTCGCCCCACTCAATTTTCTAATTATTTTCCAGGTGTTTACTTGGGGCCATCGTCTTGTGACCCCTAGGCGGGTTATTATTGCCAGATGCCTAAAGAAGAGTGGAAATACTCCATTAAAATTTCATCGGGCCGAGCGGCTCCATGTGACTTCAGTTGCCGCAGGATTCGTATACAGCACAGCTCTCACCGATGATGGTTCTGTTTTCTACTGGGTTTCTTCCGATCCTGATTTAAGCTGCCACCAGGTTGGACTTCATTATTTCATTTGTCGTGGTTTCATTCAATTCAGTACAATATCAGTACTACGATTATCCTTTTGTTCTTCTACCCCTTTGTTTTTTATGTAGTGTCCGCTTTTCTATTTCATATATATAGCTTTACTGGATGGCCGGACGGAAGGTTGTGAGTATTTCAGCTGGTAAATACTGGACTGCTGCTGTTACGAATACTGGAGATGTTTATATGTGGGATGGGAAGAAATGTAAAGATGAAACTCCTTCTGTGACCCGCCTTCACGGTGTTAAGAGAGCTACTTCGATATGTGTCGGTGAAACACATATAATAGTTCTCTCTGCTAATTATCATCCTGTGTATCCTCCCAAACAGCAAACATCTCAGCTGAATCCAACGGCGGAGGAGAATGTTGAGCTCGAAGAATTGGATGAAGAAATCCTTTTTAGCGATGTTCAAACCAAAAGTAGTGGTAAAGGTTCTCAAAATAAAGAGGATTTTAGCGAGGGTGAAGTACCCAGTTTGAAAAGCCTATGTGAGAAAGTTGCTTGTGAGTTCCTCGTCGAGCCGAGGAATGCGATACAACTTCTCGAAATCGCTGATTCTCTAGAGGCAGATGAGCTAAGAAAACACTGTGAGGTACCTTTTTCAGCCATTCATCATCTTTTTTATTTATATATTCTTGATATATACATTTGTATATACCCCTGCAAAAATCTTAACAGTGTTATATACGTAAATAGATGATCTTGCAGGGAGATGTGTGTATAATATTTTGAATGCTGCCTTTGTGCTCAAAGCAAGCAATCTAATACCATTGCAGGAGATAGCTGTGCGAAACCTTGATTATATCTTCACATTCGCGGCCCCTGCTATTGCGGGTGCTTCTTCAGAAATCCTCGCAAAGCTCGAGAGACTGTTGGATTCCAAATCCTCAGAACCATGGAGCTACCGCCACCTTCCCACGATGACCGCTACTTTTCCTGCTATTATCGATAGTGATGGAGAGGGGGATAGCGAGAGGGGATTTCTCAGGATCCGAGACATCCAAGAACCGATAGATAGAATAAATGGCGGATCGAGCTTTCTTGAAGGAGAAAGCACTGCCGACCAAGCTGTAGTAAAGCAAGTTAGGGCACTCAGAAAGAAATTGCAGCAGATAGAGATGCTTGAAGCAAAACAATTGAACGGTCATCATCTCGATGATCAGCAACTTGCTAAGCTTGGAACCAAAGACACCCTTGAAAGCGCTCTTGTGGAGCTTGGATTTCCCTTTGAGTCAGAATTGAAGCCAGCTTCACCAGATGTAAAGGTGAATAGAAAAGCTGAGGTTTCTAGAAAACAGCAAAGGAAGAATAAGCAAAAGGCAGCACAATCTGACACCTTATCTGTAAATAGTGAGGAAAAGAAACCAATTAAGGCGTTCGAAGAAGTCATGTCTGTGAAAATTTCTGAAGAGGAGGTAATCTTTTAATAATCTTTTTGCATGGTTTCCTTTCTTTTGCTTTTAAAACCAAGTTCCAAATTCACTTTCAAGCTTGTTTCTTTTCAATTTAATTTATTTACTGCTGCATTTATCGTAGTAGAATGATGTTATGTACTTCTAGTAGCCCTTCTGTTGATAAGGTATGCCCTGCTTACCAACAGGAAGTAGATGCTAGTGGTAAAAGCAAAGCAATTGAAGATATCTCCTTCCACACTGCAAATGCCACTTCTCGTTCTCTCGATAATAAAGCTCCACGCCCTACCTCATCAAAGAAGAAGAACAGGAAAGGCGGTCTCTCATTGTTTCTGAGCGGTGCTCTTGATGACACCCCCAAGCAAACCCTGACCCCTCCGCCGCCACCCACACCCAAATGTGAGGGGCCTGCCTGGGGAGGGGCTAAGATTACGAAAGGGCTCGCTTCACTTCGCGACATTCAGAGTGAACAGAGTAAAACAAAGGAGATTATGACTGCTCCTAAGGCAAAGGATTGGGTTGAAGACCCAATAGAGCCGACAACCGGTGGGCAGATTAGATTAGCTTCATTTTTGCCAGCTGCAACTTCAAGCCCGATAGCTGTAGCTTCTGCGCGGGAAGGGCCGGCTTCTGAAGGAGAGAAAGGCACGCCTCCTTGGTCATCAGCGGGAACTTCGCCAACCTTATCCAGGCCTTCCTTACGGGATATACAAATGCAGCAGGTATGTGCATTTTAGCCATTTCTCAGAGCTACTGATGTTTTGTTGGTCTTATTTCATGTGTTTTGTTGTATCCTAGGTTTTATATGGAGGAAATATGCACAATGAGTCTCTTTAAATTTCAATCAATTGTGCTTGGAACCTTTAAACTAGAAATATGATTGTAGATACTTGATGTCCATAAGTTACACATTCTGATGGAGCACATGTTAGAAACTTGTTCACTAAATACCCGATGATGAAAAAGAAGTGCAAGAATCAGATTGTAATAAATTATGAAATTTATTCATCATTTCGTATGTCAAGTGATTACAGGAAATAGGGCAAGGATCATTTGGTATATGATTTTAGTTAATTGTCAAAGTCTATAGTTATAGGAACTTAGATACCTTAGATTTCCCGCCTCTTGGCAAAGAAAAGATTGAAAAACAATACTTTTTGTCGTATTAAAGACATCCTCTTCCTTCCATTTTCTTCAATGATCGGCTAAACTCCAATTCAACCTTACTGTAACAAAAAATAATCGCTTCCTATGTCATTTTTCGCAGGAAAAGAAGCATCAGAGCCTCTCTCACAGCCCTAAGATCAGGACTTCGGGTTTCTCGATCCCTTCTCACGGCTCAACATCGGATGTCGGCAGCTCAAAGGCTTCGAATCCTAGCCGATGGTTTAAACCCGAGACCGACGCCCCATCTTCGATCCGCTCGATCCAGATTGAGGAGCGGGCGATGAAGGACCTCAAGCGCTTCTACAGCAGCGTCAAGCTGGTCAAACCGCAGCCTCAATCTTCCTGACCAAAAACAAAATGTAGGATCTTTCCCTTATTTTCCCCTTCTTTTTTTTGATCTTTCTTCTTTTTAGGTTTCCTTAACAATCTCTGTAAATTTGACTGTACAGTTTATATGTTACTTTAGTTATTTCAAATAAATTATCTATGTTCTTCTTTCGGAGGAGCAATCTTTGTTGCTTTCCTGTATCTTGAAAATTCTACTGTTGAGCTGTATTCAATTACAAAATTTCTCTGAGTTCTCTGATTTTTTTAATGTGCTGATTTTCAAGTCACATTTGCATCTGATGGAGATATATTATGCTGATTTTATTTTCCACTTTTTTTTTCCCTTTATTAGGAATACACTACGTTTCACATGTGTAAATCTGTTTTATGAGTGACAATTTGTCTATTAATCTTTCTGATAAAACTTGCATTGAATTCAGAGTAGCTGGTAAATGGTAAATTTAAAGGTTGGATATTTTGTTGCTTAGTTCGCACTGAAGATTCAAACATCAAATTTAAACTATTTTTTTATGTACCTATCTTATACATACACAATTTGAACAGCCAGAGCTTTTAAAATGGTGATGTTTGAGTCGAGCTTTTCAATTTAAATTCCTTACTGCAGTTGGAAGTAGAATTTTCAAATTAGAGCTATTTTTTTTTAAGATCTAAAAGTTTTTCAGTTCCAACTATTGTCAAAAAGTTCAAAACTCAACTGTGTTTTATTTGCTGAGGACCTCTGAACTCCTATTGTTAACTTGGACTTAAGTTACTTTTTAGTTGAAAAAGAAAAGTAAACAAAATGAATTGTAATCAACAACTGGGAAATAAGATAAAATAAACCAAATTCATTGAGAGTAGATAAAAAAGAAGAATACAACACTAGCTAAGCAAATGTGACCACCTTTGCTTTTGCTCTAGTTGTGATACCAGTGGCAACAGCTGCTAAGAAGTTAGAAGTGGGCAAAAATTTATATGAAAAACATTAGGATGGTCCTCCAAGGGGGCCCATACTAGCTTTTATTTGTGCTTTTCTTCTGAAGTTGGGAAAAGCAGCAATCTCCTGAGCCTCTTTTCACAAACAAAGAAACTTTTCCTTCATCACCCAAATGGCTCCAGAGCCTCAAGCACAATCTCTCTAGGGTTAAGAAAAGGCTTTGGAATTGCGTTGTGATCGCTCCTTGATCTCGCTTCTGTTTCTATTTTCAGTAGTAGTCGTTTCTAGTAAAGCATCGGTACAGCTTTTCCTGATGTACGCATCTATTTAAAAAAATTTAATTAAAAATTACTACACCTTACAGTAAGACCAAACTAGAATTACAGAGTTCGGACAATTCTATAAACATCTGAAAACTCTTTCGATGCTATAAAATGATGGTAAAAATCTCCATCAATCGCCACGCCTATCTCCCATTTTGAGCTCAGCTAAAAATACAATTTTTTTCATCCATCTCCTTTTTTTTTCTTTTTTTCTTTTTTTCCTTTAACTGAAGTAGACACAGCACTGTTTTTAAAGGGCTTCCTTTCCCTGCTTGCGAAATGCAAACAAGATTCCCACCAAGATACAGCGAATGGTGCACGTGCAGCGCACGTGAGAGCGTGTGCGGTGGGGGGAATGAGGACAAGGGAAAGGTCGCTGAGGATTCTTTTTAAGAGAAAGGTAGCACGCTACCCGCTTCGTTTTTTTTTCGTTTAGAAATAAACTTAGCTGGAAATGTGAATCAACTAAGATTCGAACTCGGGACCTCGGGTACCAACCACCAAATCCTTTGCCACTTGCGCTAGAGACGGTCGGTAGGTCGGTGAGGATTCAATTTCACTTTTTCAGCGCCTTTTCCATTTATTTTCTTTCTTTCTTTCTTTCTTTCTTTCTTCTGTTCACATCCTTTTCAGTTTTCTCCATTGGGTTTAATTGCATCATCACTGGTCCCCATCTTCTGGCTCATTTAATTTTTTTTAAAAAAAAATAAACTTGAATCTTTGGACTTCTACCATCTTTTTTTTAATTTAAAACTTCTTCCATCCGGAAAAAAATAATTCTGTTGACGAAAGTTTTGTTTGGATGACAGAGTAAGATATCTTATGATAATTTATTTGATATAAATATTTTATTGCGTGATTGAAAGTTAGAAGTTTAATTTTCACTCTTTGAAAGATCTTAATATCTGTGATTTA
The DNA here is from genome assembly GCA_016920855.1 of Puya raimondii. Lineage (NCBI taxonomy): Eukaryota > Viridiplantae > Streptophyta > Magnoliopsida > Poales > Bromeliaceae > Puya > Puya raimondii. Next base: position 49,213,251 of record JABWPP010000050.1, on the reverse strand, counting down.
GTAGAATAGTATATGAGTAAATTAAAGAAATATGTCAAGTAAAATTTTTATATATATTTAAAATTTGAAATCAAATTATAAAAGCTAGAAGATAAGAAATACACTGATAAGGAGGGTAAATATTGGCAGCCTATGGTCTATAATGAACACATCTTCTACAATTTTTTTTTTTGAGAGAAAGGTAGCATGCTACCCCGCTTCATTTATTTTTTTAGAAATAAACTTAGCTGAAAATGTGAAGCAACTAGTTTCGAACTTGAAATCTCAGGTACCAACCAGCAAGCTCTTTGCCAGTAACGCATTTTTTTTTCTACACTTGATAATGGAAAAAGGGGACTCACTGTCAAGTAAAGGAAAGGGTGGGCGGTGTTGGGTGGCTAAAAGGATGCAGGACTCCATACTGTGTCAGAGAGAAGAGAAAGAGAAAGAAAGGGGGAATCTGCACACAAAGTTGTAGCCAAAAAAAAAGGAGAAGAAAAAGATATGGGAGACCAAAAAGGAAAAGAAAAGAAAAGATAAGGAAAGGAAAGGAAAGGGGTGGGAGTTAAGTAACTCAAATGCCCACCACATGAAGTTAAGAACCTCTTCTTTGTTATTTGCTTATTATTATAAGTTCATTTCACCATCTTTAATTATTTTCTTTTTGTACAGCAAAGAATTCCACTACCAGCTTTACTTTGCTCTCTCTCTCTCTCTCTCTGCTTAAAAGAGTCTTTCTCTGCATTAATCTTTGCTCAACTTGCCTCAGCTTATGTAGGGATTAGTACCGAATCGTTAATATAGGATCTGTTTAGCCTAGCAGCGCAATCGTGACTGGTCTAAACCTTTGATTAGGAGTTTTTATAGAAGGCTTACTTTTTTAGAACTGTTAGACTAAACCGTCGTTCTACCGTACTACCAAATAGTTCCTATAAGCCTGGTTGGTATGGGCTATATAAAGCTTGTTTCAACTTCATGTTTGAATGTCAAGTACCTAACTTTTACTGTATTAGTATATAAACAAATTAATTAATAAAGTCGCGCCAAATAGCTACTATATATATACCTAGCACAAGTTCCATTCTAGTGGCTAACAACTCTCTCATGCGTTACACTACTACTGCACAAACTGTTCGATAGATGGCAGCAACGATGAGGAAGCTCGTGGTGGAGGTGGTGGAGGCCCGGAACCTCCTCCCGAAGGACGGCACCGGGACGTCGAGCCCCTACGTCCGCGTCGACTTCGACGGCCAGCGCAGAAAGACCCGCACGGCGCACCGCGACCTCAACCCGACGTGGAACGAGGCGCTGGAGTTCGACGTCGCCGCCGCGGCGGACCTCGACGAGCCGTTGGAGGTGGACGTGTTTCACGACGTCAGGGTGGGGCCGAGCCGGCGGAACAACTTCCTCGGGCGGGTGAGGCTGGACTCGCGGCAGTTGTGCGTGCGGAAGGGCGAGGAGGCGCTGATGCACTTCCCGCTGGAGAAGAAGAGCTTCTTCAGCTGGGTGAGGGGGGAGATCGGCTTGAAGGTGTATTATGTCGACGAGCCGGTTCCGGATCCGGATCCGGATCCGGTTCCGGTCCCCGCAGCTGCTGGTGCTGCCGCTGCGGAGCCGGACAATTCTGCAGCTGCTGGTGATAGTAATGGACAGAATTCTGTCGACGAGAATTGTAATGAACCGGCAGCACCGCTGCCGCCAGCACCGGCAGAGGCTCCGAATGCGGAGAAGCCTGCGGAAGCGCCATCGGCCGAGGCCGACGGAGCGACCGCAGCTGCGGGTGCTGATACTTCCGAATTGGAAGAACCTACAGCGGCGGCGACGGTGGCAGCTGTGCCTATGGAGATTTCTGAAAAGCCGGCGGAAGAATTGGATCGGCAAAACATGGAGGCAAATAAAGAAGCGCCGCCCGAGCCAATTGCGGAGGCGGCGATGGCGGCGGAGACAAGAAGTGAGCCGGAAAAGGAAGCGGCGGGTCCCGAATGGGTCCCGCAGCCACGTCGGCTGCCGCCACGTCGGATGAAGGAGAAGGAGATCGTCAGGGAGGGGCCCGCCAAGTACGACCTGGTGGACAAGATGCAGTATTTGTTCGTGCGCGTGGTGCGCGCGCGCGGGCTCCCCGCGGGGGCGGCGCCGCGGGTGCGCGTGGCCGCGCACGGGCGCCGCGCCAGCACGCGGGAGGCGCGGCGCGCGGGGCCCCACCACGAGTGGGACCGCACCTTCGCCTTCGCCCGCGACCCCTACTCCGGCGACGCCGCCGCCGCCACGTCGCTCGAGGTCTCCGTGTGGGACCTACCCGCCGAGGAGGAGAACAAGGACGACGACGACGACGACGACGACGACGCCGAGGGGGAGGAGAGGCATCTCCTCGGCGCGCTCTGCTTCGACGCGTCGGAGGCCCCCCTGCGGGACCCACCCGACAGCCCCCTGGCCCCGCAGTGGTACCGCCTCGAGGGCCCCCGCGGCGGCCAACTGATGCTCGCCACGTGGATCGGGACCCAGGCGGACGAATCCTTCGCCGACGCGTGGAAGGCCGACGCGCCGCCCTCCGCCGGGTCCTCGCGCTCCAAGGTCTACGCCTCCCCCAAGCTGTGGTACCTCCGCGTCACCGTGATCGAGGCCCAGGACGCGCTCGCCTCGCCGCCGACGCGCGACGCCGCGGCGATCGCCGTCGCCGTGCGCGCGGCGCTGGGGTCTCAGGTGCTCCGGACCCGCGCCGCCGCGTGCCGCGGCGGCGCCCCGTCGTGGAACGAGGACCTCGTCTTCGTGGCCGCGGAGCCCTTCGGCGAGGACGAGCGCCTCCTCCTCTCCCTCGACATCCGCGGCGCCGCCAAGGACGCCGCCGCCGCCGTGGGCTCGGCCGCGCTCCCCCTCTCCGCCGTGGAGCGCCGCGTCGACGACCGCACGGTCGCCTCGCGCTGGCTCGACCTCCTCCCCCCCGCCATCAAGAAGAAGGGGGTGCCGGGGCCGGGGGGGAGGGTGCACGTGCGGGCGTGCCTGGACGGGGGGTACCACGTGGCGGACGAGGCGCCGCACGCGTGCAGCGACTACCGCCCCTCGGCGCGGCAGCTGTGGCGGGCGCCGCTGGGGGCCGTGGAGCTCGGCGTGGTCGGCTGCAGGGGCCTGCTCCCCATGCGGACGCTCCGGGGGAAGGGGTCCACCGACGCGTACGCGGTCGCCAAGTACGGGCCCAAGTGGGCCCGCACCCGCACCGTCGCCGACTCCCTCGACCCGGCCTGGAACGAGCAGTACACGTGGCCCGTCTACGACCCCTGCACCGTCCTCACCCTCGCCGTCTTCGACGAGTCCCCGCCGTCCGATCCCGACGGCGGGCCCAAGCTACCCCCGTGCTCCCGGCCCATGGGGAAGGTCCGGATCCGGATCTCGACCCTCGAGATCGATCGGATCTACCGCGGATCCTACCCGTTAATTCTAATGCTCCCCGGTGGCGCCAAGCGCACGGGGGAGATCGAGCTCGCGGTGCGCTTCGCGCGCGCGGGTTCCGTGCTGGACCTGGTGCACGCGTACGGCCTCCCGATGCTCCCCCCGATGCACCACGTCCGCCCGATCCCCTCGGCGCTGCGGGAGCCGCTGCGGCTCGCGGCGGCGCGGGTGTCGGCGGCGCACCTGTCGCGGTCGGAGCCGTCGCTGCGGCGGGAGGTGGTGCTGTGGATGCTGGACGCAGCCGAGCCCCGCGGGTTCAGCATGCGGAAGGTGCGCGCCAATTGGCACCGGATCGTGGCCGCGCTGGCGTGGGCCGCCGGCGCGGCGCGGTGGGTCGAGGACACGCGGAGTTGGCGGAACCCGACGGCGACGGCGCTCGCGCACGGCGCGCTCGTGCTGCTGGCGTGGCACCCGGACCTGCTGCTGCCCGTGCTGGCGGTGCACGTCGCGGCGGTCGGGGCGTGGCGGTACCGGAGGCGCCCGCGGGGGCCCGCGCCGCACCCTTGCGTGAGGGTGTCGATGGCGGAGACGGCGGATAGGGAGGAGCTGGACGAGGAGTTCGACCAGGCGCCGAGCACGAGGGCTGCGGAGGTGGTGCGGGCGAGGTACGACAGACTCCGGGCGGTCGGGGCGAGGGTGCAGACGATGCTGGGCGACGTGGCAACGCAGGCGGAGAGGGTGCAGGCGCTGGTAACGTGGAGGGACCCGCGCGCGACCGGAATGTTCGTGGCGATGTGCCTGGTGGTCGCAGTGGTGCTTTACGTGGTCCCATCGAGGATGACGGCGGTAGCGGCAGGGTTTTACTACCTCCGGCACCCGATGTTTCGGGATCGGATGCCGCCGGCGGCGCATAACTTCTTCCGGCGGCTGCCCGCACTATCCGAGCGCATCATATAACAGAATTTGTAGCTCCAAATCCTCGGAGTGATGGTGGCGCTTTGCAGGGTTCAAAAGAGTATTGCGTAGTTCATTGCAGTTTGAAGATCACAAGTCTCAGCGATCTCTACTTAGAAAATAAGGACGTGAATGATCAAATGAAAAAAGCCGTTCCATTCAATGAACTGGAGACGTTATGTATTACAAAGACCAATCAGAACAAAAGGCAAAAATTTCATCAGCCATAATACAGCAACAGAGAGTGTATGCATACAGCTTATTCAATCTTATGGTCAGCAATGAGCATGTTATTGCTAGAGTACGTGTTGAAGCATTAGCATGTTTCCCAAACAAAATGTACAACGAAAATATATATCGATTCCATCATTACACTTTATGGCGCTATTCTTTAATTCTTTCACAAATTGAATCATTATGCAGCCAGTAGTATTACAATAAATTAACAAAAATAGGAAAGCTAAATTACGGGTGTGATGTGCAAAATTGCTGAAGAGTACATTGAAACTAATAAGATTTGGCAAAAATTGCAACTTCGTCGGCTGAGTTACCGCTCATAAAGCACTTCTTCTGCCCCTCGGGCTGGTCGAACGGGAAGCATCTTATTGTCGCACCAGTCTCTTCCTTAACCTTTAACTCTTCGGCATCACTAACATTCAAATAGGATTTAATCCGCTGGTTAAAATTATGGCACTAACTCCTTGCTAAATTCGATGGATGAGTTTAAAAGGAGAAAAAAAAGAAGAAAGAATACTCTCTGAGAAAACTGATTCTTACCTAGCTGACCAAGGACCCCGTGCCCATTTCCCTTCGGCAATTGCCTCCTTTAGCTCGCCATATGAGCTCACATCAACTATGTTACTGCAAAATAAGAGACTCTACCCTTTACAAGAATATAATGAAAAGAAGAAGCAACAAGAATAGCGCAGCTTATCGGTCTTATACTCCAGATATCATGAGTGATTCTCTATGACCTCCTAGTATAGGAAGACTGGATTATCTCATGCCATTATCTCTGAAAGTAACAAAACCTAAACCTCTAGCATACAAAATGCAGCTCATATCGCAACACAACCTAAACGTAAAACAAGAATATTTTATTACCTAGAGCAGCACATTCTCTAACAGGATTCATCATCCTATAAATAGGTGGGCATTAGACAAAAATATAAACTAGAGAAGAGAACATTACTTACCCATTTCAGCTACTTACATATTTAAAAAATTTAGCGAGAGAAAAAAAAAATGAATTTACCTATCACGGAATGATGCGGCTCTTTGCAAGAGCGATGACTGGATGTCCTCTAACCTTCTCTTCACATGATCTACTAGAGATGAAGGCTCCATAGAAACCCCAAAGTCCTTGCCGGGCTTTCCAGGGATGTCTCGCCTCGATACAACCACACTCCTGTTGGTTACGTCGCGAGGTCCAACTTCTATTCGTAAAGGGATACCCTGAGAAATAAGAAGACTTTGCTATATAAATTTGTATAAAACCGAAAAGTCTCGAGATTAATTTTCTCAGCACCTATTTCTAACATTTCAGTGAGGCAGCTGCCAAACTTATAAAAGCTTCTACAGTAGCAATCAAATGTTTTCTTGATCTACCCTGCCAGTCAAGGAAGTTTCTCTCACGGTATGCCTTTAGGAATCTCTCGTACTTTCAAATTTATGATTTTATTTCAGGTAATGCATCGATTTCACATGTAAGGTGTAGCAGGTGTATTCGGCGGCTCCCTATTCAGTGTTATGCATGGTTCCTTGGTAACCTCTAGTTTGATCAGGGAAACCACTGAAAACAAGAGACACTAAATTTTCCATTAAGAAGCATATGTGTGATAAATTAAATTACGGAAAGGCTACATATATGCAATCTTAAAACTTTACAGGTATATATATATATTCTCTATAATTAACAAACTTAGCCATATGTTGTCCTACCTTCACAAGGATTACAATGTAATCTTGAGTAATTATAGAAAAAACATCAGTGGACATAAATTGCTTACTTTCATCTCCCAAAAATTAAATTTCCATCCTGGCGTTCGTTGCTCTGAGTCATCAACTTTGACTTTTATTCCAGCGGTTTTGAGTACTTGCTGAATGGAGGCTACGGCATCTAAAACTCCTGCTTTGTCATCTGCTGTTTTCCAAATCGGCACTATTACTACCTATACGCCAGATAAGAACCAGCAAAATTAGCATCTACCATATGGGGCCATGGCTATAAAGTACATCGACTGATGTGAAAACATAAAGGAAATCCTAAGACAAACGGAATTGAGATTCTATATACATCAGGATGTTCATTCTATATACATTAGGATATTCTCATGAGTCTCATAGACCAAGAATCGTAAGCACGTATCTGTGATTATCTTCTAAGTAGTGTCTTCAAATAATGGTGTGATCAAAGATGGCTAAATGTGTATGCATATGCTGTTTTTCTTTTCTACAATGTCCCTCCAATAAGAACTTCGAGTCATCCTTTACTGTCGCTAAGCTAAATTGTTCAGTTTCATTACAGCTGCATCAACTGCTTTTTCGAAAATTTATTCTACTCTGCCTTTATTCTACTGCATCAACTGCTTTTATTCTACTCTGCCTTCTATACAAGCATCTTTTATTTCAGGAAAACAATCCCACGATTGCAGGGCATATATAATTTGAGTAAGAAAGGCACCATAAATGCATCAGCTAACTATATTAATGTCGCTGTTCCAAGGTAGGAACACAACGAAAAGGGCTAATTAAAGAATATCGGATGGTAAAATTATATCCTTCAGATGCAATGAACGTTGGAAAGTACAGTGGGGTTCCCCATATATACTCAAACCTACTTGTATGGGTGCTATCCTTGGAGGAAGCATTAGACCAGCATCATCTCCATGAGTCATGATGATGCCACCAATAAATCTGGTGCTGATAGCCCAAGAAGTCTGCCATACGTGTTGCCTTTGTCCGTTTTCATCAGTGAACTGCAATACATAAACTAATCAGAGAAATATGCACAAAGTAAGTCATGTGTACATCAATTACCTAAGCCATGTGTACATGCCACAAACCATTATGATAAGTATTAGAACTAAATGGATGAGTTCTTAAAAAACTTAAAAAAATCCAGCAAAGCAAATAGGAAGATCAAAAGCAAAGAAACTATAAAACTGTGAAAATCTTTCATTTATCTATACACACCATTTGCATCCCTTCAATCCTCAAGTCACACAATTAAACCAAAACTTAACCAGATCATCATTTACTGCTACATAACCAGCAGTAAAAAATTACAAAACCTACAGGATAAATTGTTTTATTAATAATTTCTTCAAAAGCCTATCATATGGTTCCTTTTGTTCAGAGCCATCCAAACTATCTGAACCTTGCTCGGTCCACCAAAAATTTCAAGCAAAAAAGTCCTGCATCGCAACTTGAATCCAAACTCTTAACTGACAAGCCTAAATTGATGTAGTCGGCAGGAACTAGATAAGATGATAAACTATAAACACAATTGAGCTTAGCAGTAATCCTACATTACAGGAAAGTCGAAAGTGAACATTTAAAGTTCTCTCCAAACAACTAAGTCAATTGGAAGTATAATTATAGCGAACAATAACCTGTGTTCCAAAGGCGCGAGAAAAATTCTGGCCAAGGTTGTGACTAGTTCCAGCTTGTAATGCCTTTCTGTCACCCATCATAGCTTCAATAGTGTAAGTTCGATTGGCACCAGCAAATGTCTCAACTCTCGATTTTCTACCTGGAATAACAGGTATTGCAGCTTGTTCGTAAGCGAAATTCGTGTAGATGTCAATCATCTGTAACGCCTGCACAGCACAAAAAATAATAAAACAAAGTATAATAATTGCAGGAACTGTGAATAAACATAAAAAAAAAAAAAGGGTAAGAAGTACAGACCTCCTTCTCAGCCTCCTCTAGAGTTGCATGAGCTGTATGACCCTCTTGCCACAAAAATTCAAGGGTTCTAACAAAAGGTTTGGTCCTCATTTCCCATCTCGTCACGTTGGCCCACTGAACTTTTAATGAAGCACAATCAAAGAAAATAATTTTGCAGGAAATAAATAAAAAGGCAGAAGTCTTCAAAAGATTTTAACCTGGTTAACCATGAGAGGAAGATCTCGGTAGCTGTGAATCCATTGAGTAAACATGTGATTTACGATGGTTTCACTTGTTGGTCTTACCTATCAAACCCTCAAAAATGAAAAATCAAAAGTATTTCAACTTCAATCACAGTCCATCGATAAAATAAGAAAGAAATGAAAATTTTGCTAAAAGAGGTGAAGGAAATTTACCACAAGTTTCTCCTCAAGTTCCTTTCCTCCTCCAATCGTCACCAATGCAAGCTCAGGACTAAACCCTTCTACATGACTGGCTTCCTTCTCAATAAATGAGTATGGAATAAACTGCCGCAATGCAAAAGCATCAAGCCAAAGCAAATGTGACAAAAAAAATTGATAGAACCACATGATTGAGTATCAACAGTGTGAAATAAGACTTAATGAACATAAACTAAACTTGTCCAAAACCAAGTGAGTCATTGAAAGGTTCTTATAGACTAGAACTTAGATCTTTCCTGAGAAGAGAAATAATAGTAATAGGGAGGAGCGACGATCTCAATATCTTGCTAAATTTACAAGAGGATGATCTCTGATAGACTTTTCTACAGGAAACATAGACATGCCTATATTAGAAAAGAGAATTTTAAGCCCTATTTCAGACTGCATGGGGATGGCCAAACGTGAGGGCAGAACAGACAGTTCAACAGTCCACTTTTTTGGTGACAACTATATACAGATGTATACAAATTTTCTATCTTTTTATACTAGCTAATTGAATATGAGTTGTAGTTACATCAAAGTTTACAAAACTGAAAGCTAGTTGCAATTGACATAAGGTTCCATTAAAGCCTGTATCACTTATGCATCACTTATGTATCCTTCACTAAATAACTGCCTACTCTAACACATCAGCTCATGAATTATAATGAGCAGAACCTTCTAATGAATGAACCATAAAATGTATCCAGAAATTCACTGTGAAAACCTATGATCTAGGGGGAAAAAACAAAAAACAGTGAAATCAGGATGCGTCACATACATGCTTGAAACTTGAAAGTAAACTTATAAGCCAAACATATTAAAATTAAGATAAAACAAAAGCAGCAGAAGAACAAAAATAAAGAATACACAGCACACCTGAGGGAAGTACATGTTGCTATGCCCAGTCTCCTTGAACTTCACATTCAAATAATCCTAATTGAACACCACAAAAACAAGTAAATGAAACCATATAGTTCAAATCAGGTTTAATTATAGATTACTAGATTGATCTCAAGGGGTGTACCCAGTACTTTTTTCCCCCCCAAATACACCATTAAACTTTAGGCTCTATGGCAAACACTGCACTCTTGTTAAAAGATGGTAGAATTTTGATAGAATCTTAATATTTTTGCTAAGTGCAACACAGATCTTTATTTCCAAATTTACATGAGACTTGATTAGACGACAAATCTAATCCTAAATTAAGCAACAACGCAAATAAAGCATAGAGAGTTAGAAAGAACTATATATTTTGAATCACTCTCTCATGAGCATTGTCATCAAAATTAACGACCGCGAGAACGGCGTCCAAAGATTGCTAACTCAAAGATTAAGAATTTTTTCCCATTTTCTCCACCTATATCTAGCTGCAACTGATATGTGCGACATTTTCTGATTAAAAGAGGACCCAGATTACTGTTAACCATACTTGATGTTGACTACTGCTTGTAAACATGAGTCTAGGGATTGCTACAAAATTTAGAACTCAATGGAGAGTTTGGCGACTGATCCAGTAAAAACACTCGTAAATTCAGTGTACTAAGGCATACTTAAGCAAAATTAAACGAAATGAGAGAACTCAATCGAAGAGAAGAGCAGTACCTGAATCGCCTCCCAAATCGCGTAGCCGTAGGGTCGGATCACCATGGTCCCCCGCACGGGCCCGTAGTCGGCGAGCTCGGCGCTCGCGATGACGTCGAGGTACCACGCGTTGAAGTCCACCGACCGGGGGGTCACCGAGCCCTCGTACCCCGACGACGACGAGGGTTTCCGATCCGCCCCCTCCGCCGCCGCCGATGCAGCCGCGTCCTTGGTGAGGCTCCGGGCTGAGACGCCGCCGCCGCCGCCGCCGACGCCGGAGAGGGAGGGGCGGAGGAGGCGGAGGGTGGGGGAGGAGCGGAGGAGAGGAGTGGATGGGGAGAGGAGGAGGGAGAGAGGAGACGAAGGGAGGCGGAGAGCTCCCATGGCGATGGGGTGAGGGAGGGAGATAGGAAGAGGATGAGAGAGGGAGAGAGAAAGAGGCGGGGATTAGGCCCATTAGGGTGAAAATTGTACGGAAACCTCCTCGACTATAGAATATTTTGTAACGAGTCCTCCAACTTTTCTAATTACTACTTTTTTAAGTTTATTTATTTAATTTAAAGTTATCTTTTAATACTTAAATTGAAAATGATCAGTTACTAATATTTAACAAAATTCTCAGTTCCATTGGCTGAAAAAGCATTCGGAATATCTAAATTTTATAGAATCATTAAAAGTACAAATAATAAAAAATAAAAATTTAAGAAATGTCAATAAAAAGAGACATAGCTAAGCAGCGAATTTCAAAACGTCCTATAGGTGAGGGGGTCCTTGGATATTTTGGCCATGGGTTACGGGTGCAAACGGGTTGGGTCGGATTAAGCCAAGATGGGCCCCCGAAACAATATTTGTCCAAATTTAATTTAGGCCCAAACTCGGCCCAATAGATTGGGGCACGCTTTCCAATGACACAACTTCAAACCTGCATGGCAATTGATGTTCTCCATGGAGCGCTTGTTTAGCCTAGCTTCTGTTTTTGCTTTCAGTTACAATAAATTAGCGAAAAAATTTCTGCGCTTTTTAGTAATCGAACTTTAGGCGTGCTAAGAAGAGTAAAATTACGGTCTTGGAAATGCAGTGATGTTTGATGAAGAGCTTGTCTAGTCTTGTTTCTGTTTTCGCTTTCAGTTATGAAAAATTAGCTAAAAATATTTTGGAGCTTTTCAGTAACAAAACTATAAATATGTCTGTTGTTGTCACAAATACGTATGGAACCTATAGGAACTATAAATTATTTTAATTTGACTATTTAATTTTTTAAAATTTTAATTTTACTATTCATCCTCCTAATTTATCTGATTTGAGCCGGTCAAAGATGCTTTAACTTTAAAATTTAAGCTACTTATTAGTTTAATAAATTTATTGTTGCGAGAATTGTATCAAATATATTAACCAAATATGCAAAGATGAACGACGCATTCAAATCTTGAAATAAAAGCGTATCAGAGTACTGCGTATCAGAACCTGCCTACGAACGCTATTTCTACTGTCCATCGTATCAGAGTATTGGCGGAAGAGTGGGCTGAGCTTTGTAGATCTGGGTGAGGGCAGCTTGTGTTCCACCCTTCGTGTTTGACGAGTTTCCGTTTTTACTCTGCTCGACTTTTTGTCCACTTTTTTTTTACTCTGCTCGTGTTTGACGAGTTTCCGTTTTTTGGTTTCTCTTTTGTGTTGACTCTTTGTCTTCTTGAAGCCCTGACTGTCTCACTCTATGTAGCTAAATTCATTTACTTATTGAATAAAGTAGGTAGCGGTGCTACCCTTCTCTCAAAAAAAAAAGCGTCGTTGACCGGCTCAAATCAAATAAATTGGAAAATTGGATCGTAAAATTAATTTTTTTTTTTAAATTAGATAGTTAAACTAAATTAATTTATAGTTAATATAAATTCTGTATATTTTTATAAAAAAATATCTGCATCTTAACTCCAATTAATTAATGATAGTGAGAGCTAGCTCTTACTTTGAAAAGTCAATTCATTCAACTTTCTCGTGTGTCATCAATGACGCGCATTTTATTTTATTTTATTTTATGTTATTTTATTTTATTTTTGTCTCCTAGCTTTGACACAGAGCTATTTTATTTTATTTATTTTATTCTTCTCTAGAGCTCAAGATCCCGTGTTGGGTTATTAATTTAATTTTATCTCATTCGGAAAATAAGGCTCAACATTTAGGTTTGAATGCAAAAAAAAAAAAAAAAGAAAAAGAAAAAGAAAAAAAAAGACAGCTTTTTTTGTTCGTTTTTCAAAGGATTGTAGGATAGATTAAGAGCCACCAAATTCTTTTAAGAAGGTAAAAATCCGAGATAATATATATGGCTAAAATACAAAAAACTCTTTTATAATATTTTATTTTTATTTTTTCTCGCTGACTTTCAAAAATTTATATTTTGTCACCTTAAAATTTCATAAATATATTCAGAAGGGTACGGCGCTAATGGAGAGAGCAAAATCACCAAATTACCATTACTTCTTCTATAAAAAAAAAATAATTTTTAATATAGTTCTGTCATTTTGAAAGGCATTTTCGATATAAATTATAAGAAATGGACGAAATTGTGATGAAACTTTGACGGAGGGGGCTCAATGAAACAATTTGAAATATTGAGGGAGTAAAATGTAGATTCTTGAAAGTTTGGGAGGAAAAGTAAAATAAGGGTATTTATAAGAAAATTTTCTATAATTTGGCCAATATATGTATATGTAAAAATTATAATTTATTTTGATCTAATTATTTTGATTTTTTTATAATTTTAATTTTATAATGTAATATTTTAATTAATTTGATTTGAATTAGTTAATTTCGTAGGTAATACTGTATCATCATATTCTTCAACTGCTCTGATTTTAGCGTGATGAAATTATATCTCAGCATCTATTATCAAATAATAAACTTCACTTTACCATCCTTTGGTTTTGTGTATTTTTTTATTTTATCATTCTATAATTTTAAATTGCACTTTATTATCTTGAGATTTTATTGTTGTTTTATTGTAAGGTTGTATGGTTAAACAAGATAGTAATATGATACGTTTCATAAACCATTCATTACAAAAATATTATATTTACTAATTACTATCACTTTGCTATCCAATTTAATAAAATATTTTTACAGTGAAATAGAAATAAAAATATATGATACCAAACTGTAATTTTTAATAACTATGGAGGGATAAACTAAAAATACACCTAGAGGGAGCCTGGTTTAATGTAATTACTAGCAAGTAACCCGCCCGACGCGTGGTTTTTAAATTTATTTATTTTGATAAATTATTTAAAATTTTATAAGATTTAGTATTATTTTTAATTTTTAATTTTGATTAATTATTTATTTTTTATAAAATTTAGTGTAATTTTTTAAGAAATATCTATATTAAATTGATTTTTGAATTATAAAATAATTCATAATTAGTTAACTTTTTTTTATAATGCAAATACCTGAAACTTTATAAAGACATGCAGGTAATTATCTCTAAAATTAAATTCTTTATAAAATATTTTAAAAGATTATTATAGCTTTCAACTTAATTATCCTCGTAAAATACAAAAAGTATATATATAATTAAAATTTTGATTTTCAAAAATATATCTAGAGTTAGTTTTTTTATAACATAGGTTGAAACTGCGTCATTTGGCATGGCAACATGTGGTGTAATGGTTTAGAGTTAGTTTTTTATAACATATGTTGAAACTGTATCACTTGATAGCATGTGGTGTAATGACAATCTATACTTCTAAAATACTATATATATATATATATATATATATATATATATATATATATATATATATATATATATATATATATATATATATATATATATATATATATATATATATAGAGAGTTATGCTAGAATACTATCGGTAGTAAACCGAGCGGTTTACTACCGATTTGTTTTCGATGCTGGAGCTTCCAAATCGACGATCGGCACCGTTGAACATGATCTAGACCATTCAAACTATCTGGAAATCAAATTTCACGCTTTTTTTTTTTACGATATTGTTCTCTTGTCCATCAAGTGAACAGAAAATGAATGGCTGAAAATGAATATCCTATAAAAAGTGATGGTAGAAGTCTTGTAATCAAGATCAAGAGTACAGATCTTATTTTAAATAGTTCAAAGAATTTTCTAACAAAAATTTAGTTGATTTGGATTCTTCTATACCGTTAAACGAGCAAACACACCATATCGGCCATTAAAATTACAGATTTTGTAACCCTTTGATCGTTCGGTTAATGATATCAAAAAAGCATGAAATTTAATTTCTAGATAGTTTAAATGGTCTAGATCATGTTCAACGGTGCCGATCGTCAATTTGGAAGCTCCAGCATCGAAAACAAATCGGTAGTAAACGAGGCGGTTTACTACCGATAGTAGTCCAGTAAAACTCTATATATATATATATATATATATATATAGAGTTGAGCTAGAATACTATTAATAGTATTTAGCCCATTTTGCTATCAAGTTTTTAGCCTTAGGATAAGTCCCTTTGATCATTCTAGCCATTGGATTAAATACTATAACCCAGTGGGGACCACTCAACCCTAGGGGGACCACTCAATCCTAACAAACAACTATTATCTCAACCCTACGATTTTTTATCCAAGGGCTAAAAAGTTGGTGGCAAAAAAGGGCTGGTGCTATCGATAGCATTCCAGCCCACTCTATATATATATATATATATATTATAGTTCAGTTAAGAATAAATATATCGCTTTAGTTAAAAGCTAGTGTACTGTGATATTCACCGTCCAGTTGCATGCTAGAATTTTGAGCCTTTTTACGAAAGATGACTTCACATCATTTTAAAAATAATTTGTTTACGAAAATTTAAGCTCGTGAGTAGCTACTTGATCTTCTCTACATTTTCACGGTGAATGTCAAAATTATTAGGTAAGAACATTCAAAATTTATCTGCACAATATATGGACTATATTGATTTGGCTATTCAATTTTTCAAAATTTTGATTTTACTATTCAACATTTCAATTTATTTGATTTGAGCCGATCAATCACACTTCGACTTTAAAATTTAAGTTAATTACTTACTTTAATAAATTTATATTTACGATAATTATATAAAATATAATAACTAAATCTGTAAAAATAAACAATACGTTCAAATTTTAAAATTAAAGTGCCTTTAACTGACTTAAATAAAAAAAAATTAAAAGGTTAGATAGTAAAATTAAAATTTTAAAAGATTAGATAACCAAATCAAAATAACTCATTGTTCAGATAAGTTCTATACATTTTTACAAAACTAATATTTCGATTCTGAAATTTTTTTTAATTTATCACGGAATCACAACTTTACTAATCCAAATGCCTACCCACTTATTAAATTGATTAAATCTCTATCAATTGTTTCTTACTTTAACTTATCAACATAAATTATTTAATGGGAACCTTGTAGCTTTATTTATTTATTTATTTATTTATTTATTTGTTTTAAGCAAAAGGCTTATTCGTAGAGTCTCATTCATAGATCAACGCATGCATTAGAAATATATTAAATTTCAACCACTTTTATGAAAGTAATGTAACCTGTTATGTTGACCATTTCTTGGTACCCTGTATATGTCATGTATGACTTGTTCAATCTTTTTTTAAAAATTTATTTATTATTTATTATTTTATTTTTTATCCATTTGTGCATAAGTACTATTGTTTTCATTTTCAACACTCCATTAATTAGTCCATGTCACAACCAAATTAGTTATCACATTTATTAAAATTCCCCAGGTGTTAAAAAGAACATTTTAAAAAATTGGATGATTTTTTTAAATTTTTTGTCCGTTTGAAGCAAAAAAAAAAATAGTTTTTCAAAAAAAAAAAAGCTTTCTCACAAATTTTATAGAAAACTAATATTTTATTTTTCTAAAAAATTTGAAAAACAAAAAATACTAATTTTTTTTATAAAATTTAGAGAATTTTTTTTTCGAAAATACTATATTTTTGTAACCAAATGAATGAAAAACAAAAAAAAAACAGTTTTTTTTTATGAAAAAGGTTTCTCAATTATTTTTTTTCATATTTTTCCGAGGAACCAAACGGCCCTTTAGGATCGAGTTCTTCGAATTTATGTTACGTTTTAGATTTTTAGATACCATTTGGTGTAAAAATAAATTATCTTACTTACATTTGAATAAATACAACTTCTTAAATAAATAAAAATTAGATTAACTTTTTGTTTAAATAAAAATTGAGACTTTTTAAAAAAAATGGGAAAAAAAACTATATTTGGATGGCTAAATTAGAACAGTATAAGTAAGAATAATTATAAGAATTCCAACTTTTATATTGTTGTATAAGACCATACATTCTTATTATAAATACTTATTCCAAAAATAAAATTTGGTGGGCCTATTTGAAAATCTCCTATAGTTGAGGGGGTCTTTGTACATTGGTTTTTTTTTAATAGAAGTACTAGGATTACAACCCAAAAAAAAATGTTATCCTATAATCCTTCTCAGTCCAACCTCTCCTTTTTTTAAATTTTTAATTTTGTTTTTTTAACCCAAAACCCCTGCAACTCCTTAGTATTTCTCTTTTTAAAAGGCTAAGTTACACTTTCGATTTTCAAACTATGAAGTGCACATCACTTTGGTCTTCAAAATTTAATTTATAACAAATTTTTAATAGAACATATTAAATTATCGCAATAAAATCTCATGATTCAGTTTAATTGATTATATGACGTAGAACTGACTTTGTATTTTAATCATTATTACGTCAGCAATTATAATATTATCACACCACTTTCACATTAGCGACACATCAGTATTTAAATTCTGATTGGATGTCGGAATAAGTTATTTAAGAATAAGTTAATCGGTATAAAAGATTTCTATCATAATAGTAAGTAGGAAGTTTGATTTTTTCTTTCTTTTTTTTAAGATTTTGCTATCCGTGATTTGATAGAATAGTATATTTCACATATGAGATGATTTATTTTATTTTAAAAAATTATTTGAAAGCCGAGTCTGCTATTTTATTCTAAATTCTTATCTATTAAATATACAGTTTTTTTAATTACAATTAAAAAATATAAAAAATAAGATATTCATGCATCAAAATAAGTTTTTAGTCAGCTAAATTAAATTGAAGGACTTAATTATAATAATTTAAAATGTTCGAAAATAAAATTTTTGCCAATTAAATTTGAGAGCCAAAATGTGACACGATAATACTTAGGGGACCAAAAGTGTAATTTACCTAAAAGAAATTTTCCGTGAAGTTTGCGACCCCCAATCTTCAGCTTCAACGCAGGGCGGTCGCAATAATTTATAATAAGATTCAGATCTAAATCATTATAAATTACAGTATGAGGACCATAATGTCACACACTCATAGTTAGGGGACCAAAAGTGTAAATTATCTTTTGTTTTGGGGTTAATTCATACAGCTCACTGTAAACATATCGGATAATAAATATATCTTTGTAAATTTTAACTTTTCATTGTTATCCCTGCAAAAGTCCAATAATATTTATATTTGTCTTTCTGATTTGTTACCGTTAGTGCACTATTTATTTTTAAGTAAAATAATATTTTTATCCTTACAAATATATTTTTTCAAAAAGCACCAACGGTTAGAATTATATAAAAATATCCTCTAAAAAATATTTTATTCAATAATATAAGAGAGGACAAAAAGATTAATTTAATTTATTAACTAATCATGATTAAGTATTTTACTTATGGTTGACTATATATTTCTAACGGATCCTAACAGCAGAAATATATTTAAAAGCGTTAGAACTTTTACAGCAATAAAAATAAAAAATTAAATTTTATAGGGATGTGTCTGCTATTTAATATGTTTATAGGGATCTGTATGTAATTAATTAATTTTTTTTTAATATTTTATGTGGAACTCGCGCCGACCAGTATTCGGCTTCAACGCCGCATGCATCCAACGCTATCGAAACAAATAACAAATACGACGCACAAATTAAATAAAAAATAATAATAATAATAATAATAATAATTTACTGATCAAATACGAATAAAAAGATATAATAATAATAATAATTTACCGATCAAATACGACGCCTTTTCCCATCCCCAGTGGCGGGTCGTACTACGAGGCTCCGATCCCTCCCCCGTCCTTTTCATTATTTTTTTTAATCTTTAATTTTTTTTTTTTTTTTTTTGAGAAAAAAATAGCATGCTACCCGCTTCATTCATAAGGAAAATGAATTAAGCTACATGGGTGAGGCAACATAAGGCCTCGATCAAAGTGAACGGTTGGAAAAAAAAAAAAAAAAAAAAAAAGGGAAGAGGGAGGCGTTAGTGCTGTTTAGCTGAGAGAATGTGTCCCCAAAGATTCGTTAACTGCTTGATCTTGTAGACCGCTAAAAGAGGGTTTGGTTGGACGTTTTTAAAGATCATATCGTTTCTGACCTCCCAGGTGACGTACCAGCACGCTAATAGTCCAGTCAATCTATTGTAATGCGTCCGCGGTCCAGTCAATCTATTTTTTTTTAATCTTTTTTAGGGTTGGGGAATCCATAGTAACCCTATCGCTATCGCACGATACCCCTCAACCCCCCCACCCCCCACTACATTGGAATCGCTCTGTGCGTGTATAAAAATGGGGGAGGAGGAGATCCTGGGTGCTGGGGATTCGGTACTTGTTAGGGTTTGTTCGAGGAGGAGGAGGAGGAGGAGGAGATGGGGAGGAGGGTGGAGAGGTTGGTGCTCGCCATTAATGGCGAGAGGTACGAGGTGACGGGGGTGGATCCGTCCACGACGCTGCTGGAGTTTATACGCACGCGGACGCGCTACAGAGGGCCCAAGCTCGGATGCGGA
Organism: Puya raimondii; assembly: GCA_016920855.1. Classification (NCBI taxonomy): domain Eukaryota; kingdom Viridiplantae; phylum Streptophyta; class Magnoliopsida; order Poales; family Bromeliaceae; genus Puya; species Puya raimondii. Next base: position 49,194,198 of record JABWPP010000050.1, on the reverse strand, counting down.
GAAGGTGATGAGGGGTTTAGGGTTTTGCTCATCATTTATTGATTGTGTCGGTGTTTTATTACTGGTTTTGATAGTTATTATGTTGTTGTTGTTTTAATTCAGGGCTTGGTAATTAGGGAATTTTCAAAAAATAATTGTATGGATGGAAAAAGTATTTTCCGTTTGTTTATTTTCTTAAAAAATTAGTTCTTCTAATAAATTTTCCCTTCTTCAGATTTTATAAAAAAATAGTAATTTTGTTTTCTATTATTTTTTTTCTTTCAGAAAATAGTTTTTATACTTTTCTGAGAAACTAAGTATCTCGTGCTAGCTCTCCGAAAATATTTTAAAATTTCTTTTAGCTGGAAAAATATTTTTTTTCCCATTTGTCTGATTGGTTCCGAGGAGTAATAATTGTGTTGAATTTTTTTCTTTTTCAAATTTAATGGAGAAATAGTGATTTCGATTTTTGGATGAAAGATTCAGAAAACGAAAAGGAGAAATTCTTATGAAATTCGGAAAAAAACACTTTTTTTGAATAATTCTTTTTTTTTCCCTGGAAACCACGTGGACTTTTCTGGGGAACCAAACAACCCCTTATCAAGTTTTTTTTTTTTTTTTTTTGTTGGTTTTAGTAAATTAGTTTAGTGTAGATAGTTGCTGTATTATTAGAGATCTTCTCTTTGTCTTAATTCAGGAATTTAGATTATTCATTTATGCTATTGATTTTCTTTTTGTTGCTTTTTTTTTTTGTGTTGGTTTTAGTAAATTAGTGGTGTAGATGTTATGAAGTTACGCATCTTCTCGTTTTCTTAACTGAGGAGTTTAGGGCTCGTGTTGTGTCATGTTTGTTTTTCATTTTTAGTAAATAGAATTTTGTATATTAAAAGTTGAAGGAGTGGACAATGAATTATTTGCAATTTTTTCATCCAAAGTATTTACTTGACAACAAAAAATAAAAGTTCAAAAATAATTTTTTTTGCTATCAATTTTTTTAAAATAAGTTATCTACCATTTGATCGGATGCATTATAAGCTAACTAACTATAACAACGAAAAAGAAAAATCTTTTTTCCGACACATCAAATTACATAGAACTAGTGTTGAAAAAAAATAAAAAAATGGCAACGATACCAAACGAGCCTTAGATTGCTCATTTATTTAAGTTGTTCTTTTTTTTTCCTTTCTTTGTGTTGGTTTTAGTTGCTCTATTGTTAGGCATATTCTCTGCTGATGGTTCATTTATGTTGCTGATCTTCTTTTTGTTGTTTTGTGTAGGTTTTAGTAAATTAATATGGTGTTAGGTTGTTGTTCTGTAGTTACTATCTGGGAGCATCTTCTCTTTTCCTCTTAGTTCTTGTTGTTTTGGTAGTTTGTTTAGCCATTAACTGGCATGTTTGGCCCTGCTTCTTTATCACCTTTATTTTGTTGTTTCTCTGAGTGGATCCACTTCCTTGTGGGCCCTCCAGTGTTTGTTCTTTTATTCCTTTCCTTGTAGTTTTTTTTGGACCTGATTCAATTTAAGCAATAGGGCTTTTGCCCCTATTAACTTTACTTGGAAAAATATAACGGCCCAATCCGTAATAACTTGTTGGACCCAAACCACCGACCCAAAATATTTTAGCCTGGTTATTATTATTAGGGTCCACGATCTCTTATATTCCCAATCACAACTCATTTTTCATCCGACCAGAATTATTAAGCGCTGTGAGATTTTAGAAGTGGCTTCTGTGAGTTCAAAAGATGGTTCCCATCAAACCTGTGGTGCAACACTTTGTTCTGTATAACACTTAGCTTTCACACTTCCGGTGCGTCGACCTACTAGAAATAATAACTTGTTGGGCCCAAAACTACTGCTCCAAAATGTTTAAGTCCGGTTATTATTATTAGGACCCATAATCTCTTATAGTCCCGGTCACAACTCCTTTTCCATCCTATGTGAGATTATTTGGAGCGTTACGAAAAATACTGTAGTGAAATTGTCCTGGCATTTTCTCTCTAGAGTAGAAGCCGTAACTTTAGAATGAAGCTTCTTGATCTCGGCCTCGGTATCTTATTCTTTGTCGAACATGGATTGCCAAAAGGCCTGAAACTCCCTTTTTTTTAGGCGAGACTGAAGCCAAATCTCTCTGCCAGAGCCCTTTCACCCCAAAATGGCCTTTGCTTTAGTTATCTATCGTAACTCGAGTGCTATGTCGAAGTCCTTTTCAGTGCTATGTGTCTCTTTTCGATATATTTGTCTTTGCCTCGTGTTAGTTTAGATGTCAACAATAGTATTATTTACTATATGAAAATGACTACAATAATAGTACTACTTAATATGTGAAACACTCTCTCCATGTGTGCATACATGTATCTCTTTATTTACATTTACATACTACATGATTAGGAGCATAATCTGGGCCATGCCGGGCTGGGATGGCCCAGATTTTTTGGGCCGAAACGAGCCACAAGTTGGCCCAGCACTGCATGGATTTAAATCCGAGCAGGGCCGGGTCGGGCCACCTTTCTTTGGATGGTGGTGGCCCAGCATAGCCTACGGCCCGAACCGGGCCGGGCTATTTTACTACAATATTTATCTTTTTATATATTTTAATTTTATTTTTAAAATTCTTTTCAATTGATTTTATAAAATATATTTAATTTTTTATTGAATAAATAAGTTTTAGATGAATTTTTTAAAAATTATTTAAAATTTGAATATGTTAAATTAATTTTTGAATAATGAATAAAAAATAAAAATATATTAGAAAAAAGGAAAAAAAAAAAACAAACAGACCCGCCTGGTACTTAAGCCCAGTCATAAATGGACCGGGCCATACCGGGCCACGCCTAGCCTTGTGGCCCGACACTGCGCATTTGGATGCAGGCCGGGCCATGCCGGGCCACGGGCCATGAAGCTGCAGCTCAGCACGGCCCGCACCATGGGTGCAAGCCGGGCTGTGCCGGGCTGCGGACCGGCTGGGTATGTCCCAGCACGACCCACAGCCCGTTTGACACCCCTATATATGACTATACAATTGTTTATATATTTTTAATTTATGCCTTTTCTTTTTTAACTTGTACTAAATTGTATGCATATATATGAGAATGTTTGTGCTGTAAACTCATCATGGCCATATACAAATCAAGTCATGAGTCAAGCCAAACTCATAGATGGGAGTGAATGTCACACTTGAATAAAGGCTGAACATCTTTTCTGTGCACCCTAATGCCAATACATTGTGTCTAAATGAAGTTTTAGGATGCCTGTAACAATTTTTTCTTCTTGAAATCGGTAAGGGGGAGGGTTAACCATGGAAATCTATTTCCCTTTCTCTTGAGATGGTCTCTTGAGATGGTAAGGGAGAGGTTCCCTTAGTATGTTTCTAACATTAAAAGCCCATATGCTGCATGCTCCTAATCATGTTTCATTCCACCCCTCCCTCTTTCTCCTATGCTTCTAGCCATCTACCTTTGATCAACATTTCGTCGACCTATTGGATTGTTTTGCTTGTTTCACTTTCCATTTTCTGATTCTCTCTAAATTCTAGTTTTGATGGCTAAGCATTATTTCCAATCAATTCAGCCCTTTCTTTCTTGTCCACGCGTATATGTCTATTGTTATAGATTTTTGAAACTAGCAATACTTTCTATGTAGAAATTATTTTAAAATCATCAGTTGTTGACCCTGCTGCAGGTGGCTGTGGAGCTTGTGTTGTTCTTCTATCAAAATACGATCCCACCACCGACCAAGTCGAAGAATTTTCTGCTAGTTCGTGCCTGACACTCCTTTGCAGTATAAATTTCTACTCAGTTACAACCACCGAGGGTCTCGGAAATGCTAAGGATGGCTTCCATTCAATTCATCAAAGGATGGCCGGCTTTCATGCCTCGCAGTGCGGCTTTTGTACCCCCGGAATGTGCATGTCCCTTTTCTCCGCCGTTGTTAATGCAGACAAAAAGACCGATAGACCCGAGCCACCAAATGGGTTCTCCAAGCTCACGGTCTCCGAGGCGGCGAGGGCTATTCAGGGCAATTTGTGTCGATGTACCGGTTACCGACCCATTCTAGATGCTTGCAAGAGCTTCGCAGCTGACGTAGATTTGGAAGATTTGGGGATGAATACTTTTTGGAAAAAGGGGGATAAGGATTCGAAAACTACCAAGTTGCCCTCCTATTCTAGCGGCGGAGTCTGCACTTTCCCGGAATTTCTTAAAACTGAAATCCAATCGTCATCTAATGTTTTGAATGGAACTACGCTTACTTCTGTCGAAGAGGGCTGGTATCGCCCTGATAGCATCGAAGAACTTTACAAGTTACTGAATTCTAATGCATTTGATGAAAGGATAGTCAAATTGGTAGTGGGAAACACTGGCTCTGGCGTTTATAAAGATATGGACTTGTATGATAAGTATGTTGACCTCCGAGCAATCCCCGAGCTTTCGGTCATTAAAAAGGATAGCAAAGGCATCGAATTTGGAGCAGCTGTGACGATTTCTAGAGCCATCGAAGTGCTTAGAGAAGAGAATGATGGAGCAGCGGTCTTCAAGAAAATCGCTGATCACATGAATAAGGTGGCCACGCCATTTGTTCGAAATACAGCTAGCTTAGGAGGAAATATAATGATGGCTCAAAGATCTGAATTCGCCTCAGACATAGCCACAATACTTCTCGCTGCCGGTTCCACTATTTGTATCCAAACACCTTCAGAAAGGTTAACTCTGACGCTGGAGGAATTTTTGGAGAGGCCTCCATTCGATTGTAAAACCATACTATTGAGCATATTTATTCCTTCTTGGAGTATAGCAGGGACTGAACTGCTTTTTAACACATACAGAGCGGCCCCTCGTCCTCTCGGCAATGCTGTGGCTTATCTCAATTCTGCATTTCTAGCACAGATTTCTCCATGTAAAGAATCAGGCGCTTTTATTTTGGATAAAATACAGTTGGCTTTTGGTGCGTTTGGAACCCAGCATGCCATTAGGGCAAGGAAAGTTGAGGAGTTTCTAGTGGGTAAAGCCATCACTGCGTCTGTTCTACTTGAAGCATTCGGGTTGCTTAGAGAAACAGTTGTTGCTTCCAAAGGGACGTCACATCCTGAATATAGAACAAGTTTGTCTGTTAGTTTCCTATTCAGTTTTCTCCGCCCACTTGTAAAAGATTTGACAGAGCCTGGGAGGACTGTTGTATCTAATGGTGATAGTGCTAAATATCCACATGGCTGTCTCAATGGATGCGAAAACAATACGGCCTTAAATATAAATCATGATGACGGTGATTTACATTTTTCTTCACGGCAGGAAGTGGAGTTCAGCAAAGATTATCTCCCAGTTGGGGCGCCAACTAATAAAGCTGGAGCGGATATCCAAGCTTCTGGTATCTACTTGCATCCTTGAGGAGCTTTATTTTATTAATCTTTCTTGCTTATTAGCTCTTTAAATCTTTGAATATTGCCTATAAATCCTGCAATTCTTGTTATTTACATGATAATCCTCATATCGTCCTTCATTATTAGTGGGGTAATGAGATGATTAGGTTATAATCAGGCTGAATTTGGATATGAAACCTGCATGATGTTGTCCAAACATATCGAACCGACCATTAACGTTCAATCAAAAAATAGTGGCCTTGTTTGAAATCTCAGCATCATGCCTGCTTGCTTGGTCATTTCACTTGTCAAACATATTTTTGTGCATAAATGTTTCTATCTGACACCTTCACAACTCATTGAAGTTAAATGTCTCTTCTTTAGCACTAATTACATGCTTAACTTATGCAGGTGAAGCTGTATATGTGGATGACATTCCTGCTCCAAAGGACTGTCTCTATGGAGCTTTTATCTACAGCACAAGACCCCTAGCTCACGTTAGAGGAATCAACTTTAACAATTCTCTTGCAGCACAGAAAATTGTCTCTGTTCTCACTGCCAAGGACATTCCAAGCGGTGGACAAAATATCGGATCATCCTTTGTGTTTGGGACGGAACCATTATTTGCTGATTCGCTTACCGAGTATGCTGGGCAACCACTAGGCATTTTGGTACCTCTCTTGATCTCATAATTTCATTCTTTTTTTCAATATATTTACGCATATACCCTTTCAACGTTATCTAATAACCTAAGTGTTCCTACAAAATCTGAATCGGTATACATGGCCTTCAAAACTGTAATTCGTACATGTACCCTTGTACTTAAGAAAATGCTCCTCTTAAAAAGCATTTTCCAATAGGAAACCAATTCATCTGTGTGAATTGGATGACTCCCCAATTTAAGGGTATCTTTGTGAAAAACTGCAGTTTTGAGGGGTATGTATGAAATTAAGATTCTACAGAGGCATATACATGAATAGATGATTAAATAGAGGCCCTTATCTAGTTTTCTTTCTACTTCATATGCCAATGCACAAGTGGGTTAACCTTTTCTTTTTGTGATCTGAATATTTCTTTCTGGTTATATGTGACTTCTGCTGTTATGACTGAGATGGACCATGTCTTTTCAGATTGCAGAAACTCAGAGATATGCCAACATGGCTGCTAAACAAGCTACTGTTGACTATGGCATGGAAAATTTGGAACCGCCAATTTTAACTGTGGAAGATGCAATTAAGAGACAAAGTTATTTCCAAATTCCACCTCCTTTTTATCCTAAATCAATAGGTGATTTCCCCAAAGGAATGGCAGAAGCTGATCAAACAATTCAATCGGGCGAGGTGCCTTTCTATATCCATTTTCCTTTACATCTAACAAGAATTTTATAGCTCAAAGGTTGTATTGAATGCGAAAAGACCCCTCCAGTGTACTGATAATTATGCTTTCTATTTCTATAGAAGCAATTAAGGAACTAAAGCCATCTAATTGCTTCTTTATGTGATCCCTGAACAGAAAGAAGCATTGCTCTTTAATTCATGAATTGTTTCGCTCTTATTTGACCTTGAAGTAGCTTCCTGTTGTTTCTGTTATCATTGTGGAGCAATTCAAACAAATTCAATTAAAATGGGAAGATCAAACGAATAATGTAGCATTAGTCTTATTAATGAGTCAATGATACTGCTTGCATTTCTATGAGTCGTTGACTCTTTTACACATCATTATGAAATGGCCCCGGCAAATTTCACTAAAAATAATTGAGTTTATTCTGACCAACTTGTTTTGTTCTGTTTATCTCATGCACCCATCATGTCAACAATTATTATTACGTTGCTTTTGCCAGGTAAATCTCGGTTCACAGTATTATTTTTACATGGAGACGCAAACAGCTTTAGCTCTTCCAGATGAAGATAATTGCCTGGTGGTTTACTCTTCAACTCAATGCCCTGAGCTTACACAGAGTGTGATTGCGAAGTGCCTTGGCATCCCCTTCCACAATGTCCGTGTTATTACAAGAAGAGTTGGAGGGGGTTTTGGTGGGAAGGCATTCAAAGCAATGGCTGTGAGCATCTCTCTCCATTTCTCCCGCTCTCCCTCTCTCTCTCTCTGAACAAATAAATTTGTTACCACGAAAATTCAGTTGCATATAGACCTCATATTCTTACAGCAGATGGCAGCTATGACTGGTTAACTTTTGAGGATAAAAATTCCCCATAGTAGAAATGCCTATGAGGGGATTTATGCAATCAGATATCGTGACAGGTAGGCAAGCAGCGAATTCACGAGTCAATTTTGTTTTTTAAAGTATCCTTATGGCTGTAGTCACATGTTCAGCATTTGGGATCAATTCAGTAAAGTTGAGAAGTTCAGAATTAGGTAAACAATTCAGTGAGCTTGAAAGAAATTTTGAAGTTGTTTGGTTATAAATACATAAAAGTAAAAAAAAAAAAAAAAAGGAAATGGGAAAAAAATTCCATTTTTTAATTATCTTTTATCCCTTCTTAAAAGAATAAGAATAAAGAGATAATGAATAATATATCTGGCAATGTATGATTATGAATTCTTGAACTGGTCATTTATGGTTTTTGATTGTTTTCAATAAACATTGGTGCACTAGCAAATAACTTGATAAAATATGTGGCCAACTAAAAGTTCATCAATTTGTGAATTTTTTGGAAAATTGTTGTATATTGTAGCTTTGTTATGCCAATTATCAGTTAGATTAACTTCACAGTAGTTTTTTTGACTCAACACCAGTGTATGCTTTTCATTTTATTCTTTTGGGATCTAATTTGATTTTCAAAGAACAGACTAAAGATTTTTCTGTGGGAAACTAATATGTGCACGAAAATTGTAATAGCGGAAGAAGCAAATTGTAATATATTGCACGAACGTTCTTCTTTGACTTGCATGCATGACTATTCATATTTTTGATGGTTCAGCTAGAATTTCCAAAATTTGTGAAATCTCTTCACTACCTACCTTTTTGACCCTAGTTCTGAATGAGTTTCTCTAATGCGAAGAAGTTGCAATGAGGTGGTTGACAAACAAAATGTTTGGAGCTGTCATTGCGGTGAGAAGCTGAAATGAGCTTCTAGTACCCAGATACAGAAGCTCTAACTTGAAGTTTCTGCTTCTACTGAACGGAAGCTGTAGGGGAGGATTTTAATGGGAAAGTCCTCCCAGGCCAAACAGGCCCCGGGTGCGTAATGAATATAGATGATTAACTCTTTAACTATGGTGTTTGATGTTGGACTTGGCACTGTATTCTGAGTATGGGCAGAAAGCTTTGATTGAGTCTGCCAAAGAAATTTAAAAAACCAGCAACTACTGATTCGGATTATTACTTCTGTTAGGTTGCCACTGCATGTGCACTTGCAGCACATAAATTGCGCCGCCCAGTTCGAATGTACATGGATCGCAAAACCGACATTATCATGGCAGCAGGGCGGCATCCGATGAATGTTAAGTACTCTGTTGGATTCAAATCTGATGGGAAACTTACGGCTTTGCACATTGATCTACGAATTAATGCAGGAATAGCAGAAGATGTGAGCCCACTATTACCCACGGCAGTCGTAGGTGCGCTAAAGAAATACAATTGGGGTGCTTTTTCTTGCGATGTAAAGGTCTGTAAAACAAATCTCCCATCCAAGTCAGCAATGCGTGCTCCTGGAGATTTACAAGGGTCTTATATTGCCGAAGCTATTATTGAGCATGTCGCTTCAGTTCTCTCTCTTGATACCAATTATGTTAGGAGAAAGAATCTTCACACCTTTGAGAGTATTATGTTGTATTGTGAAGGTAACTTTGGAGAAGCTTCTTCATATTCTTTACCTTCTATGTTTGATAAATTGGCATTATCTCCAACATATCAGCAACGCGTTGAAATGATTAAGAATTTCAATAGCGCCAACAAATGGAAAAAACGGGGTATATCTTGCGTACCCAGTATATATAAAGTGAGCGTAAGGCCAACACCAGGGAAAGTTTCGGTTTTAAATGATGGCTCGGTTGTTGTTGAGGTCGGAGGAATCGAAATAGGGCAAGGGTTGTGGACAAAAGTGAAGCAGATGGCGGCATTTGGTCTAGGGAAGTTGTGGGAGGATGGGAGCATGAACCTGTTGGAGAAGGTGAGAGTTGTTCAGGCTGATACTTTAAGCTTAATTCAAGGAGGAATAACTGGTGGGAGCACCACATCTGAATCAAGTTGCGAAGCGGTTAGTTTGTCATGTGGTATTTTGGTTGAGAGATTAAAGCCAATCAAGGATAGGCTGCAAGAACAAGCAGGCTTTGTTTCTTGGGATGCTTTAATAGCTCAGGTAACATTTTGACTTCATAGTTTCTCTTAGGGTTTTCTGCATATAAATCCCTGTAATATGCGAATTTGCACAAATGACCTGCAGAAGTTGGTATTTGCGCACGTGCCTAGGAGATCATGTTTATTTGGATTCATAGTTCCATACCTCTGCCTAGTTATATTCCAAAAATATTGTTTTTGCACACCGGCAGAGGTGCACGTGCAAGCAAGGTTTTGAGGGGCACGCATGCTAAACCAACGATGCAGGGGTACTTTTTGCATATTTGCATATTTACAATGGTATTTTATCAAAAAAGTTTCTAGGTTTAAGCTTCATATGGATATATATTTTGCATTCATCATCCGTCTTCTTTTGAGTGTCGGTCTTCTTATCACTCTTTTGTGAACCCTTAACGTGTTTATTATTTTCTTTAGCAGTTTAGGTCATAGGTCTTGGAGTGTTGTTTTCATTAGACTACGGTAGTATAGGACCATAGTTCCAATTCTCTCTTGTTTCTGGAAGTTTATGAATTTGTAAGTGGATTTCTATTCTCTCATTGCAGGCAACTATGGAAAATGTTAATTTATCGGCAAGTGAATTCTGGATTCCTGACCAAACTTCTTCAAGCTATTTAAATTATGGAGCTGCTATAAGCGAGGTACATTTATGGAATTTGGTGTAACACATACACACATTCATACGTACTTGTGTGTGTGTGTAATAACCATTTTTCACTGATGTGCACATATTCTCTTACTAATTTTTTTTCCCCTTTAGAAACACTCACTATTTATCTCATCTACTTATAATATAAACCTCACCATGGTTGTTTTATGCATTTTCAGGTGGAGATTGATCTTCTCACCGGAGCTACCACGGTTCTAAGGAGTGACATTTCATATGACTGTGGCAAAAGTTTGAATCCTGCTGTGGATGTGGGGCAGGTTTGTTACACAATACACATCCTATTGGCTTAATTCATTAGATACGACAAAGTGCTTCCAAATATTGTTGATTTTTTATAATCTTCCATGAAATTGGGTCTGGTAAGCAGAAGCTTCAATTCTGCTTAACCTGACGTCCTGAAGCTTTTTCTGCCATAGTTGAAAGCTATTATCGTAAAAAGCTGTTACCGCATTTACAAATAGCTCTGCTCAAGATGCACTTTTTCAGAAGCTCCAGCTGGCCAAACAGGCCCTTAAGTGCTGAGTATGTTTTCAATTGACGGTTACATACACTATTGTAAAGTAAATAACGGTCGAAATTGTTTGGTCTGCTTCCTGTTTATACACCATTAGGTTTTCAAAAGATGGTACCCGCCGTTTAATTGACAAATGGAAAAATTCTGATAGCATCATAAATAATGGTGCTTTTTTCTCTCTCCATAAAAATTTGCTACTATTCCTAGTGATATCTGTATTTATTCTAATGCACCTTATCCGCCGCTCTTCCCCTGTTCTGCAGGTTGAAGGTGCTTTTGTTCAGGGAATTGGCTTCTTCGTGAACGAGGAGCACTTGTCAAACTCAGATGGCTTGGTGGTCACGGATGGCACTTGGACCTACAAACCCCCTACTGTCGATACCATTCCGAGAGAGTTGAATGTTGAATTATTAAGTAGTGGATATCACCAAAAGCATGTGCTCTCTTCTAAAGGTATTGCTTGTTTGCCAGTTTTGGCCTTTTCATTCGGCTTCGAAAATTTCCATACCAAATAAATTTTCCTATGTAATTGTGCTAAGAAAATGTCATGTCAAAGTTACTACGGAATGAGTTTGGTTAGGTTTGACTGATGTGGCGGCTTCTTTTAAGTCGGTATGCTAATGGACTGAATTATCACACATTACACACTTAACATACTAAATTGTTAAAATTGGACCTCCGGAGTTGCAAACCTGTTGAAGTAATGAGTTATAATCAACTGTTATATATTATAACAACATCCATAAACAGATGATTCCAAGTAACCAAAAAACAATAAGTTTTAACCAAGTTTATATAATTATATAGAATCGCTTATTTCAGTTTCTTTGTTTTCTTTCTCATAACCAAGTTTATAATGTATCTTATGCAGCTTCTGGGGAGCCGCCTTTACTTCTTGCAGCTTCAGTTCACTGCGCGATAAGAGAAGCTGTCAGGGCAGCTAGAAAAGAGCACGTTTCGATAACTGGGTCGGAGAACTCTTCCTCTGTATTTGAATTGCCGGTTCCCGCCACAATGCCTGTGGTCAAGGAGATGTGCGGGCTCGACAACATTGAGAAGTACTTGGAAAGCATTTCTGCTCATCAATCAGTGAAAGTGTGATTCGTCGTCGCGAGTCCTTGCGGTGTTATCCTAAATACGGCCTTTTTTAGAGTGCTTTTTCGAATAATTTTGTGTGCTAAAACAAGAAATAAGCTCATGTCGTGTAGCGCTATGAATTAAAAAAGACTGGATAGTGGATTTTGTAGCATGAATAAAATCTGATACGGTTGGTTTCTTGTTCTGTTTGTATCTATTGTATAAATTTTCTGGAATAGCTTTGCTTTGCTGTACTTTTTCCTTTTTGGAGTGACTTTTAGGGCTATGTGATTTAAGCTTATATTGTTTGAAGGATCTGTCAACTGCTCCATGGCTGTGTGATTCAGAAGGGCAGCATATCCCCTTCGAGCGTACAAAAAATTTCTGCACATATTATTAAATATAACAAACTATATGTCTTATGATATAAGTATATTATTATTATCACCTATTAGATTAGTGTTTAGGTTTCAAGTTTTCACTCTCTGCAGGTGTTGGGATTTCTACTATATTATTGATGTATCAACATATATAGTAACAGTTTTGTACATTTTTATGCGGTTGTGAATGAAATCTCTCTTCTCATGAATTGTATTAACTATCAAATTAAAACTTTGCATATCAACACATAAGTAAAATATTGTAAAATCACGAATTATTGGAAAATCCATATGTAGCTACAGCATTATTCTATTTTTTTATTGACGGATATCATATAAAAGTCTTTGATTACTTCATATACTTATATAGAATCCAAAAATATTGTTATCCAATCCTAAGGTCCGTTTGTTATTGAGGCTCATCCAATACTACTAGAAAAAATAAAGTTGAGACAAAAGCATGTACCGTAGAAATTTTTTTGTAAGATATGCATAATGCAATATTATGTACGATAACAAATATAATATTTAACTGACCGTCCGTAGCGCAAGTAGCAAAGAACTTGGTGGTTGGTATCCGAGGTCCTAAGTTCGAATCCTAGTTTATTCACATTTTCAGCTAAGTTTATTTCTAAAAAAATATAAACGAAGCGGGTAGCATGCTACCTTTCTCTCTCTCAAAAAAATATATATAATATTTACTAATTGTTCCTAATGCGCTTAATAATTAATATTCGAGATTTTTAGTTCAAAACTTAGTTTCCAGTGCAAGTAGCGAAGCCTAATTTTATAAACAAATTTTTTTTTTTTTTTTTTTTTTTGAGAGAAAGGTAGCATGCTACCCGCTTCGTTTATTTTTTTTAGAAATAAACTTAGCTGAAAATGTGAATCAACTAGGATTCGAACTCGGGACCTCGGGTACCAACCACCAAGCTCTTTGCCACTTGCGCTAGGACGGTCGGTTAAACAAAAATTTTGGATGCTTAACTTTTACAAATACAAATAAAAAATTTTCAAAAACCCCCCGAATCAGTGGGCGGTAGCATCACCTGTCCGGTGACCGGACTCGAGCGTCCCCATCAAATCACCAACACCAAATCTCAGCAACGTTGCTACGAGAAGTTACTTCACTACACTACACAACACTACACGCACGCACAACAACACCCACACCCACACACACAGAGAGAGTGTGAGGGAGAAGCGCCAAAATCGCTCTCATATCAATTCCCCCACCCCCTCCGTTGACTCCTCTCTCTCTCTCTCTCTCTCCCCTTTCACATTTCCTTTTTAATATTCTCTGCGGTAATTTCCTCTCTTTGTCGCGTGCGAGAGAATGCGCGAGAACGGGATATGCGTGTGCTCGTCTCCTCCTCCTCCTCCTTATCACCGCTGTTGCTGTGTGCGAGGAGGAGTTATCCGCGTCGCACTGTTCGGATTAGGTTACTCTCATGGGGGAGGAGGAGGAGTAGGAGGAGGTGAAAGGGGGGTGGGCGATGATGGGGAAATTGGTGTTCGCGGTGAACGGGGAGAGGCACGAGGTGTCGGAGCCGGAGGTGCCGGAGCCCTCGATCACTTTGCTCGAGTTTTTGAGGACGCGGACGCGGTTTAAAGGGGCGAAACTCGGGTGCGGAGAAGGTAATTTGATGTTGTTATTGTTGTTGTTGTTTTTTTTTTTCAATAAATTTTTTGTTTGATTGGTTTTTATAATGGTGCGAAGAAGCTCAGGGGCGGAGAAGGTGATGAGAGTTTTTTTTTTTACTAAAAGAAAAAATAAAACTTTGTTTGATTGGTTTACGAAGGGGCGAAGCTCTGGTGCGGAGATGGTGATTTGTTTTTGTTTTTTTTAATCTTTGAGGGAAAAAAAAAGCTTTATTTTATTGAGAAAAAAACGGAGATGTGTTTTTCCTTTTTTTTTCTTGCAAAAATTTATCTGATTGGTGTATAAAGGGGCGAAGCTCGGGTGCCGGAAAGGTGATTATTTTTTATTTAAGAAAACAGAAAAGCTTTGTTTGATTGGTTTAGTTGATTTGAGGTGTTCATTTTAGATTGGTAGTTACTTTTTCTTTTTCTTTTTTTGTTGCGGTATTATTATTAAAAATTGGTTTTTTTTTTTTGCATTAAAGTAGTAAAGTTAAGGGGAGATTGATCATGATTTGCAGTTATTGGAAACTACTATTTGAAGATTAGATAGATTATTCTATGCTACGATGTTTTTAGAATATCTTTTCTACCTGAGAAGCAGAAGTCGCATGTTTTGACGATTAAAAAAATGTAATTAAGAGGAAAATGGAGCTTCTGGCTGCGGCGAAAAGCAAAAATGAGTTTTTTGAAGTCCAAAAGTAAGAAGTTACTGGGGCAATTTTAATGGAGAAGCTGTTCGAACTATTATTATCAACAGTTCTACTGAAATAGAACTTACATTGAATCTTAAGCCATGTCAATGAATCTTGTACTTAGTTTTTGTGAGTGTTTGATGCCTTAATGGACGTTGCTATTACTTTGGTGTTTTGATGAGCTCCTACATTTTAGCCCAAGTAAATTGGTTGGAGTCAAATTAGTGAGCAGGGATATGAGATAAGGTTTAGGAATTGAAATTGGTCGGTATATACTCGTCCTGAGAAATTTATTTGCCGTTTTCAAATTTGAATAATTTAGATCGACGTTGCAGTCAAATTATTCACACAACAATTTGAAAATGGGTCAAGGAAGCATAAACCAATATTGCAGATGATTTTCTCTGTATTCGTTTTCTGCATTTAAAGATTGAAAACAGTACTTTACATGAGCTCTGTTGTTTCAGGTGGCTGTGGCGCTTGCGCCGTTCTGGTGTCAACATACGATCCTGTTACTGACCGAGTGAATGATTTTACCGTCAGCTCTTGCCTAACACTTCTTTGCAGTATAAATCTCTGCTCAATCACAACCACAGAGGGGCTCGGAAACAGCAAGGATGGTTTCCATTCAATTCACCAAAGGCTCTCAGGATTTCATGCCTCCCAGTGCGGGTTTTGTACTCCTGGCATGTGCATGTCTCTTTTATCCTCCTTAGTCAATGCGGATAAAACTAATCGGCCCGACCCTCCAGAGGGGTTTTCAAAGCTCTTAGTTTCTGAGGCGGAGAAGGCTGTCTTAGGCAATTTGTGTCGATGCACTGGGTACCGGCCAATATTAGATACGTGTAAGAGCTTTGCAGCTGATGTTGACTTAGAAGATTTGGGCCTCAATTCGTATTGGAAGAGAGGGGATAAAGATGCGAATGTTGGCAAATTGCCGTACTATAAACGTGGTGGGATCTGTACGTTTCCTGAGTTCTTGAAATCTGAGGTCAAATCCTCTTCGGCTTATTCGAATGTTGCTGAGATTAGTTCCTTTGGAGGAGGTTATTGGTGCCGTCCTAAAAGTATCAAAGAACTTCATAAACTGTTTGATTCTGAAGAATTTAGCAGAAGCCATGTTAAAATGGTTGTTGGCAACACTGCTTCTGGCGTTTACAAAGAATTGGACCTATCTGATAAGTATATTGACCTCAGAGAGATTCCCGAGCTAACAATGATAAAAAATAACCATGAAGGCATTGAAATCGGAGCAGCTGTGTCAATCTCTAGGATAGTTGAAGCATTGAGGGAAGATAATCAAAGCTTAGTGTTTAGTAAAATTGCTGATCACATGGAAAAAGTGGCTTCACAATTTGTTCGAAACACAGCGAGCGTGGGAGGAAACTTGGTCATGGCACAGAGAAATCATTTTCCCTCAGACATCGCTACAATACTTCTTGCTGCTGATTCAACTGTTTGTCTTCAGCTCTCCTCAGAAAGATTAAGTCTCACATTGGAGGAATTTCTAGAAATGCCTCCATGTGATCATAAAACTCTTGTAGTGAGCATATATATTCCCTCTTGGATTTCAAGAACTGATCTTTTGTTTGAAACATACCGAGCTGCTCCACGCCCTCTTGGGAATGCTTTAGCTTATCTTAATTCTGCCTTTTTGGCTCAGACTTCCTTAGATAAAGAATCAGGTGATGTTGTTATAGACAATCTACGCTTGGCTTTTGGTGCTTATGGGTGCCCGCATGCCATTAGAGCTCGAAAGGCTGAGAAATTTTTAATTGGTAAAGCTATCACCTCATCTGTTCTACTTGAAGCAATTAGATTGCTGAGAGAAACAATTGAACCAGAACAAGGCACGCCGCATGCTGCCTATAGAATAAGTTTGGCTGTTGCATTTCTGTTTAGTTTCCTTCATCCAGTAACTGCAGGCTTGGAAAACCCTATGAAGAAAAATCGTAATGTATTAGAAAATGTATCTGTTGGCGCTGAATATCCAAATGGTAGTCTTAATGGGCGTGCCAATATTACGCTTGATAGTGCATCTGAGCGTGGTAACCATTGTAATCGCATGCTTTCTTCCTCAGAGCAGATTATGGAACTGAACAAAGAGTATCATCCAGTTGGTGAGCCAACTAAGAAAGCTGTAGCTGAAATCCAAGCTTCGGGTACGTACGTGCATATCAATCGTTCTAGATGAGCTTATTATAATCAAGATATTTTGAATCTGACCAAATGGAAGACGTAGTCATCAACCTTCTTTTGTTTCATCGTGCTTCATTTAAGTGATCTCTTCTATTCTTGTTCTTGTGTGCTGTATAAAGCATGTTCCTTATTGCCATATATTTGTTAATTTAGGCTTGACAAAGTAAGATCATCGCCATGAGGAATTATTTGTGACATACTTTTAATTTTTCTGAGTCATGTCTGTTATTTCTGTTTGTGTCTTTTGCTTGATAAACTGAGAGAAAATACTTGTATTGAATTGTGATATGAGATTTTAGATTTATATCTTAGTCTATTGCAATTAACTAATAGCATTCATATTTATAAGTACCAACGTGCAGCATGATAGGTCATCATCTTTCATATTTTCCGAACTAACTAGTAGCACTTATGCATCTTCTCGCCTCGTAACCGGCAGATTCATCTGACATCTTTCTTTTCAATAATCTTTTGATCCACAAAATGCAGGTGAAGCTATATATGTGGATGACATCCCTTCTCCGAATGACTGTCTTTATGGAGCATTTGTATATAGCACAAGGCCTTTGGCTCACATTAAGAGCGTCGAGTTCCATTCTTCTCTGGCACAGCAGAAAATCATTAAAATTGTTTCTGTTGATGACATTCCAAAAGGAGGAAGTAACATCGGGGCAAGCAGTATCTTTGGATCCGAACCATTATTTGCTGATTCACTCACAGAGTATGCTGGCCAACCACTTAGCGTTGTGGTATTTTTCTTGTTCTCATTATTTTAATCGCTGCTATCATCTCCAAACTTCCTTTCCTCTGCTTGTGTTAAAAATATCATTTCTAACTATCAAATTAC
Source organism: Puya raimondii (assembly GCA_016920855.1). Taxonomy (NCBI): domain Eukaryota; kingdom Viridiplantae; phylum Streptophyta; class Magnoliopsida; order Poales; family Bromeliaceae; genus Puya; species Puya raimondii. Next base: position 49,176,531 of record JABWPP010000050.1, on the reverse strand, counting down.
GCGAATCCAATTAAATGAAGATGATAACTCTTTTTGCTTTGTGTTCTGAAAAGTACATTAAATAAATCTGATGGAGTACTAATTTAGATTGCAGAAACACAGCGATTTGCTAACTTGGCAGCGAAGCACGCTGTGGTTGCCTATAGCACAGAAAATCTGGAGCCGCCAATATTATCAGTAGAAGATGCTGTAAAAAAAAGCAGTTATTTTGAAGTCCCCTCATTTCTCTATCCTAAAGAGGTTGGTGATTACTCCAAGGGAATGGCAGAAGCTGATCACACGATTCTATCAGCCAAGGTAACTTTCTATACTCATTTGTTTTTGCCGATCATTTGGGTGTATTTTTCATAATGTCCCTCTCATTCAATTGAAATGGCGTGTATTTCATGTATAGATCGCACTGCTACTGACTTACGTTTTTTTTTCTTATTTGTTGGACTTTTCATAATAAACTAGGTTACCATAATTCGAACTCAATGCCCTTTCAGAAAAGTTATATAGTATCTTTGATGTAAAGATTTGGTTTTTCTCTAACATTATGAGCAAGACAAACTGATCTTAACTTCTATATCCAGGTTAAACTTGGTTCACAGTATTATTTCTACATGGAGACTCAAACAGCACTAGCTATTCCAGATGAAGATAATTGCATGGTCGTATACAGTTCGAGTCAGTGCCCTGAGACAGCACAGGGTGTCATCGCAAAATGCCTCGGCATCCCCTTCCACAATGTCCGTGTAATTACCCGAAGAGTTGGAGGTGGTTTTGGAGGGAAAGCACTTAGATCGTTACCTGTAAGTATTATTAACTTCAAAATTTTGCATATAAGATGATTTTCAGTGTATAGAAAACTATGCGCAAGAGTCATTTGATTTTCTTCTTATTTTTCTGTTTAGTCCTAAAATCAATGACCTCCAAGTCTGATTAATTTGGCATGTAGGTTCCTTATAGATGTGAGTATTCATACACGTAGATACATCTGTGTTAAGCAAGATGGTTAACTTTGTTTTTGTGTTCAAGTGTTATCAACCTGAACTGTTGATTACAACAATGTGTCTTGTCTTTGTATTTCCCTTCTAAATTGCGGGATGCTGATGATCCCATGAACGTCTGTTTCTAAAAAAATTCTGCCGTTTGGAATAGAGAAGCTATTTCAAAAGTTAGGCCAAACATGCATAGTATGTGGATCGAGTCCTTATAGGCAGATTACAATCGTTGCGTCAAGAATTCCATTTGTGGTGCTTGAATTTGAACCTAACATTCTTTTCTGTAAATCGAATTTTTCTGGAAAAGGAGAAACAGCTTATGACTAATTGTGTTGCTGTGTTAGGTTGCAACTGCATGTGCACTAGCTGCATATAAGTTGCGGCGTGTGGTTCGTATGTATCTCGATCGCAAAACCGACATGATAATGGCGGGAGGCCGACATCCAATGAAAATATACTATTCAGTGGGCTTCAAGTCCGATGGAAAAATTACTGCCTTACACATAGATCTATTAATTAATGCAGGAAGAACGAAAGATGTGAGCCCCATGATGCCCCATAACATTATCGAAGCACTCAAGAAATACAATTGGGGTGCTCTTTCGTTCGATGTGAAGGTCTGCAAAACTAATACTCCAACCAGGTCGGCAATGCGGGCCCCAGGAGAGGTTCAGGGCTCGTACATTGCCGAGGCCATCATCGAACATGTCGCATCAGTCCTCGGTGTCGAACCCAATTCTATCAGGCAAAAGAATCTTCACACTTTTGAGAGCCTTAAATTGTTTTATGAAGGTTGCGAGGAAGAAGCTCTTGAATATACACTCCCCTCTATTTTTGATAAATTGGCCTTTTCTTCGAGCTATCAGCACCGTGTTGAAATGATCAAGCGATTCAATAGTAGTAACCAGTGGAAGAAAAGGGGAATTTCCTGTGTGCCCATTGTGCACAAAGTGATGCTTAGGCCCACTCCGGGTAAAGTATCGGTTCTTAATGATGGTTCGATTGTTGTTGAAGTTGGAGGGATTGAATTGGGGCAAGGGTTGTGGACAAAAGTGAAGCAGATGGCGGCTTTTGCTCTTGGGAAGTTGTTGGGTGAGCAAAGTCAAAGTCTTCTTGAGAGGGTAAGGGTTGTTCAGGCTGATACGTTGAGTTTGATACAAGGAGGATGGACGGCTGGGAGTACTACATCAGAATCTAGCTGCGAGGCAGTTCGTGTATCTTGTAATGTTCTTGTTGAGAGACTAAAATCTCTTAAGGAGAGGCTGGAAAAACAGCAGGGCACGGTTTCGTGGGATTCCTTAATTATGCAGGTAATTATTCCATTTTACAGTTTGGAGCTTTTAAATATAAACATGTTTAGTGCATAATCATTTATGTACGTACACACCCCTTATAAATCTATATCTTCTTAATACCTATTAAAAGTGCAGTTTCTTACAGAAATATCCTTAATCACTGGTTGTCCAACTCTAGGGGAGCTACTGATTCTGTGTTAGAAATTGTTATTTTTAGTGGGACATTTTGATATGTGTGAACATTCAGATTTTGCAAGCTCATTATGGAAATATACAAATTTGCAAGGGTATACACATAGATGTTTATACATAATGTGTTTCTGTGTGTGAGAGATTTGTCTGAATAATTCGTGCCTTTTTCTCCACACCTGCAGGCAAATCTGGAAAGCGTGAATTTATCGGCAAGTGCTTACTGGGTCCCCGACGGGAGTTCTGCAAGCTATCTGAATTTTGGAGCTGCTGTAAGCGAGGTACTTCAATGCACCTGCTTATTGTAGCCAAACTTTTCCAGCATTTTTTTTTAAAAAATTGATATTTAAACAAAATGAACTGATTTTATTGTTGGTACAGGTGGAGGTCGATCTTCTCACAGGAACTACCACGATTTTGCGGAGTGACCTAACTTACGACTGCGGCCAGAGCTTAAACCCTGCTGTGGATTTGGGTCAGGTTCGTTATCAATCCTGTTCCAATGATGATTGTGTTCTAAGTACCAACTTTTCTTTTTCATATGTCATGGCATATGCTTTGCTTTTTAGGACAAAATATTTACAATCTTTTCTATGTAGGTTGAAGGAGCCTTTGTTCAAGGGATTGGCTTCTTTATGTATGAGGAATATTTGAGCAATTCCGACGGGTTGGTTGTTTCTGATGGTACTTGGACATACAAAGTACCGACCGCTGACACCATTCCGAAACAGTTCAATGTCGAGTTAATTAATAGCGGATATCATAAAAGGCGCGTGCTCTCTTCGAAAGGTAATGGCATCATTTTCTGTTTAAGTTCTGCATCCGGCTCCAAATAACATAGCATCATACGTAGTTACTCTTATATACTGCATATTAATTTTAGAACCATTCGATTTTTGTGTATTGCAATGATGTATTAAAATGCCGTAAATTTTTGCTGTGGTTACACTGGAAAAGAAAATTGTAAAGAACTGATATTGCGACCTAGCCCTGAACTTTTTACTCAAACAGTTTGGTCCCTGAACTTGCACATATATTGCAATTTCATCTGAGTAAATCACGGGAAATATTTTCTGAGATGTTTTTAACTGTTATTATTCTGCTACTAACTGCAACTCTTCCTTGCAGCATCTGGGGAGCCGCCGTTGCTTCTTGCAGCTTCGGTCCATTGCGCGACAAGAGAAGCCATTCGAGCAGCGAGGGCACAACTCTTCTCACTCATTGGATCTGAAGAATCTCCTCTCGTGTTCGATTTGGCAGTCCCGGCTACAATGCCCGTGGTCAAGGAGCTATGCGGGCTCGAGAATGTGGAGAAGTATTTGGCATATGCTCGTAAATTGGCGAATACCTAAAAGCCAATTCGGTTCCTTCGCACTGTGAGTTTTGTTTTTTTGAATCTTAATATGTCAAATAAGAAAAGTTTCCTTTTGGCTAATTTAATGAATAAAAAGTGAAGTAAATAGCCGATCTTAATTGGTTCCATTGCTGAACCTTTTTTTTTTCCTATCTTTTGCACATATCTTTCTGGATTTGCTTTCCTCGATAAAGAGCACTTTTGTTGTGATTCCATCTGAAATTTTGCAGTTATTAAGATCATTTTAGAGTAAATACATGCCATTATATTTCTTATATCCTCGATTAATTTTTCTTAGGTGGTAAAACCATAAGTAGAAAGAAAAGAGAAAAACAAACAGAAAAAGGAAAAAGTTCTGCATCATGTAGCCTTATCATTTAATTCCTACAGAGATGAAATAATACGTGAATTTAACTTGCTATTTAGGTTCTTACATTGATGGAACTTGTCCTCTTCAAGTCCAAATTGATGAAGGAATGGTTACCAATGTAAGGTTGCTGGAGAAAAAGACTTAAGTGGTGCCCAAATGAACATTTAAGAAACAAAGTTTAAAATTATCAGCTACCATTTATGTCGCATTTCAACCCAAAAAACCAATTTTATTTACATCAAGCACCAAAATCATTTATCTTAGTCTATGACACGCACAGCAACGTAATCTTCTGAAAATTTTGCCCAACTTGTCTAAGATCAGAGTATGAGGTTCCAGTTAACAAATATATGCTTTATTGACAAAAAAGATCTCCCTGCAACATAATACGAATACAACTTCGATAAAAGATACAACCAGAAATGAAGGAAACTATATGTAAACATGAACAAACTCACACACTCACGCATTCTCCTGATTATTTCTCACACCAGTTTACACACACCAGTTTACAGTAACACCAGCTTTCAGACAACAGCAGCATGATTCTCTTCTGTGGGTATTTCTACTTTAACCTCTTCTAACTCTTTGATCTGTTTCGTGATCTCTTCTTTTTTAACTTGCAGCGCGTCTATTTTGGCATTAATCTTCTCCAGCTTCTTTTTCAGCTTACCCACGTCCGACGACTTCTTCTCGCCCTTATCCTTCTTATCTTTATCTTTCTTCTTCTTCTTATCCTTCTCTTCGATTGCTTCGCCCTCCGCTGATTCTTCAGATTTTCCCTTCTTTTCCTCGCCCTTTTTCTTCTTTTCCTTTTTGTCCTTTGGCTTGTCCTCTTTTTCTTTCTCCTCTGCATCCTCCTCAATAGCGATTTCTCTTGTGTTAGGATCTTCAATTTTAATCTCCTCAACCTTGTTTTCTCCAAATGAAAGATACCTGTGTTCCTTGTCTTCCTCTACTTGGTTGTCTTTTCCATCTTTATGGAGCTCTCTACTCTTTACTTCATCGCCCTCCTTTCCGTCCTTCTTCTCCTTCGTATTTTCCTTGTCTTTACCTTTTTTGTGATCTTTATTCTCATCCTTAACTGCTTCCGGTTCGCCATCTTTCTTCTTGTCCTTCTTTTTCTTTTCCTTAATTCCTTCCAATTCACCGTCTTTCTTCTTCCTTTCCTTTTCCTTGTCCTTTTCTTTTCCAGGATCTTCGCTCTCAACCTTCGCTTCCAATTCATCATCTTTCTTCTTCTTCTTTTTCTTTTCCTTGTCTTTACCTTTCTCATGATCTTCTTTCTCATCTTCAATTCCTTTTGATTCGTCATCTTTCTTCTGGCTCTTTTTCTTCTCGTTCTCACCTTTATCCTTTTCCTTTTTTTGTTTTTCAACAATCTCTTCCTCAACATCATCTTCCTTAGCTATAGCCACTCCCTCTTCACTTTTCTTCTTCTTTTTCTTCTTATCTTTCTCTTTTTTCTTAGGACCTCCGTCTTCGTCTTTCTTCTCTTTCTTCACCTCTTTTAATTCTCCGCTTTCAACATCTTCGTCTTTATCCTTCTTGCTTTTCTTATGCTTTCCGTCTTCGTCCTTCTCTTTCTTCACATCTTTTAATTCTCCGCCTTGAAAAACATCTTCCTCTTTACCCTTCTTTTTACTTTTTGTATCCTTTGCATCTTCGTCCTTCTCTTTTTCTTTCTTTTTATCCTTCCTCAACTCCCCGTCTTCCTTCTTCTTTTCGTCCTTCTTCTTTTCTTTACTCTCCTTAACATCATCGATGCTTTTCTTCACATCATCAATCTTCTTAGACTCTTCCTTTTCCTCCTTTTCTCCGGCATCGTCACCTTTCTCTTTCTTTTTCTTTTCCTTCTCTTTATCCTTCGACTCCTTACTTTTCTTCTTCTTCTCTTTTCTTTCATTCACATCCTCATCTTCATCCTCCTTGTTATCCTCATCATCCTTGTGTTTCTCTTTCTTATCCTTTCGTTTTTTCTCCTTCTTGCCCTCACTCTTGGACTTTGCACCATCTTCGATGTCGTCCTTGGATTTCTTCTTTTCAACAGATTTTGCCTTCATTTCAATTTCAATCTCTTTCTTTTCTTCCGGTACTTCCGGCGTCTTTTCTTTACTCTTAACCTTAAGATGAAATTCAGCCTTTGACACCTCTTCCTTTTCTAACTCCGTTGGATCTACACCAGCAGAAGACTCCTTTTGCTTCTCCATACCAAAACTATATTCGGTGCGCTCGAATGTCCTGTAACTAACAAAGAAACTAAGGACAGTTTTTTCATGTAAAAATTAGATAATCCATATTTAATAATAACAAGATCTATACGTTTGATAATAATCAAATTTATTAGAATTTGACAAAACATTTCAAATAAAGTTCATTATAATCATCACACTATGGCCTACTCTTTCTAAATAATATAGCAGGCAGCCAGGCACTGGCGAAATTTTTTTACCAACCGTCGAGCCCTTAGCCACCTGTACTAGATGCGGTCGGTGCCACTAACGAGCAATTAAACAGCGCTATACGTGTAAGAATTAGCATAATATTTTTCTATCAAATGGTCTTTGTTGTGATGGTAACCAAAAGTACTTAAAAAAGATCCCTACATAAAGGGAGCACACAGTCCATACAATTTAGATACTACCAATGAACACATAATCCATACAATTTAGATACTATCAATGAACCCATCAATACAATGAACCATAAATCCCATATTTTTGTTCTTTTCTCTTTTTTTTAATCCTTTTCCCCAAATATAAAAACATTTGAAAACTTATCCTAACTTTTATTTATTTGGAATCTACGTACTTACATTTGAAATTTGATTCTTCGCTGCCTAACATTTTAATTCGTTTGAATTTGCATCCTAAGGTATAATTAATTGTCTGCGCCCAACACATCCAAACATCCATACACCATGCATCTATCTGTCCTTCGGGCATTTCATTCTTTTAACTTAGGTTAAAAAAAAAAAAAAATGTACAGAACGTATCTAGACTATAGACTATTTTAAATCAGCTATCCGATTTTTCAAAATTTTGATTTTACTATCCAGCATTTTAAGTTATATCTAGACTATAGATATTTTAAATTAATTATTCAATTTTTCAAAATTTTGATTTTACTATCCAGCATTATTTTATATCTAGATTGTAGACTATTTTAAATCAGCTATTCGATTTTTCAAAATTTTGATTTTACTATCCGATATTTTAATTTATATCTAGACTATAGACCATTTTAAATCAGCTATCCGATTTTTTTAAATTTTAATTTTACTATCCAGTATTTTAATTTATTTTATTTAAGTCGATCAATAATATTTTAATTTCAAAATTTAAGCTAATTACTTTAATTAAATTCATAAATAACTCAAATCAAATGAATTGACAGTTTAGAGCGTAAAAATGAATTTTCTGAAAATTAGTAGTTGTGTCAGATTGGTTCTATGCAGTTTCATCTTTTTCCCCACAATAAAATCATAATAAAAATGGAACTAATGCTGTTAGGAAAAAAAAAAAAATTAAAAAAAAAACCTATCAACCTAAAACATTAAACTCCAAATTAGATGATGGAAAAGTAAGGAGAGAGAGAGAAACACATTAAATTAAATTAAATTAAATTAAATTAACAAATTGAAACTCGCTCGATAGGAGCAGGAGAGGATTAGAAGATCGAACCTTAACCAAATCTCAATGGGATGGGCTCTCGTTCTCTGCTGCTGCTGCTACGATCGATCTCTCTCTCTCTTTATACACGAAGGGAGGGATCATTCATTGTTCATCGATCATTAATAATTGAGTAAGGAGAGAAAAAGGGGGAGAGGGAGAGAAAAAGGGGTAGAGGAGTTGCTTTGGATTCGAATGGTAGCATCGAGAGAGCGAAGAGGAGGAGCCGCGTGTGTTGCGGGGAAACGTCATCGCCACCGCATCCATCTTACTTTGTCGGTGCGTGGAATTCATCTATCCATCAATATAATATACATAAAAGGGTTAATTGCATACAGATCCCCGCAAACATAGTGAATTGCAGATATATCCTTGCAAAGTTCAACTTTTATTAGTTGTCCCTACAAAAATCCTAATGTATTCAGATATGTCCATTTGGTTTGGATTCGTTAGAGAACTGTTAATTTTTTAACAGTAGAGTTGTGAAATGATATATTTGAAATGACATTTTTGTCCTTGCCCTCTTCCTCTTCCTCTTCCTCTTCCTCTCCCTCTTCCTTTTCGTGCTGCGGGAGCAGACGGCGGCGGCGACGTCGCGGAGCTTGTCGGAGTTGCAGCCGACGAGGATGAGGCTGAGGCCCGCAGTGGCGAGGCGGAAGGCGAAGGTGCGGCCGATGCCGTCGGAAGCGCTCGTGACGACGGCCCACGCGGGCACGACGATCGGATCATCGACGACGACGACAAAAAAGAAGAAGGAGGAGGAAAAGAAGGATACGAAGAAGAAGAAGAAGAAAAAGAAGGCGGAGGCGATGAGGAAGATGGAGAGGGGCAAAATTGTTAATTCAACTTATTAATTAACCATGGTTAAGTATTTTAACCGTGGTTAACTAAATTTCTCTAATGGATCCTAACGGTAGGGACATATCTGAATACATTAGGACTTTTGCAGAAATAACTAATGGAAGTTGAACTTTGCAGGGATATATCTGCAATTCACCATGTTTGCGGGGACCTGTATGCAATTAATCCTAAATAAAATGTAAGGAGTTTTTGTTTATTTATTTCTGGCTATTATTTAAAAAATTTAAATTTATTTTTAAATTATCAAAATAGTTTTTAAAAATTAAATTTTTATTAGTAATGTTTTAGAATATTTGAAGAGATTTTTAGAAATCAATAAGAATATTTTGATTAATCATAAATATATTAGATATTTTTAAAATTTTGGAGAATATATTAGATATTATCCCTATAAATCTAATATGACAAGTAGAGTATTAATGGTCTTAGAATGGAGTGGGTGAAAGATGTACCGATAACATTGCTCATAAATAAATTATACAAAACTTATCTAAACTATGACTATTTTGACTTCACTATTCAAAATTTGAACCATCTTAATTTTGCTGAACTATTTTAAAAAAACAATATTAATTTACTATCTAATATTCCAATTTATATAATTTGAATCATGCAATAACACTTTTGACTTCAAAATTTGAAAGTGTAATTTATATTTACATATTTAGTTAATATATTTCATGCAATTCTCGCAACGTTAATTTGCATAAAAATTCACCAATTTTGAATTTTTGCCAAAACGGCCATTTTAAATTTTACAGATTCGATTTGAATTTTTAGTAAACTGGTCAAAATATTCTTATTCTTCTCTCTTTCTTTCTCTCATTCTTTTTTCTCCGCTTCCTCTCCTTGCTTTCTTTCTTTTTTCTCCGCTTCCTCTCCTTTCTCCTTCTCCTTTTTCGCCCCGACAAAGACGTCACGCTCCTCTCTCTCATCTTGCCCACACCTCCGTCGACACCCGCTCGAATATGGAACAAACCACGAAGGTGGGGCTGTGGCGGAGGACGTGACCGTGGATAATGACGACGACGAGGGTGTCACAGGCTTTGACGAGAAGAACAGGGAGGAAGAGCATGTTGGAGCAGGAGCAGCGGCTGTGGCAGAAGGCGAGTGAAGAAGTGCGATAACGGAAAAAGATGCAGAGGATGAAAGGAAAAAAAAAATAAAAAAATAATGAAAAATATTTTTCGTCTTCTCACAACTATAAATTTATTAAAGTAAATAATTCACCTAAATTTTGAGGTCAAAAAACTGTTAACCGACTCCAATTAAACAACTTGAAAGGTTGAAGAGTAAAATCAAAATTTTGAAAGGTCCGGTTGGGTAGCTAATTCAAAATGGCTCATATTTCAGATAAGTTCTGTGCATTTTTATCTTTTTCTTTTTATTCTGGGAGATTCAGCCATGCTGGTTCAATCAATCAATATCAGTATAATATATGAAAATGAAAGCCCAAAAAACTTATAATTTCGTCTAATAATAGAGTGAATTATTAACATGTAATAATTGTTTGAGACTACTATAAGACTGTGTTAGGTCCCGTGAGAATGCGTGATAGAAAAAATATTTTATTTGTTTCAAGCAAAAATGTGTTGTGTAGATCACAATAATTTGATTGTGATATAGTTTCTACAATCCCAATAGAAATTACAAAACTATATCTCCGGCTTTTTTCTTTTTTTTTGTGTGTGTGTGTGTCCAATAGCGTTTGATAACTCTCAATATCAAACGGGACCTAAGGGCTCCTCAATTTTCAATATTTTAAAATTAAGTAATTTAAACCCAAAAATATTAGAAATTTCATCCAATTCATCTATAAAACCAGGTATAAACAATCTTTCAGATTTAATTGGTTTAATCTTTTAGATCTGTTTGTTCAATCTTAATTTTTATTTAAGCCCCCAAACAATTATATCAAACTCAAACATAACCACTCATAATAAAATGTAAACAAGTACAATTTGTCCTAGGGCCAACCCAATCTTATATTTTATTTTTATTTGTTATAGATAAAGGAACCCACTTAGATGCAAATAAATATAATCCAATGTTTAGACACAATATGCATCCTATGCCATGTGCTTTTCAGCTTGTGTTGCCTTACTAACTTCTCTACTTACATAAGCAGTAATCAAAAACCAAACTTTAGTTCTAAGTTATTACTGCTTATTTTCCAAAAAAATTTATATGATGCTCAAGTGTCATATAGTTGGGCTAGATTTTTTTTATTGGGATAATAATCCAAACTTAATATTAAAAAAATATAGTTAGCAATACGTTTAAATCTTAACTAGTTTGATTGTTATTAGGATTTAATTATTTTGAAGCCTATATATATAGATTCTGGATCATATGATCGGTATCAGCACAAATATCAGTCTCAGTATTTTTGAGTTCATAACTTGGAGATGAAATTGAACAAGTTTTTTTGAGACTCACGACTCGACAGTCGACACCATTTCGTGAGTGTTTACAGACATCCCCATTGGTATTATTGGCTACAAGTCGAGTACATTTTCGACTTGGCAGACGGGCGTATACCTATTCAAGAGTGCTACACAACCAAATGTTTTTGTTGTCTTTGGCTTAGTTTGGTTATAGGGTGAGTAAATAAGGTTTAAAAAATTTAAAAATACTTATAATTTTTTGGAAATACTTCAAATATCATCCTGTGGTTTCGCACTTTCTCACTTTAGTGTCCTGTGGTTTAAAGTGTATCACTTTAGTACCCTGTAGTTTTGTTTTTCTCTTTTTCTTGTTCCTTTCATTAATTTTTTTCGTTAAATCATATAGAAAAAATTTCAGATAACCCACATTTGATTTATCGAATATTCATTTTGGTACTCTGTGATTTTAACTTTCTCACTGATTTAACGAAAAAATTAACAAAAAAAATAAGAAAAAGAAAAAAATAAAACCACAGAATACTAAAGTGATACACTTTAAACCATAGGGTACTAAAGTGAGAAAGTACGAAACCACAAAGATGATATTTGAAGTTTTTCCTAAATTTTTTCAGTGCAAAGTGGCAACTTTATAATATACAATTAACAAAAAATAAAAACAGATTTTTTAAAAACTTTTTAAACTTCATATAGTATAAAAATAATTATTTAAAATATTATGTTACCAAACTTGGCCTTAAACGAGTCATGAGAAAGGGATGTCGCATGAGAGGAGGAATTTTACCTAATTAATGAAATGTGGTGGGGCCCGGGAGAGCGAGATGTGGTGGGTCCGAGTCCGAGCTGGCACGCCACTTCCATCGAGTGGAGCTCAGATGGACGTTTTGCAGGCGATGGACCGGGTCTACAAGGAAGCTGCTCCTCAATGGACCATGTCTACCACGTCAGTTACGTCAGTTGAAAAGCGGTCCTCACATGAACATGGATGGGAGATATTTTCAAGTTCATGGCATTAATAATTCTGCTATGAGAAAAAGCTCTAATAATTTTTTCATCAAAGAAAAAAAAATTGATGGTCATTTATGTTAATGATTACCAACTTAAGTTATATATAAATAGGAATATTTTAGATGTCGATATAGTTGAGTGTTAGAACTTCGTTTACGTGTTTATTAATCTGATATCAGACTTTCGATTCTGAAAAATTCTAATAGTGAGATCTCTTATTTAAAAAATATAAAAACTAAATTACACTTTTGATCTTCAAACTATAAAGTCGATAACATTTTGGGTCATAAAATATTAATTTATTATAATTTATAGTCCGAACTTTCTAAATTAGTAAAACTAAATCTTAAATTTAATCTACAGATTGGTTGAATACTAATATGTTGCTAATGTGATAATAATATAGTATTTTATTCATTATTATATTAGTAGTTAGTTTTTACCATATTAGCAAATGTTACTATTCGATTAACTGACTTATAATATAATATTTGATTATAACAATTTCAAAAATTTGAGTTGTAAATTATAATAAGTTAAAATTCAGAGAAGCAAAAAAACAAGAGCTTAATTTAGAATAAAAATAAAAAATGATCAACTTCTTTATTTTTGACGTGACTGCGATTAAGATTGGCCCAACCTGGCTGACGTGGTAGACATGGTCCATTGAGGAGCAGCTTCCTTTTGGACCCGGTCCATCCGCTACGAAAACTCCATGGTGAGCTACACTCGATGGAGCTGGTGTGCCAGCTCGGACCACCCGGACCCACCAAATTTCGCTTTCCCGCGCCCCACAACATTTTATTAATTAGGTAAAATTCCCCCTCAACTATAGGGAATTTTGAAATGGACCTCTTAATTTTTATATTTTTAATTAAAATTCTCTCAAATTATAATTTTTTTTATTTGAGATTTTGTATTTTGTTTAAGTCAAAAATTTTATCAAAACTAATAGCTATTAAATTGGCCTTGTTTTATTTACTAAAAAATGAGTGAATTTATTGAATTTGATAAATTCACTACTGAATTTGAAAGATTTCTAATTTTTAAAAAATAAAATCAGTTAATTCTTAAAAAAAAATTGAAAATTAAAAGGTCCCCCGCCCCAAAAAAAAAAAAACCAAAAACCCTTCTCCCTCCCTCTCGATCGATCGATCACTCGCGTTCGAAGAACCCTCGTCGATCTCTGCGATCACATTGCGGGGTTCGAGCTCTAAACTTCGTTGTTGAAGCTCTCTTGTGCTCGATCCTCGTCTCCCTCCTCGGTTCTTAGCTGCTCTCGAGATGCATAATCTACTCACAGTATCTTCGCTCTCTCTACAAATTCTCGTTTAATTCGCTTTCGTTTAGTTTCTCCTGGTTTTTGCTATGATTTGTGCTTGTTTTCGATCGGATTATGGTGGGACAGCTCGAGATATCAGGTGATTGGGGTTTGATGTTGTTTATATGAGAGATTACCGGTGTTTAGAAGGTTATAATGCTGTTGATGTTGTGAAACGTGTGGCTCATTGCACTCAGGTTTCAATTTTTAAGGTTGAAGCATTTCATTGTAGAGGTTTAACTCAGTGAATTGGATAGTATAAGATTAAGTGAAGAAGTGTCTCAATTCTTGAAGAAACCGACCGAGTAACTATTTAGTAAGGAGATGGGAAAATCATACTGTTAGCAATGTGGCTGGGAGCAACAGATTCCCATTTTCAAAATTTTTAGATTTTTTTTAAAAAAATCTTAGGTCTTTCGACTCGCTTTCACTTTTTAGCATGTAAACATTGTAATCATAACCACTTTGGTTCCTTATTTCAGATGAGAATGTGAGTTAAAATCATGGATTGTTAGCTACTTTTTGAATTGGTAAGGTTTCTTTTGTTAATTTAAAGTGGTATACTGTTAAAGACGGGAATAATTAGATTCTCAATATATTTGAAGACAACATAAAAGAAAGTAAAGCAAAAAATTGCTCTTTTTAGTGCCATATAATTTTGAATTTTAAATTTCTCCTTCATGAATCTTTTTTCTTCTTATATTGTCAAACTTTTTTCCCGACAGGATTCCTTCGAGATCCCCCGAGGTCAGACCTCAAGAAATGATGACATTGAATTAGGATCTCAGGCTCCAATGAACCCTGCAGAACGAGGATTAGAAGGTTTCTTCAAACAGGTGTCAATCAGTAGAACATCACCTGATATCGCCTTCTTAAGTGATTCCGTAGTGTATTGGCCCTCAATTTCAAATTTGCAACCATGTTATATTCTTCCTTTTTTTTTTGTCGTCAGGTTGAAGAAATCGAGAAACACATTGATAAGCTGTCTACGCTGTTAAAGAAACTTCGGGTATGTTTCTCTTTATGTTCAATTAGAAGTTTTCCATGTTCTTTTTGGAGCAGAGCAGAGTGCACTATTGATTATACAAATTACTTAACATTGTTTAAGAAGCAATAAATTCTTACTGTTGTTTTACCAGTATCCGAGTGCTCATCTAACTGCAACTCTTGAAACTAACATGCTTTATATGCTATTAGAATGCACATGAGGACTCAAAGGTGGTCACCATGGCAGTTGCTATGAGAGGCAAGTATATTTGATTATTTCCAGTTATGTGTTTTTGACGTTATATTTTCTTATTTGTTTGTTTTCCAGTTGTGTTTTTCATGTGTCGTATTGCTTTATTTGTACTAGTAAATATCTTATAATAAATTTTACAATTATCCTTTTTTTCTTTCAGGTGTCTTATTTATATATTTGTATAAGTAATTATTTTATAATAAACTTTGCAATCATGCATACTTTCGATTTTAGAAATCAAGCAGCGGATGAAGAAAGATGTCGACGAAGTAAGTAGAATTGCTCGTCTGGCAAAGTCAAAGATTGAAGAAATGGACAAAGATGTACGCTCTTTTCTTCCTCAATATTATGTTCAGGCTTTTACCAGTACAACATGCAATAGAAGCTGCGCTACTTCAATGTGAACCCCTCTGGTGAATTTCTTTGAAAACAAAAATGTGGGTGTGCCAATAGTAGCGACCATTGATCTGCATATCCTTGTCATTTCGTTTCTTCTCATTCTAAAAATTTGAATCTTATGCTCCTTGAGTTCTTTTTCCCCAA
Organism: Puya raimondii; assembly: GCA_016920855.1. Classification (NCBI taxonomy): domain Eukaryota; kingdom Viridiplantae; phylum Streptophyta; class Magnoliopsida; order Poales; family Bromeliaceae; genus Puya; species Puya raimondii. The sequence continues at coordinate 49,161,288 of JABWPP010000050.1, read as the reverse complement.
GACTCTATACCAATAATAAATCCTCATGGAACTTAATCATGTCCAAGTTCTTTTCCTTGATTCTGTACAGTATTTTAATAAGACGAATATCTTGGACTTGGCATTTCCCTTTCGGTTGAAGCAGCCTTTCTTTTACCTTTTCCCGAGTCACGTAATGGTTGATTAGCGGTGGCTGAAGGATAATTAATATGCTGGTTGATTTTCTATTTTATGAGACATTTTGATTTTTCATATGATTTCATCTTCTTTTGAGCATGACAGCTAAAATTTTTTCTCCTCTTCCGTCTTCAAGATTGTTCAGATTGTTGCTGCAAATTTCATGTTCAAACTCACTGACTTTGCTCTTGCTACATTTGAACAGAATCTAGCAAACAGACAAAAGGCAGGATGTGGTAAGGGGTCAGGCGTAGATCGATCAAGAACTGCTACTACGGTGTAATAATTCTGATTTGAATTAATTCATTATTCCTGTAATTAGTAGCCTTTTAACATCACTTTCTCATAAGTCAAGTTCGCTTTGCTACTACAGAGCATTGAAAAAGAAACTGAAAGAGCGGATGAATGACTTTCAGGTAGCATCTTCAGTCCACATCATGAACAAAAGGCTTTGCTTATCAAAAGTCCATCTATTGGGAAATGAGGCCATGTTGGTGTTGTTATTTTTGTTATGCCTGCTTTGTACATTTGTTGAATACTTCTAGATTGAGTTTGTATAATTAGGAGAATACTATCTAAAGAAAAACTTTAAAAACCAAAAAAATAATCAAAATTGTTGACGATTTGAAGAGGTAAAAGAGCAACATATGAAGGGGAGTTGATATTCTTTGATTATCTCTTAGGTAAACGCATTTTGATCATAATATTCCAGTGATAAGCTGCTGATAATTTTGTATACTATCAAACTGTATAAATGTCAATTGAGATGTAAAATAACTTTTGTTCAGTTTGTTAAAGTAGCTTTTATTATTTCATTACAAATATCATTACAAACTGAAGTCAAACTTGAGAAATAGGACAACTGATGGAAATTACATTTGGATATCCTGATTTACTTTTAGTTAATAGGACAATGGAATTGACTGAATAGTGAATACAACTTCCATGACTCCATTTTCACCAAAACAAACTGGCCCTCAAAAGATAGTGGAGGAGAAAGGGCTTAGCGACAACGACTAGGAGTAATTTAGGAAATTTGAGAAATAGGCAATGGGCAGAAGTACTTTGCGATGGACTTTAGTTCTGTCCGAAGGATGGCAAGATACAGAAAATAGAACAAAAACATTTCATTTATTTTGCTTACAAATTGTTACATTGTTCTGCAGTCTCTAAGGGAGGCAATCCAGCAAGAATACCGAGAAGTTGTTGAAAGAAGGGTATTTACAGGTTTGTTCCCGTCACAAAATTGGAGAATTCTCGTTTTTTTCCTGTCACAGCAATTCTCCTTGTTTGTAGCTTAACGACTTTTCCTTTCTCACCCTGTATGTGCCATCAACAGTAACCGGTACTCGTGCTGATGAAGAGGTAAAAATCATGCTCTGTGTATACTCCATTGGGCAGAACTCTTATGAAGTTCTTGTTAGTGATTAATATTGTCTAGTAACTTCTGGTTCTGCAGACAATTGACCGATTAATTGAAACTGGAAAAAGTGAACAAATATTTAAAGATGCCATTCAAGCACCAGGGCGTGGCCAGGTTTGTCTATATTATTTGGTTATAAATTCCATTTGCATCTGATTCAATAATCTACTGCTTTTGTTTTGATCCTCAAAGCATACATTTATATAGAAAAATGATGCCTTCTCTGCTCAGTGCAGGTAATGGCCACCCTGTCCGAAATACAGGAGCGTCGTGACACTGTTAGGGAATTAGAGAGGAAACTTCTTGAGTTGCAGCAGGTTAGTCTTTTGTTCAGAGCTTCGAAAAATTTGTCAAACAAAAAAGGAAAAAAAAAAATCCACCACTCGAAATCTGATGGGAGTATGAAGGAATTTTTCTGAACTCCTTTTATCGACATTCAATGTTTTGTTATTCTTTAGAAGCTATGATCCTCTCCATGTTAGTTGACTCCAGAGGTCGCTTGACCCCTTCCACTAAATTTGAATGAAACAATTAGATGCTATAACTTATCCGGCATCCTGAAGTACACAGGCACATTATGTGTGATTATTTCGTCTTTCTCTTTTGTATAGTTTGCTCATGTGCTATGCGTATTGGCATCTGTGGTTTCTTAGCACGCACAGTGCAAACAAAAGCATTATTGTTTTTAACAATCAACACGCAAAAATCGCTCCTGATTTTCGTTTCATTATCCCCTTTCTACGATCTGCATTATTAGATGTTATATCTGGGGAAACAAATGGTCTGAGTTGTTAATAAACACGTTTACCCAAGTGCTTTTAGATCTAAGAATGCTTTGGGCAACCAAACTACATTCCCTTCATGCCGATCATCGTCAGCCACAGGCCACGGCTTTACCTTCTGAGGATCTTTGTGTTGCCTTGCTTTTATCCATATTAAAGTGCGTGCTTAAGTTAACTTGCAATGTTGTAACAATAAAATTAGTATGTTGGATACTTTCAGAACTTTGTATAGATCTTCATTAATCATACTTTCGACCCTTATGTAGATATTTCTTGATATGGCTGTGTTGGTTGAAGCTCAAGGAGACATGCTGGACAACATTGAATCTCATGTAAGAACCACAGATTCCTCGCTACGAGTCGTTGCGACCGCCAAATTTTCTTTGAGTCACCTTTTCTTTTTCTCACATTTGTGGAATGAAGTACTGATTTTCCTTATTTCAATTTTCATATTTGATTACTTTTAAAGGTTTCGAGTGCTGTTGACCACGTGCAATCCGGGACGGTCGCTCTCCAGAAGGCAAAGAAGCTACAAAAGAATTCGCGCAAGTGGATGTGCATAGCCATAATAATACTTCTTATGATTGTCGTCGTCATCGTCCTGGCTGTGATAAAACCATGGAGCAAGGGTGCTTAGGATGTTTCCATGATCTAAAGTGTATATATATATAGAGAGAGAGAGAGTTGGGCTGGAATACGCTTAATAGTATCCGGGTGTGGATACTATTCAGTTTTTAATCTTTGAATGAAAAATTATAGGGTTGGGATGATAGTGATCCCCTAATGTATATAGTTTATATGATGTTTTGAAGTTACAATGTGTACATTCCATTATCTTGCTCCTCTCGAAACATGAATTATCAATTCATTGTAGCAATATTAAATGCTATACTTCTTATAATAAGACGAGGCCTATATGTGTGAATGTTCTGCAACCAGAGATTAAAGTGTTGTTGACTGATTTAAATCAAATAAAGATTAATTAGTAAAATTAAAATTTTGAAAAATAGAATAGTCAAATTAAATTAGTCTATAATTCATGTAAATTTTATATTTTTTTAATTTTTTTTTACCAAAATAAAATCGGCCTATACTACTACTAGGCAAATTAAAGTTTACCCAAACAAACAGAAAAACTACTACTAGATATGCTATGATTATGGCAGTATTCATCTTATTTAAACAGTTAGGATATTTTCTCAACGAAAAGAATTTTCTTCGCTACAGATGCGAGCCACGTGTCCAATCCCTTCATCGCACGGTTCCCCACATTCTCTACGGATGGCTATTTTTCGTAATTCCCGGAATGCCCCCGCACGTTAGTAAACTAAAACCCCCGAGACCTTTCCACGAGCTCTCTCGCTCCTCTCTCTCTCTCTCTCTCTCTCTCCCTCTTCTTCTCCTTTCCCTTCTCCGCCACCCTAATTCTCCTCTCCCCACTCCGTCTCCGGCGATCCTCCGCCGCGGATCGCCTCCTCCGCCGCCGCCTCCATCGCCCTCCTCCACCGCCGCCGCCGCCCCATCCTCCATGACTATGATGACCCCTCCCGCCCTCGAAGTAAGCGCGCTCCTCCCCGCTCGCCATTGCTCTCTCCCCTGCCCGATCCCCGATTCTTCTTAATCCGCTCGCGGAACCAATCCGTTATCGCCCCATTCGATGATCCTCTTGGTTCCTCGCGATTCGTGTTAGTTTCTGTAGGCGTGCGTGTGCTCTAGGCCCTAGTTGCTGCGTTGGATGAGATGTCGGGGGTTTCTAGGGTTTTGGTTTCGATCACCGAGGTTTTGGGGTTTCTTGATCTGATTATGTGATTTGTGCCTCGGATTTTGCAGCAGGAGGATGAGGAGATGCTAGTGCCGCATCCGGATATCACCGAAGGAACCGAGCCAATGGAAGGTGAGTTTTTTTTTTTTTCAAGAATTTTGAAGGATGCTTCTTGTTTCTTATTCTGAGCAGTTTACTAGAAGTCTCGATGAATCAAGGGATGCGTATTGCATTGTAAATTATAGCAGAACATAGGTTTTCGTCGCTATGTTTGTAGCTTTCTAGGAGTTATGGCGCAGGCGATTAAGATTTTCTGCTTTTATAGTTCTTTAGTTTTGTGGATCTCTTATAGTTTATTGCGTTGTTATGCCAGTTGCACCGACGGAGACGGCAATTACAGCAGAAAATCAGCAGACAGATGAGCCTGCAACCTACAGGTTTTCATGGACAGTCGAGAATTTTTCCAGGTTGGGCATTAGGAAGCACTATTCTGAGGTCTTTATTGTCGGGGGCTATAAGTGGTGAGCATATCTCCTCTCCTTCTTCTACACGCTTTTTCAGCACAAGAGTTAGCATGCCTGGTTAGGGCATTAATGCTAATAATTGATCCGTTCCTTCCGTTTGTTTTTGTAGGCGAATTTTGGTCTTTCCGAAAGGAAATAATGTAGACAATCTTTCCTTGTACTTGGATGTCGCTGATTCAGCTCTCTTGCCCTATGGATGGAGTAGATACGCACAATTTAGCCTTTCCATATTTAACCAAATCAACACCAAGCATACAGTAAGAAAAGGTATGGTACTTTTTGCCGCCTAAATGGGTAATTGTAGGTTTTTCACACGTGCTCTCTATGTTTTGCTTAGGCCAAAAAAAAAAAAAACAAATCTTATTTATGCTTCAAGTTCACTGCTTTATTGAGTAGATAACTAAATGCCTTCCCATGACCTTCTTTCTGATGGCACGTGGAGAAGGAAAGTGCTATAATTAAGACAATAAAGAAGTACATTATGTCTTGTTTAAATGGTCTGATTGCTTTAGTTAAGGAAAGTGCTATAATTAAGACAATAAAGAAGTACATTATCTCTTGTTTAAACGGTCTGATTGCTTTAGTTCTTTTTCTAGCATTCTTCCAATATGATAAAAATAATGAGCACAAAGATTGAGTTCGATATCTATGTTAATCAAAGGAACCGTTTTCCAGTTCTCTCAAGCATCATGATATTTTGCACGTCTATTCAAGTTGATTGCCTTGACTGTACCTTCCGCACTTACTATTCTTTTGTAGGCAAAGGTCTTTGCATGAAATTTAATGGCTGAGTTGTCATCTTTTCTTGAACGATCTTCTGCTTGTTGCAATGCTCGTAGTTTTGTAAGATGTTATGTTAATGTGTATAGAGGTCTTTTTGCACATAACATTCGGTGGCACAAATCATTGGACTTCGTGATCCTTATATTTCTCCGGCATGCTTAACCTGGATCTTGTCCTCTGCAGAAGCACAACATCTATTTAATGCACGAGAGAGTGATTGGGGTTTCACCTCGTTTATGCCTTTGAGTGAACTCTATAACCCAAACAGAGGATATCTCATGAATGATACATGTATCGTGGAAGCCGAGGTTGCCGTACGTAGGATTATTGATTACACAAATTATGACTCAAAAAAAGAAACAGGCTATGTTGGTCTGAAGAATCAAGGAGCCACCTGCTACATGAACTCTCTTCTTCAGACTTTGTACCATATTCCGTATTTCAGAAAGGTATTACTCCAAAACTCTCTTTTATTTCTGTTTCTTTGCAAGATGTGGAGATAGCGCTAATTGGGAATATTTCATATTCCAGGCAGTTTATCATATGCCCACAACAGAAAATGATATACCTTCTGCGAGCATTCCTTTAGCTCTACAGAGTCTGTTTTATAAGCTTCAGTATAGTGAGAGTAGTGTAGCTACGAAGGAGCTCACTAAATCTTTCGGATGGGATACATACGACTCTTTTATGCAGCATGATGTGCAAGAATTAAATAGAGTTCTGTGTGAGAAATTGGAAGACAAGATGAAGGTTTGGCATTTGTTAGGTATTTACCTCACTTAATGATGTTCGCCTGGCCTGGTTGAATCACACTGTCTAACATTGACTCAGGGAACTGTTGTGGAAGGCACGATACAACATTTATTTGAAGGGCATCAGATTAGTTATATTGAGTGCTTAAATGTAGATTTTAAATCTACCAGGAAGGAGTCCTTCTATGGTAAGTGATAAGAGATGACAATACAAATTTCCTAATGCACCGCTCTCGTATCCCAGCTTAACTTTATCTTGATTGAGTTTTGTGCAGACCTTCAGCTAGATGTTAAAGGCTGTCGGGATATTTATGCCTCATTTGATAAGTACGTTGAAGAGGAGAAGCTAGAAGGTGATAACAAGTATCATGCAGAACAGCATGGTTTGCAGGTTAGTTCCTTTTTTGGGGCTAATCTCGTTCTTTTAGTAATTATTTTTTGTTTTTAGATTTATGTCGGCATTTCCTTCTGCAGCTTTATCATTCTAGCTAGTAGAGATAATGTGTGACATCTTTAATGCAGTATTTGGCTGCTAATACGTCATTACTGTATAATGATACAAATAAAGCTTGTTTTTCTTTTCACAATTAAAAGGTGTGGGTCCAGCTTTTTGGTCTTTTTGTTCATACTTTTAGACTCTGTTGCTTGCTGAATTTGCAAATGAAAAATGTGCCCACATTCCTTTGAGCTTGTTACTTCCGGTGTAAAGCTGGTCAACTTTAAATTTGACATATGCTTTTCTTGAACTCTGTCCATACTTCGGATGCCTACGATTGTGCTGTGAATAATGAATTCTTAATTGGTCAACACGCTTACATCATACTTATCCCATCAAGTGCTCCCAGCGGCTACTTGGTGCAACATGGCGATATACCTTAAGCAGATATGATTACTGACAGGCTTTTTTTCCTCTAAATTTCCTATAGGCCTGGGTTTCATCAAACTCTGTTTGCCCATGTATCTATTTATAAAGACATGATATTGAGTCTCTTATTTCTTTCCACTTAAACCTTCCTATATGTCCATATCTTGGTTTGTAGGTTCATGCATAGCTGCATACTTTTTGTTGTCAAATTTTTTTTGACAGCTCTCATGGAAATCAATGCTTGAAGATCTAGTAACTGTATTATCACCCATATCACACAATCTTTGGGTATATGAAGGAATATAAGTTTGAAATTATGCCTCAGAGAACTGGAAATACGAACTAGTATTATGAATAATTTCAGTTAATAAGAATAACATAATGAATGGTTTTGATGCAGTACATCTACCAGGATACAGAGAAATTGGTTTACTTCTACCTTGATTTCAAAAGAAAATTAACTTTTTTTCTTTGTAATTATTTGCACAAAGGTGATTATTCTAATGTTTAATTTTGATATTTCAGGATGCGAAGAAAGGTGTCCTTTTTCTTGATTTTCCCCCTGTTTTGCAACTTCAGCTAAAACGCTTCGAGTATGATTTCCTGCGTGATATGATGGTGAAGGTTAGTGTTTCTACAGTGCTCCACCATTTTATTTTATTTTGTGGTTATTCCATTTTGTGTCTGTTTGGAGCACATGTTTGCTTAGGGTTAGGGTTTTGTCTATTTTGCTTCAATTACCAATTCCCGAAGAGTAGTTGCTGAACTAGAAGAGGAATAGATGCAAGTCATGATCTTAGCATCCTGTTGCTTCTATTGTGTTACTTTTTATCGTCACAGATTTTACCTTGCCGTATTCTTTAGTAACATTTATGGGTTTTACCCCTTGAACCCAACCCAAATGCAGCCATAGTCCACAAGACATGCATTTGCATTGTGTTCTTTGAGAATTGACTATTTACTTTTATTAGCCTATCATTGTAGATTTTGTTAGGTGACTATTAGGTCTGTCGGACAAGGGCTTTCGGATCGCTGGATATGCTAGATATCGTAAATAAACTGACAGATTTCTTTGTGACTCATGTGTCTGACGTGTCAACAAATTTTTTTTTTCTGCATATACATTCTCTTTACGGTTTTCTGCTTTCTTGATTGAGTACAGTTGAACTTCTCTTTTAATTTATATAATCTTACTTTTGCTAACTGTAGATAAATGATCGATATGAGTTCCCACTTCAGTTAGACCTTGACAGAGACAATGGAAAGTACCTTTCTCCAGAAGCAGACAGGAGAGTTCGCAATCTTTATACTCTTCATAGGTAGCACTCTGCCATTCATACAATTTGTTTGAAGTGATTATTGGAGTTGCCCATTTATTACTAAACATTTTCTTTGCCAGACTACATGGTTGCTAGCTCTTACGAACGACAAGTTGATTTTAACTGAAATGTCAATCTGTTTCATTTGCTGGCAAGCATATTGTTATTGATAATATCCGTCTCCATCAAGTTTCATGTCTTGCTGTTTACATGTATCTCATTATTGAATCTATTACTTGTAAACTAGATTCAAGGATTTTTTTCCCCCCTTTATATACAATAGAAATCTAATTATTTCGTTTTAGATTGTTCATTGTTCTAAAATCACCTCGGCAGTTCAGATAATGGGCTCTTTATACGTTTAGGGGGTAAACAGCATTTCTGCAGCCTCTCATAAGATATAGTTAGCATTATGATCAAGTGGTACGATATGTATATAATTGACATGAAAGACAAATTCCGTACATTGATGATATGTTTTATCAAGAAGTCAAAGCACTACTATTGTTACTTTTCTGAACATATTGAGTGCAATACGTATAAACCAAACTGGCTTTTCATGGTTAATTTTGTATTGAATATGTCATGAACAGCTGAAAATGTTATTAAACTCTACCTTGTATTTGTTTGTATGTTGCATTTGTGTCAAACAAGTGAATTTTATTGACATTTTATGAACAAGTTCAATGCAAGAGAAACCTTATTCGTCCAAAGCAGAATTACTTGGATAAGATTTGAACTGAAATATATGATATCAGATTGATACACGAAAAGAACTGAAATATATGATATCAGATTGACACATGAAAAAAGTTGTTTTAAAGCAAATATAGTCTGATCTTTTATCTGCTGTAGATTCTTCTGATGTAAATTATATTATATTGTGCAATGAACTGTTTAGTGATGCTCATTGATCCTCTAAGTTCATGTCGGATTACTCGTCGTTGTGACCTCTGTTATATTATCATTCTATGCAGTGTTCTTGTACATAGTGGTGGAGTGCACGGTGGACATTATTATGCTTTTATTCGACCTACTCTTTCTGATCAGTGGTAAGTAGCTTGCATGTATCTATTGTGAAAAACTCATCCTGCTGATTTTAAAATTTCTCCAGCATCAACAAAGTGAGTTCAAGTGTACTTTCTCTGATTTTGACTTTTCTGATTTTGAAATTCATCCTGCATTAAGTTGGTTCTTTCCAAATACACATTACACATTCCTGACGTCAGCGCTTACAATCTTGTCAAGATTTTTTTTTATTTGATTCCAATGTGGACTTTATCATCAGTCGTCAGTTTGATTAAAAGTGGCTATCTTGTCCTATGCTGTAAATGGTCAGCAGTCAGTTATTGTTTCAACTACTTTCTACATGATCGTTGTAAAATATTAAGTATCTACTTGTCAGGTTCAAGTTTGACGATGAGCATGTAACAAAAGAAAGTATGAAAACCGCATTGGAGGAACAGTATGGTGGTGAAGAGGAGGTCTATACATAGCCTTTTGGAGTATAAATTTATAATATTGGCCCTTTTTGCTCATGTTTACCTTATATGTTTTGACTACTCTACTTGTTTGTGACAGTTATCTCCGAATAATCCTGGCTTTAATAATACTCCATTCAAGTTTACAAAGTATTCAAATGCATATATGCTCGTTTATATTCGTGAGAGTGACAAGGAGAAAATAATATGCAACGTGGATGAGAAAGATATAGCCGAACATATACTAGTAAGATATCCACTGAATTTCTGCTGATTAGGTGGTTCCATAATCACATAGAAGTGATTTCTCCATTCTGTTTCCAGATAAGATTCAAGAAAGAACAAGAAGAAAAGGAGCAGAAAAAAAAGGAGAAAGCTGAGGCTCACCTCTACACCATCATAAAGGTGTTTCATGTGATTTCCTCGTAATCACTTTGTGGCGGTTATTTTTGGCTTCTAATTTTCCTTCTTTTGTACATTACTTGAACAAGTTTCTGATTCATTCAGGTGGCCCGTGATGAGGATTTGACAGCACAGATTGGAAGAGAGATTTTTTTTGATCTTGTGGACTATGATAAAGTTCGGAGCTTCCGTGTCCAGAAGCAGTTGCCTTTTAGCCATTTCAAGGTAAAATTCATCAACATAGACTGCAGTTTATTATGCATTATATTCAATGAAGTGTTATACTTCCATCTTATTCTTAGTAAATTCTCCAGTATTCAGTTTCAAATTGATTTCTTCTTGTATAGTTAACAATTGATATTGCGAACTCAACCAAATTTACGTGCTTAAGCTAATAGGGTTTAGGGTACATAACTTTATTCTTGAATAGTCCTTACACTCTTTTTGGTGGACATAACTTTATTCTCTAGCCTCTAACATACCAACTTTTGGTGCCTTTACCAATCGCAAAGTGGTTGATATAGTATCTTGTCAGTTTTCAATCATAACATCACAAGTTATAATATCAATATCCAACTTATTCACCTTGTAGTAGTCCTTTTAATGAAGTTATTCACAGGAGGAGGTGGCAAAAGAGATTGGTATCCCTGTGCAGTTTCAACGCTATTGGCTCTGGGCCAAGCGGCAAAATCATACATACCGTCCCAATCGGCCATTGACACCTCAGGAGGAAGCACAATCTGTAAGTAAATATTCCTCGAAGCCCGATGTGCAATGTTCCATATTTGAGCATTGGAATAAGCCCTTCAGCATAGGCTTGAGTCCTGCTCTTCCTTTTTTTCAATACAAACTACAAAGAGAATATATTTGTGGATGTTTGTTGTGGTCGGGGTGGCCAATTGTATGAAACTCTTTTCATTCATGTATCCCCATGCAGCATGGTCGACAAGATGTGTACACACCGAGATCATCTGAGCATATTATTGGCCATCTTCATATTTTAATCTTGTTTAATGGTCAAAAGGGTTTTTGGATGTATCATCATCATTATCATATTCCTGCACATATACATCAATCATTGTAGAATTACTTAATTTCGATAGCAACTTAGCTGATTTGGATTTGCCTAAAAGTTGCAGTTATAGTTTTAGCGCAACTCTTTCGTTTATTGATTCAGAGTGTAGATTTTACGTAGTTTCAGAATGTTTAGGTGTAGATACATGATCATGTACTTGTCATAGTTATTGTTTTGCAAATTTTTCTGTGTTGATGTGTCAGCCGACATTTCAGTTGCTTAAGATATGTGCTTGCATGTAATGTCAAATAAATGATGATTCTGTGATACATTCATGAGTCACTTCTCTTTTCCTCATTTTCTTATTATAGGCATTTTGTAGTCAAATGAAGTTGCTCTATGAGGGTTTTCAGATGTCAGCTTAAATTTTTTAACCTAACTGTCTTCAGTTTATATGATTATGTGGTGTGGTCAGGGTGTTAGTTGATTCTGTCTCTCATTTTGTTTGGGCATTGATGAATCTCTATAGAGTTGCAACTTATGGCGTAGTTTCCTGATGCGTATTCTTCTTGACTATTCCTGTTTCTTTCCTGGGATAGCACATTCAATGTCACTTCTGTTCTATCTTCAGTTCTGTCAGGGTGTTCTTTTTGTAAGTTTTAAATTATTTTCCTGCTTAGATACTAAGTAGGCAAGGTTTTGTAGGTTGGACAGCTAAGGGACATAACAAACAGAGCATTTAATTCCGAACTGAAGTTGTTCCTAGAGGTCGAGCTTGGACCGGTATCAGTTCTTTCTTTATACTTGTTTTTGTTTTCTATCTTTACTGAACACTTCTTCATATGCCTCACGTGTATCATTGCTGTTGTGTTCCATGTGAAACATAGGAACTTCGTCCTCTTCCTTTACCGGAAAAGTCGAAGGATGATATATTGCTTTTTTTCAAGCTTTATGATCCTGAAAAAGCAGAGCTGAGGTACTTGTTGTTTTCTTGTATTGCCAACTTATTTTTGTTCGCTTCCTTTTGGTAGTCTTTCACTGGCCTAAACTTTTGGACCCTTATTTGAGTAGATATGTGGGAAGGCTTTTTGTGAAGGCTTCAGGGAAACCGTTTGAAATTGCATCAAAACTAAATGAAATGTCTGGTTTTCCTTCAGAGGAGGATATTGAACTCTTTGAGGTTAGCTCTCAGATTGTACAAACTAGTTGCTTGAATTAATGTGGTTGCTGACTGTATTTTATATAGGTTTCTAAAGCTCTTTCTTCTTTGATATGTGTAGGAAATAAAGTTTGAACCACATGTGATGTGTGAACACATTGACAAGAGGCAGAACTTTCGAGCTAGCCAGGTATGTTCTTCTGTTAAATAATATTAATATTTATCAGTATTTCTGCTGTTGTGATTTGTTTACCCTTGGGTTATCTGGCTTCTACTTGCAGCTTGAAGATGGGGACATTATTTGCTTTCAAAAATCTCCAAGACCTGAAAATGAAGATCAATATCAATATCCTAGTGTTCCATCCTTTTTGCAGTATGTCCGGAATCGGCAGGTGCTTATTTTCCTACCTTATACTATAGCGCATTCGCCCCTCGGTTGCTGTTTTCACTTTTCTGGAAGGGTTGTCATGTTTTAATTGCCAACGACTTAACCCAATTTTAAAGTTGTTTTGTCAAAAAATATCAGTAATTTTATAAGAAAAGAACAGTTTAAAAGTGCTTATTGGGGATAAATTGTATTTTCAATACAACCTATGCGATGCATGTTGTATAGTTGATCCAACACTTTTGGTGCTTGTTGTACGAATACTTTGCTTTGAAGTTGTTAATTGTAAGTTGTTGAGTAGCAAGAGGACAATTTTTCAATACTACAAAGTAAACATTTTTGGAAAATCTTGAATTAAACACAAGTGGTCTTGTCGACATTGCTTCTTTATCACCTCTTGTATTTTTGGACATTGTGAAAAACTAATCCCTGCAATTTGGTCAAAAACTAATTGTTGCTTGCTTAGCTTAAAATCAGATGACCAATGTTTGATTTGCTGAAATATCATTGTCATGTTTCTATTTTTGCCCATTTTTCTATATATCTAATGATGCAATAGAAGTGCATTTTGTACCTCTTCTTTTTTTTTCCCTCCTAATCTTAATCTTGTTAATGGTTTATTAAGAGAAGTATGTTCTGTAAGTGAGTATTCCATTGTATTTTTATCAATTGGTTTCTTTTAGTAGTCATTTGTATATTTTAAATAACTGAGAGACCCTATTCGAACAATATTATAAGTCCACTCTACTATATATCTGCCACATATCTATGATCTTTGGGTTTCATACTGGATATTCTTCTATACCTTTTTACAGTTCTCCAGTATGAATAAGCAGCTTTAACTCAATTTTTTCTGTGGTGATTATAGGTTGTCCGTTTCCGATCACTGGAGAAACCTAAGGAGGATGCTTTTTGTTTAGAGCTGTTAGTGTTATAACGATTTAGTAATGTTTGTTCATTATATATGCTTCTTTTGCCGTTTAAAATTATTCTAATTATTTCTCCTTTCCACACTAAAGGTCAAAGCTTTCCACCTATGATGATGTTGTTGAAAAAGTTGCTCATCACCTTGGTGTTGACGACCCATCAAAAATTCGGCTAACACCTCACAACTGCTATTCTCAGCAGCCTAAACCTCAACCCATCAAGTACAGAGGTGTAGATCATCTTTCGGACATGCTGCTTTATTACAACCAGGTCAATTATCTCTCGGGCTTTTTCTTCCATATATCAAAGCAATATATATCCTGCAAATTCATTATGCACCCACAAAATCTGAATTTTCACATTTACCCGCAAAAGTGCAGTTTCTTCCAAAATAACGTATAATTGGGGAGACATCCAATTTTCTGGGCAAAATTTAGTTGTCTCTCAGAGAATGTTTCTTAAAGGTGATTTTTATTGTAAATACAAGTGTATATGAGTAAGAAATTAGTTTTCTAAAAGGTTTATATGAAAATTCAAATTTACAGGGACATACCTGTAAAAAGGAAGTTTTGCAGGGGTATATATCTAGGTGTCCCCTCGTCTTTAAGTAGCACTTGTTTGGGCATTTCATTTGAACACTCATACAGTTTAACAAAATAATGATTTCATGTGGATCAGACTTCTGATATATTGTACTACGAAGTACTGGATATTCCACTGCCGGAGTTGCAAGGCTTAAAAACATTGAAAGTTGCATTTCATCATGCTACAAAGGATGAGGTTCGTGTACTATCGACTGTTGTCCTTTTACTAAGTTTGTTACAACTTACTGGATTAATATAATTCATATGTTTCAGGTGTCGGTTCATTCCATGAGACTGCCAAAATATAGCACTGTTGGCGATGTGCTCAATGATCTGAAAACAAAGGTGAATTACTTTTACACAACAAATTCTTTTTCCCTTAATCAATGAAGTTCTATGTTCTATCTTTAGTCCTAATAGTCATGCTGATTGGCATTGAACCACTATCATTGGATCTGATGATTATCTCTTGTATGCCTGTGTTATTCAGCAGGTTGAGTTGTCTCATCCAAATGCTGAGCTACGATTACTTGAGGTCTTCAATCACAAGATCTATAAGGTACCATTCTTGTTTCTTAAGCTCCTAAAATAAAAAGTATTTCCTTTTGAATCTTCTGTTGGAACAAACATGCGCACGGTAAAGAAACTAAATGCATATTGTCAGCTAGTTCATTTACCTAAGTAAATGGTTATTTAGCTGATCTAGAGAAAATATTTTCTCTTTGAAATCTTATTATTCTTTATTTATTTTGCCCTGGTTGGAGCTCCCCATGAAGTGATATAACTGGTTGTTTTTAGGCTTTTATATCAACACTAATAAATCAGTAACTTGAATGTTCCACTTCATATATGAATATTGCAGGTCTTTCCACCTAATGAAAAGATAGAAACTATTAATGATCACTACTGGACGTTGCGTGTGGAGGAGGTATGTCAATCTTGGCACAACATCATAAAAGACACTTTTTTTACCTTTTCTTGAGAATTTTGTATTGCCTCAGTAATACTGAGATTTATCTGGTGGTAAATAAGGTTTATTCATCCCCAACCAAACTTATGTTGCAATTTGTTATGGATTAAGTTTGCCTGTTTCTAATGGTCTTTTGATCATTTTCCTTTTCAGATTCCAGAAGAAGAGAAAAATATCGGTCAACATGATCGCTTGATTCATGTTTATCATTTCATAAAAGACCCGCAGAACCAGATGGTAATAGTAACGGGAAACTCTTAAATGTTTCTGGCTATTTTCACTTTGTAAAGGAAACAAATATCCATATTTGCATTTCAATAATTTCTATGCCACCTTGTCAACACAATGGAGCGTGTATTGTTCCAGCATTGTATCTGTACCATCGGTCGAAACGGAAAACATACCTTTATTTCACAGAAAGAAACTTAGAATTCCTTTCTAAACTCTTTAACTGGATCACTTAGGCATTTGAATGAGGGTTGCATTTTATATAGAACTGAGAAAATCAAGCTGGATACTGAAATGCTACCAAAAATCACATGGAACAGCAACCTGTATAGTTTCCTGATCCATCATTCTAAAATGTTAAAAATAATGTGTTTTACTCAAATTGCTTGTGAAGAGATTGTGTCAGCAATATTAATAACTATTTTAGTGTCTTCTAGCATTGTGAGACGTTTATTCTTTATAATGAATGAATGATTTGACTTCATTTTGGCCTTTTGTTTTGTTACAAATATCTTTGCTGTATTTTTTTTGTTATTCTCTTTTTACAAGTACTTGTATATCTTAGTGGATTGTTGTACTAGACACAATTCTACCAGTGAACCCTATTACACTTGTTTACATATATAACTCGCATTTTGCACAGCAGGTTCAAAACTTTGGGGATCCTTTCTTCTTAGTTATTCATGAAAGTGAAACCTTGTCTGAGGTCAGAGTACGCATCCAGAAGAAACTGCAGATTCCAGATGAGGAGTTCTCCAAGGTACTTTTAGCTGTTGGTAACTAAGTTTATTTTGTTGTAGTTGTTGTCATGATACAATGCAATGCATATTTTCTTCTACTCAAGGATAGTTAACATAACATTTAATTTTATTCTACTCTGTTCTTGCTTGTTTAATCGCTCTTACATAACCCATTGCTGATATCATCTGTGATCTGTTAGTAGTTCTCTACACCGTGTGAGATGGCAAGTAAGAAAAACATATATATTAATTTATTCGTAGGTTATTAGGACGGTCCAAGTAAAATGCCAATAACCCACTCAAACTGATTGAGCGAAAATTGTTTTAAGGCATCTAGGTGTGCCATTTGGGAATATGCATGAGATCGACTCTTTGCTCAAAATTGTATGAGCCTGCAAGTCTGTTATGAGATAGATTCAAGTAGTTCAATACCACTCGGTAGTCAGGCCTTTACCCTATCCCAATCAAGTCAGAGCCGAGTTCAATTTTGATCTTTTTTTCCCTTGATTTTTTTTGTTTAACCCATCTCAGATTAGGTGCAAATGGGCATTATAGGATGAAAGTTTTCTAATTTTTTATCAGTACATGAGCTTGAACAAAGGGATGACAGGTTTTGATTTTTCACATGAAAATTATCACACTGCATTTCTTGAGCAACTTGCATCTCGAACAATACATATTATGTCTGACCTCAGATTGAGTGTTGGTGTTATAATCAATTACGGACTGATTAATCAAATTTGAGCTAAACGCAACCCTGGTCAGGTTTGTTGGTTTACAAAGAAAGATTAAATAGGATGAATTCCAAGGCTGCATCCAACAGGTGTCATGAGATGAGAATGGTGAAGCATCAGGCAGAACTCTGTACAGTCATGCATCAAATGAATGCCCTAATTGTCGTTGTGAAAAGTACCCTACATTGTGTTTCATTTAAGGGCAGGAGTTTTCTCTGCTTTAATCGATCTCTCAACTATGGTTCTTGTAAGTTCTACTTGTTCCGAAATTAACGAGGCCAGACTGGGGACACAATATCAAAACTGAGATCAATCTTTTGTTGAAGATACTTTGCATATTAATAATTGGAAATAAGAAGAGAAAATGTGAAGTTTGCTTGAGTTTAGCCGAGTCGGAAGAAAACTTTTGCAGAGGAGCTCATGCAGAATTTGAATCAAATCGTACTTCAGCGTAGTATAAGATCTAACAATGTTGGTTTTTTCTTTGGACAGTGGAAATTTGCGTATGTTTCACTTGGTCGCCCTGACTACCTTCAAGATTCAGAGATTGTGTCAGCTCGATTTCAGGTGTGAAAATAATCTTTAAGTTTATTTCTAGAATCTAATTCCATGTTACTCATTCTTCTCTGTTGGATTTTATTAGAGGAGTATTTATGGAGCGTGGGAACAGTATCTCGGAATGGAGCATGCAGACACCACTCCAAAAAGGGCTTACACTGCTAATCAGGTACTTCAATTAAACGTCCACCCAGTAGTTTTCATATCTATTTAGAGTTTAATTGCTTGGTTGCTGGCTTGGGATTAATTTGCATGTGGATGATTTGAAGCTATTTTTTTTTTCTTTTCTTTCCTTTTCTCGAAAACGATAGCTTCCTTATAAGTTGCGTATTTTACCGCAATAATTTTAAGTGCTTTCTTTGACCGCAGAACCGCCATACGCTTGAGAAGCCTGTGAAAATATACAACTAGAGAATAACATCCGCAAGCTGATGTTGTCGTCACCTCATATGAAGGGAAAATGAGGTACTAAACATCAGATATGTAACAAATAGCAGCTACGAGGTGATTTGGCGATTCAACAATCGACACCATATTTACCGGCTTCAAGTTTTTCTTTTTCTTTTTCTTTTTTTCCCTATTTATGTGTTTTATCTGATCGAGGGCACTGCTATTCAGAAGAGTGCCACTTTATTTCAGTACATATGAAGAGTTTTCCAGTTAGGGTGATTTATAGTGGGTATAGCTGATGCTTTTTTTTCTCCCCTTTTTGTCGGGGGCCTCTCTCTCTTTGTTTATTCCGATCTCGCTAGTCTTCTCCTTTTTTACCTATATTTTTGATAGTGAGAGGGTTGCTGTATAAAATGGTTGGTCCTCTCTCACTGGGTTTCCGACTCTTTCTTTTAGGTTTGTAAACGAAACAAAAGCGCACCTATGTCTTGATATATGGGCTTCACGAGATTTGTCTGCCTCCTATTATGTGATAATGGTGGGTCTGATCATTTCTTATCTAAGGGCATTAACGAAAATTCTACTGGAATTTTTGATGCTACTCTGCAGTTCAGTTAATTTTGAATGTATTGACTAAAATTCTAATGGAACTTTAGATTGCTTTTGATAGCATCCAGACGGTTCATTTGAGTTCATTAGAGTTCAAGTTTATTTTGACTATTATTATCTGTGCGCTTTTCATGGGAATAATACTTATTAGCCAGCTGTTTATGATTCACTAACTCGGATGCCTAGTCTGTGGGTTTCTTATTCTTTTTCATTTTGAATTTGTCTAAGTAGGTGAATTAGGCCATCGCAAGTGTGACAAAACCAACTTCACTAACAGCTTAGGCTGCGAAGAAGATGGTATATTAATCGTACTGACGCTTTAGGTTGGGAATTTTGGTAGGCCCAATAGTCACTCCATGTTTTCATAATTAGTTTGCGGATGTGCTTGCTGACTTTAAATAAATTAAATACCATAGTTTTACCATTTACGTTACTATTAAACATTGAGAGGGCTATTTAAATCCTTCAATTGATATCATTAGAGTGGAAACGAGCCGAGCTTCAGCGAGCTTATCTCAGCTCAAGCTTGGCTTGAAATTAATTTTCAAGTCTAAATTTAGGCTCAAGCTCCACTTGAATAACTTCAAGTCGCCCGAGCTCGAATCTTAAACGAGCTACTTGAAATTCTTAATATTATAAAATTTATAGTTTAAATTTTATAAAACATTATCTAAAATTCGATACAAATAAATATCTAATAATTCAACATACAAAATAAATACATAAAATATAATATTATAATATTAAAAAATTAGGAAAAATAACTCTTTCGAGCAAGTAAAAAAAAGAGAATAATTAGAGTAAAATTTTACTAATTTAATTTGTGAGCCAACAAATATATCCAATAACTTAAACTCTATTAACATATAATTAAAATACATAATATATATTATTATATATTTATAAATATTTTTAATATATATATATAGAGAGAGAGAGAGAGCAGGGCTACTATGCTATTAGGAGTACAGCAGCCCCTGTGCTCTTAAGTTCCTAACCACCCATTAAGTTTGATGGGTGTTTAGAAAGAAAGAGAAAAGAGAAATTGAGAAAAAATTAGATGTCTCAATTTCTCATCTCCTTAAATTTTTCTCCAATATCTCTTCTCGCTCTCACCCTAACCATCCATCAAACTTGATGGGTGGTTAAAAACTTAGGAGCACATGAACTGATGTGCTCTTAATAGCACAATAGTCATGCTCTATGTATATATATATATATATATATATATATATATATATATATATATATATATGTGTGTATATATATATATATATGGAGTAGGGCTATTGTGCTAATAGCACAATAGCCCTTGTGCTATAAGTTTTTTAACCACCCATCAATTTTGATGGGTGGTTAGGATGAGAGAGGAGAGAAAATGGAGAGAAATTAGATATCTCAATTTCTCTTCTCTTTGAATTTCTCTCCAATTTTTTTCCTCTCTCATCTTAACCACCCATCAAAATTAATGGGTGGTTAAAAAATTTATAGCACAAGGGCTATTGTGCTATTAATAGCACAATAGCCCTACTCTATATACATATATATATATAGTCCGGCTATGGTGCTTGTAAAAGTACCAAGCACTTGATGCTTGTAAATTTTTTACCGTTAGATCTATTCTTAGATCATTTTCATTCGTTAGATCATACTATTTAACCAATCACCCACTCAACCCTAGGAGACCCACATCATCCTAACCGCACATCCCTTAATCCAATGGCCAAAAATATACAAGCATCAATAACTTGATATAGCGCTAGAATGATAGTTGCCCCCTAGGGTTCAGTGATAGTCTTCCTAGTGTTGAATAGGTGGTTGATTGAATAGTATGATCTAAAGGGTGAATTAATTAAAGTGTAGATCTAATGACTAAAAAATTAATAACAAAAGAATCCAAATACTATTAATAGTATTCCAGCTCAACTCTTTCTATATATATATTCAAGTTTTTCGAGTCTAATTCGAGCGAGTGGAGTAATGCTCAAGCTTGGCTTTAAATAAATTTCGAGTTTTTTTTCCGTTCAAACTCGGCTCATTTAATTTCGAGTTGAGCTCAAGCGAGCGGAATATCGAGCCGAACACAAGCCGGCTCGCTCATTTGCCGGCCCTAGATATCCTAGGAATTACACCCATTTTTCAGATTTACAAGAAGCATTTCTATAGTACATGCCCGATCCCACTAGTAATGAGGAAACCAGGATGAACGCACATATAGAAAATTGCATGATTAAAGCAAGAAACCAACTCACTGAATGAATACATACAAAGATATAGCAGGGATGGAGTCAGCCAAATCTTTCAGTAAAATAGAACACATTAAAATGACACAGGCACGACTAACATAAATTGGAACAAAACTGGACTGCTTTGCGGACCACAAAGCACAATTATTATATACTATTACAGGATGATAACTATGTCACTTACCTACAACACCTTCAATTATATTGACGGAAAAATGCATAACCTAGAAAATTAAATAATCAATTTGTTATTCAGCAAATAATTTGGAATCTAATATAATTTAATCGACAAATTATTCGGAGACAACAATGGGCATTGAGAACAAGGGACTTACTATGAAGCATGAAGTATGAAGATAAATCCTTCAAATGCCACCCATTCTGCATCAGCTGCTTTATATCAATAAAGTTTCATGCCAAAAGAAGCCATATTTAGATTGCAAGGCTGATTAAGTAGGATGAAAAAATAGAAGTTGAGAAACAAAGCAATCACCAGCTTCATACAAGAGATGGGAAAAGATATAAACTTTTGATATCGAGAACTATCATGACGAAGAAACCGTCGATTGGAGAAAGGCAAGCCGGTTCTTAGTGAGAGAGATCTTCTCTTCTGCTTCGCTCGCCTTTTCCTGGACTCCACGAACCACCTCCTTTGGTGCTTTTTCTATAAACTGCAGCCCAACGGATTAAAGTGTAAATTCATAGCAAAAAAGAAAAGAAATGTGAGTATATTACTGAACAACAAGTATGCGTCCATAGTTGGATAACGATTGTCGATATGGATGAATTTGCAAAGGAATTAAGGAGAATTTGCATGCATTTTATGCTTTTAGGGCCTCTTTTGGATGCTTGAAAATTCTTATATCCAGCATTACATCTCTTCTTTATTCAACAAAGAATATATTAGTTGGTTGGTGAGCCATGAAAATATGTCTAAAAGTTTAAAAAACAAAAGTAATCCCAATTTCTAAGGATATGATAAATTACCTCATAATGAAACACACTATCTTGCACAATAATGATCAATTGACTATTAGGATCTCCAGATGTATTAAATTCAAAATTTTATGTTATAATTACCCAACAAAACAACCATCAAACTTGAGTTATTCATAGTATGTAGTATTGGCCTCCCCAGCTGCGCAAGCAAGAGGCACGCCAGCCAACTTGCAGCCGTTAATGCCGCCTTCTCGTACCTATCCTGGAAGGGGGAAGCAGGCTGCCCTTATTCCATTTGCTCCTTTCGGGCAAATGGCGGAGCATTGCCGTCTTATTATACGATGCATTAAACCTCTGGTAATGCCCCATCCCTTTAATACTACCTTCAAGGAATTTCTCGGCCCCTTAGATTATAATGTAACAGCTTCAGTGATGAACAGGTCGTTTTAGGCATAATGTAGAAAAGGGATTATAGAAAGATTGCATACATTAGGAGATTTGAGGCGAGCAACAAGAGTATCATATTCTGTTTGCATCTTAGAGAGACGCTTCGAAAGCCGCTCAAGTTCAGCAGATACATCCACCATGTCAGTGAGAGGGAGATAAGCCTCTAAGCCCTCATCAGCCACCAGGTGGACAGATTGGTTCGCATAATCTGACAAGATTAAGGCAAATTATTCTGCATGTTAATCACAGGTATTCTATTCTCTTTTCTTATGGGGAAATGAGATACATTAGAGAATTAAACAAACAATACTAGTAACATACCAGGAGGAGATTCTGTGAAATGCACATTCTGTAGATCAAGCCTGGATAATAAAGCCAAGACTTGCTTTTCATTCTGTTGGAAGTCAACAGTAGAAAGATGTCATAAGATATTGTATGCAGCACAGATGATTTGAGACTATATTATGCTTATAGATGCTAGTAAAACAAAACGCATGCATTACTTGTATGCACCAAACTTGACACGTAAAGCCATCATGCATATGTGTGTTAATTTATCAACCTACTAATGTATATGAAATGTGAACAATTGTATACATGGATCGATATGCAGCATGTATATATTTCTAGTATACATATCCCCTACACTTTGAACCATCCACAAATAAAATATCGTACTGGAGCATCAAATTGTATATATTCCGCCACGCTGGAAATTGCATAGGTTTCATAAATTCAACATAATAAGGATTTCAAATAGTAAAATGACTTATTAACTAGCTCAGACAACTAAGCTCAGAGTCAAAGGAAAATACTACAGCCTTAATCCTAAAAAAATGGCTACTTACAGATATGTAATCAAGAACATCTGCATTCGCAACAATAGAAGCGGATATGCGCTTAGCTGGCTCAACAGAGTATTCTGCTCGTGCATTCCTGATCGCTCTCACCTATTGTTCAAAGTCGTAGTCAGAATATAGAAGGCACCAAAATCCTTGAAATGGAAGTTCGATATAGCAATTATAAGTATAGAATTGCAAAGTTCACCAATGACTGCAAATTCTGAAATCTTCTGATGGACTTGGTGTCCCTTGGAAGTGAAGTCTCTGGCCAATGGGATACAATAAGAGCCTTTTTTCTATATGGCAATGCCTACAAAACCACACATACCCACAAAAAAAAAAAAAAAGAGGCAAAAAAAATCAGGTGACTCCATAAAACTAGAATATTAAAATTAATGATAATTCCAGAAACTAACATGAACTGATATACAGAGGTAGTGGTTAATAATATTAGGCAGTACTTTTGTACTGTGGTTGATAGTGTTCACGGCATGTTAGGCACATTATTTGTTTTAATCTTTTTATAGGAAAACATCAAAAAGCCCCACTGTGGTACAGCACATTTGCAGCTTACTATCGTATGGTGACTACACAGAAGTGTAGTGTTTGATACAAACCTACCGTTAAGAAGGTAGCAAAGAACTACACTTTTTCACCCTATGTTTTATAACATGAAGCACTTTGCTACCCTTTTCAATGCCAGGTCTCTACAGAGACTAAAACAGAAAAAAAAGGGGGAGCAAAGTGCTACACTTTGAATTGCATTCCATAAGGCAATCTGCACAAGGCTTTAAGCTATTACGTAGTCCGCCTGAATAGGCAGTTAGGGGGTTCACTCCAACCACCCACTACACGATTGAAGATCTTGAGCTAAATGGTGATCCATTGTTTTTTACGAAACAAAAAGGAACAGATATGAATTCAGTTGCAGCTACATAAACAAAAGGCAAACTAACTTCTTCAATGATTTGTGAGCACTCATTCAAGAAATATGGTAGACAATCTTGTTATCGAAAAACCCATTAACCAACTTATAAAGTTTCACCTCTAACATGTAGGTTTCAATACCTGCCATAATTCTTCGGTGACAAATGGCATAAAAGGATGCAGCAACTTCAATATGTTTTCAAATACATATAACAGAACGCTTTGTGCTATGCAAGCAAGCGACTGATTCCCAGAGTGGTAGAAACGAGTTTTGCTAGCTTCAATATACCTGATAGATGCCAGGGAAAAAAAAAAAATCCCCGATTAAAGGTGGCTAGTCAAACCAATATAAAGCTAGAAATTAAAGAGCATAGGCTATTAAAAAAAATCAGAAACAGGGCAAATATAGCAACTGGTTACATTTGTTAGATTATAATCTACAACTAAGAAACATACACAATGGAGTAAATTTTTCTACAAGAATGATCGATGAAAATATGAGAGGCTTTCGTTTATATCCTAAGTACTTATGCATTGTCAAAAGCTGAGACTAGATATTAAACAAAAATCCGACAGTCACATAAAACTAGCATCAATAACTACAAATCATTCTTATCTCCTTACCAATCAGCAAAGTCTCCCCAGAAAAAATCATAGATCTCCCTACCAGCATCTCCAAAGAAAAACTTGTCATAGCTTGTGCTGACAACGTCAATGAGCTCATGTAGTTCTGATACCTAAAATTAAGCTTGTTTCTTCAATAGATCAGGAAAACACTGAGAAAGAACGCACTAATGTAGCAAACTCACCACCCAGCATTCTGGTAAAGGTAGTTTATCGAGTAATGCCTCCGTATCAAACTGAACAGATGATGCTGAAATTAGTAAAAAGACCAGATACACAAAATAGAAAGCAATGCAAGAATAAAACTTGATGAGGGGTACTAAACATTGATTGAAAATCAGAGGATATAGTGTTGCTTGGATTTCAATAAACCGGAAATAGTTTAATGAAATTGGAACAACGCAATGGTAAGTTAATAATATTAAAAGATCTCTCATGTCCAGGAAAATGAAATTCATCACAAAAAGACTTGCTTCTAATAGAGTTTCTTTACATCGTGACTGTCCAAGTATAATGTTAAGCAATGAAAACAAAATTTCCAGCAGTTTCAGTGGAACAATGCAACAACAAATACCAGAGCTTGATGCGTTTGAAGACCTAGCATGCAAGAGCTAAGGAGCGCATATTAGATGCAAGTACAACCTTATTTGCTAATAGGGGTTCCCATGCAGTGGCATCACTTTTATCAGGCAGATTTTGTAACACAAACTTGCCGGCATTCCATAGTTTGTTAGTGAAAGCCTTGTTTGAAGTTAGTCTCTCCATGGAAAGATTAAGGTCCTGAAAAGATAAAACTAGTTACTGGCAGGAATAAATTGAATAATTCGTTCCGCACACGAATAACAGGTAGCTAAGCACACCTGTCCAGCTGTACCCAATGAAAGAGTGAAACGCAACGCATCAGTGCCATACTCCTTAATGGTATCCAATGGATCTATAACATTACCCAACGTCTTTGACATTTTTCGTCCCTGTGAAGTAAATTACAATAGAAGGACAAATAATTTTTTTTGAGAACATATGGCAATGTTAAGGTTTTGCTGACAAAACTAGCCAAGGTAATTTTATAAGAAATGAAATGTAACATATCGGAATTCGGAAGTATTAAATAAATTGCTTATTAAGGCATAAGCTTATCAATTTTCAGAAATGATATTTGTTAGTTGAACAACACACGGCATTAAGGGTACTCTGTACTCACTTGTGAGTCCCGGATAAGGCCATGCAGATAAACATAGGAAAAAGGAACAGTTCCTGTGAACTCGATCCCCATCATCACCATTCGAGCCACCCAGAAAAATAGAATGTCATGACTGTCCAAATACAACACAAAAAAATGCGGTCATTTGACAAATTTATACACACAGAAACACAACTTCTACACAGAGAATAAAGGAAAGCAAGAAAACAAAATAATACAGAGATCGGTTTTCATTCATCTAAGGAAAATGCAACCAAGGAATACTAATACTCTTGTTCAGCTATTCACTCACCACGGCATCTACTAAATTTTCTAAATCAAGCCCCACATATCTGCAAGAAACAACTGATACTCAATTGTCTATTGAATCTTACAGGATGATGCGCAGACTTTCTGCTTTTCGTATTTTATAAGAATCCTGTGATTCTTCATGGCTTCCATCAGAGTGTTTTGATATAAAAGATACAGTAAAAGATCTCATCAGCAAAGCATTTCTGGTTAAATAACCAAACTGCACTTCTTTTTTCTGGCAGGAGGGTACTCCCAACTAGTGGGTACCTCGTAGGGCCTTGACCCACCTACTTTGATATTCTATGGTTACACAAGAAGGGCTGCTCCTACATGTGTGTAGAGGTAATTTATTAGGCCAGCTTTGTAAGCATCATACATATTTGAAGTAAAAGGATGATAACCGTGAGGCGTGAACGTACCAAACTCAGCAAATAGCCCAACTTAATGAATGCATAAGGAATATGACAGATTAAATCAAAAGATCATTTACAGAACAAACTCAGATGACAGCGATATAAGTTACAAATAACAATATTTTTCAGTTTCGTGTCAGCTTGACGTTAATGATTAACCTTCTAGTAGTTAGATTCAAATGATTGACCAAAGAAAAACCAGGCAAACGGTTAGTTGACACATGATAGCTGTTAGACTGCTCAGCAGGTACAGTTGATTGTTTACAATTTGCATTCATGCAACCTTGAAAGACCCAAATGTGAACAAGGGATAATCTATACATGCGGGATTGAAGTAAAATGGTAAATTCAGGTACGAAAAAAAATACAAGGAAGAACAGAAGAGATGCACAGAATCCACCATGGACTTTAATCACTACCATGACATATGAGGTCTATACATTCCAGCATTACCAACAACTTCGCAAAAGTAAATTTGAACAGATATTAAGCCCTAGTTTGGTAATTGCGTTTCCAAAAGCACCCATTTTCATATTTGAAAGGTCCAAACAATCCAAAAGCGCTTTAAATGACTACCATGACATATGAGGTCTATACATTCCAGCATTACCCACAACTTCCCAAAAATAAATTTGAACAGATACTAAGGCCTAGTTTGGTAATTGCGTTTCCAAAGGCACCCATTTTCATATTTGAAAGGTCCAAAAAATCCAAAAGCGCCTTCAACATGCTTCTCCGTTGGCGGTTGCCACCGCAATTTTATAGGATAAATGAAGGGAAGATTGAAAGTGTTTTTTAAATTTTTTGGACCTTCTAAAATATAAAATTGAGTAATTTTGGAAATGCATTACCAAATTAGGCCTAAAGAGTGAATTGGATGAAGGAACATACCCAGTCTCAAGAATGGTTGCTGGATAGAACTTCTTGAAATCCTCACTAGATAAATCTGGCCATCCAAGAGTGCTAAAAGGCCACAATGCACTGAAGCACGATTATAAGAATAAATCAATAGCATGTCCATCACATTCAGTAGATCTTCTAAAAAATTCTCAAAAGAAAGCTTGTTGTAACAATTGAACATTCAGGATCAGATGTTAGTTACACGTAAAGATCAACATATGAACGGAAAGTATAATGCCAAACCAAAGATATCTGTAACGCTAAACTACATAACATACTACTCAAAGCAGACCAACCTGGAAAACCAAGTATCAAGAACATCAGGATCTTGATAAATTTCCACCGACTTTCCATACTTCTCCTGAGCCTTTACAAGTGCTTCCTCTGGACTTCTTGCAACAATATAATCTTCTTCACAGTCCTTGCCCACAATGTACCAAACTGGTATTCGGTGCCCCCACCATAATTGCCTACTTATGCACCAATCTTTAATGTTTGTCAACCAGTGTTTATATATCTACAGTAAAGAACCAGCAGGAGAAGAAAGCAAGCGTGAGAAAGTAAGTTTTAAGTATGTAAATATCATTTTGAATATAAACACTACTCTCTGAGGCTAAGTTGTTAAATATTGGCAACACATTCCTGGTTGGGCATGTGGTGCCAGTGTTCATGAATAATTTTGCCATGAGAAATAATGGTTAATTACCTTTTCAAATCTATCAGGAAGAATGGTTAGGTGTCCCTGTTCAACCGCATGAAGGGCCTTCTCAGCTAAAGGCTCCATGGTAACAAACCACTGCTTACTCACCAGCGGTTCTATGACCTTTTATCAGAAAATAAATATGCGTGAATATTTTTGCTACCCCAAAAATATTTGACTATAAATGACAGAGGAAAGTTCATCACACTTCACCGCCACGCTGGGATCTGGGAACTCGCAAAGTATGAGGCTCCTCTTTCACTGCCAAACCAGTCTCTAGAAGATCAGACCATACTTTCTTTCGAGCCTCAAACCGATCAAGGCCACTGACAACAAAATCAATAAACAACAAAAGGCAATTTACTTATTACAAATGAAACTAAAAAGGTGTAACCATCAAACCGAAGAGAAGCTAATTCCTAAAAACATGTGAAGCCAAAGCCTAACCTGTATAATCCAGCCACCTCATTCAATGTGCCATCTTTGTTCATTACATTGAGTATAGGCAGACCAAGCTTTCTAGCAATATGATAATCATTGTGATCATGCCCAGGGCTAATCTTCAAAACCCCAGTGCCAAAGTCTTTATCGACGTACTGGAAAATACCAATTAAACTAGAAAGTCAAAGACATATACAAGAACCAAACACTGACAGCTGCCCTCTGAGCCCACATCAATACATATCACGACAAATACAAACATCTTCAGTTGCCGACTAAAATCCGTATAAGATGCACAAAATATAGTAGCTTTTCCTGTAAGCTTTCTTATGCCAGAACAAAACATCGCATGACCTTGAAACCAAAATTTCGAGGATGCATCCCTGATCACCTTAAGGTACTTTTGCATCTTCATGGGTGCAGTTCCTTAAGCTACTATTCCTACAATGAATTATTTCCTAGATGTACTAAATGAGTAATCAACCTTAGAGCAAAGTTTGTGCTCTGTTGAATTTTGGACCAAGTTCTTTTTCTGACATACAGCAGATAATCAAAAGTATGCCAAAGGCACAAGCAGAAGGGTTACATACTATGACCATGTGCATCAACCAAATACCCAAAGTGCAAGTGCGACCATGTAGGAGTATAATACTCTTATGACATGTAAAGGCATGACCGGAAAAGATGGCAAAAAATGATCACAGGCAATACTAGCATTCCACATTGTCAAAATCAGCAAGATAGAGTTAAGATAAGAGTCTTACTCTATCAGAGATAATTGGAACCAGTCTGCCAAATGTCAAGGGTACAATTGCCAGTCTACCAACGTACTTAGAGTAACGCTCATCCTGCATGACCATAAGCATTACAGGTAATCAAAGTAGTGATAAAAAAGTAACAAGAAAATAATAGCGGCAGCTGACTCTGCAAATTTTGAAAAATGAGACCAAAAAAAGAGTCTGGTCTCTGGTAGTTTGCACAATGGAATGTTTGATTGTCTAGGTAAAATAGTTAGCTGATCTCAGTACTAGACACTCATCATTGCAATATATGTACACATTTATACTATAAATTGGTTTTTTGACTAAAGAACAACAAATCTATGCTTTATATTGTTATGGCATACCATTTAAAAATGCAAGCCAAAACTTCATTGTGCAACCAAGTTATCCTCTTACCTCAGGATGAACAGCAATTGCAGTGTCACCAAATAATGTCTCTGGACGAGTGGTTGCTATTGTCATAAAATCATTCCTATGGAACAAAAACAACATATAAATTAAATAACGGCAAGGCCATAGCAAATACACAATTCACATAATATGTTATTTAAAGCTACCATCCGAAGATGTGAATCCAAGTATCAAAGATATTATATGCATAACTTTTATTACAGGCACCGTGACAATAGATAACCAATAAGAAAGAAGCTGAGTATATACTATTAATTAAGGATTACCTTAGGGTTCAGTAATTAAATGACAAGATAAAAACCATTTCTGCGCTAGAACTAAGACACTAAAGCCATGTTACAAGATAAAGCAATTCAAGGGCTAATAAGAATCAGCATGCCAACTATAAACTTTATACAATTGGTAGATAAATTTTCCTGTCTTTACCAAAACCACCAAAGAAGTAACCAATTAAAATCTCTTAACTATGAAGGTTAGGGTACTAGTAAATTACCGTGAACCACCTGCAATAGCATATTTGATATAATACAAAGTGCCAGGCTCTTCAGAGTATTCAACTTCCTGAAATGCATACAAATATGCACATCATGTCTCAAGCTGTGTTATCAGACTTGATGCAATAAACATAATCAAAATATTTATCGAACTCTAGAAAAGAAACAGCTCTAACTTTCAGACATGCATTTTCCCCACCCAACAAGAATTAAAAAAAATAAAAAATCTAATTTTACCCCTGATGCAGGAAGTCAAAAAAAATTATCTTTAAGCTTAGAAACATGACTTCCCGATTTATAAAGATTCTGAAACCAGATTGTTGTTTACCATTAGAATATCCACTTGCAGAATAAGTACATGTAGTTAACACATAGAAGCAAGTATATATATTATCCTAAAACAATATGTTCATGTACCAAGTCAGAGACCGCAGTTTGCAAGCTCGGGGACCAATTGACCATGTAAGATCCTGCGGAAAAAAAAAAGATTATAACGAGTAGATCGAACAAGCAAAAACTTAAAAAGTTTTCCGAAAAAAGAAACAATGCCATGTTAACCCTGTATTCTCCAAATGTAAGAAATGTTGAAAGCCAAACTACTTCAATACATGAAGCTAGAAATTTCAGAATAAATTAAGTTACTGGCAATAGATTAAGTGACTGGCAATAGAACAGACAGCAAGGAAACAAGCGCTGCAAAGTATGCTGAACTGTTACAGCACGATCATATATGACTCGCATAATACGAACAAAACCTATTAACTACTTGCAATACACCACACATAAAGGAAACACATTGTAAAGTAGTAGTAAAACTAAATAAATAGTAGGTGTAGGATATTAGATGTAAAAGCCCCTTGTAAACTAAATCACAGCAATCATCTTGAAATAAACCTTATGCAACAACGAGGGATATACATAATTTGTAACTAACAGTTTCACTTTCAAAGCATTCCAAACTTAAGTAGATACAGAGTGAAAGGAGGACGATATTTAAACAACCTGTAAAGGACCCAAAGCACCATATAACAGTATTGCAACTATCATCCTTACAGGTTAAGTAGCATTTTAACTTGGTATCTGCCAAACACAGATGCCTTTAGAAGTAGAGTAATGGTGTAAGCATGATGCCACCTGATCTCCTGTAAAATCCTTCAGTGTTTCAACAGGTGTACCTAGCAACCTAAAGAAGACTTCCGAAAAGTTTCTATTTTTCCGCTTTACTTAATAGTGACAAAGTCACAATGGAAATTATCCCTGAACCCCTTAATCGCCTAAAAATGCTACATCTTTGACGCCAGAATGCATCTTGCTAGAGGTTCAAAGTAATCTCTCAATTGCAGCAAATTCTTTGAATCCTCTGTTCAAGAATAGTTCAGGGGTGTAGCTGCCAAACTTTTTGAGCCAAAAAATTAACAAGAAAAATCAAAATACCAAAAGAAGGGGGCATAAGTTGCTCAAAGAATAGCTAACAGCCAATTTACTCCACGTAATAACAATACAACAATTATATTGGAGTATTATTGGACTAGAGATAGGCTCTGCGTACCTTGGTAAATAAGTCCTTTCTCATGAAGCCTAACAAATGCCTCAACTACCGCACCTGCAAGTATAGATCTAGACAAATTCAGAAGAAAGGAAAAATTATATGTATTTCAGAATTTCGGTAAGTGTTCCGAAGCAACATAAGCAATAACATATATAAAATATAATTAATAATCAAAGTAGATTTAGAAGACAAAAATATAACATTTTAACCTACTCAGAAAATTAAGCCAATTTAACGACATAAGTACTACAACTTTTCATCTGCACAGATACATAGATAACTGTCTTACGACTTAGCTGCTCATCGAGGGTGAAATGTTCCCTACTCCAATCACAAGATGCCCCCAATCTCCTTATTTGATTAGTGATTGTTCCCCCATACCTGAAAGACAAGAAATATTTTTCTGAAAATTGGAGTTAAACAGAAAGGCAGGAGAAAATAATCAATTTTAACTCATCAAGCTTCAGATGACAGACTTACTTCTCTTTCCACTCCCAAACTCTCTTTGTGAATTCCTCCCTACTTAGCTCAGTCCTTTTGATTCCTTCTGATGCAAGCATTCTTTCCACAACCAACTAAATACAAGAGAGCAAATACTCATTTTATTGCACACAGTAGGTGATAAGAGAATATTAAGAAATGTTTCACATCAAAGAAGAGAATAAATTAGTGAATGTTAAACCACAAGCTGAGAAATGAATTCCATATTTCAGCAGTCAACATCTATATAATAAAACCCTATCATAGAAACTGAAACTTAAAGCATATAGACAAATAAGATAGGAAAACCGAAAAACAAAGTCAGGCCAAAGACAACCAATTCCATACTTCAAGTTAAAACCACGTCTTTGGGATGTTCACAAAACTTAACCTGAGTTGCAATACCAGCATGATCAGTTCCAGGAACCCAAAGTGCAGGCCTTCCTTTCATCCGGAAGTACCTCACCATTATATCCTAATAAAAGAAAAACAAGCTAAGAAAATAGTTGTAATCAAAACTAACATCAGGCATCAAATTGAGAATATAAATAGGGCTTCACTAAACTACCATGGCAATATCAAGGAAACAACCCCATTTGGGCTTGGTACTGCGTAAAATATCAGATATTACCTATTGACATCCATAAGCTTCATCTTCAACAAAAGAGAAAAGAAACATGTGCATGACAACAGGAATTGTAATCTCTATATTAAGCAAAATGCATATAGAAGAACGAAGTAGCAAAGATATATCTCATACTTTATCATGATGACTCCATCATATATCTATAAAATGACTTCTACATTTACAGTAATATGTATGCAGACCCCTCAATTATAGGCCATTTTGAAACAGATCCTTCAACTTCGCTTTTTTTTTTAATCAACACCCTCCCTCTAGGCTCTACTTTTAATTGTTTTGATTTGAGATAGCTTTCCTAGATTGAATGGGCAGTTCAGAAAATTTAGTAGTTCTGATAGCTATTAGCCATTGACAATTAGGGAAAAAAAATTGCAATTTGACTAGAAACAAAAAATTATTCAGAACTATTAATTTTATAGAATCACCATTTAGTTCAATAAAATACCCAAATTAATTGATGAAAATACCTTAAATCAAAAAATTCAAAAGGTGAGGGGACATCAATAAAGAGGAAACTAGTTGAGGGGTCTATTTCACAATGTACTACAATTGTTGGAATCTCCATAGATTTTCACCCAACAATAATAAATGCTAACTGGAAAATGGTCAACCAACATGGAAAAAATCTTGAGCTAAATCAATTAAAGCCCCATCATGTCTCACTCAATGAAACTAGCTCAAATATAGTATTTCTCTACCTCGAGGGTAACAAACATTGCATGCCCCATATGCAGTGATCCAGTAACATTTGGAGGTGGCATTGGAATCACAAAAGGATCTCCTCCACGATCAAAGCTAGGCTTGAAAAAACCTTGAGACTCCCACCTAAAAGGGGCATCTATAATCATGAAATAACGTATGCCAATCAAAGAATAGCTGCAATTAACCATCCAATATTTAAAAAAGAAATCATCAAACATAACATGTATTTGGAGAGAGAGAGAGAGAGGTAACCAAATGGGGCAAATTTGTTGTAAAAATCTAGGAACCAATTGGCTGCATGTCGTGTAATAGCGATTGAAACAACATAATGAGGATCTGATAATTTACAGGTACATGCAGTCATTCAAGCATTTTGCAAGCAAAGAAAACAAATGCACATACAATGTATGCAAACATAAGCGCACATAATCATATATATCTGAATTTCTCACAGATACACATACAAATTTGTATGTATTGCAGGATTCAAAAAGAGAAAGAAGTTATCACCCCACCCAAGTGATGTGTCGAAAACAATATGATATATGCCTATCTCCAACTATAGGAATATCCTGGTAACAGAGAAAAGAGCAAAACTCCTAACTTGAATTCGGTTTACAATGTATCAGTTGCACCGGTTCTTTGTCCAAATTAAAGCTAGATCGGTCCTCAAGCACCCAATTTTGTACAATGTGGTCCTCAAACTTTAGTTTTAAGGATCAAGAATCCAAGTTTTAAACTTCTTTTCTACCTGTTGCTTGAAATTTATATAAATCCAAAAAAAAATTCAAATCAGAAAACAGTGTGAAAGGACGTGAAACAAATCCAAGAAAGATCCAGTAACTAATTACCACTTATATATCCGCTCCTCCGATCCAAAATCGAACGACTTCGCTATCTCTGGAGAGGTGAACACTTCATTCTCCGACGCCATAACTGATCAAAATAAGAAAAATGTTAACAAAAACTATCTTAAAAAGATGATCATAAACAACGATTAATTACACAAGTGCCTGAGAAGAGATGGAGACGACGATGATTCCAGCGCGGAGGCGGTGCCCTAATTCGACGAGCTCGTGGGGAGAACAAGAGCGGATTTAATCTACACATGGAGCGAGATGAGAGGAGAGATGATGGACCGGCGAGCGCCATTAGCTAGGGTTTCTTGGGTTTTTGGAGATAAACCCTAGGTTGGTGAAAATGGGAGGGTTTATTGTCGTGGAATGGGAGGAACGATGAGGCGAGAGTGGATGGGAACGTTCTCTGGATAAGGGACAAAATTGGGCTCGGATTTGTGGGCATATATATTTATAGAAGCCCAAGAATGTTAAAGGCAAAGAGGTTGCTTAGGCCCCGTTCGGCCCAAATTTAATTGGCCCGGTCTAAACCTGGGCCGGTTCGTTGGCCTTTCTATGATTTGCCAGTACGCGGGTCTAGGGGTGCAAACGAGCGGAACACGAGCGAACGCGGCTTTGCTCGAATTCGGCTTGTATTAGATTCGAGCCGAATTCGAGTTGGCTCGAATTAATTTCGAGCCAGAATAAGGCATGTTCGAGTTCGGCTCGAAATTTAAATCGAGCCGAATTCGAGCGGCTCGAAATAGTTTCTTTTTTTTTAAGCTAATTTCAAGCCATGTTCGAATTTGTCTCGGAATTGTTCGATTTCAAGCCGGCTCGTTTATAGCTCGAAATTCTATGTGGAGTTGGGTCCGTGCCTATACGGTACATAGAGAATGCATTAAAAGGTGTATTTAAATTAAAATATTTAATAAAAAAATTAATATATATTATTAATAATATTAATTTTTTATATTTTATATTTTTAATTTTATATATATATATATATATATATATATATATATATATATATATATTCGAACTATTTCGAGCCGAACACGAACGAGCAGAGGCCTGCTCGTTCTCGGATTGAAATTATTTTTGATCGAAAAAATTCAGCTCGTTTTATATTTGAAATTAATTTCAAACGAGCCATTTTCGAGCCTATTTCGAATCGAACATGAGCTGGCTCGCGAGCGGAGAGCTAGACTTGCAGCCCTACGCGGGTCACAACGTGGAGAGCTGATCTTTTCCTTTTATTAAGGTTCAAGAGTACTTATATACAGAATTAGAATATTATATTATCGATAGTACCAAGCGCTTGATGCTATTAAATTTTCAGTCCTTAAATAAAAGGATCTGCGATTAGGATGATAGTGGTCCCCTAAGGTTGAGTGGGTGGTTAGTTGAATAGTATGATCTAACGGATGGAAATGATTAGAGGGGTAGATTTAACGACAAAAAACTCGATAGCACAAAGCGTTTGGTACTATCGATAGTATAGTAGCCGGACTCTACTTATACATGTTACATTTAGATGCGCGTAAATGCGCCCTCAGAGTAATGCTCCAAGTACCCATTACGCATGTCACAAAATGTCGTCAATGCATTAGCGCATTTAACATGAGGTGGACTAAATTGTGCTATATCACATATTTTTTTCACGGCAATGGCGATTTTTAAGAAATCCTTTGAAGATACTTGGTAGTAGCGCTAACTTGATGATTAATACTCAGATAAAAGTATGAGCTCTTTCCATGACTTGAACCTTGTATGCAGTTTCTTAATAGTTAATGTTTTGCAAGTGTAAGCCTGGTGAGAGTAGATAAGCTATTCTTAAAAAATAGTATTAATCTAAAGATTAATAGTACTCAAAGGAATGAATCTAAAGGTGAAAATATTAGAAGTAAAAAAAAAATTTAATACTACCGACCGTCCCTACCGCAAGTGGCAAAGAGTTTGGTGGTTGATATTCGAGGTCTCGAGTTCGAATCCTAATTGATTCACATTTCTAGCTAAGTTTATTTCTATAAAAAATAAACGAAGCGGGTAGCGTGCTCTCAAAAAAAAAAAATAATAATACTTCTGTAAATATTCCAGCTCACCCATACTAAATCAGAGATAACAAAGTGTAATAATGTAATAAAAAAAATGTAATGCTTGCGTCACGGAAAGCTATTAATTAAATATTTTTTTTCTTAAATAGAAAAGGAAGGAGCAGAAGAAACGTAAGGAATGCCAAGCCCACGTCATACGCCAATCATGCCGAACTGCCTAAGTGGCCGGCTCCGTCGTCATCCGTTTCGTCCGTTTCCGACGCAACATTCCAAGTAGAAACCACATCAGCACCCATACAAGGAACACCATACCAAACACAACGTCACCCTCCACATCACTCCATCCTATAAACCCTAACCCTAACCCTAAATCCACCGAGTTATCCCCATGGCCACCGACGACGACGACTCCTCCCCCGCTCCCCGCGTGGTCGAGGAGTGCCGCGGCGTGCTCCGCGTGTACAGCGACGGGTCGATCTCCCGCTCCCCGGGCCCCAGCTTCCCCGTCCCCGTCCGCGACGACGGCTCCGTGGAGTGGCGCGACGCCCTCTTCGACCCCGCCCACGGCCTCCACCTCCGCCTCTACAAGCCCCGCCGCCGCCCTGCGGGGGCCAAGCTCCCCGTCTTCTTCTACTTCCACGGCGGCGGCTTCTGCATCGGCTCCCGCGCCTGGCCCAACTGCCAGAACTACTGCCTCCGCCTCGCCGCCGACCTCGGCGCCCTCGTCGTCGCCCCCGACTACCGCCTCGCCCCCGAAAACCCCCTCCCCGCCGCCCTCCTCGACGCCGCCGCCGCCCTCGCCTGGCTCCGCTCCTCCTCCGCCGCCGACGACCCCTGGCTCGCCTCCTCCGGCGCCGACCTCGCCCGCGTCGTCGTCTCCGGCGACTCCGCCGGCGGGAACATCGCCCACCACCTCGCCGTCCGGTACGGCTCCCCCGCCGCCCGCGCCGAGCTGAGCCCGGTCCGCGTCGTCGGCTACGTGCTCCTCATGCCCTTCTTCGGCGGGGCCGAGCCGACCCGGTCCGAGTCCGAGTGCCCGGCCGACGCGTTCCTGAACCGGGACCTGAACGACCGCTACTGGCGCCTCGCGCTCCCGGCCGGGTCCGGTTTGGACCACCCGACGGTGAACCCGTTCGGGCCGGAGAGCCCGAGCCTCGAGCCGGTCGAGTTCGAGCCCGTGTTGGTCGTGGTCGGGGGGAAGGATTTGTTGAGGGACCGGGCCGCGGACTACGCGACCCGGCTGCGCCGGATGGGGAAGCCGGTCGAGCTCGTCGCGTTCGAGGGGCAGCAGCACGGGTTCTTCACCATCGACCCCTGGTCCGAACCGTCCGACGAGCTCATGCGGAAGCTCAAGCGGTTCGTCGACGAGTGTTGCGCCCGGTCCAGCTGACCGGGGGTACTCATTTGGAACAGATACTGGCGAACGTCACCTGCCGTTCTATCCTACCATTAAAATATTAGAGCGCATATTATAATTCGTGTGTAAAAAAATTCTGTGCATGAAATAATCGAACGCTATATACGACGCTGCGCAGATCTGAGCAATCCAATGAATCTAGCATTGGATGCTCATAACTTCATATGAATGTCGCGAGAACCTATGCAATCTTAAGTTTCTTAAAGTCAAGTGGATTCTTAGGCTTTGGTTCCAATTTAACAACTAGACCATAAGCTGAGCTCATTGCATGAGAAGAATAAAGACCCTAATAGTTATCAATCACATATGTGATTCGAATCGAAACCGTCACATTTGGACCTTAAAAAATAGAAACCTAACTAAAAAAAGAATAAACGAAGCAAGTAGTATGTTATCTTTCTCTCTTAGTTCATCAAGTTCATATAGATCCTAGCCTTTTACCTGATTCAATTCATTCACACAAAAAATATTGCATTACCTTAGTTTATTCTTCTTCTTAGTATCTAGTATCACAAACTACTCTTTCGATTCCTATCCTCCCATAAAGTACATCTTTCATAATTTACAAATTAGCTTTGATGGTCCAGATTAAAAATACTAAGTTAGATAAAGGGTTTCTAAACCCCCTTCTTAAAATATCTCCTATGTGGTTTTTCTTATTAAATTTTCTCTTATTATTTAAGTACACATACAGATGCTCTCTTTAGTCCTTTACAGTGGAGAGTCCAAATTAAAGGCTTAAAGCCACGGTTTCTTTGAAGGACAGACAAGTGGGCTCAGGCCATTTACTTCGATTTATGGAGGGATTTAGATTATTTGCTCCATGATTGCTTTGTTGGGTCCCTATTTTATCTTAAATATTTCTTTTTTGAACGAATAACTTAAAGATTTTTAGTTAGGTAGCTTAAGTAATCCACCTTGGAAAATAATATCACTATCAATTGTTACTAGTACTTAAAAAACAAAAACAAAAAAAAAGCCAAATTGCACGTTTGGTCCTCAAACTATTAGTCAGTTGACACTTTGGCCTTCAAACTTTAATTTATTGTAATTTCTAGTTCGAACTTTTAAAATTATTATAATTAAATTACACAACCTACATTAATTGGTTAAATATTGACAAATTATTAATATAAAACTGATTTGAAAGTATTGTAATTGATGATGCGTTAATAATTAAAATGTTGCTCGCTTTTACATCAATGATGCGTCAAAATTTAGTCAAACTAAATTAGGTTGTGGAACTTGATTGTAGTAATTTTGAGAGTTCGAACTAGAAATTATAATAGATTAAAACTTGAGGACCAATTCCAGAGGACCAAACATGCAATTTACCCACAAAAAGAAAAAAGGAAAAAAGAAGATGTTGCCAACAATGAAAGAAAAGTTAAATAAGTAGTTAAGGCATGTGTATCAGCTCACCTAATGGTTTTTTTTTTTTACCTTTTTCTCTCTCTACTTTAGTTTTTCAAGCTTTCATTTTTGTATGCATATTTGGAAAACCCACTTTTTTGCCTACACATTCCTGCAAAATCCGAGTTTCTTAACCCTCTTAAAAAGTCATTTCTTTTTAATTACAAACATATTACCATTTAGTCCTATTTGTATTCAAATTAACTCCTGTTCACTTCACTCAAGGTAAGAACATTATTTTAAGATATTACAGCTCCTAGTTGGTATAAATATAAAACCTATTCTCTCTCTAAAAAGATGTATTTTTTTTTTATATATATAATCCAGAGTAGCTTAGAATGATTCAAACACCTTAAATACTATACCTTTTTTCAAATAAATATTATATTACTATAGTAAAAAATTCTGAATAAATTTCAAGCCTTAGAAAGATCATTTTTATGGTAATAAAGAACCCACTATGTGGCAAAGGACAATTATCTCCGAGAGAACAAGCTCCAGTGTATATAATCCACCTGTGTCACCCTTTATAATTAATTCCATACGCAGGAGAGTATTATTTTCCACTGTACGTACTAGTAGATAAAGACACGGTCAAGCTTAATTATGCAGTTTAGGTGAGCTCAATAAATTCTAAACAGTAACCTGAGGCGGAGTTTTTGAGCTTGATAAAGGTAACAAATCATATGCATTAGATATTTTTATATTACATATATATATATATATATATATATATATATATATATATATATATATATATATATATAACAAATATTTTCTATGAGCAATTATGATTAATTTGTAAAAAATATTTCATATAAGAACGAACGATTGTGATCAATCTGTTAAAAATTAGCATTCGAACGGTTGTGATCAATTTATTAATAAATATCTCAAATAAAAATAAATGGTTATAATCAATCTGTTAAAAAATAACATTCTTATCCATCTATTTTACATTAAAATTAAAATTTGAGCTTAAATCATGAATTAAATTTAATTTTTCATATCAAATTTGAATTAAGAATTAAAAAAAATTTAATTACAATGAATCAAAATTAACTTTTATTTTAAAATAAATATGAATTAATTTTTTATGCTTTTAGTTTAAAACACATACTTAAATTTTAAATTTATCATAAATCAAAAAATATATAAAAATATTCAATGTATATCAAAAAATATATAGGATATTACAAATATTTTTTTAATAATATAACATATGAATTTATAAAATATAATTTTTATTATAAATTTTTGAATAAATATGATGTACAAATTTATATTAATTTGAAATAAATTAAAATGACAGACGAAATGAAAAAAGCGTATAAAAATTCTTACAATGACAGACGGAATAAAAGAATATTTCCTACGAACGGTCTCAAATAAGAACCAACGATTATGATCAATCTGTTAAAAAATAGCATTCCTATTCATCCATAAATCTAATCGTATTATTAAAAAATATCTCAAATAAAAAGAACGGTTATGATCAATATGTTAAAAAAATAGCATTCATATCTATCTATTTTACATTAAACCTAAAATTTGAATTTAAATCATGAATTTAATTTAATTTTTTATATCAAATTTAAATTAACAATTAAATTTTTTTAATTATAGTGGATGAAATAAATTTTAAAATTTTAAAATAAATGTGAATTAAATTTTGATGCTTTTAGTTTAAAACGCATACTTAAATTTCAGATTCATCAGAAAAAAAAAAAAAATACGAATATTCAATTTATATAAAAAAAAAGTAAGTATAGAATATTACAAAATATTTTCTAATAAAATATAACATATGAATTTATAAAATATAATCTTTATTACAAATTTTTGAATAAATATGATGTACAAATTTATATTGATTTGAAATAAATTAAAATAATTGTTACGTGCATTTGCACGTACACTAACTAGTATATATATAAACGTATAGAAATAACAGACAGAATCAAAAAGGAATAAAAAAATATTCTCTACGAACGGTTATGATTAATTTACTAAAAAATATTTCAAATAAGAACGAACGGTTATGATTAATTCGTTAAAAAATAGCATTTATATTCATCTATAAATTCAATTATACAAACGGTTATAATCAATTTGCTAAATTCATATGATATTTTTATATTATATATATATATATATATATATATATATATATATATATATATATTTTAGACAACAAATTGTTTGGGAAAAGAGGTATTTATTTATGTCAAATCCACGAGTACTATAAAATAGGACTCTGCAATAAATTAGAGTACTAATAGTTAGCTGTGTATGATCTCATCCCACACGGCCACACCCTTTTCCCTTCATTTAAACAAAAATTTTTTTGATTTGTTCACTTTTTAAAATGGAGCTTTTGGAGAAATCATCAACGTGATCTCCCCTCCGAAGAAGCATTAAGTCTTCTTTTTTCTTTCTTTTTTTTTGTAACTAAGACGATTTTTTAACAGTGGGCAGTTTAAATAAAAGATATAATTGTAATAAAAATAATAGTGAAAAAGGTAAAAAGTAAAAAAAAAAATGTATATCTTTTGCTAAAATTTTGTTATCTAGGTGGCTTGTCCCTCTAAAATGACTATTTTTGTATTCTATTGTATTTAAAAACAGGGTCAAAAGGGTCCTTCCATAGGAAAATGTCACC
Organism: Puya raimondii; assembly: GCA_016920855.1. Taxonomy (NCBI): domain Eukaryota; kingdom Viridiplantae; phylum Streptophyta; class Magnoliopsida; order Poales; family Bromeliaceae; genus Puya; species Puya raimondii. The sequence goes on along the minus strand of JABWPP010000050.1, from coordinate 49,119,323 downwards.
TTCTTCTAAAGCTATTAGAGATCAAATTATAATATATTAAAAATGTCACCTTCTTCTATAGTGCTTAAATAATAATTTTTTAAGGACTAGCTCACAATTTTCACTCCATTGGCGCCAAGTAATTTTCAATTCCTGAAATTGCCAAACATCAAAGTATTTAAATGAGTGGGGCAGAAATAAAATAGCGACGGCAATATCAGGATAGTATGAGGACTATATGTAGATTTTACCCGACCCATACTGAGAAAAGTGGGGTTGAGATCAAGTAGTTATTCTGAATGTGACCGACCGTCCCTAGCGCAAGTGGCAAAGGGCTTGGTGGTTGGTACCCGATGTGCCGAGTTCGAATCCTAGTTGATTCACATTTCAAGCTAAGTTTATTTCTAAAAAAAATAAACAAAGCGGGTAGCGTGCTACCTTTCTCTCAAAAAAAAAAAAAAAAAGAAAAAAAGAAAAAAAAAAGAAGTTATTCTGAATGTGAAGTAATACTAAAATGTGTTGAGTTAAAATGTTTCACCCCTAGATCTACTACTATTTGGCATTCAAGCGCTACAAAAATTGAAAGTAAGTGAATAGTGATATTTTTGCTAGTATTCCAACACAATTCATACCAACATACTCATTTTCACTAAAATTAATCAAATTCATTAAATCAGGTAAACTCCTCTCATTGAGTAGTAATTGATGTTAATTAATCTACCAAAGTAAAGTAATCTATCTATCTGTCTGTCAATATCAAACAACATTTTTAATAACGCCACCAACGCTCGAGCGCAGCTTTCCTATAATAGAAATCTACTATGCACAGGGTTGATCCCGTCGCTCATCAGCAGCTAAATGAATCCCTTCATATTGAATTATGCAAATTCATCTTGTGAAGATTCCCCCAATACTTTGCTAAAGCCATAGTTTAATGATTAGTAAGTCCTTTTATAAGCAACACTAATGAAAGGCCTAGAACAACTAATTTGTTCTGCAACTCTATTCTCTATAAACTACCATTCTCGCACTCTATTCTTTATCTTATACCATTTATTCATGCCCAGTTTTAGCCCATCGATGAATCTCATTTTCACCGATTTGGACGCAACCAACGGTCGCAGCGGTTGGTTTCCCGCCACGTAAAAACTCTTAACCCGAATCCAATCCCTTTTTTTTAATAGCCAGAATAATTTAATTTATTACGCCTGGAGAATAATTCCTTTTATTCTTCAGGATTAATTTATCCATTTCCACTACTGTCCCATCCACTTCTTTATTACGTCTGAGCCTTAATAAGAAGTATAACAGCTCAGTTTAATTAATTTTTCTATATAGATCCAAATTGCTAATTTATTCTAAATTACCAAAAAGAGAATAAGAAAAGAGAATAGTGGTAACTGATTTCTATTGAATTAGAGTCGGAATGGCGGCGGCGGAGGCGGCGGCGCTGTGCCCGTGCGCTTGCCCCTTCTGCTGCCACCGCCCACCGGCGTGGCGGCGATCGGTGAAGCGGAAGCTCGATGCGGAGGCGGAGAGCGAGGATGCTGCGGCAGCTGCGGAGACGGCGGAGGAGGAGTTGCGGGAGAAGGTGAGGACGCAGGAGGAGACAATTCAGGAGCTGTGGGGGGAGCTGGAGCAGGAGCAGAGCGCGGCGTCGACGGCGGCGAGCGAGACGATGTCGATGATCCTGCGGCTGCAGCAGGAGAAGGCGGAGCTGGCGATGGATGCGCGGCAGTCGAAGCGGTTCGCCGAGGAGCAGATCCAGCACCTCCACGCCCAGATTCTCGCCCTCGAAGATCTCCTCGCCGACGATTGCGGTGGATGCGACGCGCAGGATCCGATTTCGGAATCGAGAATTGCGAGATTGGAATCCGACTCGATCGGAGACGACGATGATGATGATGATGCGACGGCGAGAGCGTTGGAGTTGGAGGAGGCGACGGAGAGGATGCGGCGGCTGGAGCGGGAGGAGGCGGAGGCGGAGGCGGAGGCGGAGGCGGAGGCGGAGGCGGAGGCGGAGGCGGAGGCGGAGGCGGAGGCGGAGGCGGAGGCGGAGGCGGAGGCGGAGGCGGAGGCGCGCCACTTCAGGAGCTTCGCGAAGGATCTCGAGGAGGAGCTCGCGCGGCGGGAGCTCGCCATTGAAACCTACCGCGACCTCCTCCGACGCCACCGCATCCCCCTCGACGGCGAGGATGACGATGATGGCCCCGTCGCCATTGTCGACCATGGCGAATCCGATCGCGAGGAGGAGGAGGACGACGACGACGACGATCGCCGTGGATCGGGAGAGCCGCGCGAGCCCTACCCCCTCGTCGAGTCCCCCCGATCGCCGTCGGAGCCGATCAATGCGGAGGAGGTACCCTCGCGCGCCGCGGAGTTCCCGACCCCCTCGGATGGCGACGGGAAATGGGACGACGACGGCGGCGATAGGGTTTACACCATCGACGCGATTAGGGTTTCAGGGGAGGGGGGGAGGGCGGAGGTGAGGAAGCTGAGCGCGAGAGTGGAGGCGTTGGAGGCGGAAGGGGAGGCGATGAGGCGGGCGATGGTGGGGATGGGGGCGGAGATGGCGCGGCTCGCGCTGGTGCGGGAGATCGCGCAGCGCCTCTGCAAGGAGGTCGCCATGGAGAGGATGAGCATGGTCACCAAGCGGAGGAGATCGCCCGTGGAGACCTTCTCCATTATCGCCATTTTTAAGGTAATTTTTTTTGGACTTTTCTTTCAACAAATTAATGATCTTTACTTCGATTAAGATTACCTCTGTTGTTTGCTTAGTTGATTTGGGTAGAGTTTTGATTTTTTTTTTTTTTTTTATGCTTGTTTTGTGGCATATAATGAAATTTTTGCTTGGTGTAGATTGTAGCCCAAATTTAGAAAGTTGATATTGTTTTTTATGAACAAGGTCTATAGATATGCATTTTAGCTATAGATTAGAGATTGCTTAGTAGAAAATATCACAAGTATTTATCTACAAGCGCCAATCACATGATATGATCGCACTAGCAGATTTGGTTGAATATGTGAGTGATAGGATGAAATTTTCTCCGCTCAAAAAATCTGAAACATTAGGAGATAATCTAGTATTGATATAAGAATGTGTGTTAGTGATTAGAGTAGTATCATGTGAAAATTACTAAACTGTCTTGTGTTGTTTTGTTTAGGACTTAATTCATATGGTCTTTATTGCTCTCCTAATATGTTCTCCTCAGCATAATTCTGATTTTGTTGTGATTGGCTTGGTTTGCGACTGTTGGGAATTGTTGATCAACTTACATTTAGTTACTAGTTTATTTGCACTAGAAATACTGTAGCTAATTTTAAGATTTGCACTAGCTAATTTTAGTTACTAGTTTATTTGCACTAGAAACACTGGCTACGAGAGGGGGATGCAAACACTAAATTTTTTCATTTCATAGCTAATGGGAGAAAACGAGCAAACGAGATTGGTACAATTATCGACGACAATATAATCTACCGAGCTGAAGACGATAAGAAGTACTATTTCTTCCAAAAATTTAAGGAGTTTTTCACCCCTGCCGAGAAGGCCCCGTTAAACTTTGGGGACTAGAGGGGACTTTTCAACTCAAATCGCTTATCCAACCACAATCTTAATCTGCTAACTATTCTGTTTAGTCTAAACGAAATTAAGGTAGCAGTTTTCTAACTCGGGAGAGATAAGGCACCTGGACCGGACGGTTTTCCATTGAGCTTCTACCAAACCTTTTGGGAGACCATAAAGAAGGATATGTTGAACATATTTCAGGAGATGTTCGAAGGGAGAATGTCTACTGCACCCATAGATTATGCCTTCATCTGCCTCGTCCATAAGAAAGAAGGGGCTACACGGGCAAGCGATTTCCGACCAATTAGCCTTCTAAACGGGATCCAGAAGATTCTCTCCAAGGTTCTGGCCAATCTATTATAGATGGTCATGAATGATCTGATCTCACCCTCCCAATCGGCTTTCCTGAAGGGGAGACATATCGCAGATGCATTTGTTGCAGCGCGCGAGCTTTTAGGATGGGGAAGTAAGAAGGCAATCGAAGGAGTTGGCGTGAAAGTGGACTTCGAAAAAGCCTATGATAGGATCTACTGGCCTTTCCTCTTTAGAATTTTAGAATGGTGGGGGTTTGATGAAAAGTGGTGCGAATGGATTAAACTACGTGTGTGCAATGCAAAAGTGGCAGTCTTAGTTAACGGAGTGCCCACCAATTGGATAAAGACGAAGAGAGGTGTTAGGCAGGGTGATCCACTGTCCCCCTTTCTATTTTTATTGGTAGCTGAGTGTCTCGCCCGCATGACGAACGAAGCTATTGCAAATAATCTTTTCAAAGGACTCGGACCCTCTGAGGGGAGCAAGATTGCTCTTATCCAATTCGCTGACGACACGTTTGTCTTTTGTGAGGCTAGGAAAAGATATATGAAAAATCTTAAGCATTTATGGAACCTTTTCGAATGGGCATCCGGAATGAAAGTCAACAGGGAGAAGACATAACTCTACTACTTGGGCCAGGTAGAGGGTAAAGCAACGAGACTTGCCAACCTACTCGGTAGTAGAGTGGGAACTCTCCCTACTAAGTACTTAGGTCTACCGCTGTCGGTCAGACCCCCCTCTAAAGAGGATTGGGGAGGGGTTATCCTTAAAATTCGAAGAAAAATTGATGGGTGGCAGGCAAAACTACTTTCACGAGGAGGTAGACTCATTTTAGTGAACGTTGTGATAACCAACATTCCTTTGTACTTTTGGTCCGTGTTCAAGGCGCCCAAGTGGGTGATCAAGCGCATCGAGTCACTTCGGAGAGATTTTTTATGGAAGGAAAGTACCGACTCTCCAGGGAGAGGATGTCTGATAGCGTGGAAGAACATATGTAGGCACAAGAAAGAAGGCGGGCTCGGCGTTTTGGACTTAGACACGATGAACCAAGCATTACTCGCAAAATGGTGGTGGAAATTCCACACAGATCCGCACCTTCAGTGGAACAAGATCATCCATGCCTTATATTATCAAAGAAGGAAACTGTTGAAGGAAGGAAGAACTTTTAAACCTTCCTCAAATTGGTGGAAGGATGTCCTAAGTCTTCGTGACATCTTCCGATGGGGAACGTATTATAAACTCGGGAATGGTAGAATAATAGATTTTTGGTCGGATCGATGGTGTGGGGAAGTCGCAATGCAGACGATTTTTTCGGATGTGTACGAGACAGCAGCAAATAAAAACTTGAAAATTTGCGACTGCTTAACGAGTGACGGGTGGAAGTGGGACATGATCCTAAGAGGTGTCGGGGCAAACGGAGACGGAATAGAACTGAGCTCTTCAGCACTAAAAGCTAAGGTATCCGAGTTTAAATGGGAGGAAAGACTAGACATTTTGCTTTGGAGGTGGAGCCCAGACGGTCGATTTTCAATGAAATCAACCTATTCCATGCTGAATGACGGAGGTACGAGGGACAATAGAGCCAACAAAATTTGGCGACTCGCAATACCCATGAAAGTAAAAGTGTTTTGTTGGCTCGTTCTTAAAAAAAGGCACCTTACAGCAGATAACTTGAAGAGAAGAGGGTGGACTGGTAACACAATATGTCTATTATGTGGGATTGAGGAGGAGACAGTCGATCACTTATTTGCACAATGCATCTTCACCAGATTCCTAGTGGTGACGATTCTAGAGAGTGTCCAGCCTAGGGACCTGGTAAATGATGTGACGTGGGTATGGGATAGATGGACGACAAGGAATAGACCGCAGACATAGCAAAATAACCTAACCCACTTAATAGCGTGCTGGTGGATAACTTGGGAGACCAGAAATAATGTCATCTTTAGGAAGATACTACCAAACCCAATAAGAGCAGTTTACTTAATCAAGCAGCTCACGACCCTGTGGGGCAAATTCGCCCAGCCAAACAGCATTTGTGGTGTTTTTTTTTTTTTATATATCATTACCGCTATTGACGAGGCCTTTTGTTGCCTCACCCATGTAGCCTAATTCATCGTATCAATGAATGAAGCGGGTAGCTCGCTACCTTTTCCTCAAAAAAAAAAAGAAAAAAGAAAAAAAGATTTGATTCTAAAGTAGTAAAATCACTCACTCCCAAACTTCCATACCATTAGTGTCTTGTGTCGAGTTGATAGAGTGACCTACAATTGTTTCAATTCTGTAAGTTTCTGTGTCCCACTGCATCAGGAAATCACTACTTTCTTTTGCCAGCCAGCTATTGCCTTTTGAGCTATTTGCCATGTCTTCTCTGACTAAAAAGTAATGTTTTGTGATTTGTTATCCCTGCAGTGGATATGTTCTCTGTTCTGTTGGAGGAGGAAAGCTTCTCGAAGCAGGTACATTACTGTCAACCAGTTTTATTCGTGATTCTGCTCTAATCCATGTTTACTAATATAGATGATTTTGATAATTGGAACTGCATCAATTCTATCATCAGATATACACTGGGCTTATCAAATTACAATGTCGGGTTACTGCTACTTTTGGACAAGTCCCCTAGAATGAGCCAGTGGAGAATGCTCTCGAGACCACCAGGGTGATTCGCAGTCTGTCTCGCGACTGCGAAGCTCATTTCCTATTCTTGATTTTTTTTTTTCCTCTGTTTTAAAGCAGTTGTACACTTGTTAAAGTAGTTGTTACAGAAGATGCAGAGCAATTCTGTTTGTGGATTTTGGGGTGAGATCATCTTTGATTTGTAATTTTTCTCTTCTCTTCTCTTCTCTTCTCTCTGTGTTTTTAGTCAGGATTGGAGAAGCTGTTTCTCATGGTTCAGGAGTGAGTTGTATAGACAGACTTGTATAGATGCCAAGATAACACTGATTTGTTGAATCTGAGCTTGACAAAATTAGATTTTGAGTTTGTGTATAAAAAGGTTGTGTTGATTGATATGATTGTGTTATTTTTGTTCTTCTTTTTGTCTTTTTATTTATTTTTTTACTTTTTGTTTACCAGCATGGGTAAATAAGCAAAAGCTAAAAAAGTTGTTATTGTAATCTATTTACTTTTAGAGGAGTATGGTTAGAATACATCAAAAAAATTCTGACTAATAATCCCTTCATAGCCATTAGTCAAACATGATGCCTAGTTGAAATATCCAGAAAAATAAGATTAGAACCAAAGGCAAAGGCAACAAGTAAAACAGGACTGCAGAAAAATTATCACATACAACAACAACAGCTTATATTGTAGAGTCAGGGAAAACTATTACTGATACAAATAAGATGGACAAGGATACAATAAACTCAGAACATTAATCTCTTATTAGGAATTACAAAGCTAAACAAATATAAGGATGGAAAGCCAAAGATATTAAAGCTTTGATTTCCAATAAAAATTTTCTAATTAGAGCCATACAAATGATGAAGTTTCTCCCATATACTGTTCTCATGAAAAAGGTGTTCTCCTACAAAGTTAACAATAGCCAAGAAGTTAATTTCAGTACTCTTCTGGCCTGAAATTTCTTTCTCCAAAAAAGCTCTCCCCACTTTAATTAGGATCTCTACAGATGCCAGATGACTTCTAGGGCATGACGGCACAGTAAATCTCTATTTGCAGATGCTTCTTACATGCTTTGTTCCTAAATTTTATGAATAAACAAAAGGAAAATAGGAACCAAACTTAAAAAAAATGAGTGAGAATTGAAGAAGGATAATGTTAACACACAGAAAACCTTGCTACATAACAACTTTTCAAGATTTACATATCTATAATGTCACAACCATATTGATCAATTGAAAGTTGAAACCATGCTTTGTATACTACACCGGTCAGCTCGACATAATTTAAATTAGTATTTTCAAAATGATGGAACCATATGTTACATCGGTTTCATCTAGCAAAGCAAAACCTAAAGAATTTACACTGATGATGACTAGAAATTACAATGAAAGCCATCACGTAAAGTATTACATCACCTTCAAGTTTATCCGGGTTAGTAAGTACCCCCTGACAGGTTCGTTTTGGTACCATATATAAAAATTATCTACTTCCTTCCGTATTCTGTTCTTCACCAATCAACAGAGACCGCAAATGGATGGCTCATCAAAAACAGTGTCTAAAGAAGCCATAGCAGTAATTTTACCACCCATGAGCGATGAAACCCATTCAGAAAAAAAAAAAAAAAAGTAAAAAGAGAGAGATGAGAACCAACTATTCACACCGGTGACCAGGTGGAACCAAGCAACTGGCCGAGTAAATTTGTTACCTGCAAAGGCAAACGAAATACCCAATATATTGCATTAGATTTATCAGAACATAATTTGTTTACAAATATACCCCGGTAAAATTATCTTTTTATACAAGTATCTATGCAAATTCTAAATTTAGTATATGATCTACACAAACTGAATTTCTTCACACCCTTGTATTCACAAAACTGGTCCTCTTTATGTAATTATTTCCTAGTAGAAAGCCAATTTCTCCCCATAGATTGAATTAAGATAAGGACATTAATGTAAGAAAGTGCATAGAAGAGTATATTTAGAAAATTCAGAATGTAGAGGGGAATATATATAAGTAGATGATTTTGCAGGAATTTAACAGTTTTGTCAGAATGTAGATGGAAGCTTAGGCATTGGCAAAAAGTGTTCAGCATTTTTTACAGAGAGAAAAAGAAATTACTGCAACTGCTTCTACTTACTACATAGTGAAAAGGCGAGCAGATTACGGATATGGTAGTCTGGCAAAGATCTTTACAACAACAAGTTGGAAGTAAATTGACGTCTTGATTAGTAGGAATGCTTAGGTAAGTAATGTAGGTCAAAAGCTCATCTGGTATCTCTCACAAGTCATAGCCACCGAGGTTGAATAATGTTATATTACTGCATTCACTTAATGTCAAACAAATGATAATGAAAGCATGAAACTGACGATTAGGAGCAGATAATACGTGAGATGTAAAAAATTGTAGCATAACAAAGTACGTATTTATCACAACTGTACAAATTAAGACATGATAGGTCCATCGCATGCATATGAAAATAAAACCAGCTGGCCAAGCCAATGAGGCACACCCAAGGCCAGCAATGCACAACGAGCATAGATAAAGATACATTATCTTATAAAAGTTCACATACCTTTCGCTCTGGATCTTGCAAGGACTGGTCGTTCATCGCGTCGTCTATTGTAATCTCTTCATTAATATTGATCGCACCCCTTTGGGCTCCCCTATCAGGGTTTTTCTCGGAGGCCACAATTTCTGCATAAGCCTTTGCTAACACATCTTTTGCTGCTTTGTACACCTCAAGTGAAGCCGCGCCTCTCTCAGCACATCTAATTGCATCATGACAAAGGTCACCATATCGTGAGGTAATTGATTCTTGCCAATCCTGAGGGAGAGAATTGTTTTCATCTGAGCTAATTCCTTCTTTGGCGTTCCCTGCCCACCGTTTCAAGAAGTACTCTCCAGGGAGCACACGTGGATCGACTATTAAGAGGACCCCCAAAATATGGCGGCATAAAATCCCCGAAAATTCAAAATTTTTGCAGCTACAGTTTGCTGTCTTTTTAGCAGAATTATAAGAGACAAAGAATGTATCGAGCGAATCCTCATCTCTTGTAACGCTGAACTTGCCAATAGTGCCATCCTTGATTTTTTGAATGCTATAACCTAAAGACTGAACAAATTCCTCCTGAAATTTACCGAACACAGCTTTTGTATAGATAGATGCCGCTTGTTTTTCTATTAATGAAGCGGTTTTCAAAGTTGGTCTGCTGCAAAGCATATCAAAGTCTGCATTGGCCTCATCCTCGTATCGGCTCGCCATGGCCAAATCAAACTGAGTAAGGAAGATTTTTAATGATGTCTTGGTATTAAAGTGCTTCTTGTAGAAGTCGTTCATGGTTTCTAGCTTCTGCGTTGGGGAAACTTCTGCAAAAAATGTGTCTTTTAGATACAAAGGGATCCACTTCTGACGAATATTAAATAATGCTTGGAGCCACGTATTCTTCCTCAGATCATACTTATCAATTATCGAAGCCCAAGTTGTTTCAAATGATTGAATGGTCTCAGACTCAATTACACATTTTTCCAATTCAGCCCTCAAAGTAGGGTGTGCTGAATACACATGGGCTAATTTCTGCTTGCTTCTACTCAAAATAAGCCACTTGCAAAACCGATGACACGTATTTGGAAACACCTTAGCAATTGCCGCTGCCATTGCCCGATTCTGATCGGAAACTAATGAACACGGAGCCTGACCACCCATTGCAGCTAACCAAGTCTCAAACAACCATATAAAAGAGAACTCGGTCTCATCTACAAGTAAAGCGCACCCAAATATAACAGGTTGGAGGTGATGATTGACTCCAGAGAAAGTGACGAACGGCATCATGTACTTATTTTTCTTGTATGTCGTGTCAAATGTAACGGCATCACCGAAATAGCGGTAAGCCGTTCTAGCCCTTGCATCGGCCCAACAGGCGTTGGTCACGCAACTGTTGTTGTCAACTTGCATTGCATAAAAGAAATTAGGGTTTTCGGCTTGCATCTTCTTGAAGTAGTCAAGCAGGCCCTGCGCATCTCCTCCTTCCCCAAAGGCATTTTGTTGAAAAAGGGTCATCGCATCAGAGGCCACTATAGTGGCCTTATCTGAATTATCAATAAAACCTCGAGCACGAAGATAACCTACTCGACTACAAGTACCTAGATGATGATTATGATTCTTCTCGAGCTTGGAAATAACCCAACGGTCGGAATCCCTAACTACTTCCATCATGGCTTTGCAACCTTCTCTCATTGAGATCCTTTCGCGCTTCCTCGTGCCCTCACCAGAAGTTTTCTTTCTATAAACACCTTCCTTCGAACAAACAAACCTCTTCATAATGAGCACCTCCTCAACTCCTTTGGAACGCCGAGACCGTCCGACTCGAAATGGGAACCCCAAGCGCCTTGCGTACTCATTATAGAAAGTTTTCGCGGCTTCATCAGATTCGAATTCCATACCGACCTCAGGCTCCTTAGCACTGCCAGTGGTTATAGACGCTACTTCTTTTATCTCGGACTGATCGGTTACAGCAATGGTAATATTTGCAGGTTCCCCTTCAGCAGGGGGAGAGCCCGAAAGGACAGTGTTCTCATTCTCGCTGTTGCGAGCGTTGCCGTCCAATGACATAAGGCATTGCACATAGTCGGTTATATAGTCGTCGTTCTCGCTCCTTGCACTCTCCATGGATGAGGAGATTGAAATCTGCGCCATATATATATTTATGTAATTGGCAAGAATTAGCTTTAAAGGGCCAACTTTTCCGACATTATAATAGCTAATCTCAAAGATGCAAAAATCAATATAGGATTTAATGCATTTCTATACTAATAGACAACTTCTATCATCATATTAATCATATTCAATCTCATAGCGACCAAAATCCAAAATAAAGCCACCAATATATAATCCAAACTAACTTATACATGGAATAAAATTCCATGAGGAGCAATGAAGGGCGAAAAGTCGCAATTTTGAACACATTAACACTAATGTTACATAGAAATAACGCTCCCAACATATCAAACATGCCAAAAAAAGCTCCAAATTACTGAAAAGAAGTAAAAGATAGAAGCGTGTAATTGCACGTAGGAGCTACCAAAAGCAACATTATGAGCAACAAATGCCAGCATAAACCCTAATTTGGGCAAAGAAGCTCAAATCCAACGAACAAAAGAAAGATTTTTATCACAAAATCGGCATCAATCGCACGGAGAGTTGCACCCGTAGTATCCTCTCAAAACTTAGCATTGTGAGCAACACAATCACAGCATAAACCCTAACTAGGCCCAAGGAACCTAATCCAAAGAACAAGAACAAACTTTTCATCACAAAATCGGCATCAATCGCACCAATAGCTGCACCCATCGCCTCCGAACACTGTGTCGCCCCTCCACTCCCTCAAATTCCCTCAAAACCCCCAAAATTCGACCTCAAAATCGATCAAATCCTCCTCAAAACTGACCAAATCGCCCAATTCTCCCCGGTAGACGAATTCAAACCCCGAATTGGGAGGGAAAAGGGGGCGGAAAAAGGAGAGGAATAAACAATTAGGGGAGGTGAAGAAGCTTACCGGGGCGTGAGAGGAGATAATAATAATAATAAATAAAAGAGCGAGCTTCGGAGTTGGGGGAGGTGAACGAAACCGCGATCGCTACGTAGAGGGGGAGGGTCGGTGGTGATCGGGGCGCGGTAAGCTCACTGACGGTGACCTGACCCCGGCGGTGAACTACGCTCTCGACGCTGGAAGGGGAGCAAAGTGGGGGGGGAGAGATCGGGGGTGACGTAAGCTCACCGGCGGTGACGAGAACCCACCGCGGAGGCGCGGCGAAGGTCACCGGGAGGTGAGCGGAAATGAAAGAGGGGAGGTGGTGGGGGGGAATCGTGGGGGCGATGCGGCGTCCCCAAAATTATCTTATTCCCACCGCGAATACAGTGATTTATATTTTAATAAAATAATAACAAAAATAATTTATAATATATATATATACATATAGAGAGAGAGAGCAGGGCTACTGTGCTATTAGGAGCAGCAGCCCTTGTGCTCCTACTGTGCTATTTGATGGGTGGTTAGGATGAGAGAGAGAAGAGATATTGGAGAAAAATTTAAGGAGAGAAAAAATTGAGACACCAAATTTCTCCTCAATTTCTCTTCTCTCTCTTCCTAACCATCCATCAAACTTGATGGGTGGTTAGAAACTTAGGAGCACAAGGGCTGCTGTACTCCTAATAGTACAGTAGCACTGCTCTATATATATATATATATATAGAGAGAGAGAGAGAGAAGTTGAGAAGAAATTGGGTGTCTCAATTTTTTCTCTCCTTAAATTTATCTTCAATATATCTTCTCTCTCTCATCCTAACCACCCATCAAATTTGATTGGTGGTTAGAAACTTAGGAGCACAAAGACTGTTGTGCTCCTAATAGCACAGTAGCCCTGCTCTATAGAGTCCGGCTACTATACTCTTATGAGTACGATCGCCTTCGTACTCATAAGTTGTTTTCGATGCTAGAGCTTCCGACTCGACGATCCATATCGTTAAATATGATTTAGAGCATTTGAAAGTTCTAGAAATTAAATTTCATAATTTTTCGATATCATTTACCTTACGATCAAAATATCTCAAAATTGATAATTTTTAACGGCCGGTAGAGAATACTTGTTAGTTTAACGGTGTAAAAAAAATCGGAATTGATAGAATTTTTGATAGAAAATTCTATTCATTATCTAGACAAAGATCAATAACTCCAATCTTAAATTGGAGCATTCGATCCTCTATTTTTAGGAGGTCGTTCGTTTTGACCGTTCATTTTATGCTCACTTGATGGACTTTATTATAATTTTAAAAAATTATGAAATTTATTTTCTAGAAGTTTTAAATGCTTCGGATCATATTTAACGGTATGGATCGTCGATTTGGAAGCTCCATCATCGAAAACAACTTATGAGTACGAAGGTCTCTATACTCATAAGAGTATAGTAGCCCTACTCTATATATATATATATATATATGGGTCCGGCTACTATACTCTTATGAGTATGATCGTATTCGTACTCATAAGTTTTTCTCGATGATGGAGCTTTCGAATCGACGATCCATACCGTTAAATATTATCTAGAGCATTTAAAACTTCTAGAAAATAAATTTCATAATTTTTTGACATCATTTGCTCTATGATCAAAAGATCTCAAAGTAGATAATTTTTAACGGCCGGTATGGAATACTTGCTCGTTTAACGGTGTAAAAGAATCGGAATCTGTTGAATTTTTGATAGAAAATTCTATTTACTATGTAGATAAAGATCAATAACTCGGATCTTAAATTGAAGAATCCGATCATCCATTTTTAGGACGTCGTTCAATTTTGACCGTTCATTTTATGCTCACTTGATGGACTTTATAACGATTTCGAAAAATTACGAAATTTATTTTCTAGAAGTTTTAAATACTCTAGATCATATTTAACGGTGTGGATCGTCGATTCGGAAGCTCCATCATCGAAAACGACTTATGAGTACGAAGGGTCCTATACTCATAAGAGTATAGTAGCCCTACCCTATATATATATATATATATGAGTTAGAATACTATCAGTAGTAAACGGACTTTATTGCTATCAATTTATTTTGATGATGGAGCCTTCAAATCGCTGATCGGCATCATTGAATATGATCTATGCCACTTGAAATATTGAGAAATCAAATTTCAAATCTTTTCTACATCATTGACCTAATAATCAAAAGATGCAAAATTTATAATTTTAATGGTCGATATGAGGCGTTTGCTCATTTAATGGTGTAAATCAATTAAATTTTGGTGAGAAAATTCTTTAAACTATTTTAAACAATATCTGTACTCTTGATCTTGATTATAAGAATCATGTCATCACTTTTTGAAGGATATTTATATTTAGCCTTTCATTTTTGTGTCTACTTAATGCACAAGAAAAAATATTTAAAAAAGCATGAAATTTAACTTTTAGGTACTTTCAGTGGTCTAGATTATGCTCAACGGTATCGATCGTCGATTCGAAAATTCTAACATTGAAAATAAATTGGTAACAACTGAACCTATTTGCTGCCAATAGCATTCTAGCTCAACTCCATATATTTATATATATATAGAGAGAGAGAGAGAGAGAAGTGCTGTTGTGCTATTAGGAGCACATCAGATCTTGTGTTCCTAAATTTCTAACCATCAATCAAAATTGATAGATGATTAGAATTTTTTTCTTTCTTTTTCACTATCTCTCTCAATTTCTTCTCTTTTTGAATTTCTCTCAAATTTCTCTTCTCTCTCTCACCCTTCCCACCACCATCACCTCCACCCCAACCCACCTCTCACCACCATAAAAATAAATTTAAAATACAGTATAAAAATTGATAAAATACGACAATAAAACAGTATTTTTGAAAAAAAAATAATAAAATATAGCAAATGAAAATAATAATTATAGCGTAGTAGAGTTTAATTAAGCATTTTTTTTTTCACAAAGAAGAATTTCTCCGCCTATATCTTGAAACCGAGTAACTTATCCACCTACACTGAGGAAATTTATTTACATTAAAGAGGAACAATTAATCAACCTGAAATTCGCTTATTAATCAACCACAAAACTGAGGCAGTTCAAATGCATGCATGATCAGCTTTATGATCTCTAGTACTACTCTCTAAAACACTTATCTACAAAGTGGAGTCACTGTACTTGAACTATAACAGAGAACAAAACTCCTGAAGCGTTTGAACTGTGTTTGGAGAGTACAAGAAGAGCCCCGGCGATACCGTCGACGGAACCGAATCTCCCGCACCCGAACACTGACCCAGTGTAAGGATCAGAGGATCGCTACCATCGCAACCCGCATCGCAATCTCCTCGCCTCGCTCCGGTCGCAGAAGGAGGGGAGGGATCGGAGGACGACGACTTTCCCGTAAGTCGCTGCACCAGCGCCCTGAACTCGCGCGGCGTGGCGTGGACGATCTTCGGCGTGTGCACGTACAAGACCACCGGAGGAGGGCGCGACTGGAACTGGCCGTTCTGGGGGCGGTGATCGGTCGCCGCGGGCTTCTTTATCTCCCACGAGGTTTTATTTACATTGAGTGTTCGGGGTCTTGGGCCATTGAGCTCTCCCTTAGTTGAAGGCATGTTGTTAATGTTGTTGTTTTGGGGTGTTGACAATGAGATTAATGTATACTACTGATATATATATATATATATATATATATGTATACATGTGTGTGTAAAAAAGGTGGTGAGAAAGTCAACGGTCGTTGGTCAACTGCGGCTTATGGATTTGACGTCATGTGGGATTCGAAATATTTGACTTTGTGGAATTGGCTCGTAGCTTACAGAAACGAGGAAGGTAACGGGTCAAAGGATCAGTGTGGTCAAACATGGGGGAAAAAAAATTAATAATTAAAGGAGTCAAAATTTGTAGGTAATTGTTTAGCTTAAGTGGAATTTACTGGTCATTTAGTACTTTCCTATATATGTAAAACGTTGGAAAGGACAAGCAGCAAGACTAATTAACAAAACACAAATGTTTTTTTTTTTTTTTTAGAGTTTATGGAGCACGTGACTTAACAAAGTTGGGCCAAAAATTTCGTTGAGCTCGCTAAGTTTTATAATCGGTGCGAAATTTTTTAATGATCGTAATTTTTCATTCCGATGCTCGCTTTTAGCGTGCTATCCAAATTAAAATACTTTTCATTATTTATGCCTCAAACGACAAAACCGTTCCGTCCGAGTTTGAGATATAAATTCAACTGTTTAGGCCTTTGTTTATGCATTTTTAAATTATTTTCAGAAAGTTATTTTATTTCTTATTTTTAGTCCGGTTATTTGGTTATTTTTGATCGGTTTAAGTTTAGAGATATATTACAATTTGTTATCTTTAGTCATAGCAACCTACTTGCTTCGCTAATTTTTTTTAGAAATAAACTGAGCTCGTTTTTTTTACCAGATATAAAAAAATATTCATAAAAATTGCTCCTACTATTAATTACTAAACTATATTTTTGTTTCTTTTGTCTTAAAATTTGACATCTTGGTCCTTATTCAAAGGCTTAGTCTCCACATAGTCCTCCTTTGTTGAATAAGAGAGGCTCTCTACATGTAGCCCACGCTATGCAATCACTATAATATTAGTTTAATTTCTTTTTATCTATTTTCATGGTTATTAAAAGTAACTTTTTAAAATAAACTATCAAATTTGAGTTTGATTAAACTAAGAATTAAAAGCTTTATATCTTTTATTTCAACCCCCAAAGGATATGTGTTTGAAAGTAAACCACAAAAAACAAAAAAGAAAAAGAAAAAAAAAGGATTATGCACAAATAATTTAAATTGAGCAATATTAATTCTACAGCTTATTTTGATCTAACTCTCAAACTTAGAAAAATTTTGATTTGATTTTACTATCTCACAATTGAACTTAAAAATATACTTAATTATTAGCTAATAATTAAATGGTGCAATCCAAATGTTAATTTAAATTTACACCATATTTAATTAAAATTTTTGGTTAGAAATGTTTAAAAAAATAAAAATCACAAAGTTTATGCAGGGACGAGAAACTCCAACATAATAGGAAAAGAAAAAATAATTATTATATAGTTTTGGTGCGAATAAGAGTATTTGATTGGATTGCTGCTTCTTCTACTTGTGATTAGAAAAATGTTATGCCTCCCGAATCATATTCTCGAATTACTGAATTATATTTGTAAATCTTATGATAAGCATTTAAATCACATAGATATTATGATTTTAATTTTACGTAATTGTGAGTGAGTACGGCAAAATTCTACATATAACGTTCAGAACAATGCTACCCATATATTCTAATTCATATATAGGTGTAAAGTTTATGCTCATGGACCTCTTATGGCTCTTATTAACTTACTTATCTTATCAATTGATTTGTTATTTTATTAAAATTTTAAAAATTTTATCAATCCTTAGATCTTCGAGCATAAAATATAAGTCCTAGAAAAGGTGTACAGTAGCTAGGGGTGTAATCGATTTGATTTGGTTTGATTTTTAGGCATATCTTAAACTGAGCTGAATTTTTCGGTTTGAAAAATTTTATAACTAAACCGAACCTATTTATACTCAGAACCTATCCAAACCAAACCGAATTAATTCAGCTTTTGGCTCGCTTTGTTTCCGTTTTGCAATTAATTTGCAGTTTTTTAAAATTTTCTTATGAATTAATTTATAAGTTAAGCTTCAAAATTGAATCATTATGAAATCGCACATCATAAATTTAATCACAAACTTAGAATTTTTCAAACTGTGTTGATACATGATCGAACTTTGATCATGAATATAAAATTTCAATAAATAATTAAGATAAAAAGTATTAAAAAAATATTACTATTTGGTTTTCAATTCCGTTCGTTTAAAAAATATGTTCAAACGAAATCGAAATCTAAAATTAAATTATAGTAAACTTAAATATCGAACCGAATTAAAAAGGGTTAATTTCATACAGGTCCCTACAAACATAATAAATTATAAATATATCCCTACAAAGTTTAATTTTCATATGTTGTCCCTGCAAAGTCCTAATGTTTTCAAATATGTCCCTACCGTTAGAATCCGTTAGAAAATTTAGTTAACCATAGATTAAATATTTACAATAAGATAACTTGACATTTTTACTCCTCTTCTATTAGTTGTTGTGGTTTTTGGAGGAACATATTTGTGATGGCAAAAAGGTCATTTCGCTTATCTGCTGTTAAAAAATAAACAGTGCTTTAACGGTAACAAACCAGAGGGACATATTTGAAAACATCAGAATTTTTACAGGAACAACATATAAAAGTTGAACTTTGTAGGAATATATTTGTAATTCACTATGTTTTCAGCGATCTGTATGAAATTAACCCAATTAAAAAATATATAAACCGAATCAAATAGTTTTAGTTAGCTCGGTTCGGTTTGATTTTCGGTTTGTGATCAAACCGTGTACAACCCTTTTAGTCGGTATGCATTTTTGTAACGGTAATTGCACGTAAAGCGTTCATGGGCGCGAAGAGAACACGTGTCCACGTGGTCACCAATCACAACAATCTCGTTAAAATGGGCCCCGCCTGCTTTAAACTTCGCGCTCAGCGGCCAACGCTTCATGTCTCCTTGATCGACCGTACACGCCGATCCGAGTCCCTTTTTAAATGCCGTTCGTCGTCAGAGGTGAAAATGTACCGATACCCCCTCAGTTCTAGGCTATTCTGAAATGTCGCCTGAAACTTTATTTTTTGATTAATAATTTTTTTAATGCTTGATTTTTACTAAAATTATGTAATTTTAGTCAAAGAAAAATGTGGGGATGGTGCTTCTGACCTCGTATTTTAGAAAGGTTTGGATTAACGGGGCCTTTGGGCAGAATCAAAAATAAAAAACAACAAATTAATTATCCGTAATTAGGATAACTAATGATTAATATATAAAGTATTTATTAAATTTATCAAAATTTTTAACTTAAATAGATAAAATTTTCCAAATAAGAAAGTAAAAAGGTAAAGAGAAAAAAAGTTGAGAGGCTATTGAAAAATTATATTTAGTTGAGGGGGTCTCCGTGCATTTTAACCTTTCCCCCCGCGTCCGAGCGCTCATCGCAACACATCGCCCCGCCCCCCGCGTCCGAGCTCTCCCTCTCCTTCGTTGGATCCGAGTGTCGAACACCTCTCGTGCACCTCTCCTCCTCATCCGCGTCATCGTCTCCCCCGATCCCTAGGGCTCCATCGATCTCCTCCACCGTGCCGAAAATGTACCCTCCCTCGCCGCGATCCTGAGCTCCGCCGCGCCCCCTCGCCGCCCATGGGGAACTCTCTCGGCCCCGCCCCCGGCCCCGGCCCCGGCCCCGGCGGCGGCGCCCGACACGGCTTCTTCCAATCGGTCTCCGCCGCTGTGCCCTGGCGCGCCCGCCCCCCGCCGCCGCAGCCGCCGCCGCCGCAGGCGGAGGCGGAGGCGCCGGCGCCGGCGGCACCACCTACCCCCGCGGCACCACCTGCCCCCGCGGCACCGCCGCCCCCGGCGGCATCGCCCACCCCGGCGGAGGCGCCGCCCCCCTCCGCTTCCCGCCCCGAAGAAGCCCACCCACATCAACCGAGTCGCGAGCGCGGGGCTCCTCGCGGGATCCGTGCTCCAGCGCAAGACCGAGAACGTGAAGGATCTCTACACCCTAGGGCGCAAGCTCGGCCAGGGCCAGTTCGGGACCACCTACTTGTGCACGGAGAAGGCCACGGGGAAGCAATTCGCGTGCAAGTCGATCGCCAAGAGGAAGCTCGTGGCCGACGAGGACGTCGAGGACGTGCGGAGGGAGATCCGGATTATGCACCACCTCGCCGGGCACCCCAACGTGATCTCCATCGTCGGCGCCTACGAGGACGCCGTGGCCGTGCACCTCGTCATGGAGCTCTGCGCCGGGGGGGAGCTCTTCGACCGGATCATCCAGAGGGGCCACTACTCGGAGAAGGCGGCCGCGAAGCTCGCGAGGGTGATCGTCGGGGTCGTCGAAGCTTGCCATTCGTTAGGAGTCATGCATCGCGATCTGAAGCCCGAGAATTTCCTATTTGTTAGCAAGGACGAGGATTCGCCTCTAAAGACCATCGATTTCGGGTTGTCTATATTCTTTAAGCCAGGTAAAATGCTTTTATGGTGATCATTTTGGATAGTAGTATTGACATCACTTGAATTTGGATAGCAATATCAACATCGCTTGAATAATTTGTTATTCGTGCCTTTTAGCTTGAGAATGTTGTCAATTTTACTTGCATTCCGCAGATTAAGTTGTTGTTTGATTAGATTTTGCTTAGTAGTTGCTAATTTTGTTACCCACAAAATATTGTAGTGCAAAGTTTTAAGATCATGTGAGTTAGCTTTTTATAATTTGCATTGCATTTGAATTGATTAAAAGGAAAACTTTGAGGATTATTCGGTAGACTTTTGTTTTTAGGCAAAGAGAAGGGAAATGGTGGACACTAGATGATTTTCTTATCCAAGTTATGATGGTGATTAATCGGCTCTTTTTTTTTTTTTTTTTTTCTGGTAACTTGACTGTGTATCTATTAGGGAGCAACGATTTGACATCAAACATGGTTGACTTTGCAAAAAAATTTATTAGGTTACATTTTGAACTCGACGTGCTGGTGAAAGGCTTGGATGATGACGAGGACATGTTTAATGAGCTTACATTTTAATAATGTTAATTCCCCATTCTAAGATCTATCCATAGACCAACACTTCACCAATTAAAATTTGCTTAAAATTGGTACCTCCATCAGGTGGAGCCTTTTTATGATTACAATGAAACAATATGTTTCTTGAAAAGTTTGTACTTCATTAGTTGCAAATGTCCAGATCCCTGGTCTTAGAATTTTCTTGCTTTACACAAGTGTGTTCTGAAATTTCTTGGCACCATCTAATGTAGCAAAGCTACTCATCCTATTTTACATTATTACTATCCTTTGAATCGTCTCACCGGTATTATTTACACTGTCGTAATGTTTTCCTTTTGCGAGTTATCTGTACTCATCATCTGTTTTTTCAAAACTTTTTTGTTTAGGGGAGACACTTACAGATGTTGTTGGTAGCCCTTATTATGTGGCACCTGAAGTTCTACGGAAACATTATGGTCCTGAGGCCGATGTCTGGAGTGCTGGAGTAATCATTTATATCCTATTGAGTGGGGTTCCTCCATTTTGGGATGGTTAGGATACTAAGATTTTCTGCTACTTGACTGCAGACATATTTCAATTCAGTTGGTTGATTAAACTCCAAAATTTATACTTTTTAACTCTGCTTCCTTTATCCCAGTACAGAAACAGAGCAAGGGATTTTTGAACAGGTTCTAAAAGGTGAGCTCGACTTTTCATCGGAACCCTGGCCTAGTATCTCAGAGAGTGCAAAGGATTTGGTCAGAAGAATGCTTGTGCGAGACGCCAGAAAGCGTTTGACTGCCCATGAAGTTTTATGTAAGCCGTGATTTTGATGAAAAAAATTTTGTTAATTAACTGTTAAAAATCTGTACAACCTTCTTCTCAAAAGTTTGATCTTCACACAGTGCAAAAACTGGTACAGTAAGCAAGGGAGTACTCAAAAAATTGTTATCATTTAGCAGTCACTAAATCTTTATCAGGGAGAAAGAAACCTTCGTGGCTTTTATTTTCAATAATGAAAATCATGCGATTAGGCTATAATACAATATGATGCTTATAACCTTTGAAGATGCAGTTAGCTTTCTTTGAAATCTCTGGAAGATTCCGTCTTGTTTTAACGGTGACTATTTCTGATGATTGTCCTCTTGTTTGCTAATAGGCCACCCCTGGGTATGTGTTGATGGTGTAGCTCCTGACAAGCCTCTGGATTCTGCTGTCTTGACTCGCTTAAAACAATTTTCTGCGATGAATAAGCTCAAGAAAATGGCCCTAAAGGTAGGTAGTAGTATAGATTTTGTCAATTTTATCTCAAAATATAATACCGTAGTTTCGACTTTAGAGCTTGGCCTATTGTTTCAAGTCATCTTAATGATTGTACATTTCATAGTTTTTACTGTTTTCTTGACTCTGGCTTACCAACTAGCAAACTATCTTATATGGAAATTAAAATTGCTGCACAAATGTGATTTGCACCTGCTGTTGGTGTAGATCTGGCATTGCTTAATGCTGCATCTACTTTTGAGTACTTCATATTTATAAATGATATTCATGTGTTTCGCTACATATTTTGAAAATTTGTCACTTTAATACAAAGGAGATGTTGCAGAAGTTCTGTTTCTTGAGTTGAGATGTTCATGACTTCCAAATGTGAACCAAAAACTCAGGCATACAACATGCTTGATTGATAATATGTGAAACTGATACACATCTAGGTCATTGCTGAGAACTTGTCTGAAGAAGAAATTGCTGGCCTGAAAGAGATGTTCAAGATGATTGACGCAGATAACAGTGGTCAAATCACACTAGAGGAACTAAAGGCTGGTTTGGAAAGAGTTGGTGCAAATCTGAAGGAATCTGAAATTTCAGCTCTCATGGAAGCTGTAAGTATTTTAATCATATAGTTTACCATTGTTTAATTTGGTACAGGATAATCCTATCTTGTTCGGAGTTATTGAAGACACTTGGCAATTACTCTTCATTGTTTTGTAAATTCTTGGACGTTGCAGAACTCTTTGATGAACTTTTAAGTTTACAACATTTGACATAAGCACCAACTGAGTAATTGTCACTTGCATTTATATTTTGAGCGATTACCATTAAGTCGATGCTGGTTACTTCCAAATTAGTAGCATTTAAATTTGCTCCACATTGCAAGCTCTGACTTTTAACACTTCTGTTTCTATACTTTTATTTGCTAATGACAAATTACTTGATTACTTTTGATGTAAATTTCAGGCAGATATTGACAACAGTGGCACTATTGATTATGGAGAGTTCCTAGCTGCAACCCTGCATATAAACAAAATTGAGAGGGAAGATAACCTCTTTGCAGCTTTCTCATATTTTGATAAAGATGGAAGTGGTTACATAACTCCAGATGAGCTCCAAAAGGCCTGTGAGGAGTTTGGTATAGAAGACACTCGCCTTGAAGAGATCATTCGAGAAATAGATCAGGATAATGTAAATCCATTTACTCTGCAAGAAATATTATCCTTTTACGTGATTCTTCTTTCATTTTTTTTCTTGGTAGACCTTATCTGAACTATAACACATGCTGCATGTTGAAATGAACCTGACTTTAAGAATTGTTTATTTGACTAACCAACTTTTCATTATTTTAAATTCAAGAGAATCCCAAGACCTAGCAGTTTCCATCAAAATGTTGTAGAATATTTTTGACAAATGACAAAATATTCCATCCAATGACATAATATTCAATAAAAAAAGTTACAATTACGATTGAGTTTAACGAAGGAACTACAATCAAACATACTCCTAAGATTCAGCAGTAAAATCTAAATATTTTGAGTTCAATTAGCCATCTCAAAAGGTACTATTGTTAAGGCAAGGTTTTTGAGTTTTACTGTTTAACTTTTGAGAAAGCATGAAAGTAACTCTTTTTGTTTCTTCTTTTTCTCTTCAGGATGGAAGGATTGACTACAATGAGTTTGTGGCGATGATGCACAAGGGTAATGCTGTTTTCGGCAAAAGAAATCTGCAAGGAGGTAATTGTAGCTTTGGTCTCAGAGAGGCACTGAAGCTGGGCTAACGGTGAGTAGGTATATTTTCCTTTCCTTGTCCCTCCCTTTGTTGTGGGTGCAATAATTTGTTAGTCCTCCTACCTTCATGTAACTGCCAATTTGGTTGCTTGACTCTTTATTTACCAATCAAGTCACCAAGTTTTAAAAGTACCAGTTTCATCCCTTCCTTCCAAATGAAATCTTGTCTACTATGTTTTTGGTTCATAAGCTAAAAAATTAATCGCATGTGTACTGATTATCTTTTGTTTCGCAAACCTTGTTATCTTTTAACTGTCCACATCAGCAAAACCAGAGATGTATTAGTAAATACATTTGGTAGACGGGGATGATACTAGCGAGTTAACCGGTAATACGGAGTTCTGGGGTCAGATTGGTCTTTTTTTAGAGTTAGCGAACTAACACATATACACATTCATGAAAGATTCATCACTCAAATAGTATGACTGTGGCTTATCATCAACTTTGTTTGCTTCTACAGTTGCATATATTCATCTTGGCATAGCAGCTATATTAGGTAACAGGAGCAGATTGCTACTTCAGAGTAGCCGTGGAAGTGCTTTTGCTCACTGAATCGGCTCCTAACAAGATATTTTGTTTTTCAAGATAACCTTATGGGATGCGACAGTATCGATTCAATTTGGAACTTGTTCAGAGCTATGGAGTGTCTTTTATGTTATCATCGGAGTTCCAAAAGTGGGTCAAAAGTTGGTGAGTAATATATCTTTTTGTCCGCTATGATAAATGATATTTGGCACTCGGAAGTGTATAATATATATTTGGTTTGGCTAGAAATGTATGGGCAGTCCCTGTACTATCCCAATAATGCATCTTGGTCCCTATATTATTTACTTTAAGCACATTAGTGAACGGTAAAGAAGATCAGACTTTATTATGCAATGATCTTTTAATCTTATTTCAAGTAAACTGAAATAAGCGAATCATTTTATAGGTGAAAGGTTAAGACATTATTTTATATGAAGCTACGGGGTAAGTGCAATACATGTTTAAGTTCATGTACCAACTTTTTTTAGTGAAAGTGTAGGGAGCAACTCGCATTATCGGGATAGTACATGGACCATCCATGCATTTTACCCTATTTATTTCTTGATGTCTAATTGTTGATATCCATTTTTTCCAGCTAAATTGTATTTCTAATGTTCCTCACAGGGCACTCTGAATCCCAGTCATCTTCCTGATGTACATGAATGTATTGTTAGGTAAGTTTAAATTTATTATTTTTCTCTTTTTATCTATCCCGGAGACGATGAGGACAGCCGCTGAGCAGAAGACAAATATACTTTTCTGGTAGTGTTATCAATAGAGCCATTGATGCATACGATTCATTGAATTTGGTCAAATTCAGTCAGTGATTAGTAATTCGTTTTACTGAATTTCTCTTTTAATAGTAAAAATGGCTCTGTGAATAACACCACCCTTCCTTTTTCATTATCTTTGTGACCTTCACCTGGCTTAGTTGCTTAACTGGCTTTTGTAGTTTTGTTGTCATGCATGTAAACATATTTTGTATTGGTAGTCCCAAACAGATTTATTTGATCATAACGAAATGGTTATTATTTCTTATGTTGAGATAAACTTTTTGTGTGCATATATATATATATATATATATATATATATATATATAGAGTCCGGCTATGGTGCTTGTGAAAGTACCAAGCACTTGGTGCTTGTAAGTTTTCTGCCGTTAGATTCACCCCTTTGATCAATTCCACCCATTAGATTATACTATTCAACCAACCACCCACTCAACCCTAGGGGGCCCACATCATCCTAACCGTCCATCTCTTAATCCAAGGGTAAAAAACCTACAAGCACCAATTGCTTGGTGCTTTTAAAAGCATAGGAGCTCAATTCTATATATATATATATATATATATATCAGTGAAGTATTCTTTCTTTTGCTTCAGTTGTGTTTGACAAAGATCAAAGTACCTGATGTATTCTCTCAAAAATATTTTAGACTATAACATGCAATGCCTAACATTTGTAATTTATTCTCACTGAACCTCTTCCACTTCTTAAACTATTCGAGCTACCCCTTACACCTTTGATTGTATGGACCTTGAATTTACATCTGTTTGTGAAGATCCTTGTTATGCATCCAGAGATTGTAGTCAAAGGTTTCAATTTGTCAAACTGATTCAAATATTTAATGTCTTATTAACATAGATTCACCTAAAACAAGCAATTGAGATCTATCATATATATATATATATATATATATATATATATAACCAGAGTCCGGCTACTATCCTCTTAAGAGGATAGAAGTCTTTGTCCTATCAAATTTTTAACCGTTAGATCTAACTTTTAATCATTTTCAACCGTTAGATTATACTATTCAACCAACCACCCACTCAACCCTAGGGGGCCCACCATCAACCTAACCGTAACCACTCTCATCCTAGCCGCACATCTTTTCATCCGAACGGTAGAAAACTTAGGAGGACGAAGGCTCCTATCCTCCTAAAAGGATAGTAGCTGGATTCTATATAACCATATAAGCATAGAAGTGTTCTCAAGTTTAGGTCTCAGGCTCAAATCCTGCTCCAAGTGGAAAGTTGGGCTTATGTTTGAGCCTACAGGCTAGTTGTCAAAAGTTGACGGAAAAAAAGGGATAAATTGCACGTTTGGTCCTCAAACCTATGAGGCGAGTGACAGTTTGGTCCTGAAATTTTGATTTATTGTAATTTGTGACTCGAGCTTTCAGTATTATTGCAATCAAATTCTGTAACTTCAATCAAATTCTGTAACTTAATTCAGTTGATTAAGTATTGATTTATCATTAATGTGGAAGTATTATAGTAGTGTTATGATTGACGATACATTAAATATTAAGATGTCACATTATTTTTACATTAGTAATATTTTAATATTTAATCAATTAAATTGAGTTGCAGAACTTGATTGTATAATAATTTTGAGAGTTCGAATAAAAAATTAGAATAATTAAAATTTGAGTACTAAATGTCACCCATCTCCTAGTTTGATGACCGTACGTGCAACAGAGAATCCTCGTATATGTTAATAAATCATAACATCTTCAATTATGTATGTGAATGAATTAAATTTCAGGAAACCATATCAGTACGCTTTTCCTGTATATACATATTAGATATACCGATTGATTTGTATAGTTTGGAGGTGTAGATATACAGGTAGGTATAGCCGTATAGATAACAACAAATATCTGATTTATATACGTATTCGTTTGGTAGAATTGCACATAAAACGCATGCGTTTTGAGCACACACAGAAAAAAGTGACTTTTAAAACATTAATAAAGTTTCTTTTTAGGTAAAATAAAGTTTATTTAATTATTATCATCTAATTTGATAGTAATTTGATAGAAGAGCATTGGTACCCATACATCCTACTTCTAGATGTAAGCTTTACACCTACAAGGCTCTTGTGACTCTTTTTTTTTTTTTACTTGTCTTATTATATATATATTTTTAAAAAAAACTAAAACTCAAGAAGGATTTTATAAACTTTTGGATCCTTGGATGTACATCTTATGTCCATACAAGGAGTGTACAACTAGTATTTTTTTTTGATAGAAAATAGAAACAGGTATAATAAATTTGGTTCAGTCTGATTTATCTATCTATTAATATTAAATTATAATTTAAATTATAAAAAAAAGTTTTATTTATACACAAAAGAAGCCGAGTGTAAATTTCACATCTTTTCATCTAAAATTAATATTTCACACTTATCACCAATCATAGCAGTTGATTAAGGATTTCATGGTAGATATCCGAAATTTCAAGTTCAAAACGAAATTGTTTTTCATTTTTAGATGGATTCATTTCTTAAATTAAACAAAGCGACGGTGGCCAGTTTGCTATTTTTTTTTTTTTTAGAGAAAGGTAGCATGCTATCCGTTTCGTTTATTTTTTTAAAAAATAAACTTAGCTGAAAATATGAATCAATTAGGATTCGAACTTAGGACCTCGGGTATCAACCACCGAGTTTTTTGTCGCTTGCACTAGCGACGGTCGGTAGTTTGCTATTTTTTTTTTTCAAAATTTAGAAGAATTCTTTAAATTTTGGGATAACTTCTAATACTACCCATGTGATTTCGTGCTTTCTCACTTTAGTATCATGTGGTTTAAAACGTACGTATCACTTTAGTACCATGTGGTTTGATTATTCTTTTTATCTTTTTCTTAATTTTTTCGTTAAATTAATAAGAAAGTTAAAACTATATGATAGTAAAGTGAATATTCGATAAATCATAGGTGGAATATTTGAAGTTTTTTATGTATAATTTAACCAAAAATTAACGAAAAGATAATAAAAAAAGAGAATAACCAAATCACAGAATACTAAAGTGATATATTTTTAAATCACATGATACTAAAGTAAGAAAGCACGAAACTACATTAACGGTATTTGAAGTTATTTTTTAAATTTTTGGAGCGAGGGACGTACGATGCCATGTCTACTTCCCAAAAAAAAAAAAAAAAAAAGGACGATCCCGGTCGGAACGAAAAATTCTAAAATGCAACGGGTATATTTGGTGACGTGGCGTTCCAAACCAATCAAATATCTCCTTTTAGGTATATATGTCCCATCATGATTATAAAAAAATATTTTTATTGTATTTTTTTAAAAGGAAAGATGTGATTGGCTTGTTATTGATGACGTGGTGCAAGCATGACACAGTAAACTTCCTCCAGTCGGAACCTTCTGGGCTCAATATCTCATGGCGGTTCCCCGCGTGGGCCCAACCGACAAACTGGACCGAGTCAACCAAACTACAAGGGCATTTTCGTCATTTCCCGTAGAATCGGATCTTAATTTTTTTATCATCATATGTTTTTATTTATTTTACTATAAAATTCATATTAAAATTGTATTTATATTTATTAAAATATTAAATTTTATTGAATAAAGTATACTAAATGTGAATTTTTAATTGCATTATGTTTGTTATTTATATTAATTTTAATTTATTAATAATTTAATTTATATTACATTTATTTTAAACAAATACAATAATAAAATTTTGGCGTATGATACACATTCCTCTTTGAATTCGTATTACAAGGAAAATACGAGTATTTAGCATTTGATACGTATTCGCTTTCCACCGTTTTCGCCTCTCTCTCTCTCTCTCTCTCTCTCTCTCTCTCGCGTAAATACTAAAAACAGCGTCCCTTCGAGTTCGATCTCTCACATCCTCCAAAATTAGGCAAACCCTAATTCGATCCCGAGTTGTCGCGTAAAGGCGAAAGCTTTCCCCATTTTTGATCTCTGTTCTCCTTTTTCGTCTCCCATTAGATCGAGAAAGAAGAGGAGTTTTCGAAGGGGATCGAGCGAGGGATGTACAACGGCATGATGGATCCCGAGTTGATGAGGCTCGCGCAGGAGCAGATGAGTCGGATCCCTCCCGAGGAGCTCGCCAAGATCCAGCAGCAGGTCGATTTCCCCTCGCTTTTGATCTCCTTTTTAAGATCCGTATCGTGTTGATGCTATTTTTGTGAATTGTAGAGGCAGTTATGTCCAATTCGTGGAAAATTAGGCGTTCTTGCGTTCGTGTTTGTGTGTTTGATTTTGATTTGTGAACGAGATTCATGTTGCTTTATCCTTAATATTTGATCTAGCTTTGTACACAACAGAAACCTTCCTAAATTTGAGTAGATTAGGGGATGCATCACGCGGTACAAGAAGATTTGCCTTCTTTATCTGCCTAAATATTCTTATGGTGGTTAATATGGAGAGGAGAATCATTACATAATTTACAGAGAAATTGATTTAGGATTGTTAATGAAATATTTGTGTTACTTCTTGTGCATATGAAGATTGTTTATTTGGATTCTTGATAGTTTCTTTGTATAGGTTGTAATTCATCCTAATTGATGGATGTAAGGATTGCTTGGCTTTTTGTTTGATTAATCTGCTATTACATGCCAATTACATGAAATCTGTTTGTTTCTAGATCTTATTCTGAATTTGCTACAAATTTTCTTCCATTTGTCCTCGGACTTGTGTAAAATTGTATAGAAATAGATTAAAAAAGAATGGTTTGCAAAAGGTACTCTATATTTGTTGTATATGAACGTCAAACTGTATAAACCCTAAATTCTGCTTATACATTTTCTCCACTCTGGGTTGTCATTGCAATTTGGTTCAAATTCCAATGCATTTTCATATGACCCTTTTTTCGGCAGGGATATCAATGGGCCAGCCCGTTGGGCCGAATTTTCTCATTATTAGGGCTGGTTTGTTGGGCCGAACCTTTGAAAATTTTTGCAAATTTCAACCCTGATCCATCCTATTTGCCTTCCCACTGCATTCCCACTATTAGATGGAAAACAATAGAAGTCAGCTGCTTTTTTTTAAAAAAATATATATTCTTTTTGTGTAAATTCTACATGTAGAGGTTATCGTACCATCATTCTATTTATGTGTAAGTTGGTGTGAACTATTCTTAGAGTACATATAACTCGACGTGTGGTCGATCTGACATTGGGTTGTTTTGCAGATGATGTCCAATCCTGAGCTTCTAAGATTAGCAACAGAAAGTATGAAAAATTTGAGGACAGAAGACGTCAAACGTGCTGCCGAACAGTTAAAACATACCAGACCAGAGGATATGGTTGAGATAAGCGAGAAAATCTCCAAGGCTAAACCTGAGGAGATAGCAGCAATGAAGGCCCATGCAGACGCCCAGATCTCTTATGAGCTAAACGGGGCCAAAATGCTGAAGCAGCAGGTTTAATTCCTTTCACCAATTACGTTTTTTACGGCTCTGTGGCAATATCCTATGGAAAAATGAGCAGAGATTATATATAGAGACATCTGTTGTATTTCCCACTGCTGGGCTTATTTCTTCTTCTGTATTATCTCAGGGTAATGAGCTTCATAGCCGAGGTCAATATGAAGATGCTGCTGAAAAGTACATGCTTGTATGTTTGCATTTGCCTGGCCTAATTGATTGATTTCTATCTTTGTCCCCGTATCACATTTGAATTGTGTCAGCTAATCATTTACTAATAACTTCCCATAATCAGGCAAAAAACAACTTGAAAAGCATCCCCCCATCGGCAGGACAGATGCTCCAGTTGCAATGCTCTCTTAACCTAATGTCTTGTTACCTAAAAACTAGGCAGTTTGAGGAATGCATCAAGGAAGGTTCAGAGGTATATATAAACTTTCAGTTTTAATCATTTCTGTCCTTTCCTATTCAAATGTAGTGTACATTTGTGTTCGTATAGTTGAGCACGTGTGTATGTTTGCTTTTATATTTATCACTTTAGTCTTATTCCTTTATATGAATATTCTTATAAAGTTATCTATTTACTGTATACCCTTGTACATGTATGATGTAATAGTGTGAGCTATTTCCAATTATACCCTATGTTATGCCTATCTAGAATTTATAATTTATAATATATAATACCAAATATATAATCTATAATCGCTGTTTATGTTCTGGCAAAGTACTACCCTTTTTTTGTTATTCTGTGCAAATGAGGCTGTTCAATAACAGGTCCTGGCCTATGACTCGAAGAATATCAAAGCTCTTTATCGCAGAGGTCAAGCATATAAAGAACTAGGAAAGTTAGAGGTAAGCATATAAAGATCAATGTTAGAGCAACTGATTGTAAATGAGTTTCTTTACTCAGAGCAAGTTCTTCGCATGGAGTTTTTCTTTTTATTGATCACAAGAGTTGTTTACCTAATCATATTAATACTGAAATACATTCAGGCTGCTGTTGCTGACTTAAAAAAGAGTCATGAAATTTCTCCTGATGATGAAACAATTGCTGATGTTTTTAGGTAAGAACTTTCTTTATCAAAGATTTTCATATTATTGTTGTGGAGAAAAGGGGAAATCATATTTCTTATAGTACAATGCTGCGGGGCTAATAGAGAATTCTAACTGATGCAGTGATGCCAACGAAAAACTGATGAGGGAAGGTAAAAATAGGAGCACATCTCAAGGTGATGCAGTTGTCCCTTTCCCTCTTTTAATGTAAATAATAATAATAATAATAATAATAATAATAATAATAATGCTTTAGTAACGACATGTAGTCACTGTCTGAACTATATCGCATTTTGAAATAATGAAATGTATACCTGAACTCCAAAAGTTCTTTTTCCTTGTATAACCTTTCATTATTTTTTATTTCACTACCTCTCTATCAGAAATTAAGGGCATTTGTAACTTTTCTGATGGAATATTTTGCAACCTAATGGAATTTTTAGTTGCGGTATTCTATAACTTTTTTTTTGACTGAAATAATTAAGTTTTAACTCAACCGGAGAATGACGTACCGGATCAATGATGAAAGGTTGGATAAGGAAATTACAAGTTTAGAAATTCATATATCTGTTTTATATGCACTATGATTCCTCCCTGAATTTATATGATTTTGCGTAATATATTTCTTTTGTGAAGTGGGCCACACCCTCTAGGTTAAGGATATTAGTGTTTTTGCTCTATTTACTGACTATTCCAATCTATTCATAAGGTGTGGTTATTGAAGAGATAGTGGAAGAAGAAGTATCAGTACCATCAAGAAGTCATGGAAGTTCGTCTGTGGAGGAGTATTCTGTTACACAGGCTGATGAATCTGCAGAGAGCTCTAGTGCAAGCAGCTCGTCACCTGATACTCCTGTTTTCTCAGAGCATTTGAAAAGCTTCAGAGATGATCCCTCTGCTATCAGGTTTGTTTGAGCTCTCATGTAAATCATCATATGAGTATATTCTTGCAGCTGTAAAAATGTGATAACTGTGGACTACTAGCTGTTATTGCTAGTTGATGATTTGAGCCATTTTATACTCGCGTGAATCATTTGGTAGGGTTCAGTGAACTGTAAAAATAAGAAATAATATCTATACTTCGATGATTAATTAAATGCTTGACTGTCATCACTAATTTTATTCACAACAACAATGGCACATATTCAAGATCTCTGGTTCCACCAGATGAATTTTTATTGTTGAACCTCACATAGAGCTATTGTCCTTTGTCAACTTCAGAGCTATTGTGGACCCCAAGTTTGTTGTGATCATACTGTAGTCTGGTTTTATCTCTCCAACTGTAATTTTTCCCCATAGATTTGTTTTTTTTTTCTTTTTGGTGTCTACTACTTATAATAGTAGTTGTGAATCCACATTTGCTGCCATACTATTTTTTTATGTTCAATCTTTTGCAACAGCAATGTTTATCCATTTTAACATTCTTCTCTAAACTACTATTTGTCTGATCATTTATAGCTGCTTTTCTTAACTTGCTCACAATACAAGTTTTCTTATTCACTCTCTATTGATACTACTTATCTGTTTCAACATTTCTATTCCAGCAGAAAAGTTTTCTTGCTGTGTGTCTTGGATAGTCTGACCATCAAGGCATTGAGCTTCTATGATATGCTCGCACTAACTTAATGTTTATGTAACAAGAGTCAGTACACAGAAATTGTCTTTTATAAATAATTATTTTCCAGGTCATTCCAAAACTATGTCTCCAATTCAAATCCCGATACTCTGGCACAACTGGGCATGCAAGGAATGTCACCTGATCTCGTCAAAACAGCCCAAGACATGCTTAGCACGATGAAGCCTGAAGAGCTTCAGCAAATGTTTCAGGTCGCTTCGTCCTTAAAAGAAAAAGGCCCATATGGTCCTAAATTGGGAAGCAATATCCCCGAAATGACACCTGAAATGGTCAAGATGGCATCTAATACAATCAGTAAGATGTCCCCTGATGAGCTTCAGAAGATGCTTAAAATGGCTCCTTCTTTGGGTGTAAATGCCCCCCAAAGATCAGAAAGTGCTTCTCGGTCACTGGCTGCTTCTTCTGAAAGCCCTTCCACGGGACCGTATGATACGAGGGATACTATTTCTGATGAATCGCTGTTTAGTCAAAGAATGGGTGAATCATCATCAAGCACTTCGACTTCAGCAGCTGATTTACAAGAAACCATGAGGAATTCCATGAAAGATCCAGCAATGCGGCAGGTTTGGAAGTTATTGATTGCATTAATTTTGTTTTCAAAGTTATTTTTTGTTACCCAAGCTGGGTTCTGCTACTAGAACTCTACTTACTGAATTTTTGAATTTAAACTGATAGATGTTTGCAAGTATGATGAAGAATATGAACCCGGATATGATGGCAAACATGAGCGAACAATTTGGTATGAAGATGTCAAAGGAGGATGCTGCAAAAGCTCAACAAGCCATGTCAGCATTATCTCCGGAGGACTTGGATAGAATGGTAAGGAAACAATTTTATGACCTTTTCTTATTCAATTTGCTCGAAACATCTGACTATTGAGTAATCCCATAAGTAGTTTTGCTTCTTTCTTCTTTTATACTGCTTAGTGTCATCATAACTCTGTTTGTCATAACCGGTAAGTATACATGATTTGAATTGTAACAGTAAAATCGATCCTTTCACCTTTTTTTTTCTTCGGTTTGTGTCAAAAGCAATCTATTTAATAATCCTGTATTTTTAACCCCCTGATTTCTATCTAAATCTAGATCCAACCTGAGTTGTATGCAAAACACTGTCAGTAGTATTACATATTTCTTTCTCTCAGTCATTCTTACCTATATTTTCTTCTTGTTTTCCCCTCAGCTAAGGTGGGCGGAAAAGGCACAACAGGGAGTCGAAACCGTGAAGAAGACAAAGAACTGGGTTTTGGGCCGACCGGGTTTGATCCTCGCCATCGTGATGTTGGTCCTTGCGTTCATCCTTCATCGGCTAGGTTTTATTGGCGGATGATCATCTGCATAACCTGCTCTCGCCACTCCCACTTGACAAATCCGCGCTGTGGCTTGCCATGATTTCTGGATATGAAGCACTTAATTGTAAAGTTATAACTTATAAAACTGTTCGCGGTGCCTATCAAATTAAATTCCTATGAGCTGCATTTCGGGTTGTGCTTAATCAAGGAAAGGTTGTCTTTGATTGATATCGCTCGTAGCTGTTATATTATAATTTGTGTAACCAAACTTAAAGTGAGGGAAATAGACCGAGTTTTTGTAATAATTTAGATTCACCTTAAAAGGGTAAGCCACCCAGTTTGAGTAACAGTTTTGGTAATTCTCCGACTCTTAGATTGAGCAGTAGCTCTATTCTTTTCTCTTGCGGTTTGGTTCTCTGTAATTTCTGTACTGCCTAACAATTTGTTGTACATCAAATTATTTGTTCCTCCTGTTAGTTCATCTGATACATCAAATGAGGGAGACATTCTTTTCCGTCGCCATTGCTCCAAGCAGGAATGGCCGCAACATTCAGTAAAATTCTTTTATGTTGGAAGTGATTTTTTTTTTTTTTTTTTTTTTTTTTTTTTTTTTTTTTTTTTTTTTTTTGTTTTTGCAGTATCAGCTTAATATATAAAATTATTATATTGTTTTTGGTTAGATTTTTTTTTTTTTTTTATTTTGCATGGTATAATAGGATGAGTTAGGTGTATATTATATATAGCATAAATAACTATTACAAAGAAGACTTTCTCCTGTAAACTCAGAGGAATGGCCAAATTGGGGATTAGATTGGATAGTGAGTGATAAGAGAATGATGATTTAGTGCGGTAATAGCCATATATCTAGAGAGGTTAGTATTATTAAATTTGTGTTTAAATAGGATAATCAAATTCCACCAAAATGTTTTGGGATTGAATGAAATTGGATTCAAAATTTTTGTTCCATCCCTTGAACTTACTTTCGAAGAGTTTTGCCTTACGCCTCAGACTCACTAAACACTTTCAACATCTGAAAGTATGGTAAATTGCACCAATAGTTCCTGAAATTTTAGCTGAAGTTTTGTTTATCTTTAAACTTGAAGTTCGATGTTACAGACCATAAATTCGTATAACAATTTCAATTATAGTTTCTTTGTATATTTACTATTAAAGAGTTAATTATTGCCTACATCTAGTGCATTTGAACATTTATGAATAATACTTCACTCGACCGTTTATCCCACCTTATATTTTAATCATACTTTATTGTCTTTCGATTTTTTTTTCTAATTAAAATTGGATCAACAAGTGAAATGTATGAGATGAATGAAGGATCGATTAATTCATAATGTGCGAACATAACATATAAACTGGGCGCACACAATAGTTTTTTTTACTTTGAGATAGAATCTAAAAGATAACGTTGTTTTAAGTTTAGGGAGTAGAAAAAAGTGTTGTCTAAAGCCTGAGGTCTCAGAATCTCAAACTTAAAATGTTGAGGACCAAATGAAACTTGAATTAAAGTTTAGATGCAACAATTTTTACGGTAAGATAGGTTCTTAGAATGAGACATTGAGATTTCAAATCTCGAATTTAAAACTTTGAGGACCTAAGTAAATTTTGAATTGAAGTTAGGCACTCGCAGTAGTGTTCAAACACAATTTTAGTTTAATCGTAATGAACCAAGAAAAAAAACCTAAAAAACAAAAATAAACAATATTAGGGCCCAACCGGGTTCGAACCGGTGACCTATTGATCTGCAGTCAATTGCTCTACCACTGAGCTATGGACCCAAGTTGAAATTATTGTACAAATTTGTTATATTTAAACGTATAATTTGGTGTTCGAAAAGTCTATTATTTACATATATTCAATATATACCATCTATTGTAGTTTTCTCTATTATATCTTTTGGTTGAGATTATATCCTATCAATCCTGACTTTCACCTTCACATATTTATGCTGCTCAATACTTTGCTCATTGGACAAATATGACGATATGACTCAATCTGCTTACTTCAATCATATCAGATTTTAATCAGGTGTGAATTTCATCGAGTCCAAATTAGGTGGACCCAAACCAAATTGACTCGTTACCGAAAAATTACTACAAATTTTTGTCATCCCCTTGAAAAGTTAAAAAAGGAATTATTATAGAATTAATTTGGATTACTTATTAAGGGGTTGTTAAAAATCTCCAGCCCATCTCTTTGACTGTGAAACCACATGCTTTTATTGTTGGTCAGCAGGGTTGGTGCTACATGCAAATCTAGAGGTCCCAAAAAAAAAAAAAAAAAATCAACTCTACCAATAAGAGTACCAAATTAATATCTTCTATGATAACCACTAATAGAGAAAGGAAAAAGAAAGAAAGAAAATAAGATGATCAAAATGAGTGGTTTGCAATTATTATACGATTATAACATCTAATGCATTCGCTTCAGAAGTCAAAATACTACAAATTGCTTTTATATGATATTATGAGTAGATGGACTTCGTCTACAAGTGATTTAGCTCTCTGTATGGTTTTCGCACACGCGCGCTCTCTCTCTCTCTCTCTCTCTTCTTAAAGAATGATTGATAATAAATTAATATTTTGATCAAGAAACTTCAAGTTTTGTTAAACAAGACACCTGCAATTAATGCATAAAAACTTTTAATAAGGCCTATTTTTTGGTATGATGCTCATGAGAAGTGAGGGGTTCAGCAAATAAAGCAACAAACCCAAAGTAGAGAACTTCTTGGCTTTTTCGAA
The DNA here is from genome assembly GCA_016920855.1 of Puya raimondii. Classification (NCBI taxonomy): domain Eukaryota; kingdom Viridiplantae; phylum Streptophyta; class Magnoliopsida; order Poales; family Bromeliaceae; genus Puya; species Puya raimondii. Next base: position 49,082,184 of record JABWPP010000050.1, on the reverse strand, counting down.
AAACCCAAATGACCTAATTAAGGAGCTATTGGGAAGCAGAAAGCCGTAGAACGAGTAACTGAGTTTTGCGAACTCGACTTCGTCTCCCATCTTACTGAAGTCGAAAGGTTGATCTCTATACACTTATATATAAATATAAGTTCAAATAATTTTACGACTTCAGTCTCAGAATAAATCATGCAGACGACCTTCTCGAAGTCACGAGTTCAATCTCTGAGATCCACAAAAACAAACAAGCCTTAAGCTCTTGGCCTTAAAAATAATCACCAAGTTTCTCCTGAGTGATTTAGGATTTTTTTTAAAAAATATTATTTTATTTTATTTTTGATTTTTTTGTGGAGGCTAGAAGCCTCAATCAGATTAGTTAGAGGCCTCTTTATAAGTCCAAGTGGATTGTGTGAGGGAGCCTTAAATTTATTATTATTTTTGTTTCTTTAGCTGTTATAGACCCATTGCATTTAACAATAGTGGCTGCAATTATTAAGTCAAAGTCTAAATTGATGCAGCTTTCATTTTTGTTGTTATTAATCAAAACTCAATTCTATCTGATTGAAGCCAGCTAATAATTTATAATTTATAAAACTCAAAACATTGTGTGGTAAAAAAATAAAAAAAATTAGCTACTAATTTTTTTCTTTAATTTTTAAAAATATTTTTTTTATCTGGCTGAGAGACATTACAAACTAATCAATAATAATAACAAAAAGAAAAAAAAAATCTATCTTGACCAGTAGGATAATTTTTCTTCTTTGTAAAATAAAATTTACTATATAAATATGAGCAATGCTACATGTACATTCTACTTTTAGATATAAAATTTACACCTTAGAATTTTTGTTGCCCTTATTAATTCGCTCGTCTTATTATTATTTTTATTTTTTATTAAAATTTTCGGAGTAGTTGGGGTAAAAACATGTTACATTGAATCATAGAATTTCTATTCTAATTGAATTAGATACTCTTTGACCATTTTTATTATTATATATAGAAAAAATGCAATATTTTTTAAATGATATTTATTGAATAAAGGACCAAGCACACTTTTTACAAAGATGAAATGCTACTTGAAAAGCAAAAAAAAATAAAAATAAATAAAAAATTATTGCTTTAACTTTAAGCACACGGTAAGAACACCCTCTCAACAAACTCGCAAATTGTTACCTGCACCCGGTGCATCAGTGTCTTTCCTACACAACTTCTAAATTATCAATATAAAAATAAAAACTACTGGATTTTTTACAAATCTGTTACTAAACACTACATAATTACAAAAAAGTAGAGACATAAAAGAAATTTTCATTTATTTTATAAGTAAATTGGTGTATAAAATTTATTATTTTGGTTCATTAGGGGGTGTTTGCTTTAACTGGTATTTATTTCAGTAATTTTAACTTTCATCAATATTAGTACGAAATTACAACTTCAAGCGATCCAGCGATTTTATTTTTTTATTTTATTATATTATAATTTTGTGTTATTCTTTTTGAGTTTTAAAGCTGTCAGAATATGTTCAGTAAATTAGATTTTAATTTTAAAACACGCGCCGTGAAGTTCTACAGTGCGGTGTGTGAGAGGTGCTTGTACACCAGGTGCAGGTAATTATTTCCCCAACAAACCCCTTCTTACTCCTCTTACCTAATACTCTCGGGCTACCGAATTTACCATTTTGCCACCACTTGTGATTTTTTTTCCTTCTCTCGCAGGGTCAAAATCGTCATTTCGTAATTGGGGCTGGCTCACGAGATCTGTAAGCAGCGAGTCAGAATCCCGCGTTCGCTGTGGTCCCCACCCCGCCAGCCTGTCTCCGCGCTTTCTCGTTCCGCCACGTGTCCTCGTCTCCCCCTCCTACCCCATCGCTGTTTCCTCACTGAGCTCTCTCTCTCTCTCTCTCTCTCTCTCTCTCTCTCTCTCTCTCTCTCTCCACTCCCTCCTCATTAAAGTATTAACGCAAAGGAAAGGTCCCAAAAAAAAAAAAAAAAAAAAAAAAAAAACTCTCTACTTAATTCCCACTTCCCAATACTACTAGAGCCCCTAGAGAGAGAGAGAGAGAGAGAGAGAGAGAGAGAGAGAGAAGAGGCTTAGAGAGAGAGAGAGAGAGAGAGAGAGAGAGAGAGAGAGAAGAGGCTTAGAGAGAGGAAAGAGGCTCTTGCGGTGGCGCTCCGCGGCGGCGCCATGGATTCCGGCAAACGCGGCGGAGCTCCGGCGAGCCTCGTCGTCGTGTTATTCTTCTTCGTCCACGCCGTTATCTCCGCCGCATTGCCCCAAAACCCTAACCCTCGCCCCGCATTGCCCTCCTCCGGCGCCGTGGGCGTCAACTCCAACTCCGTGCTCGTCGCCCTCCTCGACTCGCACTACACGGAGCTCGCGGAGCTGGTGGAGAAGGCCCTCCTGTTGCAAACCCTAGAGGACGCGGTGGGGCGCCGCAACCTCACCATCTTCGCCCCCCGCAACGACGCCCTCGACCGCGGGCTCGACCCCGAGTTCAAGCGCTTCCTCCTCGAGCCCCGCAATCTCCGGTCGCTCCAAACCCTAGTCCTCTTCCACGTCCTCCCCGCCCGCGTCGGCTCCCTCTCCTGGCCCCGATCCTCCCCGATCCCCCTCCCCACCCTCTCCGGGGAACCCCTCCACCTCTCCCTCTCCCCCGACTCCGCCATGCGCGTCGGCGGCGCCGCCGTGCTCCACCCGGACGCGATCGTCCGCCCCGACGGCGTCATCCACGGGATCGAGCGCCTCCTCGTCCCCCGCTCCGTCCAGGAGGGCTTCAACCGCCGCCGCAGCCTCGCCGCGATCTCCGCCGTGCTCCCCACCGGCGCCCCCGAGGTCGACCCCCGCACCCACCGCCTCAAGAAGCCCCCGCCCCCCGTCCCCCTCGGATCCCCCCCGATCCTCCCCGTCTACGACGCCCTCGCCCCCGGCCCCGCCCTCGCCCCCGCCCCGGCCCCGGGCCCCGGATCGGGCAAGCACTGGTTCGACGGCGAGAGCCAGGTCAAGGACTTCATCCAAACCCTCCTCCTCTACGGCGGATACAACGAATTGGCCGACATTTTGGTGAACCTCACCTCCCTCGCCACCGAGATGGGCCGCTTGGTCTCCGAGGGCTACGTCCTCACCGTGCTCGCCCCCAACGACGAGGCCATGGCGCGGCTCACCACGGATCAGCTCAGCGAGCCCGGGGCGCCGGAGCAGATCGTGTACTACCACTTGATCCCGGAGTACCAGACCGAGGAGAGCATGTACAACGCCGTGCGGAGGTTCGGGAAGGTGCGGTACGACACCCTGCGGCTGCCGCACAAGGTCGTCGCCAGGGAGGCCGACGGCTCAGTGAAGTTCGGCCAGGGCGAGGGATCCGCGTATCTGTTCGATCCCGATATCTACACCGATGGGCGGATCTCCGTCCAGGGTATCGATGCCGTGCTGTTCCCGCCGGAAGAGGCGGTGCCCCCGGCCGCTGCCGATGCCCCAGCAGCGAGGAAGCCGCTCGTGGCCAAGGCGAAGCTGAGGAGAGGTAATGTGGCTCTTCTTTCAGCTAAATTTACCTTAATTTGTACTCTTTTTTTCAATTATAGTAATAATTCTCTTAGGATTAATTTTTCTGAAAATTCTAATAGATTTTAGACATAGTTGCAGTAAAAACCTGATGCGATCGTGACACGGATTTTGGTTGGTGATGAGGGGAATATTTACGCATTGTCGGTGGGTTTATGTTGGGGGGTCCCTTTCTTTTCATTTTAGACTCTTAATTTTAGATAGTGTGCATGAAGGTGCAAAACCTGCAAATTGATTGATCTCTAGCTAATGATAACTCAACAACCTTCTATGTTGATAATCTTTCCTTTACTACGGGATAAAAGGAGTAGGCCTAACTTTGTTCTACTCTAAAATCTGACTTAATTTTTGTGGCATTTATCTAGGTAAATAGTCATATGGGAAGTAAGGAAAGAGCTTATGATCTTCGTTAGTAGATTAAGATCTCGACATACGTAGTAATTTAGGTTGGATACATGGACCATGTGGTATGGAGGAAAGGAAAGCTAAACTATGTTATATTTATTATAGTTTGCTTTGCTCTTTGGTATGAAGAAATCTAGGAAGGGAATACGTAGAGCATAGAAAATTAGGAATAGACGGGAAAAACAGATGTAGAACTTGACTCCGGAGACAGAATCATAACTGATGTCTAGCCAAGCACCGTCAAGCTTTCGATAATCCTCTTTTCACGTGGTAATGGTCTATTTAAACGCCTTCCAGGTTCATAAATCGAATGTTTTGCCTCCAACTCTTCAAAAGCTTTAATGGATGAGGCAAATCTCCTTTGCAAGGACGGTGTTTTCTTTATTCTTTGTTGGATTGAAAATCTTGTGAAGAGATTTTGATGGTTTGAAAATGGGTACTGAAATTTTGAGGGAAGCAGTTTTCCTAAAGTTTCCGTCTGTCGCTACAACTAGACAACTGTATTCTCAGGAAGAAACTGGTGTCGAAGGAGATGGCATAAAATTAAAACTGGAGGAGAATAAGCTGGTGATGAAAGCAACAACATGAGTTAAGACTCAAAAGACTGGAGGGGAGAGGGAGAAGTAATGCAAGTTCTGAGGTTTAGATTGCGGCGAGACTGAGAGCTACCAACGAGGAGCCATTGGACCAGGAGGGCTTGGTAGGGAAGGGATTTTCAACCTGATTGGTTTTAGTAACTACACTACACAATTGCTAAACAGGGCAGGAAACATGGTATCCGCAATTTTACGTAATGACACTCCACTCTTAGAAATAGCGCAGGCAGCATATAATTAAAATACACTTCAGATTGAGGCAATAATCGCCACAAAATATAGAGAACAGATAAAATGAGATGACTCTTGCCAAGCACCCACTTAGTCTCAAGTGGTGCTAGCGTCGGCAATAGGAGGTAAAATCTTTCGTCTAAAATCAAAATATATTTGAAGATGTGAATTTTTTTGGAAACGCCTCATAAAAGTACTCGAGGGGAGATATTGGAAGATTAAGGCCTCGTGTTGCTAGAAAAATTGGAAGTACATAACACCTTAAAACTACGGTTCAATGATTTAGGTAATAAGAGCACAACTAACAGCCAGAAACTTCAATTTTCAGAAATAAGTCATGCATTTATATGGGACGTTGATTCAAGTCACTTTGTAGCGACAGCAAATTTTTTTAAAAAAATGTTATTTTTAGCTGTCGAATGGTTGGCAGGACGTTGAACCTGCTTATCCACGAAATTTTCGTCATTATGAGTTGCTCCTTTCCTGGTTTATCTAAACAAGTATATAGCTATCACCTTGCTATTACAGGTGGATATTAGTCCTTTTCTTTTGAGTTACACAATTCCAAACTTATTCAGTGGACAAATTAGTATTTAGGACTATCATAAGGAGCATTAGTATCCGGATAATGTTATTTAATAATTGCTGTAACATAAAATCTAGCTGGTTGTGATGACCATGCCTATCTCTACTAACTCTGCATCTCATCGCTTCGTTTTCCAACTATCGACATTTGACTTTTAGTGGAATGTTTCGAATTTCTTTCGTCATGCATTCCAAATATCGGAAGTAATATACTTATTGCTTTATTTTGCTTAACGCAGGGAAGTTGATGGAGGCAACATGCCAGATGTTAGGCGCCATTGGCCAGCGTTCTCGTCTCGCTAGCTGCCAGTAGGAAAAATTGTGGAGTACCTAGAAGGGCGGCGTAAATGTTTGTCTCAGATATTCTTTAGTTAATGAATAAATACTGCAGGGAACATCGAGTGAGCGTTGTGCGTTAAATTGTTCATACTAGAGCCTGTAAACATACTACTGTGGTTGTGTACAGTATTGTTTTTGTTTGTTCGTCCTCAAAGTTCATTTTGGCATGTCAAATTGAATGAACAACAACACTTTCTTCGCAACTATTCTTTTTCCCCTCCACACCCCGGTATCTCGGTTATTTCGTTGTACAGTTGCTATGTCTGCTTGTTTTCGGAAGTCCCCTTTTCACCAGTGTTTTATCGCTAACGGAGTTTCTACTGTGGGAAACTTCGTACCGAGGTTATTCATTTTCTACCAAACAATCACAGATAGGTATTGTGAATTAAGTGATGTATGTCAGTGCACCTGCAGTTTGCAAGTATCTTTCTTGCTCCCTCTGATACTTCATGTCTTGCTCATGAGTTTTAGGCTTTGGAGACTCGCGCTCTGAAATCGGAGTACTCTGAAGTTGCTCAATTTGCCAAAAATTGACTTCCTACTGGGATGAATGAAGGTATAAAATGCAGAAGTGAGCCTCAATTCGGTCCGAGGCGATAGCTTCCTCGCATTCCAAATACACCAGAATAAGGAATCTTTTTTTATTCCTAACCCCACCATTTTGGCTCCCCACAATCAAGTGAATACGATAGATCGTCCTAAGCGCATAATAAAGGATTTGATGGTTGGTACCCGAAATTTCAAGTTCGAAATCTAATTAGTTCATATTTTTTAATTATATTTATTTTCCGAAATTTCAAGTTTAAAGTCTAATTAGTTCATATTTTTTAATTATATTTATTTTTTAAAAAATAAACGAAGCAGCAGTTAACATACTATCTTTTTCTTAAAAAAAATAATAATAAAACATAAAAATAATCAGGTGAATATGAGCCAGTGTTGGTGGGCAGTGATGTGTCAAAGTGTCCACTATCCTTTTCTTTTCTAAAATAAGCGGGAGAAAGGCTCAAAAAGCAACAAGAGAACTAGACAAAGTCAACAACAGAAAGAGTAATTTAGATTTGGGGCTTTTTACTTATTTATCCTTTACTACTAATCAAAATTTTCAAATTTATCCTAAAATTACCAAAACACCCTTCTAAAATTCAATCATATTAGTAAATCCTAAAGGAAATAGAGATATTTAAAGAAATATTTTAAAATCAACAAGGTATTTCGGTCCTCTAAAGATAAATAAAATATTTTTAAAGTTTTGAAAGGTATATTAGATATTATCCTTTACGCTATCATCTTGCAGTTAATTTGAAACTATAAAATTGGAAAAAAACAAACCCAACTGACCAATCCTGTAGTGTAGAGCTAAGTTTGCTAAAGAGATTTTGGAGATTTAAATGACAAAGAAGCCTCCATTTACCAAACAATTTTAAGCACATAAACAAGCTAAAAAATGGAAATAAATGGTAGAAAAATTGGAAAATAAAGCCCTCATTTGAAGGTTTCAATGTTGTACTAAACATGCAGAAGCAATTGATTTGGTTGTGTTAATCTCAAAATTATTTCTACATACCATTAACCTCGATTTTTACCTCCTATGCCAATTGATTGATGGTCTTAACCAAAAGATCATAAACTCAAACCATAAATTGAAATGTAAATAATAAGAAAAGCAGATTAGTAGTTAATAAAGCCCTTAAATGAAGGTCTCTTTGTTGTAGGAAACTTTAAGAAGCAATTGGTTTAATCTTTGCATATAACAACAAAGTAGGAGAAATTAAAAAGTTAATTCTAGAGATCTTAGATGCAAACAACATTAAAAGAGGCTCATAAAGAGCAAAAAAAAAAGTAATTAATTTCTAAGAGTTTAGGAGAATGTGCAAATTAAATTTTTTGTTTTAGAGAAAGATAGAAGTTCATTTACTTTTTAGAAATAAACTTAAGTATAAATACGAACCAACTCAGTTTCGATCGTGAGATTTTGGGTACTAACCATCAAACCATTAGCCAATTGCGTATGTGCGGTCAGTGTAAATTAAACAAAAGTTAAATAGACCTATTTTATGGTCTCCTTTTTTTTTAAAAAAAAAGAAAAACTATACCTATTTTATAGGGTTAATTACATACAGCTCCCTGTAAACATATCAAATAACAGATATATCTTTACAAAGTTCAAATTTTTATATTTATTTCTATAAAAGTCCTAACGTTTTTAAATATACCCCTGCTGTTAGAATTTGTTAGAAAAATATACTTAACCATAGATAAAATACTTAATCCTGATTAGTGAATAATGTAAATTGACCATTTTACCCTTCTTATATTATTTGTGAATTGTGATGGCAGAAAGGAAGAAGATCGTTAGAGATTTTTGGAAGAACACATAATTCAACAGTTAGGGCTTTTGGAGGGACATATTTGTGATGGCAAAAATGTCATTTTACTTATCTTCCGTTAAAAAATAAACAGTGCTCTAATGGTAACAAACCAGAGAGGCAAATATGAATATCACTGAATTTTTGTAGAGATAAATATAAAAAATTAAATTTTGTAAGAATATATTTGCTATTCGATATGTTTACATGGAGCTATATGAAATTAATCCTATTTTATAATACCACAACAATAGAACTCGGCAAGTTAGTACAATTCGCCACGGGTTTCAAAGAGACAAAATCATGAGCTGTCGCATCAAAGCATTCTTGTGAACAACGTGGAAAAATTCTAAAATGCAACGGGTGCATATGCTGACGTGGCGTTCCAAACCAATCAAATATTTTTTTTTGGATATATATGTTCCATCATAATTATAAAAGAATATTTTTATTGTACTTTTTTTTGAAAAGAAGAAATGTGATTGGCTTGTTATTGATGACGTGGTGCAAGCGTGACACAGTAGACTTCCTCGAACAACGTGGGCTTTTGTGGTACAAAACAAACAAATATATGTACATAATTTTGTTTGATATCTTATAAATTTAAAATTATTACATTACTTTTCATTAGATTTTTCATAGTTTTATAAGGTTTTGCTGAGATTGGTTTTGTACAAACTTTTTCATTCAAATCATCAAATTAAATAAAAAATATATAAAAAATCTCGTGAAACAATTCAATTTATCGTTCGTACTATATTATTATTATTATTGTTTTATCAATTTGGTGCGCTTATACATGAGTCATAGTTGTGAGTTTATTCCATAAAAAAAGAATAGTATAGACCACCTCACAAGTGCTAGGTCTCGTCGCCTCAATTTAACGAACAAAAAATCAAATTATTTCAAGCAAAATTTAGCCATAGAAAAAAAAATATTTTTTTATTATGATTTAGCGTATTTTTACTTTAGCATTTTGTGGTTCAAAAGTTTATACTTAACGATTATGTATTTTAGTACAGTTTTTCTTTGATATCCAATAATTTAAAAAGTTACACTTTAACTGCTTTATTATTTTACTTTTATTTTACTATAAGAATTTATCGTTAAATATGATATCATTTCACAATTTTTTGTCTACATAATATTTTAATAAAATAAAATAGAATAATTAATTTAACTTTTGAAATCACATATCCGGGAAGCCAAAATAAGCTAAATCACAAGTGAGCAAAATTAAAGTTTATCATAAAAAAGAAAAAAAAAAACACATTTTGGTACCATTAGGAAAAGTGAGGCTGATCATATTATAGGTGTAGTGGGAATAATTTATTTATTTAATCCTTAAAGCTTGATCTGATGTCAACTTCATGCACAATATTTTAATTAATTATAATCTTTTGAGTTTGTCCTATCTAGTCCTTCAAATGTGATATCAATTAATTTAATTTTAATTAACAAATTTAATTTTATTGTGCTTCAGTGGGTTGAGTACATTTGCACTTTAAAATTCTAGGGGTTAGAAAATATTAGTCTTTGGAGAATGTACTACGTATAAAATTTATTCACATTAATTTTATAAATTTAACAACAAAATTATAATAAATTAAAGTTTGAGTACCAAAATGTCATGCACCTAAGGGTGAAAATGGTTAGGATAAATTCCGATTGAGTTCGATATCGAATTCGATAGCATGCAAATATAGATGTCAAAATTTAACATTCAAAATAAATTCATATTCGAATTCGTATTCGAAAAAAATTAAAATAAATGTGAATATGATTTCTTAAAAAATCCGACCATATCCAATCGTTTTCTGTGGATATATATTGTAGAAAGATAAAAATATTTTCCGTCATATTTTTCGTTTGTTTTACTATAAATTTCACGGTAAAATTGTATATATATATATATATACTTATTAAAATACTAGATTTTATTGAATAAAATATAGAGATATAAAGTTTGCAGATGAGTGTAAATCTTTAATTACATTATGTATCTTATTCACTCAAATCTTAGCTTATATTTATATATACTTATTAGTAAATATAATTATATGAATAGTATTTGAATACAAATCCGACTCATATATGATTATGATCTGAATTTTTTTAAGCGGATATAATAATAAAAATTTACTATCCGACGCATATAATATATTTGAATCCAAATTTACAGCCGAAGAAAAATATAATACGAATATTATTTTGTTAAAAATTCGATTGTATTCGATCGTTTTCAACCCTACGATGCACCACACAGTGCCAGGAACAAAAAGTTTAATTATACCAAATTTAAACTTTAAAAGAGAGTATTGAATACGTAGATATATACGCGAGACAAGGAAAATAAACGTCGGCGACATTGGTGGGCCCCATTGAGCCCCTCCTCTCCATCCCTTCCCCCCACAACTCTCTCGTCGCGAGCGAACCCTAAAAATCCGACCTTTTTATTTCCCTTTCCCCCCACCCCCTCTCCCCCAAATCCCTCCCTCTCTCTCCCTCTCTCTCTCTCTCTCTCTCTCTGTGCGCGCGCGTGCTTCGTTGGCTCCATCAATGGCGACGGGGGCGTACGAGGGAGGTGGGATCGGGGGGAAGATACGGCGGCGCCCTCTTCGGGCCGCGGCGGCGGCGACGCCGTACGATAGGCCTCCGGCGGCGGCGGCGGCAGCGGCGCCGCGCGGCGTCAAGGGCACTTCGGAGGCGGGGAGGGCGAGTGGATGGCTTTCGAAGCTCGTTGATCCCGCGTCGCGCCTCATCGCCGGGAGCGCCTCGAAGCTCTTCTCCTCCGTCTTCCGCAAGCAGCTCCCGGCGCTTCCGCCGCCTGAGACAGGTTAGGGCTTCTTCACCTGTTAATCTCTTCGTTTTTTTTAGGGCATGGTTGGTTTGTTCCGGTGGTTTGGGAATGATTAGGGTTTTGGGGTCGTTAGGGTTTTGGTGATGGTGTGCGTCTTTGTAATGTTTTGAGTAATGGAGTTATTATACGTGTTTAAACTAGCATCAGATATCCTGTATTGTGTATATTTAGAAGTGGATTTGAGGTGCTCCTTTGCTAGCTCGAAGTGTTACTTATTTGCTTCGGGTTTTGAGAATTAATCTCCCAATCACCTGAAAAATTCCAACTTTGGGGCAAAAAATTGAGTACCTTTTGCCTTGTTTGGCTAACTTACAGTATCTTTCCTCCCCACTTTTTTATGAACTGGGTTGTGGTTGTGGGCTTCTCTATTCTAGTTATCTTTTGTTAGTTTGCAAGCTCATTTTTTGTTAATAGTTATTGAGATTTTGTTTTTTCTTTTGTGCTGCATTATAAAGCTCCATTGATGTAGAGTTCGTAAACGATTTCTCATTCCCTGGTGTAGTCAGTCGGTTAGAACTTGAGGAAAAATACCTACTTGAAATCGATTATTATCGACTAACTTCTTTACCAATATCCTACCATTATTATGATGCAAGTTAATGTTACTTATATGCATTTTAAGCTTGTTGCTGTACTACTGTTTGTTGATCTACAGGAGGTACTGCATTCTAACTGTTTGACATTCATTAACTCAATCGACAAATTAGGGCAGAATATTGCAATTTTGATTCTGTTGAGCAAGTTCTGGTTCTAATATGGACCGAATATTTTTCCAATGCCTTTGTTGATAAAATTTATCAACCTCTAAGTAGTAGGAAGTTCGGGTGTCGAACCTTCTCCTGGTTTATTTTTCCAGATCGACTTCTGTTTTTACAGGGAAAGAAGTTAATATCAGTTTTAACTCGTAACTCTATGGCAGTAGGCATGACTGCAATATTTGTTAATGATGTGGCGTGATATTATCTTATTTTTCTGGTTGCATTTTCCGCTGAATTGGTCGTGCAAGTTAGTGTGCTGTCTGAGACCAGGCCATGAAAATTGGTTCTCATCTCCTATTCACTTTTTCTTCCCCCTTCTTGTTTTTTATTTTTCCCCTTAAAGAATCAAGAATAAAGAAGAACCACCTCTAGAATCTTACATTGCTTGGTAATTCTTGTATATGTGTGTGATTGGGCTTGTGCCTGACGAGGACACCAGGGACTCAATGGGGGAGTATGTAACGCCCAAATAGTCCCACATCGGATTGAAAAGGATTATAATTGGGTATATGAGGATCAGGGACCATACTAATAATTGGGCTTATGCATTTTGAGCCAGTGGTTTGGATCTGACGAGTTATTATTGCTAGTGGGTCGGGTCGCTACAAGATTCTTATTTTTCAATGTCATATTTTCCATATTCATAGTTCTTCGAATCTTTGTTTGGCGAAGTTCTACGCGTTGCCAGTCAATTTAGTTTGCAATACCCGAACTTTATGAGTTTTGGTCATGAAATAGAGGAGGGTGAATCTGCCGTTATTTTGGAAGAGTTTTTTAGTGAAGAGTTTTCAATTTTCAATTATTAACTATCTTGCTTACATGTTCCGCTACTTGATAAATAGTTATGCTATTTTTTCTGGATAATTAGTGGTATGCATTTCATTAACCGAGATAGGGTTGAATGAAGATAAAGGATTACTTTGTTGTTGTTCTTTTTCTGTATATTCCACAATTTTGTTCTAGTTTCTATCTAGCTTTTTACCGCCAAGGATTTTTTCATTAATCATATCTTGACCACTTCATTTCATATACAGGTGGAAGTGTTCAATCCAGAGAAGAGGTTCCTGAAGTTACATCCGTTGTAAGTAGCAATCTATTCCTTACAGTCATTTTATTATTATTGTGTTTGAATTTATGTTATGCTAGATATAGATCCTTTTCTTTAATTTTCTACTCTATATTTTGCATATGCTTTTAGTTATCGTGCTGAATTAATTGATCTACATTTGTCATAGCTTATCTTATGCTTGAAAATATATTAGGAATTTCAGTAGCACAATAATCCTTAGAAGTGATGCATTCGGTTAAAAGATGCCAGCATGTAATATTGAGAAAAGGCTTTGAATGAGGTTATCTACAATTTATTTTGGATTGGCTTCTTTTCAGGCTATTGTACTTACTAATATATATTTATCATCCATTCCATTTCTTGTAGTTGTTTTGCTTTCCTTGTTAATAGCTTTATGATCTGTTCTTGGTATTTAGAAATCAATAATTGCATGCTCTATTTACGCTGCTATAGATGCTCTATCTTTTATTAGATATCCGCTTAATGTTTCTCCTCTGACTCCTCTTTTTGTTTGTGACATGCAGAATCCATCACTGCAAACTTTGTATAATCAAATTGGGGATGGAAATAACCTAACAAACAACTCGGGTGACAAGAGTCTGTCTGAACTTGAAAAATTATTGAAGCAGAAGACATTCACCAGGAAAGTATCTGCAATATTATTCTGAATAACTTTTTAGATGTTAAAAGCAATATGTATAGTTTTATACTGTTTTATTATCAGAGGGCTTATTTTACTATATCTGATATTGCCCATGTGAATGAAAGTATATCATGAAGCCTGCCTTTAGTTAAGAGAATGAAGAGAAGGAACGAGATTTCTGGAGAAGTTTTGTATGTTCCATGAATCTTAGATTTTCTGGGATGTGACTATCATTGAAAATTTGGCAATTATACAATGTTAGGGATGCTGTTCAAGTCTTTTGTATTCTCCTCTCTCAGCCGATTTTATTGATTCACCTTAATTGAATAATGCAAGTAATAATATTTCTTCTGATTTAAAACAGTTCTAGTGTAAGGAATACTTGCAAATAGATGTTGATAACTTAAAAAAATTTAGGTGTTTACATCACTTATTTCTTTATGCATCACTTATTTCTTTATGCTACTGCTAGCATATACTTGCATCAATTGTTTCATAGTGGTTAATGCCTTTTCATCCATGCAAATGCTTGTAAAAAGTATTATCGGGTTTTTCTGATGCTTTTCTATTGCATGATTTGTTGATGGCCTTTTTATTGAATTGGACTCTCTTTCTCTGTGTTTTACAGCTGATCTCATTTATTTATCCTTTTATGAACTTTGGCTATCTTATTTTGTAGGTTATCTTGTCTATTGATATAACTTACCTTGACAACATATTATCTTTTTACAGGGCTGAGTTTGACCAATTGACAGAATTATTGCGTTCGAGAACTGTTGAACCAGATGCGTCAAAGCTAGCAGTCAATAATGACAAAAAGGAGGAATTAAATGTTTCCAAAATAGAACTTGGATTAGGAAGCTTCCGATCACACGGAGTTGTCTTAAATCCTGCAGCCAGTGGAAATGTAAGTAGACTAATCTTCAAATTTTAATATGATATCACAAACCTTGTATTTAAAATTCTGTTTACTTCATGGATATTATGAACTTTGTAACCTTTTGAAATCATGATACTTTGTTGACGCTGGTGACTGTGTTGTAGTTACTCTACTTATCTGTTGAATGTCCATTTAGGTGTCAATGCAGTTTCTTCTATTGAAATCTACATAACTCTTGCATGTTTATAATCTTATCTAAAGATATTAGAATGCATAGATCTAGGATAAAGTTTAAGGGTTTGGACTTCCGTCCCTCTGTGGGGGTGTTTAGTTGGTTGTAAAAGTGAGCTGAAAATAGGTTTCAACTCGAAAATTGGTGCTAGAAAATATTAGTTTACAGTTTTCCACTCAAAAAGAGCGAAAAGTCTCCCCAAAATTGCGGTGCATGTCCATGGAAGGAATTTTAACGCGATCCATGAGCTTAAGGGTGTGTTTGGTTTGGCGTAAAAGTGGGTGGAAAAATAATTTTCCGTGGAAAATTAGTTTGCTACTCGTTTGGTTCAACGTAAAAAAATTTTCTGTGAAAAATTATTTTACATATATATGGGGGAAAACTCTCCCTTTCGTTTTCCGCGCAAGAGCCGCGGAAAATGAAAAGGGTGGAGCTACAAAATCGCGGCTCATGGCAGCGTGTTTGCGCGGTCCACGAGGCCACTTCGGCCTTGTGGACCGCGTGAGAGGGAGGTCGACGGTGGACCTCCCTCTCATTATATATATATAATTTTATTATAAATATATATATATTTATTATATATATAATATTTTATTTTTATACAGAGATATTATTATATAATATTTTATTTATAAATTTGTAATTATTTATTAATATTTCTAAATATATAACTCTTATATATTATGTAATATGTTTATTATAATTTTAAATATATTTAATCTATAAATAGAAATTAAAATAATAATATATATAGTATAATAATTGTTATATATTAATAATATATATAATAAAAAATATATTAAATAGTTTTTATCTATTTTTCTTTTTTTTTCAACCAAACAACCGTCATGGAAAACTATTTTTCTTTTCTACAAACCAAACACTAAACGACGTAAATTTTTTTTTCCACCGAATTTTTTTTTCCACTGAAAGTTTTTTTTCCATAGTTTTACGTGGAACCAAACACACCCTAAGGCATAACCTCATGGACCGCATGCATAAACTATATGGTTGTATGAATTTTTTTTTTTTCCAACGAACAAAACATCGTTGACTGTAAAATTATTTTTCTATTGAAAACCTTTTTCCATGAAAAACTGTTTTCCGTAGTTTTACGCCAAACAAGATAGCCCCTTAGTCAAAATGCATAGGCATTTTTATAGAAATCAGTACTGGTTAAGATGATCTAGGCCAATTTAGATCTGTAAGAAATGTAGAAAATAAGAATTCATACTCTACCTTCGGATCAAACAAATTTGACAATTTTAAAGGTGTTTGTTTGTCCTGTTAGAAAAATCAAGATTGGCAGAAATTTTGCTAGATAAATAAATATCTTGATGAAAAGAAACAGATCTGATTATCTAATAGAAGAATGCCATTCTAGCTGAGAAGCTTATTCAATTTATTTTATCTTTCAATGCTCAAGAAAAGGAGGACATCCTGAATCTGTGATTTTAGATTCTAGATATTTTAGATAGTCATGATCACATCCAGAGACATGTATTATCAATAGGGATGTTGTGGTACTGATTTCAATTGGGATGGATTAGCATTCAAATTCTTTTGTCAATATATATACTTTTTCTTTCTATTCTTTCCTTTGTGTCAATATGATGTTAATTTTGAAGTCAGCATCCAAATCCTTTTCTTTTGTATGCTCAAACAGTGTACTTAATGACACTGCAGATTCCCAAGGAGGAAGCTGCTTCGCCCACAGAACTTGCAAAAGCATATATGGTTTCCAGGTCTTCAAAAGGATCCCCTTCTAATTTTAGCCTGCGGAGCCATGTCTTGTTGGAGGATAAAGCAACATCTAGTAACGCAGTATATGGAACAAAGACACCTCTAGCATCAGTTGCTCCAAGATCAACTTTGCGTGCTCCCGCACTACCAGGACTAAATGAGAATGGATATATCACTCCAAGACTTTATAGGAGATCAGCAATTTACAGAATGTCCCGTTCTCCATATTTTAAGGTATTTAACTGCTTAATCTGACTGGATGATTTCAGTAAAATTCATCCTTATGCAGCAGATTTGGTTAGGTGCAGGTATAGGGCTCCCTTATGTATATACACAAATTGTCATAAACACCCCTGCAAAGTTGGTATTTGTGCCTTCGATATGTGCACACGTGCCCCTGCTGGGGTATTCTTTCAAAAATGTTTTTTGATTATATAGCCCTGATAGTTGCATGAATGCAAGTAAATACGGTTTTTAGGGCGCCGATGCAAATAACTACTTTACAGGCGATTTTACGCGATTCTATAGTTTGCAAAATATATATGCAAACATGTTTTCTGTAAGCTGTATTTCCTCCTGCCAGTTCATATGTCTAGTATGTTGTTTTATGGAACCTTCCTGCCTGTTAAATCTGTTTTTCAGAAAAAAAAAGAGAGAAAGGTTTGGACTGAATGCTTTGATGTCGTTGTGTTGTAATATAGGGTGCCAGTTCTTCTAACGATGTGTATGCTCTCCCCTCATCATCTCATCAGACGCCAACGAAGAGTATGCATTCAGCTGGCACACAGGTAACTCATTCTTCATCCACTATTCTGTTTATCCAATCATTTTGTGCGACTGGCAGAATATTTATTTACTCAATTTCTTTTCTTTTTTTTGGTTATCGTCTTTCAAGTTAATTTTAAATGTTGTGGCTTTTATTTCCTCTTGCAGGTTTTGAAGCGAAGAAGTTCTGTTTTGGATGATGATATCGGATCTGTTGGTCCTATACGCAGAATTCGTCAGAAATCGAATATGATGTCTCCATCAAAAGATTCTCGTACAATTCATCACGGCAATCTTCTTCCTAGTAGCTCAGGCACATTTGAGAATGAAGTTATTGATGGTTTTGGGCCCATACAAAAGTCTGGTGTGTCTAAATTGGATTATACCAGAGACTTTGAGAATAAAGAAGATAAGGATAATAGAATACTCGATGACGGTATTCCTCCTATACCACCCCAGTCAACTACAATGGCCATGAAAATACTGAAGGAGCTTGACAAACTAGCACCTTCGCCGAAAGAGAAATCAACTGAAATAAAGGTTGCTGCAAAAGTTGAATCAACTTCTAAATTAAACCTTCGTAGCAGTTGGGATATGGATGCTGCTGGTGGCTCGCCTCTTTCTGGAAAACAAGACAGGCTTAAAGAAGATGATCTTTTAAATGGCCCTCTATTGGGAATTAAGTCAACTTCTCAAGTTGGTAGTGCTCTTGCTTTCACATTTGGCCGGAATGCGACATCTAATGTTGGTGAGATTTCACATTCTGTTGCCGTTCCTACAAGGGGAAAGCCGGGCTTTCAAATGGTTATTCCTGAGGTAAGTAGGCATTACACTCTTATGGCTAGTGTGTGTGTATATATATATATATATTTATATATATATATATATGAGGGAGGGTAGGGAGGGACATATATAACCCTATAAAATGCCTCTCTCAAGCACATTTTTAAATCGTAACTTTCAGAGACTTTGGATTTTCCGGGTCTGTATATAAAAACCTCCCAGCTATGGAGTGAGAGGGAGGGACGTACATAACCCTATAAAATGCCTCTCTTAAGCATATTTTTAAATCGTAACTTTCAGAAACTTCGGATTTTCCGGGTCTGTATATAGAAAGCCTCCAAGCTATGTTTTTGCTTTATATTCTTATAAAACAACTCATCCACATTTTTAATGATTTTATTTTTGTACATAATAATGATATTCATTACATTTTTGCTTTAAAGGACTCGAGTGAGATTGATGATGATAGTGGTAATGCTGTGGAGGCTCCAGTGAACAATGTAGTGGACAAAGCTGAGTCGAAGGCATTAGAACGGAAAGTTGGGTTGAAGACAGCAGATCAGAAGTCTTTGAATTTTGAAGCAGCCGGTACAGAGAGGCCTCTGATTTCTGCAGCCAAAAGCACACCTTCCTCTGATTTGGTTTCGTCCAGTGAGGCTGAGAAGAAGGCTCCAGCAGGCCGTGGGCTCGTCAATAACAGCACTAATTTTACATTCTCTGTTTTGCCTGCTCCTACTAATCATTTAGAGCAACCTTCTACTCCAACTATGGCAGCACCATCACCCGAGATATCAGCTAGAGAGAAGGAAAAAAAAACTGCTCCCATTTTCTCTTTTGGCTTGAAATCCCCGACACCTGCACTGCCATCCACATCTCCAAGTGCTGGTGTAGAAGTTGGTACAAGGTCAGGGCGACAACTGTAAGTTTATTACAGGTTATATTGGCTCATAGTTGTAGAAAATTTTTGCTTTTTCATTATTTTAATTAATGAAGATCTTTGGAGAATTTTATGCAACTCTTCTTAGGAGGCAGTTTTTAGCTGTTATAGTTGCAATTTTTATAGTAAATTTTCAGTGACTATATGTTAGAATTGTTCTTTTTCATTTGCACCGAAAACAAAGAATTGGCCTTTTGATGAAATCTTTTTATATTAGAAATAAAGGAGATGGCATTCTCAGTGCCATAATATCTCTCCCTTGGATCTTTATTACATTTAGCAAAGCCTATTTCCAAAAGCTCTGGGTCTTCCACTGAAGGCTCTCTCTTTCTGATTGTCTACCGTCACCATGATTGAAATATTTCTTCTTCAATTTTGGGGAATGCATTTTTGCATCTCAAAATTTTAAATCTGATGCGGTAGTCATCATTTTGAGCCACTTACTGTTTGTGATTTTACACATTGTGCATTGCATTATTATCTGACAGCTAGTAAGTGCACTATTTTCCTGTACATCACTGAGTTACTAAATTATGTAATTTTCTTATTGTGATTCAGCAGTGTCACCGAGACCTCTATATTTGACAGTTCGAAGACAGACAAAGGTGATGCAAAGCGGAAAGCAAGCGAGTCGTCGAATGTACCTGAAACTGCTTTTTCGTTGGCTGCACCCCCGTCAGCCACTTCTACTATATTTGCTTTTGGTGCTTCCTCCTCTCCAAGCTTGAGCAATGGCTCTTTGCATTCATCTTCAGTTTTCTCCACCAGCTCAGCTACCTCCAGCAACCTATTTTCCTCATCTGAAGCTCCAGTATTTCCCACTGTCCCCTTATTTGGTTTTGGGTCTACTACCTCAATTGGTTCCCAAATAGCAGGTCTACCATCAGAAAAATTTAGTGACACGGCTAACGCCACCACTGTCGGTGCAACTTCTGTAGTTTCAAACAGCAGTTTGCCAGAACTGGTCACTTCATCTGCTTTATCAAGCTCATCAATTAGTTCCTCGCCCCTGGCGACATCTTCCGCATTTTCAAGTACAGGGAGTTTGAGTGATTCTAAACCATCTACTCTGTTTTCGAGCTTGAGTGGTGCTCAGTCTTCTTCTGCTCCATCGTTGCCGTTTACCGCCACCGGAAACAGCATTTTTGGGTTCAGTACTTCGGCTCAATCTGCTGGCTTGAATTCATCAGTCGCAACTAGCAGTTCTCAAACAGGTTTTACTTTTGGCAGCATAGCTGGAGCAGCCTTTGGAACTCAATCAACTCAATCTGGAAGCGGTACCCAGCAGCTGTCCCAAAGCTCACCAAGCCAGAGCAGTTCTCAAGCAGGTTTAAATTTCGGCAACGAAGCTGGAGCAGACTTACGAACTCTGTCGGCTCAATCTGGAAGCATTACCCAACAGCCGTCTCAGAGCTCATCAAGTCATTTCAGTTCCTTCACTTCGTCAGCTCCGACATTCACATTTGGAAGTTCCCAAACTAGTCTCGGAGATTCACAATTTGGATCAACAGCTACTGCTTCCAAACCTTCTAGTTCGAGCTCTGGATTCTCTTTTTCAGCTACTACAGCTGCTCCCTCCAGCTCTTCCTTCATGGTTTCTAAACCTTTCAGTTCAAGCTCCGGCTTTTCTTTTGCTGCTAGCTCTGCTCCTTCTAGCTCATCCTCCACCTCTTCTTCTATCCTAGCATCACCCACTTTATTCAGTTCTTCTTCGACCCCATCAACACCTTCAACTTTTAATACCACCTTTGGTTCAACTTCAGCCGCATCTACAGGGTTTGGATTTGGGCAGCCGGCTTCTTCTTCAAGCACTTCATCCTTTACATTTGGACAGCCAGCTTCTTCTTCAAGCACTTCCCCCTTCTCATTTGGACAACCAGCTTCTTCTCCAAGCACTTCACCCTTTGCATTCAACGAGCAAACTGGACCAGCTTTCTCATTCACCTCGGCAAGTGCTACAGCAAACTCATCCCCTGCACGACCTTTATTCGGTATGCAGAGCCCAGTTACAGGATTCTCTTCAGGATCTCCCGGGAACAATGATCAGATGAATGTGGAAGACAGCATGACTGACGACACTACTGCCCCATCCGCCGCAGTCTCTATGGTCCCGACATTTGGGCAGCCTGGTGGTGCACCTGCTACTCCGGTTTTCAGTGCTTCACCGATCCCGTCAGGTGGAGCTTCCATTTTTCAATTTGGTGGCAACCAACAGAATTCTCTTCCTCAAAACCCTTCACCCTTCCAACCTGGTGGTAATTTAGAGTTTCAAGGAGGTAGCAGCTTTTCTTTGGGAAGTGGGGGTGGTGACAAATCCGGCAGGCGGATTGTTAAAATTAATCGGAGTAAGCTGCGGAAAAAATAGTTGTTTACGTCGCGAACTACACGGCTTTGCTAGAGAATTCTTGATATTCTTCTTATGGCTATATATTTGAAGGAGATATATTTTTCTCTTTTTACCCCATAATCGTGCCGAATCTTCTGATGAAAGAGCATCTTAGTGGATGGGATGTAATGAGGTTTATCTCTGGGACAGAGGTTGCAACCGTCATTCATATCGATACCACCAGCGCACTTCAGATAAAGCTTTCACTGTAACACTGAAGCGACGCTCTTATGCTGTGTTTGATTAAGGCAAATACAGCTATAAATGGGACTGAGATGTAACCTGCTCTGTCTCTAATCGATGTCTCGAGGCTTTGTGTTACAACTATTTTTGTAGCTCTGGAATGTATTATTAGTTAAAATTTATAGTAGCGTGCGTGACGGGACGGGCACTTCTGTTTTTCTGGTGTGCTTTTACTCTTTATGATGTACCATAGAACAATGTCTTCTTCATTGTAATCTTGTCAGCGTGACTGCGCACAAATGCCGCGTGTTGAGAAAAGATAACTATAATGAGTCTTTTGAAGTTCTGATCACGGCTGTTCGCATTGGAATTTCAGTATCATGTTGCTAGTGATCATCATCACCATTGTATGAGACTCAATCATACTCTCACTAGCTGCATGCATTTTAAAGTCGCAAAGTCTCTTTTTGTGAGACTCGGGGGCTTTTCAAATGCTTCCATGATTAGTTGATTAGATCGTGTATGCAAACTGTTACACAGCTTAACCATGATTGATCTCTTACCTGCGACTGTTTAGCTGAAAACAATGGGTTCTTGATATATAGAGAATATGATTGCATAATTTGTCTATGTTGGTTCATTTGGAAAAGATTTGAGTGAGGCTCTCTTGGTTGCCTTTAAACCCTCCATCCAGTAAGGGTGTGTTTGGTTTGATGTAGAAGTGGGCTGAAAATATCTTTTGGGTCGGAAAATATATAGTTTGCGGATCGTTTGGTTCGACGCAAAATTTTTTTTTGGCGAAAAACACTTACATATTTTGGAAAAAATTGCTCTTTCGTTTTCCGCATGTGACCAGTAAAAAAACGGAGGAAGCACAAATACGGGGCTCACAGCAGTAGTCTTTTCTCTTTTTCTATGAACCAGACACTAAAGAGCATAAAATTTGTTTTCCTCCTAATTTCTTTTTTCCACCGATTTTTTTTTTTTCAGTTTTACATCAAACCAAACACACCCTAAGCGAAAATCATAATTTCTAGCTCACTGGGTTGACTTGAATTCTCACTCATTCTTAGCTTAATTCCACTGCATCAGAATCACAGTTTTTACTGATTACATATAAACAGATAGTGATTCTGAAACTAGGCTTATTGGTGATTCAGTTTATTAGGCGTGTTTTAAATCAATGGGCTTGTTTTGTTCAGAAGATCCATCCCGGCCCAGGGCCTGCATAAGTTTAGTAGCTTACATATCTACTTTATCCATCCAACCAGAAGCTTCAATCATACAGATTTAGGCCCAATAGTCTATGCCACCTCATACTCCCCTGGTAGTTATTTCATGCGGGATTATTCATCTATGTGAATTCCAAATATGTGTGACCCTGAAGTCTACTGTATAACACTTACACTATATCGTCTATCCCCAACCAATCACATCTCTCATTTTGAGAGAAAAGTACAATAAAAATATTTTTCTAAAAATCATGATAGGATATGTGAACCAACAGAGGAGTTTTTTGATTGGTTGGGGGCACCACAGCAGTAATATAACTGTTGCATTTTAGAATTTTTCCTGATGTAGTGGGGTACAGGAGTACTATAATGTTGTTCGATGAAGCAACCTTTAATTTGAAAAGTGCTATGCAGGTGGATCAACATATTAAATTTCTCCCCAGTACTTACCTCTTTGCAAACAAAATTAGCAACTATAAATTGGAACTTCTATTTTTGGGGCTCAAAAGTCGCATTTTCGCCGTCTAATATATGAAAAAGCTTAGGGCTTTTCTGCATGAAAACTATTCTAGATAATTGAAGCTGAAAATAGACCCAAAAGTATGGCCAAACAAGTCCTAGTCAAGTTGTCGAGTTTCAAACTAGTTTAGTTTTAGAGTGTTTAATCTCATCTACCCAAAAACACACACACACACACACAAAATGGTGAAAAATCAAAAAATTCATTTTTTAAAAATATATTCAAAAAAAAAAAAAAAAAAAAAATCAATGAAATAGGACTGAAACAAAAAAAAAAAAAAAAAAAAAAAAAAAAAAAAAAAATAAATAAAACACAAAAAACTGCTAATCACCAAAAATCAAAAAAAAATATTGGAAAAAAAAAAATGAAAAAAAAAAATATCTCAAGGTTCTTCAACATAGGCCTTTCTTTTTCACTGGATGCTAGCTCCATGACCACGAAAATTAAATACAACCTATACTACACTCTATATATGGATATACATCTTACAAAAACTTAAAACTAAAAAAAAAAACAAATTCTTTAAAAAAATTTAAATTAAAAAAAAAAAAAATAAAACAAGTCAAAAAAAAAACGTAAAAAAAAAATGAAAAAAAAAAAAAAGATTTGGTCATAAAAAACCATCAAAAAAAACTTTTGATCCAATAACCAAAAAAAAAAAAAATTCAAAAAAAAAAAAACACTTAAAAAAAAAAAAAAAACAAAAAAAAAAAAAAAAAAAAAAAAATATAAATATGTATAAAAAAAATTCGAGCTACAAAAAAAAACAAAAAAAAGCTGACTCAAAAAATGTTCGGTTCGTTAAAAAAAAAAAAGCTAAAAAATTCAGCTAAAAAACTCAAAAATTAAAAAAATCAAAAAAAAAAAAGCTAAAAAAAAAAAACAAAAAACAAAAAAAAAAAAAAAGCTGAATTGCCAGCTCTACCTTCAACAAAAAAAAAAAAAAAAAAAAAAAAAACAAAAAAACACAAAAAAAAAAACCACGAAAATTAAATACGACCTATACGACACTCTAAAAAAAAAAATACATCTTACACCCCCTAAAAAAAAAAAACAAAAAAAAAAATTTTACTAAAAAAAAGGTAAAAAAATAAAAAAAAAATGAAAAAAAAAATAAAATTTAAACAAAAAAATAAAAAGGTGTACAAAAAAATATAAAAAAAAATATGGACCCATTCCCAAAAAAAAAAAATTTAATGCATACAAAGAGAGAGAGAGAGAGATTCTTGATGTTGCTTTGGAATTGAGTTGGTCATGATCAGTGTTTCAGTGTTTTCACCTCCCTTCCTTTCCGGCATATATAAAACACAAAACACAACAAAAACATTCAAAAAACAAAACAAAAAAAAAACAAGAAAAAAAATTTTTTTGTGTTGTATTCTATAAATTAAATAAAAAAATAAAAAAAAAAAAAAAAAATGCTACAAAGACATGACGTGACGCTTCAGATTTTTGTAGCCAAAAAGCTGAAACACAAAAAATAGGGCCTCAGAAAACAAAAAAAAATAAATATAAAAAAAATAAAAAAAAAATGCTCTCAAAATCTCAAAAAAAAAAAAAAAAACTCTTCTCTCTCATTGTATTTATTGTATTTAAAAAAAATCTGTGTCTAAAAAAAAAAAAAGAAAAAAAAAAAAAAAAAGGTGTGTGGGCGCACAAATAATAATAAATAATAAAGCACACTATTTTACGTAGAAAGATTTTAAAGCAAACAAAAGAACACGATGTGACGTTTCAGATTTTTTATGGACAGAGGTGACAATACTCGCACCCATGAAACGTCACAAGATAAGATGGGATTAGCTATGTAGAGCTAAATTACAAAAAACCCCTTGCATTTTAGGTTCATGGTGTCTCAATTCAATTCATTTCTATATTAAGTTGAATTCATCATCGCATTATAATACTGTTTCGAAATATGGGGTAGATTCAGAAGTAAAAAAATAAAAAAAAAAAAACGAAAAAAAAAAAAAAAAAATCTTTAAGGCTTAAAAAAAAAAAAACAAAATTTGAATGAAAATGCTACACCCACAAAAAAAACCCAAACAAACACACCCCCTAATTTTATAATGTTGCAAAAAAAAAAAATAAAAAAAAACGAAAAAAAGTTAATTCGAAAAACAAAAAAACAAAAAAAAAAAAAAAAAAAAAACAACAATAAATACCATATTAATTAACAAAAGAAAAAAAAAAAAAAAATAGGGCTCGCCTAAAAACAACAACAAAAAAAACACATCTAACACTAATAGATAAAACAGAAAAAACCAAAAAAAAAAAAAAAAAAAAAAAATAAAAACCTGTATTTTTCGATAAAATTGTGAAAGAATATCGTAATTGACTCATTGTTATGTGCAGAACGCAATATTACGTACGAAAAAAAAAAAAAAAAAACTTTCTCAAAAAAAATAACACAACCAAAAAAAAAAAAAAAATCTAGGTAAAACGTAAAAGACTAAAAAAAAAAAAGAGTAAAAAAATATCAAAGCACCCTCTCTCTCTCTCTCTCTCTCTCTCTCTCTCTATAAAAATATAATATATATAAAATAAAATATAAAAAAATAAATATAAAAACCAAAAAACAAACTCCACCAAAAACTCAACTCAAACCCTGACCAAGCTAAAAAAAAAAAATGCAAAAAAACAACACTACTGTAAAGCTTCTCGGTTATAATGCAGTCACGTACCCTGTACAGGGACGGTGAAACTTGGTTGTTGTGCTTTTACTAATGCACATGATACAAAAAACAAAAAAAAAAAAAACTAAGTCTATATAAAATAAAAAAAAAAAAAAAAGTTGTATCTCTCTATAAAAACACTCCCATCCTAAAAAAAAAAAAACAACTAAAAAAAAAAAAAAAAAAAAAAAAAAAAAAAAAAAAAAAAAAAAAAAAAAAAAATGATCTTTGGATGAAAAAAACCAAAAAAAATTACGTGCTTACAAACAAAAAAAAAAATTATTAAAAAAAGACAAAATCTCAAATAAAAAATCATAAAAAATAATTAAAAAAATTAGCCACGTATGAAATCTAACTAAAAAAAAAAAAAAAAAAATAACTACTTTATAAAAAAAAATTAAAAAATAAAAAAAAATATAGCACGGCAAAAAACATGAGAGCGCGCGAAACAAAGGCCGTAACCAGTAGAGGGTTGATTTAAAAACAAAAACCTGTAACAAAAAAAAACCCACCACAAAAAAAAAGAGATTTGTGCATTAAAAAAAAAACCAAAAAAAAAAAACTTTTTGCAAAAACACCCTCGGGATTTTGAGATATTGCGATCCCGTCCTGCGATGGGCACGAGAAACGAGGCTACGACTACAACGGCGGGGGGCCCCGCGTGCGAGTTAGTGAAGCATGCGTTAATACGTACGAAGATTACAAAAAAAAAAAAAAAAAAAAAAAAAAAAAAAAAAAAGAGAAGAGAGAGAAAAAAAAAAAAAAAAATAAAAAAAAAAAAAAAGATCTCCAAAAAAAAAAACCACGCTAGATTCTATAAAAAAAAAAAAATGGTGGGTCGCCACGTCACACAAAAAAAAAAAAAAACGGAAAGAACCACCCCAAAACGAAAAAAAAAAAAAAAACAAAAAAAAAAAAAAAATATCGCGGGAAAAAAAAAAAAAAAAAAAAAAAAAAAAAAAAATAAAAAAAAAAAAAAAAAAAAAAGTTTTTTTTTTTTGAGGAGAAAAAAAAAAAAAAAAAAAAAAAAAGTAAAAAAAAAAAAAAAACATAGAAAGAGAGAGAAAAAAGATAAAGAAGAAAAAAAAATTTCCAACACCTTACACATTCTGAATCACTGTGGAAAGCGACGGTTCAAAACCACCCACAACAATTAACACACAAAAAAAAAAAAAAAAATTTTTTTGCGCAAGCACAATTGGTTAGTTATAAAAATGTGGCTATGTGATCGTACCATAAAGCATCAGTTCCTATTAGTTAACTTTGATGTTAAGCTCCTACTTGAAGAAAAAAAAAAAAAAAAAACCCAACAACAACAACAACAACTGTACTAGCTAAAAATATCTATGCCATTTAATTTCCAGAAATGTGGAATAACTCATAATGATAAGCAGATAATAGCTAAAAAAACTGGGTAGTATTAAGGTTTCTAATTTCTCTAGAAGCAACTTAATACCACAGGCTTGTATATATATCCAGTTGGTTACATAAAAGACATGCAAAGTAAACTAGCTATATATATATATATATATATATATATATATATATATATATATATATATATATGATATTTGCACAAGATTAATACATCACCTAACACGGTGATCGAACATTGATTAATTAATTATATGACATCAAATCACAAGCGCGAAAAGTCATTCCTCATTACACAGACGATTACGAATCTAGAGAAGGTCCGCAAGATCTTCTTAGCACATAGTAGTTTATGCTTTGACTTGTAGATCACAAGTTCAATAGAGAATTAACATATATATAACATCTAAATACTCGCAATGAAACTCTACTTAATAGAAACCTTGAGCTTTTTGTGGCCCTGGCATAGTGATCTCTTCGTCCCTCTTCTCTGGGTTAGCTCCATCGAGGGTCAGCCCGAAATGTATGCGAGGAAAATGCGCCCACTGCATGTCGACAAACAAACAAATTAAAATTTAAAGTAGTAGCAAAGCTATGAAGATTACACACGCAAGAAAATATATGGAAGTTTTATTTCAATATTTCTCTAGAACTACCGAGTCAACAATTGATTCCATAAGGGTTGTTTTTCTTGATAAAGAGAGAGAGATTGATTTAATGAGGTTGATCTTTTCTTTTCTTTTCTTTTCTTTTTCTTTTTTGAGTATAATTCTATAGGGTTTACCAAGGTATGCATCTTTTATCATCTAATGGGAGCTATTATATAAGAAGCTATAGCCAGCAAAGTATAACTAGCTAGGAACTAAGTTCTTCACATGAATTAGTAGTTCAACTTTTTGATGATTGAGATGAGAAATGAGAGAATTGAAGGAGTAAAATTGCATGCCAAAAGAAAAGCTACTAGGCCACTAAACAATATCCTATATATGTATAGATAACGATTAATTCCTTATCTTTAGCTATCCAGTTTTAGCATATTAGTAGAATGTGTAGCACAGCTAGTTTTGAAGTATGACATGTGAAACTGTACATGATTTTGATAGCGTTTCAAATCAATGTAGGCTGTTTAATTTTTGACGTCGGTGCTACTCTTCAATGCTACGTACAAACGAATTCTACAAATGTCTACTAACTGGCATGCATATATATATAGCTGCATTTCATTGACAAGTATATGACAGTTATGAGACTAAGCAAGATATATATTAGATAGAAAAAGGATTGTTTTCAGGTATAAAAGGTAAGGTCCCCTAGTAATATATACTAATAATGGCTTAAGCATTTTGAACCGGTGGTCTGGACCAAACAAATTGCTAGTTCTGATGGACTGAGTCGTTTCATATAGTGTCATAGTAGTTGTCAGTCAAAAGTGTGAGAACTAAATACTAAGCAAGACAAAGTCTACACCATGGATAGGATGGTCTTTTGAACTCACATTGCTCACTAATTTTGAGCTATATATGTGTGTGATTGCACCTGACAAGAACGTCGAGATCTACACGAAAAAGCTTGTAACACTTCAATAGTCAAATACTAGATTGAAAAGGGTTAATATTTGGGTATACATGGGCTAAGCTTCTTAATACTAGTAACTTAGTCTTAAGTGTTTTAATAGGAGCCGACAAGTACGTAATAACGCGATGAATCGTTACAATTTTATAATATTTTAATCATGCCATTGATCAGTATGTAGACGATGATGCTATAGATGTATAACGAGTTAGTTTTGGAGCTTTCCATCCTCCTGAATTGGGAGTTGCTCAATACTAGGCTACCCTGCACAGCTAGACAATACTAAAGGCCCAGGGGGTAGCACGGTAATGGGAGGAGATTTTAGAAACCTCGACAATGCTAAAAGCGCACTAGATAATATGGTTGAGGATCGAAGGTTGAGCTTAGGGTGACTATGAAACGCATACAAGAGATTTATTAATTTCCGTCAATGGCAGGTTATTGGTTGTTGACAAAGTTGTGGCTTTATCACAACTTACTTTTGTAGAGTGTTAGTGTTAACAATCGTTCCAGAAGCTAAAACTAATAGAAATAGGACAACCAATTCAGTTAAAATTATGGACATTCCACGTAGATGCATTATATATAGCAAATGATCGTAGCTAGTAAAACAATTTCAAATACTAACTGAAATGCCAAATATCAAGAACAAAAACAATCCACCTTTTCATCATTATGACAGGACTAGTAAGTATAGTATTTCATGAATTGGGGAATTGCTTAGTATAAATAGGGAATTCTATGTTTTCTCAAAAGTACAAAAAGAAAAATGTTAGCATTTGTTGGCATTATTGTGATTATTTGTTTGAAGATTTATAGTTAAGTTCAAAAATATATTAAGTCTTCGGTTTTCTATAAAAGTATACATTAATTAGTACTTACATTCCTCAATGCAGTAAATAATGCAACCTAAAGTGTATAGACATTGCACTGACAGGTCCACTTAATTAATATATTGCACCGAAAAGTCTGAATTGTGATTTTCCATATCAATTGAACTGATCAAACTGGATATGTTATAGTAAATGGTCATAGATAGGAAAACAATTTTAAATACTACTTGAATGGAAGCAAAAATATTTCAAAAATAAAAACAATTCACCATGTTATCATTATGACAAGGATGAGAACTATAAGTATTTCATTTCGGGAATTTTTTCTTATTATAAATAGGGAATTCCAAGTTTTCTCAAAAATAGGAAAAAAACAAAAATGTCAGCATTTGTAAGAATTATTGTGTATAATTGTTTGGGGATTTATAGCTAAGTTGTATAATATATGGAGGTCGATCATGGTTTTCTTAAAAGTATAGATTAATTAGTACTTACATTCTTCGCTGCAGCACTGAATGCTTCCCTGTGGGTAATTTCTGGATTGTTAGCCTTTATCCTTTGGATTTCCTCCCTATCATTGAGAGAAGGACAATACATACAAAATAACGATAATGAGAGGACAACATGATGATATCATTAAAATGATATCAAATATGTGTAAATTAAGTAGTAGTAAGACTTAGCAAAAAGTTTAAGACAAATAAGCAAGTTAACAAATACGAAGAACTTACTTGATAAACCTGTTATATGCTGAGGGAACACGTTGTCTTTTCTCCGGAGCTGGTTAGAGAGAAAGGAATAAGTGATTTCGATTAAAGTATAAAAATATAGGTGATCACTGGCTTATCATTATTTACTTATCCTACTGTTCTCCAAGATAAAATGTTAAAATCAAGGTGTTAAAAATGAATTGTGGAACTTTCTTAGAAAAATATCAGTAGCATTAATTGGATATGTTTAGACTAATTTAGAAAGTTGATATTATCTGAAAAGAAATTTTATCACAGCGAATGACTTCCAGCCTATTAGCCATATCAATGGAGTGCAAAAAATCATCTCAACAGTTCTGGCTAATAGGCTTGAGGGAGTGATGAAAGCGATTGTTTCACCCTCTCAATACGCTTTTCTGAAAAGGCAACTAATTCTGGATTTGTTTGCGACTGCTAATGGGTTAGTGAGTTAGTGCGCTAAAATAGCTGAGGAAGGTCTTGGTATTAAATTGAATACTAGAAGGCCTACAACAGAGTCAAGTGGGTGTTCCTCACGAAGATCTTGACTTGGCTAGGAGCCAGCTCTAGGTGGTGCGACTGGGTAGAACTATGTACCTCTAATGCCAAAATAGCAGTAATAGTAAATGGGCACCCCACTAAATAGATCAACGTGAATAGGGGTTTACGTCAAGGCGAACCTCTCTCCCCCTATCTTTTCTAGTGGTAGCCGAGAGACTGGCGAGAATGACTGATCGTATGGTTCGGAATACCCTCTTAGAGGTTTGGGGTCGACTATATACAGAGAGTAAGATAGCCTTAATTCAGTATGCAGACAATACAATCTTCTTCTACCAGGCGAAAAGAAGATAGATGAGGAATCTCAAACTAATCTGGCATCTTTTCGAGCGAGCCTCTAGACTAAAGATTAATATGGATAAGTTTGAACTATTCTATCTGGGGATTGACATTGCAAAAAGGGATAGATTAGCCAGATTATTGGGATGTATGTGAGGGACCCTCTTGATGCATTATCTTGGATTGCCCCTTTCCAATAGACAACTTAAAGGGGAGGACTGGTGGTTGATGCTTCGCATGATTGAGAATAGAATAGGTGGGTGGCAGACCAAACTCCTCTCCCAGGGAGGCAGACTAGTCCTAGTAAACCAGTGATTACTAATCTTCCGCTATACTCTCTTCCAGTTTTTATAGCCTTGAACTGAGTACTAAAACGCATCGAGACCCTTAGGAGAGCTTTCTTCTGGAAGGGCGGGAAATCAATGTGCGGAGGACAGTGCCGGGTGGAATAGGAGACTATAGGAGAAGCAAAAACAAAGGTAGTCTTAAGATTAGAGATATAATAAGTCTGAATATAGCCCTGCTAGCAAAATGGTGGTGGCGGTTCTTATCAAAACAACTAATCAAGATACTGTACTACGAGAGAAAGTGACAGCTCAAGAAGGGAGCTACCATCAGACCCTTTTCACAGTGGTAGAGAGATATATTAACAGTTAGACCTGTTTTCAAATATGGTGTCACATATTCGATAGGCTATGGTAATGGTACTATTTTATGGTCAGATATATGGTGTGGGGACTCTTCGCTTCAGACTTCCTTTATGTATATTTACAATAGTATAATGTGACACTCCTAAGATTTGGAATAGTCCTATATATAAGTTATAATATGACTAAATCTTTTAACCTAGCTATAGTATTTTGGACGGTGGTCAGACCCAAGAAGTTAAGAGTGTTAGGACTAGAATAGTTGTAGGATGGGTGACCCCCTGGGAAGCGGGACATCACAGTTGGTATCAGACCCAATCTCCAGCTGGAAGTGTGAGATGAGTCTCGGTTGAGTCAGGGTCATGCAGCAGGCAGAGAGTGGCTTTCCGGTTAACGACCGTTGTAGGCAGAATGGGCTCCCCACAAGGTCGACTAAGGCTAGCGAGACAATTCTCATATTGCATGGTGTTTGGGAGTATGCTTGAGCCTGACGAGAACGTCAAGACTTAAAGGAAAAAATGTGACACTCATAGAATTTGGAATAGTACTATATATAAGGTATAATAGGACTAAACCTTTCAATCTGGCAATAGCATTTTGGATGGTGGCTAGACTCAAGTGGTTAAGAGAGTTAAGCGTGCTAGGGTTAGAGTAATTGTAGGATGGGTGACCCCCGAGAAGTGGAGCGTCACATGTAACCTAAAAAAAATGTTAGCTCATTGACTGCTATGACTAGCGTAGGTGGAAGCGGGAGATAATCTTGGCTTGCTACATTCCATCTTTGTCGCAGGAAAGGGAAGAGATTTAGGAATTGAAATTGCTACTCTCCAACTAAGTCCCGGCAACTGAAAATGATGAGATTATGTTGAGATGGTCTGACTCCTAGAAATTTTCGGTTAAGTCTTTATATGGCTTCCTTCAGGATGAAGAAGCTAGATTGGCATGCTGTTCTCAACTGTGGAAAATATATACCCCACTAAAGGCTAAATTTATGTGTAGTTAGTTTTAAAACGAAAAGTCGTAACGGTCGATAACTAATTAAAGAGAGGATAGTAAAGGAAGCAGGGATGTAGGCTTTGTTACATCAGTGCATAGGCGATCGACCATTTGTTTGTTGAATGTGACGCTACCAGATTCATCCTAGAGTGCTTGTTACCCAATAAGAATGGCATTCGCAGGTGCTCCTCTGTGGACAATCTTTAGGAGTCGTCATGCTCTAAGTTAGCTTCTACAAACTGGTCAGAGTTAGCAACTACTACTACGACATGGTGAGTCATATGGCTAAAGTGAAATAGAAGAATCTTTTAAAGGAGGAAAGTAAACCTAACATAGATACTGTTTGAGATTCGATCGCTTAGGGATCTCTGGGCAAAGTGGCAGGTCTCTTAGAGCTTCTGTTATTGGGTTTTGATTTTCCTTGTTGTTCTTGTTGTCTTAAAGAGGCCAGTATCCTGCCCTGTGACGTGAGGCTGGTTATGCCGAGTACTATCGAGACCTGTCGGCGCTGTGTCTGTATGCTTTAAGTGAATTGCTTGCATATTTCTAATAGATCGAGCTATTGTGATTAATGGTTAGCACCAACGATCCGACAGTTCTCCTTTTCTTTTAGCTTTCTTTTCATTCTCCTCCTTTTTCTTTACCCCAAGGCCTAGTTGCCTTAGTCTTTTATTGCTTATAAGTTCATATCCTTGATGAATGAAGCAATAACAAACTATCTTTCTCCATAAAAAATTAAAAAAAATCCTAGCAATTAATTAATCGCAACATTTTTGTTGCAATAACCAGTTTCTAATTCATTTTGGATGCTTATGAGAGAGCTCGAATAGTTTGTTCCTCTAGGAATTAGTGCAACTATGAACTTCTCTTTATACATGAGAATGTACTTTAAGAATCCTTTTTTAATTGCAACTCTCTGCATATATCTTTCTTTTTGCTGCAAGGGCAAAGAATAAGGTCAAGCAAGTACATGATCGAACAAGAAGAAATTTACTTAGTCAAAATTTGGATGCGTCTACTTTGAATAATTTCAAAAAGGCTTACGGCGTATTGGTTGCACTTGTTGCTGATGGTTTGGCATGGAGTACGCCATCGGCGTTTTGTTGCATTTGGAAGATGACTCGTACTCCCCACAGTTTTCACGAAGTACTTTGTTGTGAAGCTGTAGTTTTATTTTACCAAACGAAGAAGACATTGTTAGAGACTAATATATCTTGTACTTCCGGGTATATAAGAAAAAAAATTTACTTCTTTACACACAATTGATGAAAATAATATTTGTATATGTGTCAACTTCTTGTTCCAATGCGCCTTATTGAGTTGCCATGGAAGCATAACTATATATATATATATAGTACAAACAGATAAATATTAAACAAACAGATCGACCATCCCTAGCTAGTGCAAGTGGCAAAAGGCTTGACGGTTCTACCCGAGGTTCAAAGTTCGAATTAAGTCTAGCTGCTTTATGTTTCTAGCTAAATTCATTTATTAAAAAAAAATTTGAACGAAGCGGATAGCATGTTACTTTTCTCTCTCAAAAAAAATAAAAATAAACTGACAGATTAAGAAATCTAGAGATGCATGATGAAAACTTTCTTCTTCTGGTGGAACTCACCTTATCACATGAGGTATAACCAATATTTGTATCACTTAATCCATCTCTCACTCTCTTCATAAATGATGAACGTAAATATATTATCATAAGTTGACATCTCACTCTCTCTCTCTTCTCTAATTAACTACATATCTCTTGAATAACCAATTAATAAGAGAAGCTAGGAAGTTTGGATTAGCCCCTACAATTTGTGCTAAGTCAACAGCCTCAGGAAATTTGAAAACCAAATATGTTGATAGAGTGATTTTTTTTTTTCCTTTCTTACTCTTTTAATTAAGAAAAACAATGAGATGGCATTTTCAAATAACCTATGCTCTCTATTTTCAGCAAATCTCTTTGTTCTGGGATGGAGGTTTTAATTGCCAAAGATGTAAAATTCGAGTTAAAATGATCAATTTTTTTGAGAGGTCAAGGGTTCTTTTTTATTATTATTAGAAATTGGTTAATGGTTCCTTTCATACCAATGTAAACACCCTAAACTAAATTCTTTGAGATTAAATGGTAAACTATGTTGTTCATTGATTTGTATTAGACAAGTATATATAGGGTTTGGATAGGAAGTTATAATTATGAACCTGATAATCTTGACGAGCGAGCGTTTGAAGCAAAGTTCCCATATTCACCGACAGCAGATTTCCACAATGTCCGCATCGAACTGTTACAATGTTGAACAAACTGTTGCATGGAACACTAACCTGCACCAAAATGGTAACCAAAATTTGACGTTTACTTTGATCATATGTTGAGGAAATAAATTAACTTATTCTGTTCATAGGGATTCACATGGTTTTACAGTAAAAGAATAGTTAATAATTCACAAATTTAAGTTCATTTTGCTTAAAAGCAAAACAAACCTTGTGAATAGGAACATCACCTTCTATCTAGCTATCGAACAAAGGTGCAGATTAACGTAACTTGATAACGGATATATAACACTTCTTACGGACTTTTCTTTGTTGCATTGCAGCATACATTATAAAAAGTTTTTCAACAAGAGTGTAAATTAATGAGAAAGGAACCAAATTACATATCCACTCAAAAAAAAAAAAAAAAGGATCGAAGGGGGATGCAATAAAAAATACATGTAAGTGTAACACAAAAATATAATATAATCAAACCATATATGCCATTTGGTCAGCCACCCTATGCAATGTGGATGGTTACTCAAAAAATAAAACAAAAAAAGTAAATGTTAATTTCCACTTTTAACAGTTGTTTCACCAATATTACTTAGTTCTACTATTAAGTGTAGTATAACTATGGGTCATAAGGGGAGATTGAAAGAGCCAGCTCGAAGAAAAGGTTCACTTCAATAGAGAAGGTCTTCTGAAAAAAAACAAAACAAAACAAAATTGAAAACTTTGCAGATATATATTCATTCAAAATAAAAAAAATGAAGAAATATAAAAAACAGTGAATTACTTCAAAAGCAAAACAAAGAAACAAGTGAAAGGAAAGAATTAATCAGCTAGGAGGAAGAGAAAAAACCCACATGAACAAACATTGAAAAGAGTAGTATATACCACTCAAAGAAGAAAGGGGAAATATATATATCATGGACAATATCTCTTGGTCAAAAAAAAAAAGGGGAGAGAGAGAGAGAGAATGAATATACATCCTGGTAAATTATATTTGATCAAGAAAGAGATCGAAGGGCACTAAGGGTAGGGACACTATCCAGTCCTAGCTATCACTTTTACCATTCTTTTGAATTTGAACACCTTTTAAAGCATTTGCTTTTATCAGTTCAAATAAACCTGGATAACCATATAGAGTACTATATATCTATGAAGGGGAAACAGGTATAGACCCCCTATGCTCCCCTATGCTCCTATAAAGCAACAAAGATAAGAGATCGATCCTTCAAATGTGTATAGGGGGCTTAACTAAAAGAGGAAGCTATGAAGGGAAAAAAAATAAAAGAAAAAAAGAAATAACATTAGAAACACTGCTTCTCTGAATAAAATGCATATCTTTTTGACCTGAAACATTCAACTCATTTTCCTTTCCTCTCTTTTTTTCCATATATTCTGACATTTTTTTTTTCCTTCTGACTGATTTAAAAGTTATGAAAGAATAAGTAAAACGATGTACTAACAACAGGAAAAGAGAGGAAAACGACATGTCAAACAGACCCACTTTGTGGATAGTTAGAAAGAGGAAGAG
This sequence comes from Puya raimondii, assembly GCA_016920855.1. NCBI lineage: Eukaryota > Viridiplantae > Streptophyta > Magnoliopsida > Poales > Bromeliaceae > Puya > Puya raimondii. The sequence goes on along the minus strand of JABWPP010000050.1, from coordinate 49,045,676 downwards.
ATAATTTAAAAAAAAGTAAAAAAAGAAAGATAAAAGAGAGATGGATCATTGAAAGGTAAAAAATATGATCTTGTGGTACAAAAAAGAAAACATTGGTGAACAGGCTTTGCAGCTTGGCAAAGTAAGTGAGAAGTGAAAAGATTTTGGGTGGTGATCTCTCGCAGTAGGATATATATAAGAGGCTATGCATCTCAAGTAGTTGAACTCAGTTATATGAATAGGGTAAACCATACATATATAAACTAGAAATGGAGATGTGATTAAAACCTCATATTAGTTTCTTCTTGAAGAAAGAAGTTAAGAGATAATTTGTAGGCGATTAATTATACATTGCACCGATATTCCTGCGAACAAATTGGGTTGCCTCCAACAAGGCCATCTTTATCTGCCATTTTTTTTAATCTTAAACATGGGATATTTGAATGTAGTAAGTAGATTCAGAGGAAGTTTAATTTGGGATAAAGCGATTTATGCATAACAGCTCAAATAGACAAAGAATGAGCTTAATCTCTTCATGAACACAACAAAAGTATAAAAAGAATAAATAAAAAGAGGAGCTCTTCATGAACAACTCAATTTCAAGAAAAGGAATTAACAGTGGATTGTACCACCACACCATATGAAAATTAATGAGTCTCAATAATCTATTGTCCTTTAAATAGCTCACGAATATAGTAAACTCTTGGTGAAGTTCAACAAACATTGGCATTTGAGTCCAAAGCATAACCAGAGCTAGCAAAGTCCACTCAAATGGAATTGCCAACTGCGAACTGTTAGCCAATGTAACTAAGTATGACCTATATATCATTTCTTGAGTGTAATTCTTGTTACTTTTTTTCCTTTTCATTTTTGTTTTCCTTTTTTTCTATGAGAATGCTCTCAATTCTTGTAGTTCTTGTTAGATCTGAAGTCAGATGCTCTAAGTTTCTTATCATAGATTATGATCTCTGCGTGCGTGTGTGTGTGTGTGTGTGTGTGTGTGTGTGTGTGAGAGAGAGAGAGAGAGAGAGAGAGAGAGAGAGAGAGAGAGAATGATCGATACCGCGAGGATGGTGTTGCAGAAGTTGCAGTGAACATAGCAAACATGCTCAGGTGCGATTTGGGTCGACATTTTCCGATCTGAGGACCGATGAAGTAGCCTACGCTACTTACATAAGCAAGGGAAGAAGAAGAAGAAGAAGCGAGGAAGAGATGATGATCTGAAGAGTGATGGGGCATATATATATATATATATAAGATGAGGAAGGAAGGATATAGCTTTCCTCTCTCTCCTAATTTGTTTTCTTTTGTTTTGGTAATATGGAGGAGGTGCCAAAGGATAGCAGCAAGAAGCAAAAAACAACCATGGTGGGGCTATAGTTTGGTAGTGGCTCTTTAGAGGTGGTTTTTGTGGAGCAATGGGGGGGAGAAGGTGGAAAGGGTTATGATTGAAAGAATGAGTGGGTGGAGACTACTACTACTGTACGTCTCTCTCTCTCTCTCTCTCTCTCTCTCTCTCTCTCTCTCTCTCTCTCTCTCTCTCTCTCTCTCTCTCTCTCTCTCTCTTTCTCTATGTGTGTGTGTGTGTGTGTGTGTGTGTGTGTGTGTGTGTGTGTTTAACATCAAGTGGGGGGTGGGGGAGGGGACATTAATGGCCGAGAGAGATGCCAAACTCCTACTATATATGCTGTTTTCTGAAGTTACCCAATTACCCATTTAATGGGAATCCAAATGTAAAGTGATTAACTTTTCTTTTTGGGAGAAAAAGTCGAATGATCTAGCTAACAGCTAATCATGACATGTACATAATTACATATGACGAAGTGGCAATAGCATTAGGGCTATTTGGTTCCAGCTCCTGAATATATATATATATATATATATATATATATATAGTTCTTCAAAATTAGTGCAGTTCTTTTAATCCCCAAGAGCGAAAAATAGCTTTTCAAATCCATTTACTAATTCATTAGATGTGTATCTTACTTTGGACAGCTACATTTTAACTACACACACTGAACTTTGGGGGTATTTCTACTTTCTATATCTACTGTACTTTATATTTTGTTGGTCAACGCTCCGTTATAGTTCAAAGTTCTGCAACAATTGTGTACAATTTGTTAATAGATGCATGTGATAGAATTTCAACAAATTAACGTCTATTTTTTTCCTCTGAATTCGGCATGGATCTTCACTTAAGCTTATGAATAACAAATATTAAATTTTCTTTAATTGAGAGAAAACGAAGAGAAGTAACAATGCAAACAAGGACAAAAGGTCCATAATCTTTGAATTTCTTTGTGAAAAATACTCTCCCATGAGCTCTTCCATCAAGCTTGACGGCGGAAAGATCAAAGTTCGAAAGATTTTTGAATCAGAAAACAGATTTTTCCACTGTTTCCATGTAGCAGCAACTGAAATGGATAGTATGTGTTTGTTTAAGAGAAAGATTATAAGGTTAATTAGGCAATTCAAACCACTTTAACCATGCTTAACGTTACCTGTTGCTTTAAATATGAGAGTAGGGATTACTATAACATTTCAATTGTAACGGAGAATTTGGTAATACAATATGTAAAATAAAAACACTCTTATGCTTCGTTTGGACAAAGAGAGTACGAGAGCAAAGAAGTGAGAATTAAAAAAAGAAAAAAAAAAGTAATTTTCTCTTCTAGTGTTTGAACGAGGGAAGGGAAAGAAAAAAAAAAAGTTTCTCCCTTTCTCTTCATTTTTTGAGAGAAAAGAAAATGACCGTGTTTTGGAAGGATACTTTTACTCTATTTCTCTTCTCTTCTCTCCTAATATTTCAATGCAAATGAGAAAAATCGTTTTCTCTCTTGACCTTTTCTTTTCTCTAAATTCAAATAGAGTGTAAAATTTAGTGTAATTAAGGCAAAGTTATAACTTTAAATTTTTTGAATGTAAAAATTTAGTGTAATTAAGGCAAAGTTATAACTTTAAATTTTGTTTTCATTCATTTAGTTTTGTAATAAAATGTGACACTCTCAGAATTTGAAATAGTCCTATATATAAGGTATAGTAAAACTGAACTCGTTAATATGACTATAGTATTTTGAGCGGTGGTCAGACCCAAAAGATTAAGGAAGTTGAACGAGCCTAGAACTAAAACAGATCTAAAAATGGATGACCCTTCTGGGAAGCGGGGCGTCATAGTTGGTATCATAGCCAATCACTAGTCGGAAGCATGAGATAGTCTCGGCTGAGTTAGGGTTAGCAGAGTGCGTCTTCTTCGCCAATGATAATTGGAGGTGTAGTGGCTTCCCACAAGGTCGATCGGCTGAAGCTAACGAAACGAGTCTCACATCGCCTAATATCTGCAACTGTTCTTGAGCTTGACAAGAACGTCAGGGCAAAAAGGTGACATCCTCAGGATTTTGGATAGTTCTATGTATAAGGTATAGTAGGGTTAAACATCTTAACTCGCTTATAGCATTTTAGGCGTTGACTAAGCCCAAAAGATTAAGAGGGTTGAGCGAGTCTAAAACTAGAATAGTTCTAGAATGAGTGACCCTCTTGGGAAGCTAGGCGTCATTAAAAACTCAAATAATTTCACTGCATATATAGTCCAATTACCTCAGCTGTTTGACCTAATCTTTGAGTAAGTCGTACTTGTTTCATGGCCACAATTTTAGATCTTGGTTTTATATATATAAATGGCACTGAAATTAATGAATCAACGGTGGCCACGTTCTGAATATAATTTGTCGGAAGATTATCAAGTGAAATTAACTTACATTTCAGGTGTTTCATTGATCCTTGAACAGGGTTGAGTGAGCCCACCAATCTGGTGACAAAAGGCCATAAAAAGATAAGTTTCGCATGTGGTAATCACTAGCTCCTTAATTTCTTTTAATTTAATTTCTCGTTAGTTCAGTTCCTCTCTTCTTTGACTACATTTATCAAAGAAATTGCATTTACAGGACAAAAAATATTATTGCCTCTATGAGCTGCTTTTATACTAGTGTTGTTGACAAAAATGAAAAAAATCTAGTTCGTTGGGTGCAAAAAGCACCAAAAATGAGTCGACAAAGAGAGAATAAAAAAATACACATATATATTTACGTAGTTTAGCTACTGACCTACGTCCATGGAATGAAGACATATAAAAACTTTCATTATAATTAAAATTGTATAGAAAATATGCCCCTCTCACTAAACTCTAACCTCAAAATACAACCAATACTCTCATCCACAGCACAAAATCAACAAAATAAAGGGCATATATAGTGACTAAAACCCAATAAAATTAGAAATACTCTCAATATGATAAAATAAGACTAAAAATAATTTCAATATGATTAGACATGCATAATCTTAATTTAATGGATTGACCAATACAGAACAAGATTAGAAAACTTTTGCAGTTCAAAAATTTGTGATATATCTAATAAGTGTACATTGCAAGACTAGTCACTTTAGTGGATTTCAGGCATAAGCTGAATTACTGCGTGCATTCATCACTTCAGCTTATTAATTTATTTTTGACCTATATATTAAAGAAAAAATTCTAGAATGCACCGGGTATATATATTGGTTACGTGGCGTCACCAACCAATCAAATAGCTTCTTTCTGGGCTTATATGTTCAATCATGCATGATTATAAAAAAAATTTATTATACTTTTTTTCAAAAGAAGATATGTGATTGGCTTGTTATTGATGATGTGGTGCAAGTGTGACACAGTAGACTTCCTCATATTAAAAATGACCAGTTTAGAAAAACAAGTCCAGTACTCTTATATATATATATATATATATATATATATATATATATATATATACACACACACACTAGTTGAGTGTACGTGCAAATTAATACACGTAATAATTATTTTAATTTATTTTAAATCAATATAAATTTGTATATTATATTTATTTTTAAAAATTTGCAATAAAAATTATAATTTATAAATTTATATGTTATATTTTATTAGAAAATATTTGCAATATTCTATTTTTTTATATTAAGTATTTTATATATTTTTCGATTTCTGATGAATCTAAAATTTAAGTATGTGTTTTAAACTAAAAGCATCAAAATTTAATTCACATTTAGTTCAAAATTTAAAATTTAATTTTGATCCACTATATAATTAATTTTTTTAATTGTTAATTCAAATTTGATATCAAAATTAAATTTAATTCACGATTTAAACTCAAATTTAGATTTTAATGTAAAATAGATGGATAGGAATGCTACTTTTTAACAGACTGATCATAATCGTCCGTTTATATTTAAAATATTTTTAACAAATTGATCATAACCGTTCGTAGAATTGGATTTATAGATGGATATGAATGCTATTTTTTTAACAGATTGATTATAACCGTTCGTTCTTATTTGAGATATTTTTTAGTAAATTGATTATAACCGTTTGTAGGGAATATTCATTTATTCTTTTTTGATTCCGTCTGTCATTCCTATACGCTTTATATATATATATATATATATATATATATATAGTCATACTATTAATAGCACCAAGCACTTTGTGCTACCAAGTTTTCTATCGTTAGATCTACCCCTTTGATTAATTCCAACCCTTAGATTATGCTATTCAACCATACTCAACCCTAGGGGGACCACTATCATCTCAACCCTACATTTTTTCATCTAAAGGTTATAAACTTGATAGTAAAAAAGTCTATATACTATTAATAGTATTTCAGCACAATTATATATATATATATATATAAAACTTGATCCACCTTCCTCAAACTTTACTTCTTGCTCTAAACTTGAATTAAATTCTACGGGATCATTGAAATATATGCATCCTGTACTTGCACATGCACCTTAATTAACTAATGAAGAGCCTTAGTTCAGCTAGCAATCTAGATGGTAACTATTACGTGTCTCAAGAGTTAGGTTAAGTGTATAAACTTAGTGATCGACCGTCCCTAGCACAGATAGCAAAGAGATTGATGCATGGTTGGTACCCAAGTTTCCAAGTTCGAAACCTAATTGTTTCACATTTTCAGCTTAGTTTTTCTACCTCTCTCTCACTCAAAACAAAAGTGTATAAATTTAGTCTCTGAAGTTTCACTAATTTCAATTTATCTTAGCTTAGAATTTCAATTTTTATGGTGAAGTTTGATCTGGATTCTGGAATCAACCCTAAAGTTCAGCATTTGTTTCAATAGGGTCATATTTCAAGGATTACATAATTATAATTGAAAATATGAAGATCCATGTAATCGAACGTCAGGTCAAACTTATGGGATAAAATAAGTAATTAACCTATCATTAACTTTTCCTTTTTACAAGAAAAATTGATGTGATACCCTCTTTCATTTGAGTAATGAATAACAATATTTAATTTGTTTGCAAAAGGAATGATGGTGACAATCATGCCCTTTTTTCTAATTTCTTTCTATTTTTTTATTTTGCTCATGTGTGCCAAAAGTGGTACAAAATTTGGTCAGTGATTCAGCATGCCTCCACCGATGTAATGTCATTTCAATTGGACAGTTTGGATCTTTTGATAGGATGTATGCCTAACTTTAAGGAACTAAAATCACTATGTATTGTGTCCATCATGATAGAACAATACTAGTAAATCCATTATTGATCACACAGCCTCTTTACTACATGCATGATCCTCTACTATTCTAGTTTTGTTGTTAAGTATAAAACTTATCGGTCGCTCAAGATCTTTAGTCCTGACCCGGACCTGATGAAAAGATATGAAATTCATTATATAAGGTATGACCATGCATGAAAAGAGGAAAAAAGTCGAGCTACAAGAAAAATTCCTGTTGCTACCATTGTTTCATCAGTGAAAAAACAAAGATGAATAGTTAGGATATAAAATAGGTGTTTTTACTTATTATCTACGTAAATATATATAGTCAAAATAGAAATACTTTTACTTGGGTAAAGGAACATATGACTCGATCTATTTCTGTATCGATCGTGATATATGTAATAAGAGCATTCATTTCAAATGCACATCCCATGTTTGCACAGTAGGATTATGAAAACCCACAACCACCCTTCCTATCTGATAGAAAAGGTTTCCATGATTTTTAACCGATCTTATCTAGGATCGCAAATCCCAAGTTTGTCAATGAAGAGCTAATAGTAGTGATTAGATAGATATCAATGATTGTTTTCCCAAGACTAAGTGGTTGTTTTCAGATACATGGGACCGGTAAGGGTTATATTTTTAATAATGCACCTAAAGCCTAAACGATATTACATGAAATAAAGAAAACATAAAAAAAAAAAAAATTGCTGATAACCAAGGAAATGTTAATGCATGTACACTACTTAGGTGGATCTCCTAGTATTACATCAAATACAATTTACAAGTAATTAATCTACCTACTCATGGAATAAGAGAATACAACTTACATCTGAAATAACTCTTTTTATTATTATATATGTATGCAAAGTAATGATCTTTTCAGTACTAACAATAGAAAGTTTCTTTGATTAAGTTAACTACAACACTATCGAATTATAGTGTCACCAAGAGATCTGTAATAAGACATATAATAGGATCTTAATAAATGATTAAGTTAGTGAGTAGTTATAAATCTAGCTCATTGCAAAAATTATATAAGAAATTTAAAAAGCAAATCAAAATTTCACTACTGCACCTTGCAGTGCCACAACATGTGCGTGCAACTGACCGTCCCTAGCACAAGTGGCAAAGGGCTTAGTGGTTGGTACCCGAGGTCCCGAGTTTGAATCCTAGTTGATTCACATTTCTAGCTAAGTTTATTTCTAAAATAAACGAAGCGGGTAACGTGCTATCTTTCTCTCAAAAAAAAAAAAAAAAAAAAAAACATGTGCGTGCACGGATATAAAGTTTGCTCTATCACCTCAATAAATACAAACCAAGTGTGACAAATGAGAAGCACAAGATATCCTAGATGGGGGACTCTCATGTAGGCAAATGTAGGACTAAAGCTAAGCCATGTGCAAGGTTCCTCAAACATTTTGGAACTCTCATGAAAACCTTAAACTCATTTCGGAAAGAGAAGTACAATCACATGCACTGTAACGCCCCAAATAGTCCCACATCGGATGGAATACTGATTTCGATCGGTTTATATGAGACTCGCACGCTAGTACTAATAACTGGGCTTAAGCATTTTGGGCCAGTGGTTTGGGCCCGACGAGTTATTGTTGCTAGCGGGTCGGGTCGTTATATATTGGTATCAGAGACGAAAATCGGCCGAAAATGTGAGAGCTAAGTGCTATGCGGGACAAAGTGCTACACCAACTGATTTGGTGGGAGCCACCTCTTGAACCCGTAGGAGCCACCTCTAGAATCTCACATCGCCCGGTAATTCTGGTCCTGGTCCGTCTGTGATATGGTTTGGACCCGACGAGGACGTCAGGGTCTAAACATGGGGAGTTTGTAACGCCCCAAATCAATTGTAACGACCCGACCCGCTAGCAACAATAACTCGTCGGGCCCAAACCACAGCCGACGAGGACGTCAGGGTCTAAACATGGGGAGTTTGTAACGCCCCAAATCAATTGTAACGACCCGACCCGCTAGCAACAATAACTCGTCGGGCCCAAACCACAGCCCAAAATGCTTAAGCCCAGTTATTAGTACTAGCGTGCGAGTCTCATATAAACCGATCGAAATCAGTATCCCATCCGATGTGGGACTATTTGGGGCGTTACATGCACATATTACAATGATACTTAGAAAGGTTCCGAAGAGTTCCTTGGGAGTTTTCCAAATTAGAGAAAAGAGAAAGAACAATTGTTTTCCAAATGGTTTGGTAATTGATGTTTTTTTGGATTTCATCCTATAGTATTCACAAGCTTTCTCTCATTCAAATCGACATTGGCTTTCCTCTTTAAAATGGTATATTACGATCATTCGCGTATCCTAATCCGATCTCACTCATGAATTCTAATCCGATCCGAATTTGTAGTCTTTTTTTATTAGATTAGAATTATTTACAAATTAGTATATTGGAAAATGTATTTAGTTTGAGATATTTACAACATTAGAAATATATGCCTTCGGATTTATTCCATTCTTATTTAGTTTCTCTATCATATTAGAATTATTATTATAACTCTAAGCTTATAAATGAAATGCCTTTCGTAATTGTAAGTAATAAGAATGCCGTATTTCTTCATACTTACAGTAATTCCAGCGGACAAACTTGTAATCTTGCGGGTCCAGATCGTTGCGCTCACTTTACTGCCTCCTAGATCTTCGATCGAATATATATCGTGTTAGTGTCTCTACGCTAGATCGTCATGCATAGAAGACTACTAGAGTCTCCCACAGTTATCCACAAGGCGAAAGAGATTTTTAAAAATCAAATGGAGGGATCATATATATTTATAGATGATCAGAATCTCTCAAAATATCCTGATTCTCATATAGAAATTAGGACTAGAATATATTCACTAGGATAATATATTTCTTAACTAATAAGAAATATATAATATATCCTTATACTTGACTAACATACCAAGTAGATTGGGTTGAACTTGAACTGGCCAATATAGACACACCATATGACAACAATAATGAATGGTCAATTTAATTAATAAAGAAGTGAATTTTTAATGGCTTATAGTTTAGATTAAGTTAAAAAAAAGGTCCCTCTATCCAATATTGACGTTAAATCCATTTATTGGCATCAAAGCTACAATTAAGAGCGGGAGATTCAAGGCTTAAACTCGATTACATTGTTTTGATTTATTTTATTCTTCAAGGCCATATGCAAGTACTTTGGATTTACCAAGTTCTTGAGAGAAAGTCATGATTCTCACAGATTTCGACGCCATCCATGTACAACAATATTTACTTACTTTGATAAGCTTGCTAACTTTTGCAAGAAACACTAGCCATTTTGGATTCAAACTCATTGAGAGGGTAAGCCTTTATATTGTTTCCAACTATTAAATATAAAATATAAAAATATCATTTTTGATCAGTTTAAGCTGTTGGAGAATAACTGTCGTTCGTTTTCTATTCTTTAACATGATATCAGAGCATGAGATCCTGAGTTCGAGTCTCGCCAGACTCCTAGCGTTATTTAATTTTCTCTTATTTTATTAAGTCCACGTCTTGTGCCTATTAAAATATAAAAACGTGAGGGTCAGTTTTAAATATAAAAACACTATTTTCTACGGACTTAAGCATTTAAAGAAAACAGTTATTTCATACGATTTAACATTATCATCCCTTATTTGCGCATTAGAGATAGGAATCCAGCTTTTAGTATATAATCATACTCACTAGCTAGCAAACTATCAAAAAACAAAAAATAAAAAGGTTGTTGCAGAGTTAAGTAAATCATTCCTCACAAAAACTTGGAAGCATTTGCATCTAATAATTGTAGTAGATCTTCAAGTACAAGCATCCTTTACGCCGTAATTGTAAGCATCACTGCAAATTATGGAGCTTACAACTTGAGTTTGTCATTTATCCTCGATTCTTTCTTAATTCAACGTAGAGACCAAATGATATAGAGAGAGAAAGAAAAGTTAGTGCTTTTGTATTATTGTATGTTACTAGTGTGGGGCTCCGCGCTTCGTTGCCGACATATAGTATTTCAGCCAATTTAGAAATTTTCAGATTAAGAATTATAACCAAAAAGAAAAAAAAATCTATAAATTATTCTAATAACTTTATAAAAAATTCAATCCAACTAAAGAGTTTTAGTATCTATATTATAATTATATTTTCTAACTAAAAAATTAAAATTAGAGTATTTATTTTAAATTGTTATCTTATGAAAATTGATTAGAATAAGAAGATACTATTACATTCACCTAGTGTACATTATGACTAGTATTACAATATAACATATTATATAATATTTATAATATGAAAATATTTAAATACGTAATATTATATGATTGATAGAGGTTTTGATAATTAATATTATAAAATAGAATGTAATACGATATAAAATATTTAAATAATTTAATATACAACCAAAATTTTATTTTTGATTTATATTTTACAGTCGGTCTACGGTGAACCGAGCACATCCAACATTTTCCATAAGTATTTGGCATTGTCCCATTAGTGAAGGTCTCCTGTGCCACGTGGTTTCATGAAGGACCTAGTTAGTGATGTGATGGTATTGATGAATAATATATTTATATAGATATATAGATAGATAGATTACACAGTGCACTTACATATTCATGTATCAAATGTTTTAGCACGAAAACTAAAGCCCACTTGGTATTAGCTCCACATGAATACATCTGAATATTTATTTTCTGAAATTTCTGTACCACTTTCTTTTCTTCTTCTTTTTTCCCCAGGGGTCTTCGGCTAACCTCCAACGCCATCCGGTCTTCCGAACATGTTAAAGCTTTAGAGCACGACTGGTCTACGCAGCTCTGATCGCCATTCGCTTTCCCCTGCTGCCCCTCCTCTTACTTTTCTTTCTCTTTCTTTTCTTTTGTCTCCCTCCTCCCTCGCCGCCTTTCCGATTTTTAGAGGCCTCAGCTGCTTCCATCATGTATGCCTAGTTCATTTCTGCTTAATGAATGAAGCGGATAGCTTGCTACCTATTTCTCAAAAAAAAAAAAAAAAAAAAAAAAAAAAACACTAAACTCACTTACACATCCTATAATTAACATTTTACAAGTATATATGGTGATATAGAGGATTTTAATTTAATGATTGCGACAATCCGCGAGAGTAATGTTTTATAATTCATCAATTAAGTCGCCAAAGGAAATGAATAAGAAACATCATATGTAAAAAAGTAGTGCGGTGGCGAAAAAATGTCACTAACTATAGCAATCAACAATGAAACACCCACAAACACCCACATGCGCGCACACAAATTAAATCCCCACTTTCCCCGGGGGATGCATCACCTGTCACTGGAGGTCCCCCCTCTGCCACTTTTTTATCGTTTTCATGGATTAATTAGCTTGGATAAGTAGATAGATATAACATGGCAAAGAAAATTGACTTATCTGTAATTTACCTTTCATCTACTCCAAAAAAACTACAGTTTATAATTTTGTGAAATTATGAGCATCAAATTTACCAGTTTATATATATAGATATATAGTTAGATATATATAGCATTTCATCGATCAGTACTAGGACTGAAACGGGCGTACCTTATTTAATCATGTTTCTGAACAGCTGAATCCAAATAGTACTTTTGTAAAAACTCCAGTAGGCCCCGTTCGGAGTCCCCTACCAAACATGGCCTCATCCTCATCCTCAGGTTCTTGCTAACTTGTCCTTTCCACAAGCCATTAACTCTCCAGTTGGCCCATCATCAGGTGTTGGTTAGTATTTGGATTTGTAGGCGAAGGAAGGGGACCAGCAACACAGATTAACTTTAAACAGCAAACTTAATTGAGTCTAGCTGGAGTGGACAATGCTCATTTTCTCATGCCTAGCTAACATGTACCTCATCTTCCTATCCTTAGTTTGCTATTGATAGTAGAAGAACAGTATTGATAGTAGAAGAATAGTATTTATTATCTACTTTTTAGCCTGTGGTGGTACTGTTATGGATTCAACGGCTAAAAGGTTGATAGTAAATGTTATTAATATATAGTATCATAGCTCAATTCAGAAAAAATGTTGTATAAATTTAAGGGCCTGCATTTTGTGGACGCATGAACATCCGATCCAGTACTATTACTCAAAAGATAAATGCAATAGAAAATGGCCCGACAATATATTTAACATCTCCGTTCGCAGGAATAATTGATAGGTGATGAGATAAGAGGTGGAGATCTAACCGATTACAATATAATGTAATACAGGACCTCACAAAATGGCAGGAGTTTAGAATTAGCTCCGATACAATATTTCCGAGGAGATCGATTTGATAGGAAATATATAAGGATTATGTTTAGAAAGTTCTTAGCTTACTCAAGGAAATAGTCGATTGACGGAAAGTACGAAAAGATGTCTACAACTGCACAACTTAATATTCTAAGTCATGTTAAAAAAAAGAATCAAGATTGAGAGGACCTTGAAATGACTATATATTGTCAAGCTCCTAATCTGCAAATACGAAAGAAAATCTTCATACTGAACACAAGTAATTACCGAATAACTTGGTCCCGCATAATGCACTTCCAATTCTCAGTAAATTGGGTAAAATGCAAGTTTTGAGGATAACTAACGATCTACTGTGACAGCTAGACGCCATGTTCGCTGGCAAGAAGATTGTCAGCCTACAGTGAGAGCCATTCAATGAAAATTACGTTGGATTCGATGGTTGCAATACGTACAAAAGCAGATACTGTGCTGCAAACTTGACAATTTCTTAGCCAAAATAGATGGAAAAAAGGAAGAACGAAAGAAAGAGCTTATAATATGAAGTATTTCCTAACAAGTAAATAAGCACATTAATTACTAGACTAGATCTGATTAATGTGACCTTCAGAGAACAAGGGAGAACTATACATACTCTTGGTTTAAAATTCCTCATCAGAAGAAATGGATCTGTAAATTTTGACATAGATATTTAACTCCTTTATGCGAGCATTTTCACCTGTCTAAGTAATTATATATGTCACAATGTGACTTTACTTTCATGCAAAAAGTATCACCAATTCAAGTAGCAAATCGACTGAAATAATTAAACTTGTCTTTGACTTGAATCAGAAAGAAAAATTAATGAATTGTTATGTATTAAATCTTGTATAATTTTACTGGCTAGAAGATAAGAGAGAGAGATGGAGCATCTGACCCCCCTTTAAATGCAGAATTGGCCACCATGAAAGCCGCACAATCGCCATCACCACTATTGCTGTTGTTTGTACTTCGAACGCAGGCCTACTTGCTGAGATTGAACGACGTATATATATATCTGAATGTGAAAACCATGCACATGACAAAAGTAGGTATTTTGTGGATGTAAATAAGTATACTAAATCCGCAATATTCAGATTCATGGATTGGTACCGTAAGTGTGGGCACCAACATCGTAATCTCGCGCAAGTAAAACCTGTTGCACTTGGCCTGCACACACACCACATGATTCAATCCAAATATAGAAACCAGAGAGATCCTGTAATCTAGAATGGTCCCTACTCTACCACTCAGCGGTAAATAGTATTTTAATTCTGGCTGGATCTTATAAAAGAAAGAAACAAAAAATGAACAAGTATTCAGGACCAACATGATGGAAATTAAAGAAAGAGAAGTCAAAATCATTACGCCTTGTGGATAGAGGATATCTCAGAGTTGAATCATCGATTACATGAGCATCACAATCTCAAATTGAGCGTCTTTGCATCGTGAATTTGACAGAGATTTGTCGTACCATTGGAGCTCTTATCTTTCTGCTGCGGGTTTTTCAGTATATACATATACCTGAAAAATCATCTATTTACACATATAACTATATTAAATCTACCTGTACAGATGTACCCTTAAGTTGGTGTAAGCATTAGAAGCAGTTTTTTACGGAGGATAATTTTGTAAAGGACACAGGAATATTGAAATATTTAGATTTGGCCAGGATATGTGTAGATAATTTTGGGTATAAATGTGAATATTTGCAGTGTTTTACAAGTTCGCAAAAAATTATAATGAATGAGAATCATATATATCCTGCTCGTAGCAGAACCTGCAAAAGCTTTCTAGTCCCAAGCTCATGCACATGTATGATCAGAAACTAAAAGAAAGTAACAGAATATCAAATGCTCATTAGTGGATATGCTTGTCACAGCTGAAGTTTTTCAAAAGTGCTTTCCAAGTAGAGCTTATTTACAAACCCCAACTGTTTCTTGTTGCAGCCACAAGATACCAAAAGCCCATCTAAAAGCCCGACTGCTGCTTCTCGAGTAGACGAGCATTTCAGAAAGCTAGACCGAACGACGACCACGAACATCCATTGTGTAGTTTCAGATTCTCTTCTACCAAGTCAATACAAAAAGTTAATGAACAAGCAGCACGAGGAGCATCAATGACAAAATGCAAACAGTCGATTGTTTCCCAATTCGCCAGTAACTTTGTTGGTTACTCGACATGGTTTAGTTGTTACACAATCATCACTAATTGCACACCACTTACCGTCATATTATACCAAGTTCTGATACTTAATGGTCTCAACATTTTTGTACGGTAGCATTATATAAGCATACAGTTGAAGCGTATCTTGCCAAGATAAAGAAGGATTGCAATAAGCAAAGAAAAGCAGTTTTACATATCAGTTGCCGAACACCCGACTGTTTCGTCTGCTTCTTCACTTCGTCTCTATCATGTTCTTGACAATACATTGCCAAATAAAAATTTACGAAAGCGGGAGATATTAGAGGAAAAGTTAAAACCAAAACAAATATTTGCAAAACAGCGATCATCTTACCATGTTGTCAGGCAAAGCGCCACAAGCGAGCAGAAAAGATATCCTTCATTCCATTTCATTGCAAGTTCTTAGACTTTTTGACAGCTCGAACAGCCTTCGATAGCTTTTTGGACAACCAGCCGAGTTGCTGCTTTGGCTGTGGAATAGCTAGAGATCCCCAAAGTGGCTAAATATATAACCGGCAGCACATAGTTTGCGCCTCGTTGTGCAATGTCTCAAGAGCCTTGGTAGTTTCCAAATTAGGTTCCCGAATTCGAACCGAGTCAAATTCAATTTCAAGGGACTCCTGAGTGGAATGTCGGTAACTGCCATGGCTTCTTGCATTTCATGCAGCCGAAAAAATATGTTCAACGGCCTACAATTAAATAAGCTATTGAACAACGGAATGTTCGGTAAGTTGTGCGACGGAAAACCCGGCTATCAAATGAGTCAAGATCTCGACTACTCGGGCTACAAAAGACCACAATGCCCAAGAACACAAGAACCATGAATCCTCTAGAACAAGAGATAAAAGATTATGAATTGCATGGATTTGGCAATACATGAATTGACTGATGCATGATAGCAAAAGAAGGCGCGAAATCCTGAACGGCGGAGTTATAGAAGTTCGATTTGTCGAGTTTAAGAACTTCTGGTTTATTCTAAATCTTGGTCCTTCACGACAAGTTGAGTTCTACTGCGCTGTCGTGCATATTTGGTCTAGTTTACGTAATAGCTTCTCTTTTCAGAGAAGCAATAATCATGCGCTTGACAAATAAAGATTAAAACAGCTCTAATATGAAACTTTTGCTTGTATAGTAATAAAATTTAAATAGAAAAAAACTGTTAGTGCTTCTCTAAACAGCGAACAACACTTCATTTTCCTATTCCAACGCCCCAAATAAACAAATTCCCTGTGCAATGTTTATTATCATTTCTCACACAAAAAAATACAGCTACGAAGAATTCAATCAATATATACCATTCAAAGAACTAGCTACACAAGGGGCAGGGGACCAGACCATTCTCATTGCAATTCGGGCACCGAACGGCGGCCGATCGCTCCTCGTCATAGAGCTTACGACTACCGTCGCACTCGGCGCACACCACGAACCTCATCGCGCCGCACCCCTCGCACGCCGCGCCCCCGCGCTCCCGCGGCGCGCGCCGCAGCAGCGGCAGCAGCTTCCCCTGCTCATGGAGCCCCACGACCTCGTCGGCGCCGCCTATATAATTCCCCCCTATGAACAACCTCGGAGGTGTTACTTTACTTTCCAAAAGCCTCCACATCTCTTCCCTGTATCCCAAATCCATGGACACGTCCCTCTCGTGGAAAATCACCTTCAGATTCTCCAGAAGCATCCGGACGGCGTTGCAGTCCTCGAACGTCTTCCGGATTCCTCGCAGGCTCGTCGTGTATAAAATTACGAATTGTTTTCCCGCCGGAGGGCACGGCTCTAAGGATACGGATTCGGCTGCAGGCCGACTCCGATTGTAGTCGGCCACCGCCTGCCGGAACGCGGCGAGAAGGGCTGGGTCGAAGAGGGTCGGGGAATGCGGATTCGGGCGCCGGAATGACAATGCTTGTTTGGTGCTCTCGTCTTCTTCGTCGAGTGGTTGGGGATCCGATAAGAGCGTTTGATCATCCATGATGTTCTCCTTATTACGAACATATTCTGGTTCGTCGTCACCGTCGCTGTCGCCGTCTTCTTGTTTATCGAATTGTTTTATGAGCTGAAAGGGATGGAGCAGCAAAGATTTGGGGGTTGCGGAGGCGGGGGTGGCGGAGTTCGGAGAAGGCGAGAAGGAGGAGAAATCGTCGTCGGAAGCGTCGACGTGGAGAACGCGGCCTTGCTGCCTCAACGGGAGTGATTTGAGCGTCCGCAGGATTCTTGATTTGAATTCCTTCATCCCTGATTTTTTTTTTTTTTTTTTTTTTTTTTTTTTTTTTGCTAAACGAGTTTTTGAAAGAGAAGAGCTTCCCTCAGAAGCACTTCTGGAGGAAAAGAGAGACGTTATTTTTCTCTGACCTCTTTTCCTCCTCGCTGCTTTTTCTATGTAAGAACCTCCGATACCGATTAGGATTATTAGCCAACGGCTATAATGGTTTTAAATTGCCAATAAGGTCTTCGCGTCCGAGACTCTTTTGAGGTGAAAGACCCAGCGTGCGCCCGGTGTACCGTGCACCATATCCAACAGCTCTCATGAATTGATATTTTCAGAGTTGATTTTGATATTGCCCGAGTAAAATGACTAACTCATGACTAGATACAATATACTTGTACTGGCGATATCAAATTTAGCTTTGAAAATATCAATTTTTGAGCTCGATATTAGAGGTTTGAAATCCAAATTTAATATATGAAAAAATATATTTTTTATGAGATTCAAAAGAAGAGTCGTAATTTTGCAACATCAGTTTTTTTAGTAGTTGAACAATATTATTTTTCCTACGCTACCAATTTTCTATGTTATTTAATGGATGCTAGTTACCAGGTTCCAAAACTTGTAAAATCTTTTTTTTACACACGGTCCCATTAAATGTTCTAAACCATAATTATTTTAGATTAAATTCTAAGGGTGGTGCCTGATGAGTTGTAAATATAGACATGTTGCACGCAATATTTTATCCCGAGAGGACTGCAGAGCAATTAACAGGTAGACCTAAAGTAGGCAACGGTCATAATTCACGGTGGGGCCGCATGGTTCGAGAGTGGAGCCCACCTTGAATGCAAAGCTTGTCAAATTTAAGTTCTCACGAAGACAGTTTGATAAATCATATATAATTCATCCGGCATCTAAATTTTAAAAATTTATTCTTTTAATCCGAATTGTAATACCATATCGAAGGTAAATTTTTTTTAAAAAAAAGTTCAATAATTTGAATGAGAAGCACCACATTGAAATTTTTTCTGCTCGAAGGACCAGATCCATAGGAAATTTTATGAAAGGAAAATACTAGCCAAAAAGAAAAAGACTAAATCCTTACGAACTTTTATGCAAATGTAATATAAACAGCTGTTTTCTTCACCTATTTACCTCTTGATTTAACCTGATTAAAGTGCGACACCCAGATTACAAGCAACAAAAAGTAAATATCTCACTTCCCGCATTCTTTCTTGATACTAAACACTTGCAGAATTCTCAATAATACGCAAAAAGTAAGCTTTTACGATGGTAAAGGAAGCAGAGTACATGCACAACCATTCTATACTATATAAATGACAAAGCAAAAGAGCTCAGATAGAATGGGATAATGCGTCAGTTTTGGCTGTAATCACCACACCAAGCAACCTAGTATTGCGACACCCCAGAAAACAAGAGGGAAATAGAAAAAGGATTACCCCAACTACTGTTGGGCGCATTGTACACGCTGGGCCCCGCCAAAGGCGTCGTCGTCCTCATCGTACGCCTCCTGAGCCTGAGACTGCTGCTTCCTCCTCATCTCCTCCTCGATGTTCACGTCGTGCAAGGTGGTCTCCTCGCACTCGTCCAGCTCCATGTCCGTCAGCTCAGACGCAGGCTTTGGCGGGAGCACGGCCTCGAGGGCTCTGCACTGGTCGAGGGTCAAGGAATCGGGGAAATCCACAGTGAAGTGGATGTAGAGCTTCCCCTTCATGAATGGCCTCTGGTAGACTGGCATGCCCTCGTCGTTTATTGCCTTGAATTGATCTGAATTAAGGTGCCAAGCCGCAGTCAGAGATATGCAAAGTTGAAAAGAGTTAAAGAAGCATATTCAACCTAACCCAGCGTTTACATATGTAACCTACAGAATCATCTCGTAAAAGATGAATTTATACATCCCTAAAAAGTGGGCTTTCATGGTAAAAGTACCCTCTTGGTTGTCGGAACAAGTTGGTGTTGTATTAGTTTTTTGAAGGGAAAATCTCATATTCATATATGCATGTGTATGGATGCACGTAAATAGATAAGTTATATAGATGTAAATAGATAAGACGATACTGCACATATACACATGTAGATATCTCTTAATTTTTTTTGTTCTGAAGTCATACCTGGTTTGACAACTTCACCAGGATTTGATTTGATAAGCAGCTGCCTATTGTCCAAATGAGTCAAAACAAACTGGAACCCACATAGAGCCTCGGTGAGAGACAATGTGTGCTCAACAAAGAGATCATCGCCCTTCCTCTTGAACTTGGGATGATCCTTCTGCTGGAGTACTAACACAATGTCTCCAGTGATTGTGTCGGGCTGCACCAAATAAACAAAATAAGTTAAAAAGGTATAGAATAACAACTTTGGTTAAACTTCAGAGCTTTTGTGGCGCGAAAAGCCAAAATGAGCTTCTGAGCTCCAAAAGCAAAAGCTCCCATTTAAAAATTCTGCTTCTGCAGACAGCTGTTGGAGAAGATTCTTTAATAAAGAGAAGATGCAAGTGCTTTTTCGAACAACTCTAGTCAAACAATACTTGTTTATAAGCTCCAAACGTGCCCAAATTCAGGATTTTCAATGCATGAAAAACTCAAACATACCGCTTCATCTGCCTCTCCAGGGAAGGTGATCTTCTGGCCATGCTGCATCCCCTTCTCAACCACGATGTCCAATACCTTCTTTTCCTGCACAACCTTCTCACCTTTGCACTGTGGACACCGGTCATTCTCATCGATGGCCTCACCCGTGCCCTTGCACTCATTGCATGGGTGCTGCATCTGTTGAATCATATTAGGCCCCAAGTGGCGGATCGAGACCTTCATGCCTGTGCCCTGGCAGGCACCACACGTCATCGAAGCACCAGATTTTGAACCCTTTCTGCCAAGTGCAATGTGGCAAAAGTTAGAGAACAATAACAAGCTAGAAAATGCCCATTCATAGAAAGCATACTCGCAACAATCTCCAGGTCTTTGAGAATTTTGTGAATAATCTACAAGAGTGCAGTTAGCCAATACCATATGAATTATCTCCTAGTGTTAGCATGTGAATATTAACAACCAAAATCACAGAAAGAATGACTTAGCTAAATATTGTTCCACTAGTTAAAAAATTTAGAAGAATTTTAACAGACTTATTCATTATATTTTGAAGTTCTTTTCCTCTACAAAGGAATAAGTTCAGAAAATTAGCAAATTTTATATTGTTCCTTTGTATGTTTATGTTTTCATTAACAGAACATCTGATTTTAATTTACTCAATATTAGTCGAAACCCGAATTTTCAACCCTTCTAAAATCGTCCCAAATGCCAAACTTGTGACTACGGTAGAAAGTGGGGTGTTTACCCGTTGCACTGGGAGCAAATGATATTTCGGGAAAGGGAGAACTTCTTTGTGGTCCCATTGTACAGCTCCTCAAGTGAAACTTTAAGAGGGTGGATCACGTCTTCTCCCCTCTTTTGCCTTCTGCCTCTGCTGCTTCCAGCACCTTTTTAGCCACAGTAACAACGGAAAAGATCAGCAACTTGATAGCAAAAGCTGGACTACAGAGAAAAAAGGCTAATCATGAAGTTTAAATATGATGCATACCTCCAAAGGGGCTTCCACCAAAGAATGATTGGAAGATGTCGAATGGGTCGTGCATACCTCCCCCTGCACCCATTCCTTCCTTAAGGGCGTCCTCGCCATACTGATCATATATCTCGCGCTTCTCTGGGTCACTGAGGACTTCATAAGCCTGCGCCAACTCCTTGAACTGAAAGCAAGCAGATCCTACTAATCAGCTCCAACTTAATAAAGGCGAAATTATAACTATCCTTCAACAATTTATGTCAACCGACATACAACATCGTCAAATAACCCACACATCATCAGCATCAAAGAACTGAACTAGTTGTGGTGCATTAACAAATGACGCACCTAAAACCAACCGCAAAACCAGAGTTCTAACAAAATCCCTTCTCAATCCTCCTCAGATACTTCCAATACATAAACTCAGCTTCAGAGATAATTTGCTTGACCAGATTAAGATACATTTAACTAAGTTCAGTTGAAATTAAAAAACTTATCATGGAACTTAAATATTTATAGGTCTGATTTGGCTGCATATTTTGTTAGAAGACAAGTACAAATAACAATACTAAGCCGTACGTATTTAAGATGAATGTTCGATGACACTGTATCCCTCTAAATTCTTTCATAACTCCTTCCTACCCCTCTTTCTGCACCAACTAGTCTGATTTCTTCTTCACGTTAAGCTTCAAGAAGTTTCATCAACATTTCCACAGCCCCTGGATTCATAAAAGCTTTACAGAAATTGAACTAAAAAACAAATCAAAGGCTTTTAGCAACTCCAGGCCGACAAACAATCGATTGACCTCGTAGCCAGAACGCCCTACAGAAACAACCCGCCAATTGATGAATCTGACCACGCCAACTGATCAACAAATTAAACTGCAGAATTTCCAACAAGCTACATACTTCTCATTCCTTTTATTCACAATTAGCTTGTGCCACTCCTTTCTACAACATTCTCTTCCTTGAACTTTCACCCCAACATTGCAATCAACAGGCAAAAGATAAATAAACTAAGTTGTTCAAATCCTTCAAATTGTTGAATCTCTTTTCTTTCTCCACAATTTCAAGATTCAAACACAAGACATAGAACTGTGAATTCAATCAATTCCCCTATGTCTGAATAGCTAAAATTAGAATC
The DNA here is from genome assembly GCA_016920855.1 of Puya raimondii. Lineage (NCBI taxonomy): Eukaryota > Viridiplantae > Streptophyta > Magnoliopsida > Poales > Bromeliaceae > Puya > Puya raimondii. Next base: position 49,023,791 of record JABWPP010000050.1, on the reverse strand, counting down.
AAGCCAATCCACTAACTTGAAACCAAAACTAGTAAGTTTAAGTAAATCAATTTCCATTCAACGGAACTATAATTGTAAGGCAATTAAGATCCCCATATACTTGCAAAAGTGTCACGAAGATTAATTTTTTGCGTTTTCTCTACCACAAACATATAAAAAATAACAGCAATTCGATCAATTCAACAACCTGATCGAAGATCAAATGAGCTAAAAAAAGAAAAGCAGGATTAGGGCAACCTGGATGAGGAGCAGCATCAGAGATCGCTTACCTTCTCCGGATCACCGCCCTTGTCGGGGTGGTTCTTGATCGCGGCCTTGCGATAGGCCTTCTTGAGGTCGTCCTGCGACGCGTTCTTCGACACGCCGAGGATCTCGTAGTACCTGGTGTTGTCGCTCTTCTTCGGCGCCCTCCCGAACATCTCGGCTACGAAAACCTAACCCTAACCCTTACCCTAATCCTCCGATCCGAGCACGATCTCGGCGAAGAAGACGAAGACGAAGACGAAGACGACGCTGTGGAGATGGAGATGTGATTTTGGAGCCTCGCGTAAATGAGAGGCGGAGATTATAGTGGGGAGGGGGGAGAGCGTGGAAGGATCTGGAATGATCGAGACTCTGAGAGTTTCTGGGAGCGGGAACGGATCTCGTGCGTCGGCTGCTTATTGGACGGACTAGATCGACGCTGCGAAGAAGATTCGCGTACCTTGCTCGTCGAAAGCGCTCCGAGCTAATTTATGAGCTGCAAAAATTACGCGTAGGTCCCTGAACTTTGTACTATTTAAGCAGAAGAAATTATAACCTGCACCGGGTGCATGTGATAAATGCCTCAAGATTAGAAGGGTAAATTGTACGTTTGGTCCTCAAACTATAAGAAAGGTGACACTTTGGTCCGTAAACTTTAATTTGTGATAATTTTTAGCTCGAACTTTCAAAATTAGGTTAGTTAATTTCTACATCCTAATTTTGTTCACTAAATGCTGACATATTGCTGATGTAAAAGTAATATGACATCTTAATTATTATTGTATTATCAATCACAATATTACTATATCACTTCTATATTAGTAATATAATAATATTTAGTTAACTAAATTAGGTTCTAGAATTTAGTTGCAGCAATTCTAAAAGTTCGAGTCAAATATATTAAACAAATTGAAGTTTGAGAACCAATGTGTCCACCCGGCTTATAGTTTAAGAACCAATCATGCAATTTACCCAAATTAAAATCTAATTGATAAAATATATTTAATAGCATTAAAAAATATTTAAATATAGAAAATCATAAATTTTGAATATTTATTCTTACAAATCGAGCTATGACCCTGCTTTTTTGCAGCTGATATTAAGATTATTACCTGAAGCTTATTAATATTTTTTTTAATTTTATAATTTTTTATATATAGAATTTTTAGATAGTGTGGATTGTGTCTATCTAATCTGGTTTTGGTTTTAAAATGTTGATCATAAAAAAAAATTACTTGCGGTGCATGAGATTGGCGAGTACACCAAGTGCAGGCAATAATATCTCATGAAGCAGATATTAAGTTTTTTTTTTTTTTTTTTGACTTTACATGTAATTTTATTTCAGGGTCAGTTGTTTGTCAGATTCTTTCATCTCAAGACACATCTAAAAACTTACATTGCTATACTATTCAAAAAATTAAGAATTGCTAAAATTTATTATATTAGACTATTATACTTAAACCTACATGTTAATAATTAATCATGTGTTTTAGTGAAAATGTACATACAACTGTTTTGAATTTAGCATAGTCTTCTTTCCCCCCCCCCCCTCCTTTCATGTCTTTTTCTTGTTTGGCCTTTTTGCATAAAAAATTCATTAGTTTTGGGCTTTTGCAAAATTGGGTCGATATTTTCGTTTTTGCAGATTTGGTCCGAATTTTCAGTAAACTGACCAAAATACCCTTCTTACTTTTTCTCTCTCCTCTTTTTTTTCTCTCTCTTCATTTTTTTTTCTCTCTCTTCATTTTTTTTTCTCTCGCTCTTTTTTTTCTCTCTCCGAAGAAGGCGGCGGAGGCGGAGGCGGAGGCGGAGGCGGAACGCCTCGCCTCTGCCCCTCACGCCCTCGCCCTCGCCCGTGCACCCCCGCCCTCCTCGCCTCCGACCCCGCCAAGGCCGCACCGCGCCGCGACTCTTTTTTTTTTTTCCTCTCCGACCCTCCTCCACCCGCCGTCCCCGCCGCCACCGCCGGCGACGAAGAACAAGTGCTTCTTGGGGCCAAGAAGCACACCGGCGACGGAGGGGAAAAAATATAGTTACACTCCGACGATGGCGGTGGATCGTGACAAAAAAAATGTAGGCCCCGCCCCGCCCCGGGCCCGGGCCCCCTGCGCCCCCCCGGGTGGGCACAGGGGGCGCTCCCTGCGCCCCCTGCGCCCGCGCCCGGCGCCCCCTGGGGGCGCAGGGGGCGCGTCCCCTGCCCCGCCGGGGCGGGCGCAGGGAAGGGGGCGCAGGGGACCCGCCCCCTGCGCCCCCGCCCCCGCCCCCAGGGGGCGAAGGGGGCGCGTCCCTTGCGCCCCCCGCACCCCTGCACCTGCGCCCACGCCCGCTTCCGCTTGGGCCGGCGTCGCTCGGGACGGCGGCGGCGAGCGGCGGGGCCTCGGGCCGGCATCGCTCGCCCCGCCACGGGCCCCGTCGTCGTCCTCGACCTCCTCCTCCTCCTTTGAGGCCTCCACGTCGTCGTGCTCCTCCTCCCCGCCTCCCCCCGATTCCGAGTGCTTCCTCGAGATCCGCCCAGCGCCGCGCGCCCCGGAGAGGGAGGTGACCGGATCCGAGTTTGGTTGGGGAGAAAGAGTGCAAAGAAATGGTGCAACGAGGAGAAATTGCGACGAGGAGAAATGGTGCAACGAGGAAGAAGAAGAGAAAAATAAATGGTATAATTTTCATCCAAAGAGTGTAATTTTAGTCTAAAAAGTATAATTTTTATCTTAAAGAGTGTAATTTCTATCTCAAAGTTATTTAAAACAGTGTAAATTTTTTGAAAACAGTGCAACATTATTTTAACAGTGCAATTTCATATTTTTCTTCCTTCTTTTATGATTTTTGGTCTTTCATGTAGGAAAAAATATTATTTTTTTTTATTTTTCTCTTTATAATTTTTTTTGGTCACGACCCACCGCCTTCGCCGGAGTGTAACTATTTTTTTCCCCTCTCTCGCCGGTGTGCTTCTCGGCCCCAAAAAATACTTCTTCGTCACCGGCGGCGGCGGTGGGGACGGCGGGTGGAGGAGGGTCGGAGAGGTAAAAAAAAAAAAAAGAGTCGCGGCGCGGCGCGGCCTCGGCGGGGTCGGAGGCGAGGAGGGCGAGGGTGCGCGTGCGAGGGCGAGGACGTGAGGGGCAGAGGCGAGGCGGGCCGTTTCCGCCTCCGCCTCCGGAGAGAAAAAAAAAGAGCGAGAGAAAAAAAAAAATATGAGAGAGAAAAAAAAGAGGAGAGAGAAAAAGTAAGAAGGATATTTTGGTCAGTTTACTGAAAATCCGGGCCGAATCTGTAAAATCGAAAATAGCGACCCAATTTTGCAAAAGCCCAAAACTAGTGGATTTTTTATGCAAAAAGGCCTTCTTTTTTCAACAAAAAATGCCGCAGAAGATAAATATATTATCTTTCAGAACATATTTATAAATCGTACTAAATAAATGGTTTACCAAAAAAAAAAGGGGGTTAATTGCATACAGGTCCCCGCAAACATGATGAATTACGGATATGTCCCTGCAAAGTTCAACTTGTATTAGTTATCCCTGCAAAAGTCCTAAAGTATTCAAATATGTCCCTATGGTCAGGATTTGTTAGAGAGCTGTTAATTTTTTAACAGCAGTGTTGTGAAATGATATTTTTGCCCTTACCCCCTTCCTCTTCCTCTTCCTCTCCCTCTTCCTTTTCGTGCTGCGGGAGTAGACGGCGGCGGCGGCAACGTCGCAGATGGCGGCGGCGACGACGACAAAGAAGAAGAAGGTGGTGAAAAAGATGAGGAAAAGAAGGATACGAAGAAGAAGAAGAAGAAGAAGGCGGAGGCTATGAGAAAGATGGAGAGGATGAGGAAGATGGAGAGGGGCAAAAATATCATATCAACTTATTAATTAATCATGGTTAAGCATTTTAACTGTGGTTAACTAAAATTCTCTAATGGTGACTGACGGTAGGGACATATCTGAATACATTAGGACTTTTGTAGGAATAACTAATTCAAGTTGAACTTTACAGGAATATATTCGTAATTCACTATATTTGTGGGGACCTGTATGCAATTAACCTTAAAAAATAAGTCTACCAAGCATTTATTCTGCATATGTTATTCATAGTTTCGTTGTAAACACGACACGCTATCATAAATAAAAATATTGTAAGTTGACGTGCATTAACATAAATATATCCTAAGAACAATGCTAATGAACATTGGCTTTTGCATTATTTAAAAGAGTTATTTATGTTGGTACAAATTAAGTTTGAATTGATTTAATATATATTATTTTTCAATATAATATGATCCATGAAGAGATGAAGAGCTTTTCTATTATATGTTTTGATAAATAAGGTCCCTAAAATTACACCTTTACTAATTTTCCTATGGTGATAAACCATAAACTATTTCTTGAAGATTTATGAAACTGATCTTATGTATCAAGCATTTTGGTAATAAGTGTTGAATAATTTTTTGAACTGCAATCTCTCTAAAAAGCTTACTGAGGTGCAGATTTAAAGAAATATTTTAGTTGCACGTAAAATAGATTAGAAATTAGTTTTTAAAATGAAAAATAAGTACTGTTTTTTAACGCCTTTCATTATGGGTGCGTTTATTCACCAAAAACGAAAGAGATAAAGTGATTTTCGATCATAATTAAATATTTATTTCCGATGATGTTAGATATATAACATCACTTTCTGTCAAAATTCAAACTCTTAAAAATATCATAATTGACTTTAATCCATCTCGAGCCGAAGTCAATTACAACAAAAAAATAAATAAACTGACGGTTCCTAGCGCAGTACCAAAGTGCTTGATGCATTAGTATATACCCGTGGTTCTAAGTTCGGAAGTCTAACTTCTTCACATTTCCAGCTAAGTTTATCTTTAATTTGAAAAAAATAAATGAAACGGGTAGCATTGTGAAACAACCGTTGTACTCTAAAAGCTTAAGCTATTAGAGAACGGTGTTTATATAATTTTATATTTAACACTCCCCCTCACGTCTGGGCTCGAGATTTCTTTTTTTTGCAAGGCCCATGACGTAGACTTGAATTAAATGAGAGAAAATTAATAATGTTAGGAACCTGACGTGACTCGAACTCAAGACCTCCTGCTCTGATACCATATGAAAAGCATGTCATTTTTTTCCAAAAAATATAAAAAAAATAGGAAAAAAGTAATATGAATTTACTTTTGGTGAGACAAACGGGATATTAATAAATTATTATATTTTTAAAAAAATTTAAAAGTTTTATTTTTTATAACTACTTACTCACAATATTATATGTACAATATTTTAAAAGCTCGAAGAGAATTAATTGTTAGACTCTCGTGGTTTGACGTGTAATTCTAGTCTACGTATTAAATACCCAACAATACAATACTAATTAATATATTATTTGGTATAAGCATAAATGCGTAGCCACTTTGGTGTACTTATTATCTCTTAGTCTCTTGTTATTTATTTATTATTATTATTATTTTATTTTATTATTATTTTATGATTACCCTGCCACGCACCACGTGGAACGTTTCCTCAATTTCTAATTTTTTAATGAGAGTTGTTCAAATCCCGTGGGGACTAATAAGGAAATCTAATGATTTTTTTAATAACTAGGCTTTTTTTTTTTTTTTGAGTGAACATGCCTAAATATCCCTCCACTATTGGCCATTTTGAAATGAGTTTTTCGAACTTTCTTTTTATTATTTTTAAATTTCTAATAATTTAGAATTACGTGATTTTGATCAATTAAATTTAAAAAATTTAGGCCAAAATGTATATAATTTATCTTAACTATCATCCATGTTAATTAGCTTATTTAATACTTAAATATTTAATTATGCTATCTAACTTTTTAATATATTTGATTTGAGTCAGTTAATGACTCTTTATTAAAATTTAAATATGTTGCTTATCTTTTATATTTAATTAGTATATATTACGTAATTTATGTAACTATTAATTTATTAAATTAAATAAGATCTTAAATCTTATGTCAAAATATCCATCAAAAGACTTAAATTAAATAAATATTAAGATTAAAATTAAAAATTTTAAAGAATAAATAGTAAAATTAAAATAGTTCACAGTTTAGATAAATTCTATAATTTTTATCAAAAAGTTGTGATATTTATTTGATAGTACTATTAAATTTAATAATAGGACGTAGGGAGGAATTTTTTTAAGGCTAAATTACAGAAAACCTTCTTATAAGTATCCGTTTTTTTATTTTTTCTTTCTAACTTTCAAAAATCTATATTTTATCCCCTCAATATTTTAATTTGTTGCATTCAGCCCCCCTTCGTCAGGGTTGCATCACTATTCCGTTTATTTTTTATAATTTATACTGAAAATACTCTTCAAAATGACAGAATATATTAAAATATTATTTTTTCTTATAAAAAAAGTAAGGACAATTTGGTCATTTTGTTATTTTCATTAATGTCGTACTCCTTGAAAATATTTTTGAAATTTTAAGGGGGCAAAATATAAATTTTTGAGGGTCATAAAGGAAAGTGAAAAAATAAGTATTTATAGAAAAATTTTCTGTAATTTAGCTTTTTTTTCAAAAAAATAAAGTTGAAGGGCCCATCTCGAAGAACTCTATAGTCAAGGGGGTCTCAATACATTTTCAACCATTCCGCGCAAGCCACGCGCATCACGATCAGAGGCGTAGTTTGACTACTCACAAAACAGATGACGTGGCACTACCTTCAACACACTTGTAAAATAATAATCCAATAAAAATATGCCACGTAATCAGAGCATCGTTATTAAGTTATCCTCGAGAGAGGGGTAACTAAATAAGGAAAAAAAAAAGTTGATATAATTACATCTGAGCCCTCAACAGTGAAAAAGGGACGTATACAGAAAAAGGCGATTCCTTTTGTTCAGAATCCTACAGCGGGAGCGAAAACGAGCTTTTTTTAGAGAGAGAAAGAGGAGGAGGAGGAGGAGGAGGTGAGGAGAGAGAAAAAGAGGGGGAAATAGTATATCCCCTCTCTCTCTCTCTATCTTTCTCTCAGGTGAATCCCCTTTGGAATTTCTCATCCCCTTTTTGTTAATTTCTAACTGGAGATTCCCATATCCGCTGCTTTTGTGAGCTCAATTTGAAGCATCTGTTTTGAATTTTGGATTCGCGGGGTTTTAGTTTCGAATTTGGTTCGAATTCGGGGTTTCTTAGAGTGTTTCTTCGAGTTTCTTTTGATCGGATCGGGGGATCGAAGCGACTTCGCCGGGATTGGAGCACCCGTGCAATGTATGTTTGATTTGATGAGGAAAAAAAAAATAATATGGTTTTGACTTTGATTCGTGTGGGAGATTGAAGTCGAATGCGTTTGAATGTGTTTGGTTGGGGGTTTGGGTGGAGTAATTTGTGTTTCGTTGCGATCAGTGTTGTTGACTTTGTTTCGTAGGGTAAATGATACTCTCTGTGGCTATTGAGCAGAGTGATTAGGGTTTTGTGACTTTTCTTTTTGTGGTGATGTTTGCTGAAACTGCGAATTGCTGTTGATCTAGTAAAAATTTGCATCAAGAACTCATTGATAGCACTCGGACTGTTAGTTATTACGAAATCAACTATGTGGAGTGAACAAAATATGTTTTTTTTTGGGTAGCAGTATCAGTTGTTATGTTTGTGTTCTTTAGTTTTAGTTGGTACTTATATGTATAATTTGTATGATTTTTGCATTAATTCAGGCCTTTGATTTATTGTCTCATGTCATGGTTGTCCACTGCATGGTTACTGAATATTTCTTATTGAGAGTTTCATTGACTGATAAAGTGCACTTTTTATACTTAACTCTATACCTCTCTAAGAGAGCTTTCCTGACTAAATAAATTAGACAACTTTTCACTGCTAGTGTCATAATGAAGTTCAATTCAAGCTTTCTTTAATTGAATCCAGTGGCATCCTACCTTCTAGTAGGAGAAGAAAAATATGGATGTTAAATGTCAAGTTATCTAGATCAGCATTTTACTGTTTCTCTGCCCCCTTTACTAGCATAATTACATACAAAGTGACGCTTGGAGCTCTCATACTAACTGTTTTTCCCTTTTTGCAGCTGCAGGCATTGATCTTCTGAAATTTTACGTAACAGGAAATGGGTATCCCTGCTAAGTGGCTTAGGTCATTAATTGGTCTGAGAAAACCTGAGAAATCACGACATCCAGAGGATAAAAATGTGAGTAAGACAAATTCCACGAAGATTTATATATTGTTTTGAACAATTTGTTCATCATCCTTGGTCATATTCTATTGTTATGTTTGTTTAAATTCGTGTTATAAGATTCCAATTATTATGTGCATTATGTTTACTGGAAGTTTGCCTGCATCTGGAGAGTTCTTTGAAAGAACTTGGCTATTCTTGGAGAGCATGTATGAGATGTGTCCATAAACTTGAGCTAGATTGTTAACCTTGTATGCTGGATATGCTTTTGATCATTTTGCTGGACAGATTACTTGATATCAGTTTTTGAGACTTAAACTTATAATAATGTAACACTTGAAGCGGTACTGACATCTACATCTACTTAAGGCAATCTTCTGCATAAGATCCAACCGATGGTTTGCACTCTTAAATGTGATTATCAGCGTATTTCCTTCATTACTCTCCTCCTATCTATCGTGTATTTCCCTTCTGGATCTTGTGATTCCTGTGTCACATATTTTCACCAATTGCTATCTCTGTCAAGCTGGAGTCCCCAACTGCCCACATTTTATTTAAGAGAGATGATAGCAATTTCAAGAGAACTGGGCTCCATCAAAACGACATCATGCTAAGTCGCTGCATCCTTGTTAATTTGTCTCTATTTGGCTAGCTGACATCAGCGTTGTAACCTCGTGTGTGTTAATCCGTTTGCTTATCCTCACTTCTGAATTGATAATGTCGCAGAATAGCATCGGTGATGATCGGTTGCTGCACCATGGAAAAAATTCTACTGGTCAGGATGAGTTCAGTGTTGGTACTTCTTCGACTGGCAATGGAGATGCCCAATCAAGCTCAAATCCCACTACCTCACTTCTTGTGCCAGCATCTTCTCAAACTGAGCAGGATGCGAAAGAGAACTGGGCCGCCACAGTTATTCAAACTGCATTTCGAGCTTTCCTGGTATTGTGTAATGTCCTTTAATAATGTGCTATTAATATCTTTGTGTCCAAGATGCTGGTAATTGTGGCTCATAAATTATTAAACAACAATGTAAATGTCGTCTATCGTTAGCATTACTACAAGGCTGAGTAGTTGTGGAACACCAGAATCAGCTAGTAGCTTCTTCATGTAGTCCAAGTTGGATATTGTGTTCAAAGGTGTTTACATAAATTTCGGCTACTAGAGTATCACCTAACTTGGTGCATGATTTGGAGATTGCTTTGCTTAGTTGAAAAGGTTCTGATCAAACATGTGAGAATACTGCATTTTGGTTATATTCCAAATGTGTGATTGTTCTTGATATCTTGCTATCTGTTAATTATGATTGATTGACTTTTCAGGCTAGACGAGCTTTGCGAGCTTTAAAAGGATTGGTTAGACTTCAGGCCCTCGTGAGGGGTCATGCCGTCAGAAAACAAGCAGCAGTAACACTTCGCTGTATGCAAGCTTTGGTAAGAGTTCAGGCTCGTGTCAGAGCAAGGAGGGTTCGCATGGCTTTAGAAAGTCAGTTGGGCGAGGCGAAGATTCAAGAACAAGATCATGAGGCTCGTATTCGGGAGATTGAGGTGAGCTGAGCTACCCAACAACTTGCACTAATGTTGCTCTAAATCTTAAGCAGTATTAATCATCAACATTAAGACCTTTTCTTAGATGTTTTCAGTTGCATATGTTATAGAGGACGAAAACAAAGCAGAGATGCTCCACAGATTTCTTCTCCTGTATTGTTATTAATAGTTGGTTCTCAGCATGACTGAAATCTTCACAAAGTTGACTAGTTGGCAAACTGTAGTAGCATGGCTAAACAATTCCTCGTTCATGCTTAAAGTCATGCAATTTCTGAGAGAAGTGTAAGTGTACAAGAAACATGATCATTTTGGAACAAAGCAGTTGTCTTTACTTCCGTTAAAAAAATACTAACAATGGACGAAGATCCAGGCCAGACTTGCCTGGTTTAGCTAGCCTTAAAGATTCAGATCTTGATAACCGTTTAGTTGTTGAGCTTAACACAGCCTAGCTTGTAGAAGACCGTGAAGTAAAAAGCCTGCTTGTGTTTTGTCGGGCCTAGCCGGAAGTTACAGTGAGCCTGCTGTTGCATGCTGTTGCCCTTTCCCAAGATATAATCTGGACCGCCAAACCTATTAGCACTCCTACGCATGGCCTGAGAAATCTAATAAATCAGTCTGATAATAATTATTCTAGTGCTAAGAATATACAGCAGGATTTAAAATGCCATTTACTTTTCCATGTTGGAAATGACTACATGTTGCATACACTATTTCGTTAATGCAACTATTCCTTGATAACTTCCATTTGTCATAAATTTTGGGATATGACCTTTTCCATTCTGTGAAAAAGGTGATTTTCCAGTTATGATCCCACCAAAGTGGGATCCTGGGACAAATCCTATTCTTGATGTAATCTGCTGGTGGCTTATTAGTTCACCATTGTATCATTTAAATGCAGGAAGGCTGGTGTGACAGTATTGGATCAGTGGAGGAAATACAATCAAAATTACTAAAGAGGCAAGAAGCTGCAGCGAAGCGTGAAAGAGCCATGGCATATGCTCTAACTCATCAGGTAACTTCAAATAAGAACACCACATGGCGTGGGATAGTACTAGATTGGATGGGTTGAGATTCATTACGTTGACATGATGCTAATTTCACTACGGCTTCAGCTTTTTCTTTACATAGCATTGTTAATAGAATTGACCTGACAAAAAAGAAAAAAATGTGTCAGTTTTGGTCTGTTTGAATCAGTGGTGTATTCTTAATGGAGATTGCTAGACACCTCGGAATTCAATTTGGTATGAATTAGTTCTTACTGAATAAGAGTTTTTTTTTTTTTCCCCTCATTTCAGTGGCAAGCGGGTTCCAGGCAGCAGGCTACCCCTGCAGGGTTTGACCCTGACAAGAACAATTGGGGTTGGAAATGGCTAGAGAGATGGATGGCCGTACGTCCATGGGAGAACCGATTCCTTGACACAAATCTTAAAGACGAAGGGGCGGTGCATGAAAGTGAAGAGGCTGAGGGAAGTGGTACCAAGACACAGTACAAAACACCCGGAAAAAAACCCGTTTCGACTCTTCATTCCAATGTTCTGAACCAAAAGGTGGGCCTGTCGCACTCTGAGGGAAGTGGCTCTTCATCAAGCCGTTCTGCAGGTGTGCTTGTGTCTTCTACCTCGACATCATCTAAGTTGAAGCTGAAGCCATCGTCCAAAGAGCTTTCTGAGGAAGCCATCTCCCGACCTTCTGAACCTGGCACTCGGTCATATAGCAATCCAAAAGAGAGGCCTGCACAACAAAATTTACAAGCTAAAAGAAGACTATCCTTGCCAAAAGGCGGTAAGTTCAGCCCTCTGTACTGATATGGTTATTCTCGTCCTCTTGGAATTGCTTAATGCATTGTCAGTTCTTCCTGTTGCAAGTCTGCTGCAATTATTCTTGTCACATATCATGATTCATGAGCAACTCTTTCAACTGGATAGTGGATACGACTATTAAGGCACATTATCATGTATGGGGGGCTTAAACCCTGTTATATAAAATAAAGCTTTGAAGCTTCAATTGCAGCGGCTTAGGAGATATTTGATAAGCATGTATTCTCATATTTTCATGTAGTTTTCTTTCAGGTATGGTTATTTTAAGCTGCCACTCAGTAGCGTGCATATCACGCGTATGAAGAGAAACTAATTTTAGATTTTTCATGTAACTCAATTATTTTCTTACATTTCACCTTCTGCTTTTCATTTATATTGAACTTATGATCCTTAGGTAAAAAGGTTCCGATCTCTCTGATGTAATTCATATCAAACAGGTATAGAAGCAGGAAAGCCCGTCAAGTCCGCGCTTCACCACCCTCAAAAACCCATCAAAGATACTCCAAAATCCGAATTGAAAAATCGCGTGAACCCTCTCGAGCCTGCTCCGAAGAGAGTCGAACTACAAACATGATAAGCCATCTTCAGTTGATCAAGGATATTTATTACTCTTTCGTGGTTGATACAAGTGTGTCCCATCGTAGTATCGAACTATCTGTGTATAAATCACTGATCTTTTCGTCTTGGGGTTGTGCTATTTCGCTTCTATATGTGTTTATATTGTATGGATTGTCGCGGCCGAACATTCTGAAGATCACTGGGAGAGCTTGTTCTGTTGCTGTATTCCACTTGTTTTGAGTATGTAATGTTATTTATTTTTTTCCTAGTACCATTTTTTTGAGTCTGTTAGTGAACTTTGGAATGTTATTTATATATGTGTTTAACATTGTTTTCTTTTGCCTTTAATTTTTGTTTCTATTGATGAAATTTGGTTTACCAGGATTAAAGCAAGTTTCTAACATTGTTTTCTTATGCCAGTTGGTGTAGAAGTGTTTAATGCTTTGTAACAAATTCACTCAATTCAAAATGGTCCCTCAACCATGTATAAATATTTTTATCAACTTTTCCTTAACTTTTGAATTCTTTTCTAAGTAAGTAATTTTGCTTGATTAAATTACGGATTTCATCCAATTTATTTGTAAATGAAACTAAAATAATCAATGGCTATAGTTAATATCAACATAAAATAAAATTAGTAAGATTTTGAAAGCAATGCTACTTGTACACTGATATCATAGTGTAAATTTTGCATCTTATGTTTTCAAGTATGTAGATTTCTCTATTTGTTTTATTAATTTTTTTAAAGTTTGGATTTTGAGAGTGTAAGGCGTATACCTATAAGGCTATAAGGCACACACATAACGGTACGAAATATTTATTTTCTTTAGCAACAAAATACTCTAACTGTTTATTATGTATTTCTATCAAATTTTTTGAACTTTATTGAAAAAATTATTTATTAATTTAAATAATAGAAAATTTTGAGCTGTGTAATCGGCATGGGGACTGTATCGTGACGATATTTTATTGACACGATATGACACGATAGATACGGTTCTTATTGACGGGCACTTCAATCCTTGTCTATAAGAAGTGTACTTTTCAAAAAATAATAATGTGGTTAAGGTTTCACCTAATTTGGAGATAATTGTTTGTAGTGCAATTATTTGAGGGACTAATATGACCGAGGTATCCAAGTCGCCATCCAACGCGAGAGAAACAAGAGAGACAAAGGAGAGAGAGAGAGAGAGAGAGAAGGGCGAAGGCGATGAGGTCGTCGGCGGCGGCGGCGTTGGCGGTGGCGGTGGTGGCGGCGGCGGCGGTGGTGGCGGCGGTGGCGGGGGACGAGAACGGCGTGTACGAGCCGTGCGCGGACGCGAGGATCCAGCGGGGGGACGGGTTCACGTTCGGCGTCGCCTTCGCGAGCCGCGACGCCTTCTTCTTCAACCGGGCGCAGCAGCTCTCCCCCTGCGACAGCCGCCTCTCCCTCTCCTCCTCCGGCTCCGCCCAGCTCGCCCTCTTCCGCCCCAAGGTCGACGAGATCTCCCTCCTCACCGTCAACACCACCTCCAACTTCGATCCGGTACGGCTTCCATTCCCTCCCCCCTCCCTTTTGATTTCTCTATTCTAGGGTTTCGATTTTTCCCCGATGAGTTCTCTGGTTTGACGTCCGTTTCTAGGGTTTTTGGATCTCGTTCCTTCGTTGTTTGCTTTTTTTGTTTGATTTCCTTTGTTAAATTGTTTTTTTTTCGACGTTTTGATCTGATTATAAGTAGATTCTGTGATGATCGGATCCAGAAATTTGACTAGAGCGAGAGATGGAATGTCTTTTTATTTCAAAAAAGCTAATCTGGATAATATATGCATTGATCTGTAAATGTCCGTTGTGTGAAAGATGACTGGGAATGTTTGATGTTCGCTTTCTAGGGTTCGTGGATCTCCTTTCTTAATCTTCTATTGGGATCTGAGCTGTGGTTAATTCTTGTTCCTTCCTTGTCGATCTGATTAGAAGTATGCTTGATTAGGGGGAAAAAATGTAGATTATTGAATTAGAGGAAAAAAAGAAGTGATGTATGGATGGTAGTGCATTTTGTTAAAGACGTTTTTTGGGATAGTTGGTAACCATGGGAGTTGCTAGCTATGTGGTTTAGTGGGATCTTAACAAATGATTCAGAAAGAATGAAGTATGTGAGCTGTTTGTCGTAAGATGTAGGTTGATAATGTGTGGTGTTTCTTTGGTTAATTACGCACAAAGTGAGCTAAAATTATGATCTGGTATGATTCCATGTCATCCTCCTTGTTTTTTTCCTTTTAATTTTGAATCTGTATGGTTTCTGCTGTTACTTCTTTTGACCTTTTGATTTGGGTATAAGTAGATTTTGAGATGATGGAATCAAGAACTGGACAAGAGCCAGAGATGGAGGCAATATGTTGGTTACCATAAGAAAAGGTGGACGTACTAGAATTTTGCAAAAGAACAATTGAGAGGAACAAACCTGTGGACCTCATCTCTATTTCCTATTTCCTATCTTTCGCTTCCTTATTTCCTATCTCTTTGTCCGTCAGTGACCTCAATATTCCCTTTTCTTTCCTAGTGAATTTGAAATTTTGCAGGAGACTATAGAAAAATCTATAAATTATTGTCGAAATCTTAATATATTTCATTTGAGCCATTTAGATCTAATCTTAAGATTTTGTATAGAGTTAGAGCAAGATTCTTCATATCCACTGTAATTTCTGTTTAAAGTTTTAGCTTTACGTGCTAATAGGTGTTCACTAAGTGGATAGGCGGTCCCTCTTTCACCCATATATAGCTAGCTGCTTTAGAGCATCGTTGGCATATTGCCTACAATATCTTGCCAGGAAATTGTTTCCTGGAATCCCTTAAAACTTTTGCTCCTTGGATTTTATTTCGGAATCAGCAAAACAATGCCTCCTGGAACCTTTCAAATTCCTCTTTTTTTGATTTTTTTCTTTCTAATTGTGGAGTCTAAGGAACAATGTATGTTCGCCTACCTTTGATTTTTGTTTCTATAACTCATTGTTCTTCGGAGTTTTGATATTTAGTATCATTTGGAAGTGAAAAAGGTTAATTTACTCTTTTGTGAAATTTGTCTTCTTAGTTTTGAGCTAGACCATCATTTAAGGTGATAATATTGTCACATCTTTTTATTTCTTGACTTTTTGAATTTTGAGTACATGTAGCATTGCGAAGCAATAAGGGTGTGCTGATCCTGGATTTGAGCTTGCAATTGGAACTATGATATCTTATTCCTAATTGCGTCATTTCATTAAGGAAATCCCATTGTGGTTCTTATTAAAAGGGTAATCATATGGTTGAAAATTGAATTAGATCTTGGAGTTGATAATCATTTTATTTCTAGTGTAGAATGAATAGGATTTATACATTCGTGTTTGTTGCCGCTGTTGTCCTTACCTTTTATGCTAACTTTGCTACCCCTAACTATCACTAACATTGCCACCCCACCACCACTGCCGCTGCCCTCACCAATACTGCTGCCACCACTATTGCTATCGTTGTTGCGGTCACAACCTTTGCCACCTCTACAGCTGCTACAGTAACCACCGCCACCGTTGTTGCTGTTGCCACTCCCACGAACTCCCACCATTAAAGTTGCCACCACTGCCACTACATTGCCTTCCACTGTTATCATCGCCGTTACTACAAACAGTGTTATTCTTGCCATAGACATGAGCTCTATCACCTCCTGCACCACCTCTACTACTGCCAACACCTCCGCCACCACTAAAACTGCTTTCACAGGCGATACGCTTTCTAGTTGAGCTTTAGTTAGCTTGGTTACTTGCAACGTTCTTTTCTATTTTCTACTTGTGGTGTTGGTCTGGTTGACATTTATTAAGAGTTTAGTATGGACCTGGCGATGGATCTTTTTGGGTTTGATAAGATGGAGGGGATTTCGATCTCCATTGGATCTTTCATTGCTTTCATGGTGGCAATACAGTTGATTTCTAATTGATATTTCAATGCTTTCAATGTTAAATCATTCGTTTGATCTACTTCAAATTGAATGCATGGTTTAAGTTCGTATTAGACTTAGTCTTTTCACCGGTTTGAGTTATTTTCTGCAGCCTTGGACTTTATATAATTGGTTTTCTATCGTTTTTTGTCAAAAAGAATTAGAATTGCTCTTTTAAATCCTTTTAACAAAGACTTCTCTACATTTATCCCCAGTTTTTCTGGAGGTACGCAATTAAGTGTCTTAATCTCATTCAGGTCCCCTTTGTTTTGATACGGTCGGCGGCCTGCTTCCTATTACTGCCATGAAATTCGCTAGATGGACCCCTATGTTGGCCCCCCTGTACAGCATTTCAGTGGAGAAAAAGTTGTATATCCGGGGCTTTGTTTTCCCAAATATTCTTGGTCTTACTTTTTCTAGGAAATTCCAACCCTGTTTCTTCCATTTCTCCTCTTTTTCTTCCCTAAGACGTTCCTGTCTTACTCTTTCCTTTATCTTCCATTTTAAGATTTACAATTGGGAGGGTATGGAATTCACAATCAAAATTTTCTGTCATGGAATGGTTAAGAATTGAATGTAAGATAATGTCGTTAGCTTCTTTATGATGAACTAGTTAAAAACACTTTCAACGCGCATTGGATAATAGTTAATCTCTAATATAGAACTTAAATAAATAAATAAAACAAACTTAAATTCTTCAATACAAACTTAAATTCTTCAATACAACTTACAAGAAAAAATTGTATGATATTTCAATTTAAAGTTGGAAAAACTAATGAAATAATGTTAAATTATTTTGAAAAAAATTAAATAATAAAATCTATTTTAGATTGTAATACATTAATACATATGAGAAATTTTTGGTACATTCAAAATTTGTCATACTAAAATTTGTCATAATATAATATGATAAGATTTGAACTAATTGAAGGTAGTTATTAAAAGCAGGGAAGAGAGAGGATATGTTGATATATATTTCGTAGTATGTGGGATCTTCATATGAGGGAGTATTTGATCATAATCCTAATCTGCTTATCTTCATATTGAGTGAACTGAAGACATCGACCACCTCACCAAGCAATGATGACCCCCTATTTTTACATTACTATCTTAGCCTGTAACATCTTGCTAAATTATTCAGAGATCTTGTTTCTCCCATTTCTTAGAAACTACTTATTTATAATTTGTACATTTTTAGGCCAATGCTGGTGGAAACATGGTAGCATTTGCCGGTAGAAAGTATGCAGCAAGGTCGCCCCCGGTGTTTGTCGCAAACAGCACGTACACAGTGAGCAGCTTCACTCTGGTACATCGCCATAATATCTTCTTACCTTTGTATTCAATCAAATTCTACAATTTATTCAATTATTCAACGGAAAAATTCCATTTCAGGTCCTCGAGTTCCAAAAGGGCACGCTTCAAAACCTGTACTGGAAAACGGACGGCTGTTCTTCATGCTCGGGGCAGTCGTCTTTCGTCTGCCTTAACAAGCAGACCTGCGCGATTAAAACGTCGAGCTGCAAGAGCCAGGGGGGCTCGGTCGATTGCAGCATAGGCATACAGCTCGCGTTCTCCGGCACCGACAAGCACGACGCCGTCCTCAACTCATGGTACGAGGTGTCGAACCTCCGCCAGTACTCCCTCTACGGGCTGTACTCCAACCTCAGAGATTCCCTCACCGGCCCGTTCAACAAGTTCTTCTAATTTGTCTTCGGCATGTTTCGTTGGTTTTTTTCTCTTTTTTCTCTTTTTTCCTGATACGTACTGCTTATGTAATATGCTGTTGTAATATTTTAACATGTTGAGATACGTCTATTTTGCTGCTAAGTTTCTGTAAATTTGGTGGACACTTTACTGTGGATCTATTTATGGTTCGACCATATTAAATTTAATTGTTATTGTGGCGTTTTAGATGTTGTTATTTTACTTTCTTTTTTGGAATTTTGTCAACTGGATTAATTATGTGCTAATATTCGGACTTTGGAACTGTTTGCTTCCGCTTCCTTGAAAAGCGTGGGAAATTTTTTTTTATAGAATTTTTTTTTTCAGTTTTCGTCCGTTGGGTTCAAGAGAAAATTAGCCTTTTTGAATTTTTTTAGTTTTTTTTGTTTTTCCCCTTGTTTTAGGAAATGAAAATGCCAGTTTTTATAAAATCTGAAATTCTTTTTGGCCAATTTGTATAAAAAATTGACCAGTTTTGAGATTTTATAAAAATAGATCACTATTTTAAATTTTACATATTCGGTTCGAATTTTAATAAATGGATCAAAATATTCTTATTCTTTTTTTTTTGTTCATTTATTATTTTTTTTATTCATTTATTTTTTTTCTTCCGCTCCGATTCGTCTCAGTCGTCGCCGTGTTTTACTCTCCTTTTCCTTTTTCTCCTCCGCCCCCACTGTAATATGTCAGCTCGTCTCGTCTCCCGGAGAGCAGCAGAATGAACGGTAAATAAAATAATTTTACACATCTGTAAATTGTATTTGATTAAAAAAAATAGTTGCTAAGAGACCTTGGAAGATGTGCATTAATATGGATGAGTTGTAGAGAGTTTTTTTTTTTTTCCTGTATGTAGTTGTTATTGTTATTGTATTAGGGGGTGAGAGAAAGTGGGCCTTTTTTTTATATATATATATAAGAAGTGGAAAAAAATAATGTGATTTTCGACCATAAATTAAGGAAAAAAGAGAAAAAAATAATTGTAGACAAGATAAAGAAAAAAAAATAAAAGGAAAATTAAGATGGGTATTCCTTTGGGATGTTCAATGTACAGAAGGGAAAAGAATAGAAATTTTCTTTCTGAAAGAAGAATATGGAAAATAAGCCTCTGTACATTTTCTCTATTAAGACCTATTTTTGCCATTATCTCTTTCATTTTTAAAAAAACAAAAAAAAAATTCTAGCTTTCATTCACTTCTGTCTTTTCTCCCATCCAATCAAAGTTAATGTTATTTTCTTCTCTCTGCATAGCCGGATAAGCACAACCTTTTTCATCTGCATATAAACTTTTTTTTTTTTTTTTTTGTATTTTACAGAAAATAATATGTTATCGGCTTTATTTTTTTTAGAAATAAATTTAAAATATGTTTGCTAAATTTGAAATGAAGATGAAAAGTGAAGTTAAGAAAGAAATTGCAACATTTGAGAAGTGATGTGAAGCGAGAGCTATAGAGAGACTTATATGGGATGAGACCCGTCTTAATATGTTTTCATGAGCTCTCCACATCGCGTACGGACGTGAAATACCACTTCATTCAGTTTCCGGATGATGTCGAGTTTCAAACATTTGTAAAGATGGTAAAATTTAATATTGAGATCTCGGACACCAACCATTAAATTTTTTATCATTTGTACTGAAGACAGTTGATATCTACATATAAACTTAGAATGATTTTTCTAGCATGTTACGGTTAACGTTTTACTTTCGTTTTTTGCTATGATTACAAAATATTATAGACCATTGCTAGCATACTTTTAAAAGTCCTCTTAAATATTGCTAATGACTCTTGCTCTTCTTTATATTAGCAAGTTATAACTTAAAATTTTCAAACTTGAGACAACATTTGAGAAGATTTTTTTTAAGTGCCCAGAGCATTACTCGACTGCAAATACTCATAAACTAGTGGGCATTGTTTTACTGTAAATAGCAAGTTTGTTTGAGGTGGGAAGCTCAATTCGAGCGGTTCATATCTTTATACTACGGAATTACTAACTGCGATGTAACTTCCAAATCTTTCTGAGATGAAAATGTGTACAGAGACCCCTCAACTACAGGTTATTTTGAATCTAGGTCCTAAAATTTTTTCAGTACTGAATATGCTCGCTGAAACGGTTTATGCTTTGATATGGAGGACCCATAATTTGCTGTGTCAGAAACCCCTCATCCAACGATGAGAGCTGATTCTGATTCGACAAGTCTATTTGGCTCGCTGAATTGGCAAACAAAAAAAGATTTTCTTTTTAGTTAGCCTTTCTAATATGTAATCATTTCAAGATGCATGTAGGAAAAAAACTTTTAAAAATGTATGAATTTATGCTGAGATATCCGAACTTTATCTAGTTTTCTATTTTAGTTTTTAACATTTAAATTTCTATAATTTAGTACAAATTTTTATTTAAATTCTTGTCATTAAAATTATCATAAAGTCGGACAAAAACTATCATGTGATAACAGTTGGTGCTAATGTGGTAATTTTCGTTTAAAAAAAACAAAAAAGTTTTTTAAAAAATACAATAATAATTAAAAACCAATAGTGCAACCCAGGGACCAAAAAAGAAGAAAAAAAAAACACTCTCCTAAAAGGTGTGGAGTGAGCAAAATTAAGAATTTCTAAGGACAAAATAAACCAATATACAGATTCATTTCCATTGAGTGTGAACAATATTTTTTTCAGATTAAGTTGAAGCACCACTAAGCTCATTCTAAGCATCTCTTTCTTTTCTTTTCTTTTTCTTTTTCTTTTTTGATTAATTCTTTTAATACAGAGAGAGAGAAAGAGAGGGGTATATAGCATTATATGATGTGGACTTTGAATCAGATTCAACTTTGAAATGGCCTGTTTTAATTATTTTTTATTTTTTTGAAAAGACCTTTTAATTATATTAGTTTTGATTGTGTTTATTTCATCACACAGTTATTTATCTATTTTCTAATAAAAGTGTCCCTCTTTCTTTTTTATTTGAGAAAACAAAAGTTAATTACACCATTAGTTGTTCATCCTTATCCGATTAATTTTCACTTTAGACCTCAGCATTTTTGTTCTTTTTTTTCTTCTATTCCATTTCTAATCGTTATTAGTTATTTCTATTTAGTCCTTATTATCCGAAGTTTATTAACTCTAACGAAAACTGTCATACACGTTGATATAGGTCTTATCATATGATAAATAGATAAATAGACATTAAGAACTTAATTTTGAAAATTAAAGCTTGGAAACTTGAAAAAAAAAAACAAGTAAAATTGATGGCCAATTATACAATTAATCCTTAAAAAATTACTATACCAGCACTAAGACTGCCACATTCTTTGTAAGTTGCAAGAAGGTAACACATACTCTCGAATAAGAAATTTTTATAGTAATTTAACGAAATTTTTTTAAAGCAACGTTATCTAGGTGTTGATAAGACCTCTTATTCCCTATCAATCTTATTATTATTATTATTATTATTATTATTATTTACTAAACACTCATTTGGATTTTTGGAAATCCTAAGATGATGAAGGTGTGAGATTTACATCAATGTGTAGATGTACATATTGTAATTGTCAAATTTTTATGTTCCTATAATTAGGTATATATATTTATATATATATATGTATGTAGAGAGAGAGAGAGAGAGTTGAGCTAGTATTTTATTGATAGTATATGAAATAGTATTTATTATTAATTTTTTTACTTTTGAATTATGTTAAATATAAAAATATTTAAACACCGTTCTCTAACAGCTTAAGCTTTTAGAGTATAACGGTTGTTTCATTTATTTCACATTGTATCAGAGCAGGAGGTCCTAAGAGTGCAACTGTTATTTCATTTATTTCACAAATTATTACTATTCTACCAACCTCTACTAAATTCTAGACATTCAATGGTCAAAAAGTTAATAATAAATACTACTTGCATACTATCAATAGTATTCTAGCTCCGGTCCAAGTCCTCCTTCTCCGGCGTCGGTGCCGGCGATGGCGGAGGCGGCGTTGCCCTCATTACAATCGTCGAGGACAGCGGAGGCGATGGAGGAGGCGATGAGGATCAGAGAGGAAAAAAAAAAAAGAGAAAAAGAAATAATGATATTTTGATCGGTGTACTAAAAATTCGGATCGAATTTACAAAATTTAAAATAGTGATTCATTTTTATAAAAGCAAAATTCAAAATAGTGATTCATTTTTATAAAAATACAAAACTGGTTAATTTTTTATGCAAAAAGGCCAGTGATAAATAGAAAAAAGCTGGGCAAAAATGGTATAATTTACCATAAAAAGTTTCCTCTGGCTAGGGCTAGATTCTGTATTTTATCCCAAGGACAGCTGTCATGCACTACTTGGCCCATGATGACATCATGGTAAATAAATACTCTCTTGGATATGAAAATTAAGGACCTACACTTAGGCCCCGTTTGGTTCGGGGGTTAAAGCGGGGATAACGCCCCGCTACTCCGCCAAACGAAACGAAGTTTGGCCGGGATATTTTATCCCGGTCAAACTTCGTTATTCTCGGTTATTCCGGAATAGCTGGGATAAACTATTCCATCGTTTTGACGGAATAGCGCTATTCCAAATTTAATTCTAAATTTAATTAAGATTATAAATTTATTTAAACATAAATTATATAAACATAATATATTGTCCTTAACAATGGGTGGAGCACAATGAAATAAGGCACTAGAGCCTTAATTTTACTCTCCTCAATGTTATTTCTTGATTAATCTTTTGCCTAACATTGTCCTGTTGCATGTTGTTGTTAGTAGTTTAGGTAGAAGAAAAGTGAGGGAGCTTTTGAAATCTTATCTTTAATTTGTACGTACTTGCCGAAATATATAGCACAGAAAAATAAAGTCCTATGGAATAAAATCATCTCCACCACTGTACGATAAAGAAAAATGTTAAAATTATTTCTGAACTTGCTATAAAAATAAAATCACTGCGATCATCTGATGACGAGAAAAAGTATTAGGACTATTTTTGGACTATTTTCTGATCCTTATTTGAGAGCTAATTCTAAGCTACTTCTAATGCAACGGATCCTGAAATGCACATTATATTATTAATTCATCTGACATCTACATCATCTATATGACAGGGCACATCTATCATGCACATAAACGAGAATATTAATAATTAAAAAGTGTCCATATGTTGTTCTTATTATACCGTTCTTTTGGATAACAACAATTTGTACTTTTTGATTTAAGCCACAAAAATCTCCAATTTAGGAATATATATTTGCATGTTTGGTTTTGTAAACTTGTGAACAAGATAAATGATGTGGTGGACCAGTGGAGGCAATAATTTCTCTTTATGGAAGGATATGATTAAAAGGAAGAGGTAGTAAGGAAATTAAAGGTGGAATCCCAAACTTTATTTATTTAGCTTTTTGCTTTTTTAATGGCCCTTTCTTAACTTTTAATTATTTTGATTTAAATTATGCTTATAAAACACACATTAAGAATTTCATTGAATATAACACTTGTTTTGTGATATTCAGTGAGTTTGTAAGCTTTTTAGCTAACAAAATAGAAAACTTTAACAAAGGAAAAAAAAAAAAACTATATTCGACTTATTACTAACAATGAGTTATGTCACAAGTACAATTGAATGTAGCCTAGAATGATATTGTAATGTTGACCCATCAGTTCTGTACATATAATAAATATTAATATAAATGGATTGGTTTATCAAATTTCGAATGTGATGCGTGAATGCAACGTCAACTATAAAAGGTAAATCCTTTAAAATATTGATATGTATAATGCTAACTCATAAATATTATTTAGAGAATATTCATAATTGTCCAGGTGCAGTCATATTTTTTTTTCAAATAAGTAGTACTTCCCATGCACCATCTGTGTAATGCTAATCGCATGCATTCCGATCTATATACTATCCCACTCTAAACTCAAAATCATAAGGCGATAAATTATAAATCATCATAAAGTATAATTTATAAGAACAACTGAAAAAACTATATTTCAAAAATTATTTTTTTGATACTATTTGTATAACGAATAGTTAATTAGTATAGCATATATTTGATTTTCGTAAATGCTTGATGCTTAAATCAATTTGCAAAATAAATTATATAATTAAAAAAAATAAATTTATTGAATCTGATCAGAATCAACCTAACATATATCTTTGTTTATACTATTTCCCAAACATTTTTGGTACAAATGGACATTGTACTAGCTACTACCCTTGCAAACCCATATCATTGTTGAATAAAGTGGTCCAACCCTCTCATGATTGGGAAAACCCAAAACCCCCTCCCCCCATCTATTCGGGGGACACATCATATATGCCCTGACTAAGTTGTACTATACATGCATGCCCCAATAATAGTATATATGAATTAAGCCATTATACTATTAACAGCACCAAGTTGTTGGTGCTATTATTTTTTTGGCCCTTGGATAAAGAGATTTGCTGGTAGGATGATAGTGGTACTCTAAGATTTAGTGGGTGATTGGTGGAATAGTATGATTTAAGGGATGGAAATAGTCAAATAGGTAGATCTAATGGCGAAAAACTTGATAGCACCAAGTGCTTGGTGCTATTGATAGCATTGTAGTCGGATTATATATATATATATATATATATATATATATATATATATATATATATATATATATATATATATATATATAGTTCAGTTACTATAGTCTTATGAGTATAGACTCCTTTGTACTCACAAGTTTTCGGCCGTTAGATCTACCACTTTGACCATTTCTATCCGTTAGATCATACTATTCAACCAACCACCCACTCAACCCTAGGGAACCACTATTATCCTAACCGAGAACTACTATTATCCTAACTGCACATTCCTCCATCCAACGATCGAAAATTTATGAGTACAAAGGGATCTATACTCATAAGAGTATAGTAACCCTAGCTTATATATATATATGTGTGTGTGTGTGTGTTGTTGTTGTTATGGTAAAAAGAAAAGGTCCGTTACCTTACTATTTGAGGGAGAGGGCCATTATATACCTTGCCTTGTTTGATAATCTACTTGGCTCCAACTTAATCATAACGTTCCTTTTATTAGTTTAATCCCCACTTGGGGCACATTAATATTAAACCACCCCCCACTTAATTATGTGAAGGGAATGGTGATCACAAAGAATTAGAAAGTAATGAGAGGTGGATAAGCCATGCCATTAATGGGCATTAAGAAAATTACCAAAAGGCTTTGTTGCATGAAAACCTCCTCCTATTGGCTCTCCCTCTCTCTCTCTCTCTCTCCTTGCTCAGTAGTACCACTATTATACCCCACATATACACATCTCAACACATCTCTCTCTCTCTCTCAACATCTCTCTCTCTCTCTCTCTCTCTCTCTCTCTCTCTCTCTGTGTGGTAAGTTACTGCTCAAAATGATGTAAGTGGTATCTTCTCTTTCTTCTTGGCCTTCTCATGTTTTATTTACACTACTTTTTTTTTCTTGCTTATTCTTTTTAGATGAAGTATATATTTGGGTGTATTATCTATTATTAACTCTTCATTGTAAGATTTTAAGCAAGTAGGTTTCTTTTGTCTTGAATGATTTCTTTACATGTCTTTTTCAATCAATTTTGATGTGGACTTTCTCCTGAGACATTGAAATTTGATCTGGATTTGTTGGACCTTACAGTTTTTAATTGGGAGACCTCTCAAGAAAACAAAGAGGAAAGGAAATAACATTATTATTTTGTTTAGAGTAAATTAAGTTGGCTTCTTTTGTTTGAGTTTTAGTGTGTTTTTTTTTTTTTTTTTGGCTTTTGGTGTTCTAGAGGTTATTAGTTGTTACCACTCTTGGGTTTCAGTGTATTAGAAATTTAATATGAGTATGTCATCAAGATTCTTCAGTATTATCTACTTTTTAATCTTTTGGCACAATTGAGATCTTATTATAGTTTTCTTCTGCAGAAGGTGAAAGAGGCAGTTTACATACTTGGGAAGATTAGAAGTGCTGGTCTTCTATATCTTCAACTTATAGTGTGTATATATATATATATATATACATATATATATAAAGAAAAAGTTAAAAAAGAAAAAGAAAAAAAGAAATATAACAATTGAGTTAATTACTTCTTTTGCACTAGAGAGTGGCAGCCACACTGCAGGAGACAATGAGCTTCAAAGTCCATGGAGGAGTTGGTCAAGTTTCTTTTAATCAGCAAAATAATGGGAATCCTATTCCCTGGTGGATTGGAACTCAATCACTCCATGGGGTAAGTTTTGGGCAATTTAAGTCCTTAAATGAGAAAAATACAATGGGAGAGGAGACCCATTTGGGGCCAGCAATACCAGTGAAAGTGACAGATGATGCTATTGAGTTCTCACTATCTCAAGGTATTAATATCTCCTTATATATATAACCTCTGTTGGTAGTACATATTAAGTGAAAACTCCAAAAAGCTCCTTTGGTATATATAGTTTATTCACTATTTATTATCTTGTGATACTCAAAGTATAGAATTTTAATTTCTCTTCTCACAATTTTTGTATTACTTTTTCATGAAGATATCATGCCATTAATACATTGCTAGCTCTTGTGAAAACTAAATAATTAAGTACCACAGAAAAGTAAAGTGTTACACTTCGATACTGAGGATACTAAATTATAAATTTCCTACACTATATATAGGAGGGTCCTATTTTATTTTATTTTATTTACTTTTCTAGTGTTTGTTCTCAACCTTTTTGCCAGCTGTGGGAGTCTTTAATTTATATGTTTGTTCCCTACCAAAATCCACTCAAGATAAGTTTTGATTACATGGAACATATATATTTTTGTTTCTGCAGTTTTCTAGTTTTGGAAGATAATATTGGCAGCTTACTGAAGCTTAAAGTACAGAATTTGGTGGATGCTTTTGATATTTTTGAAAGACATGCATGTTTCCTTAGTTAATGCCAACAAAAAAAGGATAAATGGGAGAATGTAGTGGTAGAAATATTCAAGGAACTCTCATTAATTACAAGATGAGATTTTATTGTATTAGAGGCACATTCTTTAGATAGTGTTTTGTTCTTTAAATAGCTTGCTAATTGTCCATTAAGTAGATATTTCCATTCCTCAAGTAATAAAGGAAAATGTAACTAGAACTGCTAGAATCAGAAAGATGAAAGTGAAAATGTATGTTAAGATCACTATTTCTTGCGCTTGCTTGTTGCGTTGTTTACTATCAGGTTGATCTTTTAGATATCATGATATTATGTTCAATCATAAGCTCTCAATATTCCATGATGCGATGGGTTGAATCCTCACTGTAAAAATTACATGGTTTAAATTCTTGCATTGTAGTAAATGTGGTAAATTTTAGTTGTTATCCATGCGACTTTCATATCTATCATGCATGAAGTGTTACGACACTTTATAGTAATCAACTTGTCTTAGCCAATAATCGATTTCAACTTAGGCACCATTTCGTTGAATAAAAGCTCTTTATTTCTAAAAATGCGCATTTAGTTGGTAGAAAAACTTATTTAACATTAGGCTCTATGTAAGATAGTCACAAACAGAAAAAAAAAAAAAATTTGTTGCTTGTTAATTTTATTTGATACAAGCTAGATCTGCTTTTCTTAACAAGACAATTGTCTTTGGCCTATTGAAACACAAATTAAAGTTGCTATCACAATAGGAGGAGAAAAAAAAGAAGGAAAAAAAAGGACCATTAATGGTCTATTTTGGGTTAAAAAATATGCTATCAAGTTGAAGTTCAATTTAACCTTCTTAGTACCTGCAGTGCCTCCTCATGATTAGCATACTTTGCATGGCTCTTTTTTTTCCCTTAACTTAAGCATGTATCTTATACTTCTAGTTATACTTTGCATATAATGTTGTGTTATACTATACTCAAAAAGAAAATTGTGTTACATTATTATTGGACACCGAGTAAGTTTTGTTTCAGGAAGTATAAATACAGAAAAGAAAGGAGCAAAATTTCCGCAACCTTCGGAAAATACCTCTCTACAATCACCATTACCAGAATATGTAGGCCATCTTGACTCCGGGCTCGGTCACTCTGCGGTAGGATTTTTTTTTTTTTTTTTTTTTACCCTCAATATGGGTATTAAAGTATTTAGGGAACATAAACAATCTAATTGTTATTATTATTGCTATTCTTGCACTGCCATATAATTAATTACTATGTTTTTATTACTGTATAGGTGTATTCCAATTATTCTTATGCTGATCAATGTTATGGGCTATACACCTCTTATGGAACTCAAGCAATGGTTTGTTTTATTTACTTAACTTCTTAATCATACTAAGCTCCCTACTGTTCAATTTTTTCAGTTAGTATAAAAGGAACCACTTTTGAGTAATGAATCTTGGTTTCAAACTAGCTTGCGATGCATTCTTTTCCAATTTATATTTAACAAATTATTCAAACTCGAATCATTCTGATGTCAATTTCGCGTGTTCGGTTTTATGTTCGAAGATACGATTCGCAAAATTGAGGTAAAAATAAATTGAATAAGAACTAGCTGAGAAGGAAAGGAGAGATAGTGATGAAGAGTTTGCTTGTCAGTAGCTAGTTTTAAGGTTTTGTCAATTGCCCATATCCAAATAATTCTTCATAAACTCCGAAGATCAAATTGTCATGACCATTCTTTTAGTATTGGGTGAATATATTGCATGTTTGGTCCTCAAATTTTAATTTATTATAATCTCTGGCTCGAATTTTCAGAATTGTTGCGATCAAAATGATGCAGTAATATTGTAATTAGTGATGCACCAATAATTATGATATTATATTATTTGTACGTCAGCGATGCGTCAATATTTAGTCAATTAACTAGCTTTTGAATCACTCGTCGTATAGTTTGAGAACCGACGTGCAATTTACCTCTTAGAATTCAATCAAAGTAACTGTTTCTGACATTTCAGTTTCTGATCATCTTTTATTTTGTCAATTTAGAATGGTCGCATGCTTTTACCTCTGAGTATGACGGCCGACGAACCGATCTACGTGAATGCGAAGCAGTTTCATGGTATCCTGCGTCGACGCCGAGCCCGTGCTAAGGCCGCGAGGGAGAACAAGCTGATCAAAGTTAGAAAGGTACATTCCCTTTCATATGTACCTGAGACTTTTGTAGAGCAGTGTCATGGTGTGAACTTGCTACAGTTCTTTCTTTCATTTAAAAAAAAAAAAAAAAAAAAAAAAAAAAAAAAACCAAAGCTATTTAGGACTACGAAAATAAGAGTTATCATTTATAGATGAACCCTAACCAGGCTCAAAAGCACCTACTCTGTTGGTAACAATTCTTGAATATTACTCGCCTTACATGAATGAATATTTGTTGAGAATCTCACACAGACACTGTAGAGAATCAGTCACATATCATCTTTACATTGCTCAAATTTCTCTCCTCTCAGCCCTATCTTCACGAGTCGCGCCATCGCCATGCGATGCGTCGAGCAAGGGGCTCCGGCGGTCGGTTTCTCAACACAAAGAAGCTAAATAGCGAACAAAATGCAGGCTGTGCCGATCGCAAGGCGAAAAAAGGGCCCGCCACATCTCCAAGCTCCGAAGTCCTTCAGTCAGACAGTCTCAACAGAAGCAGCAGCTCGAGCTTATCAGGATCGGAAGTTTCAAGCTTCGACCAATTCAATTTCATCGAGCATCTCCGTCCGTCAATCCTTCATCCGACGGCAGCAAACAAGCTAAACAGAGAAAACAACAACATTATCACCAACAAATGGGCTGCAGCAGCTGACAACTGCTGCAGCCTCCTCAAAGTCTGATTAAAGAAGCACAAAAGGAGGGGGTGGGTATACAAAGCTAGAAGTGCTTTTGCTTCTTTTCTAGAGCCCCTCATTGGTTTCTAGCAACCTAATGAAAGAGCTGGAGAAGCCCAGTTCAAAGGATAAGGTATTGTCCCTTAACATTCGTTCATTTAGGTTGCGGCCGCAGGCAACTCATTCTTGGCTTTTTACCGCATTGTAAGGGCTTTCCTCATCATCTCAGGGTAGTTTTGATGGTGGAAATCCTCTATGCTATGTAATAAAAAAGAATTATTAGTAGGGTTTGCTCCCTATCTTCTTCTGGTACTTCACTGATTAGAATAAGGGCCAAATACTATGGTTTGGTTCATAATATTGGAGAATTTGGAACTGATTTCTATTTCGAATGTTTAAAACTATAGACTATATGTAGAATGCTGCTCAGTAATGCTATCTAACTCTTTGGTTCTGATAAATTTTTGCTTCCTATGCAAACTAATTAGCAGTTTAATTTTGCTTTGTGGATTTCAAAATGTTAACTAATAGTGTACTAATGATGCATTCTAATTGGTAAATTCCTTTTTTTTACCTTTTATACTATTTGAGGATGAGTAGCTCTAAGCACTTTGATTCCTGGTTGCAAAAAGCCAGCTTTCAGATTGTTAAGATCAGATTGTTTAGACCATCCGATAATTTGTTATTGAAAGCTTTGAAAAGATGTCGAAAAATTAAAAAGAAGGAATAACTAGTCTAACTTTCAGAGGTATGTGAATCACCTTGTTGGTGGAAGAAATAATCTTGAAAAATCATGGTTATAACAGATTATGAGGAAGAAAAATCACTCTTTTTTTTTCGTGATCATCAAAGAAAAACTCTATCCAACACAAGTCATTCCTCAGTACATCCAAACAGGCCTTTGATCATTATGGAATTAAGAATCTAACTAAAGGTTCTAATAACAATTCAGGTTAGTGCATTGAAACTGTAAGAGAAATATAATGGATAAATTAGTCTGTATCCAACTAAGGCCTACCCCTTCTGCCGAGTCTGAAATTCATCGAATTACTTTTGTAACTCTAGCTTTATTCCACCCAAAAGGGTACTCCTCAAATTCCTTCTATGAGTTAAAATAAATGACAACCGCCAACAGAACAACAAACAGGCCCTAAAGGTGTTGAAATGGTAGTGAACTCGAAATATAGTCATCATAAAATCTAAAACGTGTGATACACATTGTTCGCAAAGGAAAAGATCAAGCCATTCAGTGTGTCGATAATCTTTTGCTCGCTGAAAACTGCAAGACTTAGAATAACGATTTGTAAAACCTAGAGAGCTTCACCGTGGAGCAGAACAAACAATTTAAATGTGCTGATAATCTTTCCGTTGTAAGAAACTGCCTGAAATGGAATGATGATTTTACAAACCTACCGGTAAGATCAAAAGAACAAACGGAAGGAAAGAAGAACTAGAAGATTTCAGATTTGTAAACCAATTCCAATTTAGAATTAAGTTCATTATCTGTATATGAAAGAAGAGCTCATATCTAAATTAAATGATGACAAGCGTTACTTCTCCTCTGCTTCATTTGAAAACCCACAGATTAAATGCACTTTTTGAGGCTTCAGCAGTACTTACCTAAGTTCGAATCCACCATACGGGTTTATACAATAATGCATGCATTTTAAGCCATTGTTATGTCACGTATTTCACATCAGTTCGGGTTCGCTTAAAGTGTTCTTGTCATGAGTAACCATTAGAAAGCTTTGTATACCGAGAAACATCGATCTAATGTTGAATGGCCTAACTAGGGCCAATTTATCCAAGGATAAAAGATCCCTAGCATTGAACTTTTCCGAAGTTATGGTGTTGGCCAACCCCAGTAAGTTGGAACGCTAGATCTCACTATCGAGTTCGCACAAAGAAAACTACTAGATGAAAGAACACAAAGAAGATTTTAGCAGCCCTGAATTTATTTCAGCTTGATAAAAAAGTGCATAAGAAGCTTACTTCCATAGTCTATAGATCCGCTTTATTTCTCAATCACGAACCAACTTCGAATCACATCAACAAGAATGCACAGAAAATGGAAAAAAACAGAAGAAAGAGCTAATAAAAATGATCACACAACTTCAAGGAGATTTGAGTTGTCCAACACGGTATAAAATAACATAGTAATTCTCCATTTAAAAAAAAATCAAGTCAATTTACAGAATCCTACTAGTCTTAGTAATCTGTTTATTCTTTACCTTATCAAACCACAATCAGAATGCACCAGTAGTATCAATTTCAACATTCAAGCAAAGCTTAGTAATCAATAGCAATAATAAAAGACGCAGCACACCTCAAAACAATAAAATGAGGAAACAAATACAAGTATTACTTGCACAGCAAAACAGAGCTGGTTGTGCCAATTTTTCGCCAATTGTTTTGTTAACGGAAAATAGAGCATAAAAATCATGATCAACAAAGTATCAGGCGGTCACGGCACCGAAACTTCATCAAGAAAAGTGAACTATATATGCATATATATCAAAAATTCAACTTTACTAAGAATGTATATATACCATTCTAACAACGAAAAATATAAGTTGCGCGTGTGAAGGGACCCTGTTTTCCCTGAGACAAAAATGAACTCTCTCTCTCTCTCTCTCTCTCTCTCTCGACATCTAAGTAATCTGATTATTCCGATCAAATTTAAAAAGAAAAAGTTAGGACCAAAAAGAAACCAAATTTGGCCACATTACTTACTACCTAAAGATCCAAAAGTTTTAATATCAAAAGTAGGCATAAATCTATACCAAATCAAACTAAAAAAACTCAGCTTGGGGGCTTAACCTCACCCTTTTCGATCGCCATTTCTGGTTCCGGAAGCTTCTCCTCTTCGCGTCGCTCCGAATCAGCATCGATGGCGATGGCGTCGGCCATGGCCTTCTCCGCCCTGAGCAGGGGCTCGTAGTAGTCGGCGTGGGCGTCCATGCACTTCTTCAGAAGCACGGTGGCCTTGGCGCACTTCTCCACCACGTCCTCGCCGCTCTTCTCCGCGTCGTTGACGCACTCCTCCCACGCTATGAACGGATCCTTGCAACCCCCTTCCTTCATGAACAAGCAAAACCCACACTCCGCCTCTTCCTCTTCTTCTTCTTCCTCCACCACCACCTCTCCCTCTCCTCCCTGCTTCGCTTCATCCTCGGCGGAGGGATTTGGTTCCTCCGAGGGGATTTGAGCTTCGGATTGTTGATTGGGTTCGGGATTTGGACAAGGGGGAGGAGGAGGAGGAGGAGGAGATGGGGACTCCATTGTTGAGGGTAGGGTTTGTGGGGGCTCCGAGGAAGAGGGTTGGGAGGGAGAGGAAGCAAAAGCGCCCATTGTTGAACAAGAGGAAGAGATTAGGGTTTTCGATCGATGATCGTGCGATGAGAGGCAGCTTCGTCCTCGGCGAGTTCCGCCGCCGCCATTTCCTCTCCGCTTGCTTTAAAAAACTATGAAACTACGCGAACCTTTTCGTGGACCCGGTGTATAGACTGTGAACGTGGCTCGAAGGCCCAAAACCAGCGAAAGAATCCGGGCCGTTGCCGGCGCTTTAAACGTCGTGCTACGGCGAGGGTGCACGAATCTCCATGCCTATCCTACGGCCGACGGCGTCTATTACGGGCCGCACCTTAAAGCCCAAAAATACTAAAAGCCCAATTTGTTGATAGGCCGATTTAGGCCTACTTTGGGATCTGATCAAACGGGCGAGTCGAGCTAAGTCAACGCCGGATAACCGACTCCTATCCGGCCCCTTGCTGATACTTTAAAGTTCGTGCAATGGAGCGCACGCACGAATCTCGATGCTTGTCCTACGGTCAGAGAATCTCCTGTGAGGGTGGGAACGGATCCGAGCATCTACGGGCCGTAGCTTAATTGAAGCCCAAAGAATCCGGACCGTTGCCGATGCTTTAAGAGTCGTGCAGCGACAAGGGTGCACGAATCGCGAAGCTTATCCATTCGAGAGAACTGATCCGTACGCGGGTTCTTCTTTATCTGATTATCTCCTTCCTCACACCTCTCTCCTCTCTCTCTCTCTCTACGCTCCAATGGCGACCGCTTCGTTTCGCTCCCTTCTCCACACCATCCTCACCCTCCCCTCTCGTTCCCCCCTCTCCAAACCCTACCCCAACCCTTTCCCTCTCCCTCTCTCCGATTCCCATCTCCCCAAACCCAAGAAGCTCCTCTCCATCGATGCAACCCTACTCTCCCTCTTCCCCCTCCTCCCCTCTCCCCCTCGCCCCCTCCCCCTCTCCGCCGCCTCCTCCGCCGCGTACACGGAGGAGGATGGCGCCGGAGACGAGCTCGGGGACGAAGGAGACGAGTTCTTCTCGGAGCTGAAGTCGCCTCGGGCGACCCAAGAAGGCGGGCGCCTGTACGTCGGCAACCTCCCCTTCTCCATGACCTCGGCTCAGCTCGCCGAAATCTTCGGCGAGGCCGGCACCGTCGACACCGTCGAAGTAATCCAATTCTCATCACTCCTCAGTTATTTGATTCTTCTAGTAGAAATTTTTTATGAACTTTAGTGTTTTTTAGGTGATTTATGACCGAGTCACCGATCGGAGCAGGGGATTTGCGTTCGTCACGATGGCCACGGTCGAGGAAGCGAATGAAGCTGTCAGGATGTTTGATGGATCAGTGAGATACATACGCTCCTTATAAAGAATTTTTTTTTAACCCTAGTTACTCAATTTAGTATCATTTCTCCATTTTTTTTTTGGAAATCCAATGTTAGAATCATTATTCTATGATATTTAATTAATTTTGAAGGACTTGCTGCAAAGGAATCATTTTTAAATTTTAACTGAATTCAAATGAATGAATTGTAAAATGAAATCATGATTTGGTTCAATCCAGAGCACTAGTATTCTAATTCAAAGCATAGTTCTTATCATTTCGAGTATCTTATCATTTCGAGTATGGAGCAATTTGTGTTGTAGCAGCATCGATTCTGCTTTAAGAGTGGCAAATTGGGCTTCATGAGTCAGTTTTCGTGTTTGATAGTCAAGTCATTTTTGTCAATTTGAAAATTGCCTATAAGCTTGTTTCTTAATCATGTCATATTGTGTAATATGCAGTGTCGTGGTTGTCAATTTGAAAATTGTCAATAAGCTTGTTTCTTAATCATGTCATGTTGTGTAATATTCAGTGTCGTTTTTGTCAATTTGAAAACTGTCAATAAGCTTTTTCCTTAACCATGTCATATTGTGTAATTTTCACTTTAGACGGGTTTGTGTCACATCTGTTTTGGGTTTCTCCAGTAACTTTGTATCACGTTCGGTCGTGCTCCCTTTGTGGTATCATATAGTGTCTGAAATTACCAACCCCGTTAGATCCGCTTTCGTTGATTAGTCCCATATTCTGATATCTTTGGTGCAGCAAGTGGGAGGGCGGACTGTGAAGGTGAACTTCCCAGAGGTGCCGAGGGGAGGGGAGAGGGAAGTCATGGGACCGAAGATTAGGAGCGGGGCCCGTGGGTTTGTTGACAGCCCTCACAAGTTGTACGCCGGAAATTTGGGGTGGAGTTTAACCTCGCAGGCCCTTAGGGAAGCCTTTTCCTCCCAGCCTGGGCTGCTTGGAGCCAAGATCATCTTTGACAGGGACACGGGGAGGTCGAGGGGCTTCGGCTTTGTTTCCTTTGCTTCGGCTGAAGAAGCCCAGGCCGCTATTGAAGCCATGAATGGAGTGGTAACAATAGATTCTCTTCTTCTTCCTCTTCTTTACAATTCAGTATTGAATAGTTTCAGCTAGTTATAATATAATTATCTTAGATCTCGAGTAGCTTAAACTGTTAGAAATATATGTATTTTTCTCATGGCAAAAGAACAGGAGGTCCTGAGTTCAACTCTTTTAAGACTATCTAGCTTCGCTCAAATTTCCTTCCATTTAATTAAATCTACCTATAGCTTAAGCATTTGGAGAAATCTGTTGTTTCACAAATCGATGTTTTTGGATAACTTGGGGGGAAGTGCACTTTTTGTGTCTGAATTTATCGCAAAAGTTCATTTTGAGTCACGGCATTTTAATTTGCTGGAGTTGATGCATTAAAATTCAATGTCTGTTAACTGTTGTTGAATTTCCTAATTGTCGGCCCTTGGAGATGACTTGGAGATGACATGGCCATTAAGTCAACTGTTGCATCGTCTCCATTAAGGAAGATTACACTGCATTAAAGGCAGGACCTAATTGTAACACAAATGAAGGTTCAGTTCATAAGTAGCGACAAATTAAAGTTCTGTGGTTTCAAGTTACTGATCAATGGTGTAATATAGCTGATAGCATTGTATCATCTTTTGGGATGACATCTTTTATTTCTCTGTCATAGAATACATAGGAATATGGCATAATTTTTCTTGCTTGTGGTGCAGGAGGTCGAAGGAAGGCCACTTCGCTTAAGCCCTGCTGCAGGGAGGCCGCCTGCTAGTCCTTCACCAGAATCTGCAATGCAGGCGGAGGTCGAAGAAGGTGTATTGCAATCGAGTCCTAGCTACTGAACACTTCTTTATGGGTAGAAAGAATGACTGAAATAGTTGGACTTCTATGGTTATAAAGAGAGATAATTTACCCGTGGATATTCGGAGGCAATTTCAAGAAGTTCAGAGAAATAGAGAGGAGAGAGAGATCCAACTCATACAGAATGGATGGCCAAGTCTTCAAATACTTCAGATTAAGTAATTATACAGTTCTGTATCGAAGCAGATCTACTGGTATTTAAGATCTGCCTATTTGTGATTTTACCTTGCGGAGAAGGGTTAAAGGTGCTGATCCACACTTCCTGCTTTGAGTCGCTCAACGATGTTCTGGTATGAATTTTTAGCAGAAGTTTACTCTTCGGTTTGTTTAATTTGGAATTAAGTTTTCGTTCCCTGCTGACTTACGAAGAACAAATATCCTGATGGTTTATGTCTGTACCCTTATCTGTATGCTTATGTGTTTATATCTCTCTATTTGTTTCATGCTCATTCAATGCATGCAGTAAGGAAAGATGGAGATAAAGAGGCCTTCAAAGTATCAACTAGGTTTTCTAACATGAAGTTAAAGTTACTGAAGTAGGAAATACTGAGAATGATAATGAACTTATGATAGATTTGAACTTCTGAAGGACACAAATTGATTTGAACATACTGAAGAAGGAAAAAGGTTGCAAATAATTACATAGATGAACAGCTCTGAATATTTTCAGTTCTAGTTATGTTATTTATAGTTACACATTAATATTGTTTTATAGTCATTCTTTTTATTATTAACAAAAGGAATAAGTTAATATGTTTTGCATGCTAAACTTGAATGTAACACAAGCAGTTATGCTCATAGAGTGTGTAATCTTGTGCATGGCATATGCAAGTTCATAATTTGATGTCTCCTTCATATTCGTATTCATATTTATAAAACTAAATCAAAGCGGGGAGAGTTATTAACTTCTAAACATGTTGAATTTGTTTAGTGAGGTAGGTATCCATCTTCTTAGTTAAATATAATTTGTAATACTCTATAAAAGCCTTGTCATAATTATTAGAGAAGAGTGTTGTTAATGTATGCAAAGTAAGTATAAATAAATCCAAGAAGTGATCAGCTGATCAACCCAAATCACACAACTATCATCAATGGGCCTATTTGATGCAATAATATTACCATGTTACATTTAAATGTATGCAAAATAAGTATAAATAATAAGTAAAATAAATCTTATATATGTACTGTCACTTCATATAGACGCTAAGCTATCGGTTTGGTTACTAAGAAATTTTAAAAAAAAATAACTTTCTAGCGGGGAAAGTATCTTCCATCCGTTTTGATTTTTAAAAAAATATTTTTTAAAATATTTTTTTAGATTTTATGAAAAATTCTTTTCCTCTTTAGAGTTTTTTTTATTTGAACAAAAGACCTTTGGAAAGGATGTTTTCTATTAAAAAAAAAACTTTTTTGGTAAAAAATAGTTGTTCATAATTTTTTCGAGAAACCAAGCACGCCTAAGTAGGCATAGATGTTTCATAGTATAAAAATTAGCTTAGTATTGAAAATAAAAATACATTCCAAAAGTAGTGTAATTAACTCTATGATGTCGTACAATTTCCAACTGCGTCGTATGTAGACATATATAGATATTGCAATTGAAGCTATTTCATTTTCTATCATTTTAATATATTGAATATTTGATGATGTGATTTTTTTTTTTTTTTGTTTATCATGTCAAATGACTAATTATTAGCTATCCACCTATATATGTCTTAATGCAAGGAAAACTTTCTCATGCCTCTTACAACATCTCTCTCTCTCTCCTTTGAAAATAGACTTACAAAATCATCTACATTTTTATAGTCTATATATATATAGAATTAGGGCGGAATATTTTTTATAGCACAAGTCATTGATGCTATTAGATTTTCGACCCTTGAATGAAGGGATGTATGATTAGAATGACAGTGGTCCATTAGGGTTGAGTTGGTGGTTGGTTGAATAGTATGATCTAACGGATGGAAATGGTTAAAGAGATAAATTTAACGGTAAAAAATTTGATAGCACAAAGTGCTTGGTGCTATTAGAAACACTCCAGCCGGATTCTATATATATATATATATATAGTGTCTTAATTAGTTTTTATTACCGCTAGTAGGATCATCAAGGAGCTTTATAAGCTTCACACGCTATTGGATGAAGTGGCATTTCTTGTTTTTATTTCTCTCTGTGCCTACTTGGATGTTTTAAGAGGAGAAAGTCAATTACTTGTTAGATTAAGGTTTCGTGCTTTTCCTTTTTCTCTTTCATTCTTCTTCTTTTTTGCCCCTCTTGTTTTCTCCTTTCTATTTTCTATTATTTTTCCTCTACTTATTTTTGACTCAAATAGAAAAAAAATGCTACAAGTAACAAAATTTTGAAAGCAAATCGACAATAATACTGAAATTTAAATTTTTTT
Source organism: Puya raimondii (assembly GCA_016920855.1). Classification (NCBI taxonomy): domain Eukaryota; kingdom Viridiplantae; phylum Streptophyta; class Magnoliopsida; order Poales; family Bromeliaceae; genus Puya; species Puya raimondii. Next base: position 48,985,185 of record JABWPP010000050.1, on the reverse strand, counting down.
CATATCAGTAAAATATCTTCATGAAAATTGTTAATGTCAGAATAAATTTATACCATATGTTCTAATCGTACCTGTTACGACGAGCGCACAAACAGAAACGAACAACGGCGAACACGAATTAAACAAACCACGAGCAGAAACAAAAGAACACACAAATTTACGTGAAAAATTTTTTACAGGAAAAAATCACAGGCGAGAAAGGAGAGAGCTTCACTATGGAGAAAAGGGAATACAATGTTCGTACAACCATCTGTCGTCTTTAGGGCAAAACGAAAAAGAAAATCTTCTTAACGGGTTTCGGATCTGATCCGTACCGCAGGGGGCTCCGCCCCGGCACGCACCACTGACATTCATTTTTTTTCACAATTTAATTTTTAATTTGGTCGCACCGTGAAGCCGTCGGCGAGTCGAAGTCCGAAACTAAATTCGATTATCAATTTCGAGTCATATCCAACAGTGCCGATATATAAAATAGTGTCTGTCAAAGCATACCGATATATTATACTATGTGGATGACACACTGATATGTCCTGTGCCAGTAAATCTTGAGTTGGGGATCAAAAAGTTGGAAACTCAAAAAAAAACATGGCAACTAAGGGCACTCATTAATGCTCCAGTGAGTTTTAGAACATTCCTATGAGTGAGTGACTTTGCCAAACCAAGACCCAACAACAGTACAAAAGCATCCTCCCAGTCCCACATGTTAACTGGCCCTTTGCAAGTGTCCACCACACCCCTCCCTAAAGTTTATTTTATTTAAATTTAAGTACTAAAATAAATGGTTGGAAAAGTGTAACCCCTTATGGGCTTGTCACATCCTTTTGTGCCTTAAAGTTGGGAGCTAAAATTAAAAAGGACCTCTCCCAAAGGCCAAAAGTGGATCATGACAACTAGAAGTAGGAATATAGTAACACAAAATACTTTATTGTGACAAATATTTTTAAGAAATAATTTCATGTGACTTCCTGTAAAAATATCAAATAGTAAATATATTTTTATAGAATTTAAATTATTAGATTTTTTCCTCCAAATGTCCTTATATCTGCAAATATATTTTTCTGTTACCAAAATTTAGGTAATCACAAGTTAAAAAAGCTAACCACGGTTAGCTGAGAAATAAAATGATCTTTTTATCTCTTTATATATAATTTATATTCTAATGTTGAGTCCCGTCAATTTTTCTCACCGTCTCTTTTTTATCCATGACGACGGCGAGACTTACCACTGTGGTGACGTCAAAGGTAAGGCCCCCGATCGCAACAAAAATGAGGTATGCCGCACGTGCCGCGGCGAAGGCGAGAAGATGGAGAAAGAAAGAGCTTTTTATAGGGATAATTTGTAGGGCAAAATAGTCATTTTTTATACCCATCGTTAAAAAACTAATGATAAATCAAGCGATAAGGACATATATGAATGAACCAGAATTTTTAGAGGATATATTTACAAATCAGAGAATTTTTGAATAAATAAATATGATCATTTAAGTTTTGTATGAATTTATATGTTACTTGATACTTTTACAGGAACCTGTATAAAATTAACCCTATTCTTAAATTAACTAATTAGTAAGTATCTAGGTTAATTAGAATCTAACTCAAGAGAAAAGAGATGAGAAAAAGGTTGGGTGGACAAAGATATGGAAACCTGGTTGAGATCATTAAAATCTAATTTAATAATAAAAAATTGGAGTAAGGGTGTGAAATGTTTACATGTGAATAACTTTATGTCGAATAATTAATAAAAAAGTAAAAAATAATATGTATACTAACTGTTTAAATTTAAAACTCTGAAAGACACAAATTTTGAAGTTGAATGGCTTTATTACGTATGTCATATTATTCAGTCAGGTAAGATTATATCATCAAAATTTTCTGATAAGGAGAAGGTCATGAGCTCGAGTTTTAGGTGTGAGAATTTTGGATAAAATTTTAAGTCAAATTTATCATTAAAAAATACTTCACTAATGAATTAACATGTAATGCTTTGCTTTTCTGGTGTTTACATTTTATGTCATATTAAAAGTGAGTTATTATTAAAAATAGAATTCAAACCATAACAGTTTGTTTTTCAGATGAAAACGACGTGGAGATAATAAATTCCAAATGTATGGTACCATAAATAGGTTTTTCGAAATTTCCCCTGTTTGGGACACTGAAACTACAACTACTCCAAGAAACTCACACCACCATTTAGTAACAATCAAAGGGGTTGGATCTCTTTATACGCTTCTCTCTCGTTCCAAAGAATAATTGGCTGGGCTCGGTCTATTAGACCAGTAGAAGAACCCAATGCAGTTATATAAATATCTGACAAAATTGATTTGAAATATCTAATTTATGTCAGATGAAAATAGAGACGTCAACGGGTCGGATTCGGGACGAATTTTCAAAAATCCGAACCCGAACCCGACTCCAAATCTGAGACCCGAATCCGAATCCGAACCCGACGGATTTTAAAAATCCATATTCAAAACCCGAATCCGAATCCGAACCCGAAATAATTTTTCTTTTTCTAATATTTCAAAATATATTATATTAAATCTAAAATTTTAAAATAAAATTCATATATAACATCAAAAAATTATATATATATTATATATAATGCAAAATAAATTCGGGTTCGGGTTCGTGTCGGGTACAGTCAAAATTCATATCCGAATTCATATCCGTCGGATTTTTGTTTTTGATATTCATATCCGAATTCATATCCGTTTAGCATCAGATATATCCGCTCCATTCGGGTTCGGGTTAGGATAAAATTTTGGGTATCCGTACCCATTGACATCCCTAGATGAAAATTAAATAAAACGGAATTAAAAGAACCAGACGAAACTGGTTGGAAAAAGGCCACATATAAAAATGCTGAAATCCATTCCAAAATCGTAGGTTATCGGATTGAAAAATTATTCGCATATATACAAATTAGAATTATAATTTGTATTAACATACTGAGCACGATTCGAATCGAAAATTTATGCCTCCCACTAAGAACATCTTCCAAATAATCTATAATGTACCTTTTTAATGGTAAAAAAAAGATGATCAATCAAGTTAAAGTACATAAAACTAACTGCCTCTTATATTCTACATAGTTTTTAAGTGACATGGTAGACCTGGTCCACCCTCCTCCCAATTCTTTCACCATCATTTGTTTCCTCATTCCCGAGAAATTATTACCTGGACATGGCCAGAGATGATGAACACTATTTGGTCAAAATCGAATTAAACCGAGTCAACTTAATTCAATTCAATTTGGTTTGATCTAATATAGCAACTTAATATGTATTAGTTCTTAAATGATGATCAAATAACTATAATGATTATGGGTACTAAACTTATCAGATTAAAATTTCAGTGAACAAGATAAAATGGTATTCTTAATTTGTGTGAAAAAAATCGAAACATTTCAACTCAGCTTGGTCTTTTTTCTTTTTTCCTTTTACCATTTATTTTCTCATATTTCAATTACGTTAACCTTTTTTTTAATGTTAAATTTATATTTATGAATTAAAGTAAACTAGTATGATTTTTTTATGATAAGCAATTAAATGGGTCCACCGGTGATATGGTAGACCGGGTCTAAACAATATTTTGTCACTCAACCCCACTCAGACAGTCTCAAAGGTCCACGTCAAGGCAAAGTCTCATTTATTTTACGACAAAAAATTAATAATAAGGTAAAGATGCATAGAGATCCTTCTAACTATAGGTGATTCTGAAATAGCCCCCTCCACTTTTTTTATTTAAATTTTTATACTTAGCTAAGTCAAAATTTTGATCAATTTTAATAACTTTATTAATTAGTAAGTGTTCTTTGATCTAATTTTATTTATTAATAATCAGTAAATTCTTTTTTTTTAACTAAAATACCTTAATTTCGAAAACTTGAAAGTTAAAAAAGATCTCCAATAAAAAAAAAAAACTTGAGGAGCTTATGTGGAAATGATGTATAGTTGAGGGGTTTCTATAACATTTTCACCGATAATAGTAGCCAAAGAACCCGTAACTTCCGCCATCATTAGGAAACACCACCTGGGGGGGGTTACCGGCTGTAGCCGGTAACCCGGTTGCCTCCCAAGGGTGGGGCCCACGTCCCCTTCCGCCAGTGCCAGCTCGACTCCCCTCTCCCGGTGACACACGAATCCCCAAAAAAGATCCCCACTTTCGAAAATCACCTACAATCACGACCGTCCGTTCTTGATTCAACGGACGGATACGGCGCCTCCCCTCCACCAAACATGGTCTCTCCCTATCAGATTATCGATTTCGGCCACAATTTACCGACACCGCCTCAACTACACGATATTTAGAAATCGGTCCCTTAATTTTACTTTTTGCTAGTCAAGTTCGAAAATTCTGGTCAATTTGGTAACTAGCTATAAATTATTATTGAATTAAAATTGTTAAATTCGATAAAAAGTATGAATTTTCTATAAATTTTTAATTTTTTAAACTAAATTTATTTATTTCAAAGTTGTGGGGGGGTTTCTTTGTAAATTTTGGGGGTTATTTTCTGCTGCCCCATTTTTATTCCTCGGTCGCTTCTTCGAGGAAGCGAAGCGCGTTGAAAGCCTCATAACATAACACAAGATAGATATTGCGAACCCACCCAAAAAAAAAGAAAAAAAAAAAAAGACACGGAGACGGAGCGATCTCTCTCTCTCTCCTCTCTCCTCTCTCCTCTCTCTACTTTTTATAATTTCTTTAATTATTAATTAATTTATATATCTTCCTCCTCTTCGATATTTTTTTTTTCTCCCATTTCGTTCACGGAGCTGGGGAGGGGGAGAGAGAAATCGAGGAGAGATCGAAGGTGATTGCGAGATCCCGCTTCGCTCGTTCTCTCTCATCATCACTTCGTCTTCCTCCTCCTCCTCCTCCTCCTCCTCCGATCCGTCGAGGTGCGGGGCGGGGCGGGGCGGGGCGGGGCGAGGGTTTCGGTCGATTTCGGTGGCGGAGGAGGCGAATTGCGTCGCGGTGCGGGGAGTACGAATCGCGCGGTTAGGGTTCCGTTTCATGAGGGCCTCGTCGCCGCCCCCGGGGAATGCTCCCTCTGCTTCCTAGGGCATCCCCCGTCCCCGATCTCCGCCGCCGCAGCTTAGGATGGACTTGGACGCGGCGATGACGACCGAGTCCGACCACGATCCGGCCTCCGCCGCCGCAGCCGCGAACCACCACGACGAGGAGCCGTCGACGTCGCCCACGGAGGCGTCGCCCGGGGCGCCGCAGCAGCAGCAGCAGCAGGCGGTCGTGGCCGGGCCGAGGCCGGCCCCGACCTACAAGGTGGTGAACGCGTTCATAGAGAAGAAGGAGGACGGGGCTGGGTGCCGGTGCGGGCACACGCTCACGGCGGTGCCGCCCGTGGGGGAGGAGGGCACGCCGGGCTACGTCGGGCCGCGCCTCATCCTCTTCGGTGGCGCCACCGCCCTCGAGGGCAATTCCGCTGCCCCGCCCTCCTCCGCCGGTAGCGCGGGCATCCGTATGCTTCTCTTCCCCTCTCCCCTTCTTTCTATCTATCAAAACCTCTTTTTCTTGATCCCAATTGTTATCTCTTCCCCGAAACCCTAGTTTTTGCGAGGAGAAGGTTGTAGTACCTCTGACTTGTTTTCAAGTTGAAATCTTGGTAACATTCTCTATGTAGTTATCTCGAATTTGCAATCTGGAAATCTGAGCTTTTTATGTAGGTTTTTGTTCTTGTTGTGTTCTGGACCTCTGAATTTGGGATTGTTATTGCTTTCAACTATTATTTTCTACTTGGGTTGTAGGTTTGGCGGGTGCAACTAATGATGTCCACTGTTACGATGTGTTGGCTGGTAAATGGACGAGGTAAGATTATTTGAAAGCTTGTAACTCATTCTCATTAGGCAATTGAAGTTGGTGTATGTCGGTTTATGACGAATGGCACTGAACTTATGTGGGAATTGGGATTTTCCCTTTTTGAGATAAAAAAAAGTATATCTGCTTCTTTTCAGGCTCACTCCACTTGGAGAGCCACCATCACCAAGAGCCGCGCATGTTGCAACTGCTGTTGGTACTATGGTAGTCATTCAGGTACTCTGAATCCACCTTTTCAGTTAGATTTTAATTATATATTTGATTCATTAGTAAATCTTCTTGATTGAAAAGAATTCGAAGATGGTCTTCCATCTGAAGTTTATCCTGTTTTCCTGTTGTTATTTAGGGTGGTATTGGCCCTGCTGGTTTATCTGCGGAGGATCTTCATGTTCTGGATCTAACGCAACAACGGCCACGGTGGCATAGGTGATTATTGGTGTTAGTGTTTCGGAAACATGCTGATTTAATGTGTCTTTGCTGATGCTTTATATGAATGGATGCAGGGTTGTTGTACAAGGACCAGGTCCTGGTCCGCGATACGGGCATGTGATGGCTTTAGTTGGGCAAAGGTTTCTATTGGCTATTGGTGGGAATGATGGTAGGCAATTGTACACTGTAGATATCAGAGCGTTCTCCAATGTGCCCTACAAACATTTTTTTTTTCTTGTGTTTCCCGTATTTCCTCTTAATGTAAGTTAGTTTATAGTTCTTTATTATGTTCTTAGGTAAGCGTCCTTTAGCTGACGTTTGGGCCCTTGACACTGCTGCTAAACCTTACGAGTGGCGGAAGCTAGAACCGGAAGGCGAAGGTCCACCTCCATGCATGTGAGTGCATTAGTTGGAATGTAGAATTTGTCTGACGACATTAGTTTTCTTTCTGTTCATATTGCTCCTCGTTACTTAAAGGAGTGCATTTTGCTTTAGACAAATCATGTGCCATCTCTCTTCGTGACTGTGTAGTGTGTAGAACTTGTTAGATATTGACACAATGAAACTCAAATTTCACCTGTTCACTCAATACACTCATATGTGAAGCTTTATATTATATTTTACAACTTGAGCCATATTTAGCGAGTGTTCCTTTTGGTGTGAGGGTTAAGGTTGTCCAAATGCTCTATGGTTTTGCAGATTAACCATGAAAGCAATCTTCCTTGTAAGTAGGATAAGCTGGCAGATTTTGTACTCCTAGACCCTACAGTAGCAGGGGGCCTTGTTTACAACAATGCCTTCTTGTAAGTTGTAATCCATATTTATTGTAGCCTATTAATAATTATAGTGGGAAAACTTGTTTTTGTCTGTTCATTCCTCTTAGTGGCTAGTCTTCAATATCTTGATGCTTACATCCAAGGAAAAAAATGGGTTTTAACGATCATGATCTCTAGGATCACCGTGCTGATCATGCTGCAATAGCTGAGTTGTCGATGTCTTTTTCAGCACCAATAATAGGGGGATGCTGATTGTACGTGTTCAAAACTTCTGTTTTTCTTTTTAATATTTTTCAAGTGAATGAGTCTTTATTTTTTTTCCTCCTCCTCGGTTGTTTCTTTCTACTTTTTATGTTATGCAGTTGAATGATGAAACTCGATGAGACTGGGAGTTAATTTTGGTAGTTTAGATACCTGATTCAAAAGCTAAGAAAATCTGACGTAATGATTAGATACCTGATTCAAAAGCTAAGAAAATCTGACGTAATGAGTATAACTTGTGTTTGTATCTTACATAACCATTAAAAAAGAATTTTGACTTTTTGAGGATTCGATTTCTGGAGAGTTGAGTTTTGAAACTGGAGAAAAACTGAATGTAGGTGTGCCTTTATCCTACAACACTGCATGTTTCAAATATCTTTCCTTTCCTTTCTATATCTCTTTGTATCTTCTTTTCTGATATATTTCTTGTAATCCTGCAGAATTCTGCAGTAGAAAGCAATTAACTCTTTCTTATTCTGTAGTAGAGTTTTTATGTCAAAATTTTAGTTCTGTTTCAGTTTCCTGTGGTCGTTGTTTTAAACAACTCTGAAGTTCATATTTAAATTATTGGTGAAGTCATCTGCTAAGACCTAAAGCATTCTTAGTGTAGCATATATGTTATTGCTCGACCCTCTTGTTCGCTGTAAGTATTCTTAGTGCTTCCTTGTAGAAGCATTCTTGGTTTCCCTACAGTCTGACAGTTTGCTCAACCCTCTTGTCCGCTGTTCTTTTTCTGAGTGCTTGAACCTTCTTTGCATATATGGTACTGCACAAGTGAACTTTCTTAGCGTATGTGTTATTGCTCATGCTTGAGCATGCCAAGTTGTACAGAAGGTCGCCTTTTACATGCCTGTGGGCAAATTTGACTCTATGTGAGGTATGACTAACGCTTCATAGTTATATCATCTGTGAAATAGTTATGATCAATTTCAGCTTTGTTCTGCCTTGATAAGTTCTATCAACATTCTCCTTAATGTCTGTTTACTTAGTGTAGCTACCTAGTTTGTACTGAAAGAAGTTTGATCCTAACCCCTGGCCTGGATACAACATTGATTTTGCACCCTTGCGCCAGTTCGCCATCTGATATGATTTTGTGAGATAAGCTGACAAACTATCGAGGTTGTTTTATATGTGTTTGCATGCGCACTACCATGTGCATGTCATTAATGACATTGCGCATATTTTGCATGAGCACTGAGTTGAATGTTGTGTGCTATGTAACCTTCTTGATAAAGAAAATGACGAAAATATTCTTCATCCCTCAAGATTTTCATTATCTTTGTTCTTTAATTTTTCCATTGTTGTTCTTTTAATTGTCAAATTGCCCATTCTTGACTCTTACATCTATTTATATTTGTTTAGGTATGCAACTGCAAGTGCACGTTCTGATGGTCTTCTTTTGCTTTGTGGCGGGAGGGATGCAAACAGTGTGGTGAGTCAAAAGATTTTGTATAAAGCATGATTTTCTTCCAAATATGTTATTGACTCTCTCCAGATAATAGGTTTGATATTGTTTGCTGTAAGTGTTAATGGCATACGTGTTTGTTGCACTGGAAATTTGAATAATATGTTTGGAGCTTTACCTTCATGTTATTTTAACTGACAAGTTTCTTGGATAATGCCTTTTCACATTTTTTGAATGTTAACTTTTTTAAACCTCATGACAATAACTAATTTTACTTATATTAGTTGGCTAAAAGCAAATGCGACAATGCTATGCTTTTACGATATTTCTAAAATCAATCATTTATGTTGCAGTTGGACATGTTCCTTTTCTCATCATATTATTAGGCTACTCATGTCATATCTGAAGATGCTTTGCTTCTTGCCAGATTATTAAGAACTAAGTTTATTACTTGCTGTAGTAGGCATAGTATACTTTGTCCACATTAGAATGTAACTAGGCATATATATAACTTTGGCAGGTAATGTCGTTTAAATCATTATTAATGAATGATTTGCTATTATTTGTTATCTTTTATATTTGTAGCCCCTGTCAAGTGCGTATGGTCTTGCAAAACATAGGGATGGGCGTTGGGAGTGGGCTATTGCTCCTGGTGTCTCTCCATCTCCAAGATACCAACATGCAGCGGTGAGCTAATTTAACTTCTTAGTGTTGTCACTTCTGTCGTATAAATGTTACTTGATTTTTCTTATATTATTCTTTCAGGTTTTTGTCAATGCACGACTTCATGTTTCTGGAGGGGCTCTTGGAGGGGGACGCATGGTAGAAGATTCTTCTAGCATTGCAGGTAGTTATTTCTTTAAGTTTTGCTGTAGAAAGTAGTTATAAGCCGTTACATAGTTTAGCATGTGTTAACTAATTTCAGTCATTTGGCATAGCTATTGACTATTTTAGACCCTTAAGATTGAATTTTTAATATCAAAAAGATACATTTCAATAGAGGACACGATATTGCAGCGGTAAATTTTGTTAAATCTTTTCAAATGATTAGGAAGGCCTGTTAGATCCTAAGAGCCTTTTGTTAAGGCAATCAGCAAGGCGAATTCATGCAGTATGCTATTTCTGTGGCTCGTGCAATATCAGATGCTCATCAGCTTCTATTATCATTTTGACCTAAATGGATTTTAGATCTGTCAAGAGAGAATGCTATAAATTTTCTCTTCAATATAGTACAAGTGATTGAAGTGCAGAAAAAGATATAAAAGATAAATACATTTTGTGCAGGTATGATAATAATGCTTCCCTTTTCAATGGCCCAATCACAGTACAAATATTGTTTATACAGCAACAGTCTACTAGATTCCTTTTACTTTAAATATGCTAGTTGCTTTCAAAGATGTTGCTATGGTGTTGGTACCAGTCAGTTTTGTCATCATCGACACACAGTTTTCATAAGCATCCATGCATTCTATTGAATAATTTTTTAGTTAATATATAAAAATTTGTTAATCTGCCAAAGAGGGTGATGTGAGCTGTCATGTCACTCTTCCACGTGATGCCTTAACACAATATATAGTTAAAGATAGTTCTTATTGCTTTAGTTAACATGTTGTCGTATGTCCTAAGCTATCCATCATTGCAGTAGCTAATCGACTTAGCACTTGGAAATCAAAATCGAAGAACATGAATTTTTAGTTATGAGTCGTTTAATCATCTGTTTCTTTGCAAAGATTTATGTGTTTATTTCTCCTTTCTATTTAGTTCTGGATACTGCTGCGGGGGTGTGGTGTGATACAAAATCAGTTGTCACGAGTCCCAGAACAGGCCGGTATAGTGCTGATGCTGCTGGTGGAGATGCTTCAGTTGAGCTTACGCGACGCTGTAGACATGCAGCTGCTGCAGTTGGTGATCAGATTTACATTTATGGAGGCTTACGTGGTGGTACGGATTTTAATTGATTTTTTCTATATAGACTGTCTGTAAATGGCTTGTGTCCTTATCTTTTTTTTTCTAAGGTGATCATTTCTAGATTCTGGCTTGTGTTCTATCTTTTTTCAGGGACTACAATTTTACCCATATATTAACAATGAATGGGTTTACATATATCCTCTTTGATCCTTGGAATTTCATGTCCATATACTGTTTTCTGCTACTATTGTACAGCTGCAGATTTAATATCTGGGCTGCAGATGTTTTCCATATCTCGCTGCTTCGGCTTCAGTGATGTCTATATTACACACTAATACTGTGTTTGTTAATCATACTGTACCAGGTGTGCTTCTTGATGATCTTCTTGTTGCCGAGGATCTGGCTGCTGCTGAAACCACAAGTGCAGCGTCCCATGCTGCTGCAGCTGCCGCAGCCGCCAATGTACAGGTAGGAAGATCACCAGCAAGAAGTACTTTTGTTGATGAAAGACAAGGACAAACCGGTCCTGAAGCCGTTCCCGGCAGTGCTGTTGTGCTTGGAACTCCAGTTGCTCCTCCCGTTAATGGAGATATGTATGCTGATATAAGCACTGAAAATGCCATGCTCCAAGGACAAAGGTAACCTAACATGGAGGATATGAAAAACTATTATTTTGAAATATATTCCTGCAAAATCTGAGTATCCACAAATTCCCTTGGAAAGTTGATTTCTTTCATCTATATGCTTGTAGTACTGACAGAAATGCCCCTCTTCGGATAAAAAAAGCTTTTCTAATAGGAAACCAACTTCATGTATTGGGTGACTCCCAACTTGAGGGTGTCTTTTGTAAGGAACTGCTCTTTTCTGCTGTATATATTATATCCTCAATTCAGAACTCGCAGGGAGGATGTCTATAACTAACAGATGAATTCGTCTTCTTCTCTAATGCAAGCTATCACGTGAATTGTTGACTATGTTACATAGGTGTTATCTTTGTACAGGAGATTGAGCAAAGGCATGGAGTATCTTGTTGAAGCCTCAGCAGCAGAAGCTGAGGCAATTAGTGCTACTTTAGCCGCTGCAAAGGCTCGGCAAATCAACGGTGAAGTGGAACAAACACCCGAGAGAGATCGTAGTTCTGATGCCACACCGAGTGGAAAACAAATCCCAAGCCTGATTAAAGTGCCAGACCCTTCACTTTCAAGTACACTTTCAAATAGTGCCACACCACCTGGCGTTCGGCTTCACCACAGAGCGGTCAGTAGAACCTTGCCATTTTATGTTCTGCCGTTGTTGGGATTGTTCTCTTATGAGATGATGAAAAACCTATTTATTGGTCAATATTGTTCTGTTGATACTATCATATGCTTAATCCCAAGGATTCATGTGCCAACTGTGCACGGTTGGTATGCACTGATCGGCATGTACAAAGGAGTACCCTGATACTCCCTTTGCACGAGTTGAAATGTCATTTCTGTTTTCCCTTTTTTCTTCTATTTAATGAGATTGGGATGCTTCCAAATTGTAATTTTATGTTTACAAGTTGGTAAGAAACATTTTCAAGATTGAAGGAAAAAAAGAAACACTCAAAATTCTTCCCATGGCACATTGGGTGTGCCATACCACATATTGCCACCGTTCAACATGACATTCCCATGCAGCGGTACTTCAAACCTTGTTTAATCCCACTGCTTAAACGTCGAGAAAAATTAGTGGTCTAAGCCAATGGACCTTGAATAACACAACTTTTACTATGCAGGTAGTTGTAGCTGCAGAGACCGGGGGTGCTTTGGGTGGTATGGTTCGGCAGCTTTCGATCGATCAGTTTGAAAATGAAGGAAGAAGGGTCAGTTATGGCACTCCTGAGAATGCAACAGCAGCCAGAAAGTTACTAGACAGGCAAATGTCTATGAATACCGTGCCTAAAAAGGTAGAATTGATTGCTATAATAAAAAAAGCATACATTTTGCATTTGACAAAGCTTGCATGTTTTGGCTTTTCCAGGAAGATTAAAAGTTTCGAAAAATTAATGCCGGTTCTGTTTTTGGTTCAGTTTTAGAGAAACAATTTTATATATGTCTCTGTCAGAAACATAGGAAGATTTAGATTGCCATTATGAAGTACAAGCTCCTGAATGATGTTTTTGACTACTAAGTATTCGTTTTGCATGCTTCTGATATGTGTGATGCTAAGTCCAGGTAATTGCACATCTTTTAAAACCCCGTGGATGGAAGCCCCCCGTGCGGAGGCAGTTCTTCTTGGATTGCAATGAGATTGCGGATCTCTGCGACAGTGCTGAAAGAATATTTTCAAGCGAGCCAAGTGTTCTTCAACTCAAAGCCCCCATTAAGATCTTCGGTGATCTCCATGGTCAATTTGGCGATCTCATGCGCTTGTTTGATGAGTATGGTGCTCCTTCAACAGCTGGGGACATTGCGTAAGTCTGCTCTTACTATTTTTGGAAATAATGCACTTGGTTTACTTTGTATGTCGGAAGAACTATTATGAAAGGATTTTATTAGCTTCAAGTATTCATGTATATGTTAGTTGAACTGGAAATCACCTGTTGAATTTTACTCTCGTCTCGTCTGTAAGTTCTAAGGCATGCTTTCTGACATGAACCAAAGTATTTTAAATGCTTGGATAATAAATCAAATATGAGGCTAGTAGTTTCATACCTAGAAAATGGAATTAGTTTACATGATAGCTCTCTTTTTTGAAATTACTTTCTAATCGCCAAGCTTTATTGCTAGTTTAGTAATTTTGCTTTAATGTTTTCAGTTATATCGATTATCTGTTCTTGGGAGATTATGTTGATCGTGGCCAACACAGTTTGGAAACAATTACGCTTCTTCTTGCACTGAAGGTATTCTTGCAGGGATTTCTCAGTTGATACACGGAAAATCAGATCTCTAATTTACCAAGCCATATAATCGGGGTTATATTGCAGGTTGAATATCCTAATAATGTACATTTAATACGTGGAAACCATGAAGCTGCAGATATCAATGCTTTGTTTGGCTTCCGGATTGAGTGCATTGAGCGGATGGTGATCATATAATCTCTTATCTTTTTTGTTGTTTTTGTGTGTAAACAAGTCACATATTTTACATTCTGTGTTTGAGTAGGGAGAGCGAGATGGTATCTGGGCTTGGCACCGCATAAATCGACTGTTCAATTGGCTTCCTTTGGCTGCATTAATAGAAAAGAAAATAATCTGCATGCATGGTGGCATCGGTCGATCCATCAATCATATTGAGCAGATCGAAAACCTTCAAAGACCAATTACAATGGAAGCAGGATCCATTGTTCTGATGGACCTCTTATGGTCGGTAATTCAAACCATAAACCCTACTTCAAACGATCTTGCGACTACCATCATTATGCTTTTGCTTTTCAATTCAGGAGCACCATGCTCATTTTTCTTTTTTCTTTTTTTTTTGGGCGTTCTGCACAGGTCTGATCCAACAGAAAATGACAGCGTTGAAGGGTTAAGACCAAATGCTAGGGGTCCGGGCTTGGTAACATTTGGGGTCGGTCTTCTTTCTTGATTTGGTTTGCAAGTTGTACTTCTATGATACAACTTAACTATTTTCTAAAAACTCTTTACTTTTCTACAGCCCGATCGTGTTATGGAATTCTGTAATAATAATGACCTACAGCTAATAGTACGAGCCCATGAATGTGTGATGGATGGCTTTGAGCGATTCGCTCAAGGCCATCTGATCACTCTCTTCTCTGCTACTAATTATTGTGGTAGGTGTTTTTCTGTTCAAAGTGCTTAGCAAATTATCTTTCTGTTTTTTGGTTGATTTTTTTTGTTCACCAATCTTTTGTATATTTTATGTGTGTAGGTACTGCAAACAATGCAGGAGCTATTCTAGTTTTGGGAAGAGACCTTGTGGTTGTTCCCAAACTTATCCATCCTTTACCCCCTGCAGTTACTTCACCCGAAACCTCTCCAGAGCGTCAAATTGAGGATACATGGATGCAGGTGCAATAGCTTCTTAACTAAACACGGATGTTTACTAAAATAAAATGCAGATGCTATTCTTCAATCATTTATAACTATAAATGAAATAATTAAATATAAGTAAGGTTTTAAGTATTATGTCTATATTCGAATTTAGGTAAGTAGTATCTTATATTCAAGTGGAAGAAAACCATTTTTTTTTCTATTAGCATTGCATTTTGGATTATCAATATGATTTTCTTCTATTCAATCTTTGTTTGTGATCTCAGGAGCTTAATGCCAACAGACCACCAACCCCCACGAGGGGCCGCCCACAAGTAGCTAATGATCGAGGTTCTCTTGCCTGGATATAGTAGTTTTTCTCAGATGTTTATATATTCTGTTATTTTCAAGGCTCCTGGTTGGAATATATGGCATTAAATTTAATCCTCTAATATACGACGGATCATGGCGAGATCAATGAGCCGAAGAATTGCAATGCCTGATGGGGTTCGGCGACGACGAGCAGCTTTTCACAGGAAAGGCTGAAATTTGAAGCAGAAAACATCCGATCAACACACGACTTAACAATCTCTCTCGTTATCTATAATTGCTTCAATGCATTGAGAAATCCTCTAAAACATTGATCGGGAGTTTGCCTCAGTTCCTGCTGAGTCTTCGCCCCGATGTATATTCAGCTGCTGGGTTAGGTAGGTTGAGCATATGCTTGTTGTCTTTCTATGTTTACCCAATTGGATATTGTGCGGATAGGGGCTTTTTCTGTTGTTAGTCGGGTATTCTTTCGTGCCATCTAGATTTTTCTGTCGAGGGGACGTAACTAGTGTTGGTGAAATATTACGAGTTTCCACAACGGTCCTGGGGTGCAAGTCTCTGTATAATAGAAATGTCTTGCTGTTGTAGCACATATATCCACTGTTAATTTCTGTGGTGCTGTTTATGTACAATGTAAGTTTTGAGTTGATGTACGAGGATTGATGAAGAACATCTCGGTTATATCTAAGGCTTTTTCCGGTGCGTCGTTTGTATTGTGGAAGAATTCTGTTTTCTCTATTGTGGGAGAATTCAATAAGTGCTGAAGAAATTCCACTTCCCCAGACTCGTGAGAATCCAAGCAAATAGTGTCATACCAGTGAAGCAAGCAAGATCTTAAATGCATAATTTCTTCACCGCTGCAAAGATTTGCGACTGGCAAAATGCTTAAACCTGTTCAATAACAGAAAGGAAATCTGCTACCTTTGCAACAGGTAAGATCGCGGATCCAACCCACAGAATTAATATACTTACAATGGGCTGACAATAGAGGCATTTGGCATGCAGCAGGAAAATATATATTTAGAATGAATATACTATGTGATAACGGTAGAGGCATTTGAATGCAGCAGGATTTTATATATATATATATATATTAACCAGTTGACATTTCAGGCATTACCTGAATCAAATTTGCAAAATTCAGTTGAAATCAACATCAACGGCCTCTTGAGTCAATAAAGCAACAGCACAAATAGAAAAAATGGCCAAATAAGTTTAATCCTTCACCAATAACGCTCACGTTAGCAATTTGGTGAGCACCACACAGTTCATCAATGATTCAATGAAGGTAACATATCACGATTTCTGTGAAAAAATATTCAGATGGAATGATCGCTAGATACAGAACGTAAACAGTAGATTCTTATATGGCTATTTTTCAGCACAAATACAGAATAAAAGTCCTGTCCCATTGAGCTCTGGACGAACGAAAAAATGGACCTAAAGTATAATTGAACCAATAGCTAATGCTTGATTAAACAAGGTATTAACTTTGAAAATAACACAAGAAGCTGAGCTAATGGTACCTGTAACTGGAAGCAAAATTTCACCAATAGCTGAAGATATATTTCTCTTTCCTGTCAATATTTGCCCATAATATACAACAATCACATAAGACAAAACCTTCCATGTAAAATAATTTTGAAGTAAAAATCTGAAGCAGCTTTAGGGTCTCATTAAGGAGCCTGCAGAACAGCAAGATAAAATGGGTGCCCTTGTCCCAAGCCTGAAGACCACTTATTATTCACTTCATCAGTTATTCCTTCCTCCTGTGCTTGTATTTTCCAATGCAATTCATAATTTGATAAATTATATGTTCCAGGTGAGAATACAATGATTTTGAGAGGTAGTTTGGCTGTAGATGCTGGCTCAATAGCAAGTTGAGTGGAACTTAATGCGCTCCAAACAAAAGGGGGAATGCTTTCACTTAATGGCTTTTGAGAACGGCTCCCTTTGACATTAGAAATAAGCTTAATGTCATTTGTTAGAGATACATCATACCATCCTCCCTGACCGTTAGAAGAATCAGAGAGATGAACTGCATCACTGGATTGGGTCGTCTCTAGCATGCTGTCAAATGTAGCAAGTCGGACAGAGACGAGACTATTAGAACAGTTGTGGATCGTCAACTGGAGATCAACCTCGCAAAAAGAACTTGAAAATTCATGATAAATTGTTCGAGGTCCATCCATTAGCCACCATATTGGGCTAGTCCTGCTGATACTGAGAGAAGAATAAAACAATTTTTTAAAAAAAAATACAAGGCCCTTGCAGCTTCAAAAATGAGAGGAAAAAAGAAAAAAAAAGAAAAAAAAGGAAAAAGAGAGTGATTTGGAAAAGGTCCTGGGTCTAGGTTTATATCTTTTGGATTGAACCCCACAACTATAGTAGTAGTAGACTTTAGTCAGAGTCCATTTGAATATAACTGACTCCGTACCAATTCTTTGGGATGGGAGAGTACTTAGTTGACTGAAAATTTAAATAAAACAGAATCTGCCTAAATCAAACAGTAGTCATCTATATAGTTATGGGGTAAGCATACATTCTAGCCAAACAGAAAAAGAAAAAGAAAGCTTAAAGAAGATTCAAGCTCTTGCCTGCAATGGCATGCATGGTTAGATAGCAGTATCTGGTTTGGTCCTTGCTCTGAATCTGAGTTACTACCTACCATCTTTGAGATCATGATGAAATCAAGAAGGCTCTGATGTCCCTGAACCATACAGAAAGAGTCAATGAAATCAGTCAAAGCTGAATGTTTATTAAGAGCAGAGCAGCTTAATTTTATGAAATGCATGAGTAACATTCAAGTGTGCTGGAGTGAGGCCACATGATTTACTATTAATTAATAACATATATCAATAATAAGTTGAAACCCCTATATGGATGATATTGAAAAAATGAAGGACCGGAAATGGAAATATTAAACATTGATCTAAACTAAGTGGTGATAAAGCCATTACTGAGAAATGTCCAAATACCATGCATCCACAATGCAACATCAGATGTAAGTTCTACAGGTACTTAGTGAGATTAATAAGCCTCGGTTATCTAATTTGGAAGGAGATGTCTGTACCTTCACTAACTTTCCCTGGTGATACCTTTCTTGATAATGAAAATCAGTCAAAGGTGACCTTGATACATCTAGTAGCATATCGTTGCTGATCGCAGACGACAACAGCATATCACTTCCTTGGACAGTCTCCTCATTCTTTTCACCTGTCCTTAGGACCTAATAGGCATACAAGCTCATAAGACTCTAGGAAGAAAAGAATAATCCAGGGCATTCAACATCACAAATGTAATCAGCAACGAAAAAATTGGGTTAAATGAGAAAAGGTTAAATTGTAGAAAACCCCTGAAAATAGCGTCATTGCAGTTTCTCTTCTGAAATATAAAAAACCAACATTCAACAATGTAACATTACCTTTAGCACTTCATACTGCTCTGTAGCCTTAAAATATGAACCCCGAACCCATTATACCTCTTTCATGGTGGGCAAGATCATATTCTATGATTTTTTTACAATTCTTCAAAGTAAAATGTGACAAAAAGGGAGTTAAGTGATAATAGTCTAAACATTTAAATGTATGTTTTTATATCCCAGGGAGGTCAAAATGCAAATGGCTCTATTTTCAGAAGGTTTGTCTTCATATTAGCCTAAAAAAAACTTCTTTAATCAAATATTTAACAGGTTGTGGAAATGGGCCAACAAGACAACTAATTTAAGACATGGTCAAATAAGATTCTGTATTCCTACATGAGACTATCTATTTAAAGTAGATTAGTTTAACAGTGGAATTAATAAAATGCTCTCAAACCTTTAGCTTAAAGAAGCATGATAATGCCTGGCCCGCAAATATTTCTTGCATGGAGCAGATAGAATTGCAGGAAGGTAATGCTGATATCACCAACTGATTGCCAACACATGACAATTGATGAAGCAAGAATGTCTCCGAAATGGTTCTATTAACAACGTCCATACGCACAAAATACTCTTGTAACCTTGACGGACATGGGCTGATCAGGAATGAAATATCTAATGACGGCAAAACCTGTCAAAATAAAGGGGACATTACTTGGAGAACAAGACAAAGCTGCCAACTGGTGATTATACTTACATAGCATTTAAAACAGTACAAAAACAGCCCACTCAATAATGAAATAAACTCAATAATGGCAAGCAACAGAAGTAGATAAATATAGTTGATGGAATACCTTTCCAAAATGATCTAATTATCTACTTCATCTACTTCATGCAGAAAACTATCAGATATGTACATAAACAAGAAACTAAATCCACTTCATTATTTGCTCCTGTTCAACCATGTTTCTCACACTTTATCGAAGTTTCATTCCCTCAATCTTTTCTACTGCATGAAAAAGTCAATTCCAACTACACTGCAAAAAAATTGTCAATTCAAAAAAGTAGTCATAATTTTTTTTTTCTTCCTGATTTCTCCCTTTCTTTTCAATTTTTCAAGTTTTAACTATTAGCTACAGGTATCTGTAAACAAGTGATTTCCAAATTAGCTTTCAACTTACCATCTGATGGCTGCATCTATGTTATGTCTGACATGCTGTTTGTGCTCAATTTCAAAAAAAATTGCCAACAGGACTAGATATATTCCCTTATTACTTTGTTTTTTTTTTCATCTTTATTACTTCGTATTACTGAATACGTGAAGAAAAAAAATGGTATTTACACAAAAAAAGTCGGAGAGCAGGAGACTCCTCATATTAGGGCCAGATGTGGGCAAGCCAGGTGCAGGCCTAAATCACTCAATTGCTCCGAAGAATAGAGGCCGTATGGAGAATGCCAAGGGATAATTATGCGACCTAACCACAGTAAATTTATGAAGACTGAAAACTTCTTGGTGACACGTATGAGTACAAAAAAAAATAAGCACCAGTATCTCTCATTCTTTACTCAGATTCCTGGAATGAAATGAACAACACAAAAGTCCACAATGCCAAAATGTAATATATACACATTCAATAATGGAATCACTGTCTAAATTTATTATGCACTGGTTTATGGAGCAAATAACTAGGGTACCCACTTCCTCAAAAAGTTGAATTGGTACCAGCAAGAGTTCCACAACCTTCTCTACCAGGCATTGAATCCACAAGAGAGCAATTTAAATAACTCATTCAGTCAATTTATTCCAACAAATCTCAGTTCTCGATGAAAAAGTACATTAGGTTCAAAAAGTTGCACCTAGGTGATTACTTTTAAACATAACCGGAAGATGTACCCTATAAAACATGAATTTTTAATAGAAATATTACCTCCAAATTGTAGTTCATGCGCAGTGTACGATATGTCATGTCACTAGAACAACCTTCCATTTCATAGTATATTGACATATAGAGAGAAATATTTCCAGAAGTCCCAGAATGAAACCAAAGAGGCCATGAGAATGTTTCGCCGCCTCGAATAGTAACATCCTGTATAAAAAAGCGAAAATTAATCTAAAAGATTATAGACCAAGTTTGTAGTAAGATTGAAACTAATGATCGTATTCCAGAATTTCTCCTTACATTTGGAAATGAAAAGAAGGCACTCCTGGATAAATTTTTAGCATTTCCTGATGCATCCTTGTTTTCCATATGTCTCTGCTTTTCTACGCATTGAGGAAAATCCTCATCAAGGTCCGCAGAATTAGCGGGAATCAAGAATCTCGGATGACTTACTTTCATCCTGATGTTCTGCAAATTTCAGGAAGATTTGATTAGTTTGTTACGACAATTTACCAAGAATATAGCGATTTTTACTTTTCTTTTACATAGATGATTTACAAAAATTGCTTGGTTAAATATTGCTTTTAAGACGAACTTAGAAAACAGTAAAGGCAAAAAAAGGGTAAAAATATTAAATCATGATGATCAGACCTTCACAGAATATTCTGAATGGTTTCTCAGACTCAGCATGAGAAGCCGTAAGTCACCCGCAAATGTTTTTGTCGGAAAACCATCAACACGTCCCTCAAGTTTTGCTATGCCCTAATCGTAAAAAAAGGAGTTATTACTTAGATCTTCAAACAAAAGTGGATTAAGAAAGTGGAAGGCAGGGACCTTGATCACAATTAAATTCAGGCTACTCTTCCAAGAATGCCTTGATCTCTTCCCTTTCTTGTGTTTCTTCTTTGCATCAGTCTCAAAGTGTTGATAACCGACCACCGAATCTGATAGAGTCCACCTCAACCCAACTAATTTTAGAACACCTTCCACTTTCGGAGTAACTTCAAGTTGTACCTGAAAATCAACGCAAGCAAAATGGATAAATTAATGCAGTGAAAATGGCTAAATTATATCAGGGAAATCAAATTCTGATAAGTAGAAAGCAACAGTAGACGGAGTAGCCATAAACATTGCCTAACTATTGAAAAAAACAGCTACATAGAAGAAAATTCTCCTCAATCTTTCCCAAGCAATAAACATGGAAGCTACCGATCTGTAAGACATAAATGTTGACCATGAGTGTGAATATGCAAACATAGCAGGACATATCATATAATTTACTTACTTACTTTATGAATTAAAGCATGTGCTGGAAATTATATTTGA
Source organism: Puya raimondii (assembly GCA_016920855.1). NCBI lineage: Eukaryota > Viridiplantae > Streptophyta > Magnoliopsida > Poales > Bromeliaceae > Puya > Puya raimondii. The sequence continues at coordinate 48,963,720 of JABWPP010000050.1, read as the reverse complement.
TGCTATTGAATGTTTTTCCTGGGCAGATGATTGGTGGTTGAAGATTGGTAACAAGAACAAAATGATTGGTAACTAGAACAAAATGAAGCCTGTGGCCCATAAAATGACTGGCATGATAGGCTTCACAGGGCACAGGTTGTCGCACCTATATTCACAGTACAAATCAAACTTAATACACAGTGTGAAGTTATGGACGTCAATCTTCTCCATATTTTTAAGTATCAGAAATAGAAAAGTCGACATTAATTGGAATATGGCCACTCTTCAATGTCTCATTTCGATATTAGCTGTACAATGACATGCTTCATCCCATTACTTTTTTCTTTGGCAGGTCATTCTACAATATTTTCACCAGCATATTACAAGTAGAAAATCAAATTCCAAGGAAGCAGTTCAGGTGCAGCATATACAAAAAGTTCATGGTAAATCTGTTAATAGTATAATTCTGGAAACTTAGACCTATTGACCTAACAAATGAATTGAAACATTAACCAAGCATTAATGCCACAACTAGAAACATACTAGAAAGTAGAATCCCAGAATCCATAAAAAGATTTAGACCTATTGACCTAACAAACGAATTGAAACATTAACCAAGCATTAATGCCACAACTAGAAAATACTAGAAAGTAGAATCCCAGAATCCATAAAACAATTCATGAAAAGGAAACAATAAATATATAGGAACTTGTTACTAGGAAACTTACCCTCTTGGTTTCACCTCCTCCTAATTCAACATCGATCTTTGATAATGTAAAGGAACTGTTTTCACCTTTTTGATCGCTGCAATGATCGATGACAAGCGCCATTTTTACCCAGAAGGTTCCAGACAAATGATTCTTGAATGAAATAACATTAAAATAAATAAGATATACCTACAAAAAGATGTCTTCATCAAATTTGTATCTTCTTGAACTTCAGCAGATGGCACACTTCGGTCTGCATGGTTGACAGAAATATTTCCTCAATACACGTGAATTTGTTGGGGTTTTAACCAACTTTATTATCACGCGAAAATAGTTGCAAGTTTCATCATGGGTGAGCAACATACCAATATTTGATGCCTCAGAACTTGCAGAGAGCTCACAGATAAGAGAAATAGAAGAAACAGATATTGAAATCTGCAAAGGATTTTTAAGCTCAACCTCCACTTTTACTGATTCTGCAATCAATCAGATCAACACTTCATGAGTACACGCAAAACAGCCACTCAGTAGAAGCATTACCTACTCTAGATTTATCGACATAATTTTTAAAAGTTCCTCACTATTGTCAACCTTTTGCTAACTTTTTGTCAATTCTTTATATCTGATTCAACAGAAACATCTCACCGTTAACAATTTTTCTGGAAAAAACAGTGTGGAAGAGAAGACAAGAATCAATCTCAGCCAATGAATTAACCTTGTTTGGCTTCCTTAAATCCTTAGAAATCAAGGAATTGGAATTATAGTTTTCTCAAATCCAGTGTCTTATAGAATTTCAAGAAATTTCGAAGGAATTGGTGGGATATCCCATGATAACCAAATGCCATCATTTGAAGTAACAGTTGGGATTTCACCAAAATTTGAATAGACTTCAATTGATTTCAGCCCAGAAGAAACCATTGAATTCAATTAAATGAAATTTCTATTTGGAATAAATAAGAGAGATAAGAAATCATTTTAATGTGCCTACTTTTCCTAGTTTACCCTTAATTAAGTAGTAAGAAAGCTTATATGACTATTTTAAGAAAGGATATTTTTGGGTTAACTATACATTGTGTCTAACAACAAATGAAGTCACAGAGGAAATAGTATTATACATTTTTCTATTAAAAGGACAGTTGAGAAAGCTACTGAACCCCACCTCCAGCCACACAAACAGAAAAGTCATCGTATTTTCTTGAGGATTTTGGTTGTGAATCAAGCCAATTGGTCCTGATAGACACTGGAACCATTTCTTCTTCCAAGGCTTGCCACAAACTCTCGGTCACATCAACCTGCTTAAAAGAACAATTCAACAGCAAGCAAGTGCTTAATTCTAGACATCCCAAAATATGCAAGCTATGGAATGTTAAGATTAATACTGATACTGATTACTTTCTCTGTATCCAGAATATGTGTACAGAAGGAGCATAGGTTTATACAAAAGCAACAAAATGCAATAAAAGTAATATTTCCATTGATAAAATTTGTAGCCAAAGTGTATTTAAAGATTCAAACAGTTGCTAGACTCTCTATGGCTGTAGTTGAGTAAGATATTATATTAAAATACTATATGACGGTTTTGCTGTATAAATAATCTAATGTGTGTGCTTTTCAAGTGCACACTAGAATTCAGTGATGAAAAGTAAATATTAGTAGGGATGTCAATGGGTACGGATACCCGAAATTTTATCCGAACCCGAACACGAACGGAGCGGATTTATCCGATGCTAAACGGATATAGTTTCGGATATGGATATCAAAAATGAAAACCTGACAAAATTGGATTCGAGTATGAATTTTGACTGTACCCGACCCGAACCTGAACTCGAATTGATTTTACATTATAATATATATATGTAGAGAGAGAGAGAGAGAGAGAGAGAGAGAGAGAGTAGGGCTACTGTGCTATTAGGAGCACAGTAGCCCTTGTGCTCCTAACTTTCTAACCACACATCAATTTTGATGGGTGGTTAGGATGAGAGGTGAAGAGAAATTGGGGAGAATTTGGGTGTCTCAATTTCTCTTCTCTTTGAATTTCTCTTCAAATTCTCTTATCTCTCTCATGGTTAGAAAGTTAAGCGCACAAAGACTGATGTGCTCCTAATAGCACAGTAGCCCTGCTATATATATATATATATATATATATATATATATATATATATATATATATATATATATATTTGATGTTATATTTGAATTTGTATTCTAAAAATTTAGATTTAATATGTTTTGAAATATTATAAATAGAAATAATTGTTTTGGGTTTGGGTTTTCGGGTTCGGGTTTCGGGTTTTTGGTCGGGTTCGGGCTTGGGTTTGGATATGAATTTTTTAAAATCCGTCGGATTCGGGTTCGGGTTCGGGTTTTTAAAAATCCGCCCCTAATCCGACCCGCTAACATCCCTAAATACTAGACTTCAGTACAAACAGAGAAAATATCCTTGGCTCGAAGTCTTTGAGGACGAATTTCAAGAATAACTTGTGAAAAAAAACATCATATATAAGATCTAAGAACAAGCAATGATGAAAAATATAAATGACCAATAATAACAACCGGAAAACTTCTTCAGACATTTCCAAAGGATAAAACAAAAGGAAAAGGAAAAGAAGCAGGATAGCAGTAGAGTGTGGATCAACTTACATCAGCAGTAGATGCATAAGTCCGATGGTCTTCATAGACAATTTTGAGCGAAAAGAAGTTGATAACAGGAAGTTGAAGCTTATATACATCAAAACTCTTTCCCAGTCTCTGATGTACTCAAAGTCACAGACTTTCAGTATAATAGGTAAACTGTACCAAAACAAAAAACGGGGGGGTATATATTCATAAACTACCTGAACAAAATGGAAGAAGTCATTAAGGAAAGTGCTTTGTGTTGCCAATGACTGATGGCCACATGCCAGAACCTCTAACATGTGGTTGATTGCCACATCAAACATCCCAAGAAATCCATACCACCTGAATAATGCAAGAAAATGAAATAAAACTGAAAGGAAAACCAGAAATACGAGAAATACAAATTTAAAACTGATAGGATACCTTCCGACATTAAAATGAACATGATCATTTATGTAACTCCAGGCATTTTCATTGTACACAAAGAGAGCATTTCTATATGCTCGAATAGCATGTTTTATCTGCACATCACACAAAGAATGCTCAGGATGGGCAAATCTATGACAAGTTTGTCTATCATTCACAATATTGTGAATTACTAAAATAAATATGCAAGAAAAATTAGACACCTGATCAGAGATATAATAGCGATTGCCAGCTAGAATGAGATGGAACCCATACTTCCGCAATAGAGGTGGTTTGGATAACAAATAGCAGGCTGCTGCTTGCTCAAGCATTACGGCAGCATGCAAAGAAGGTTCCTGAAGAACAACAGTTGATCAACAGCAAATAAAAGAGGATCATCCAATCATACTTTTTAAATAATATAATTACCTCGATGGAAATACGGAAATAAACACTGGATGCCTCCCTATATTGTGCCCTAGCCTTGAGCATCTCTGCCCACCAGAGGCCACATCTGCTAGCATATCTCTGACCTGATGAACCAACTCTCTGCACATAGTTTATTCAATCGTTATCTAAGTGGATGAAAAAGGCAATTTAGTTACATTAGCAAAATGAGAAGTGTAATAAAAGAAAAGCTACAAGAACTTGATCTTAAATACATCAGTAAAAGGTTGAAAAAAGAAAGAAAAGGAAATTAAACAAAGTAAGACGTAATAAACTACTGTCATTTTCTCCTCAGCTGCTCTCAATTTCAAAACATATTTCCCTAATTAACAAACATGTAAAGCCAGTCTAATCAAAGCAATATACACTTCTACTGAGCTAAAAGAGGTATATACCAAATATGTACTGAAAGCATTTTCCATGCAGTACTCTGCTTCCTTTCTTGATTGATCCAGCATGAAGTAACAAAGTCCACTCATTTCCTGTGAGATTAGTACAAAGAAGTAACAAGGCAATTCAAAACTGAATTAATTAGATTACAAACAAATGAGGAACAAGTGTTCAAGCTCCTAACGTACTACAGACAATAAGGAAGTGCTTATAAACAGAAACAAACAAGAAAGCAAAAGAAAGTACAGTACCTTAATGCCACTCATCAAAACAGACTTTAAAGAGTAAAAGGCTGGTAGTCATGCAAAAATCAGGTATGCAGTATGTTATCCAACAACCTGTAGCTGTTGGATCTACCTCAGGTCAGGTCCTAAATTTGCTTACAAAACCAGTCTAGGGTCCCATTTACCCAAGAAATAATCCAACCCCTAGCACCCCAGATATGTCATTTGCCTTTAAGTTTGTTTTGTCCAAGAGTAACATATTCAAAGTACTTTTAATGTAAAAGAATTGTCAAGTCAGGTACCTGCACACCAGCATAGCGTTTCCAAGCTTTATCGAGCTTGTAGTCTGTGGATAGTAACCGGTAATTTGACAAAGCAAGTTCATAGTCTCGCAGTATGAAGGCATAATCACCCAATATTCTGATCTGGGTCTCTATTGAGCTAAATGTATACCTGTTAGAAGGAACAGGGAAAAAGAAGAATTTAAGACAGTAATGTATATAAATTTGTAGTTAAAAGAAAATGTAAATCCAATATTGCCAGCAATAGATCTCTTACGTAGGACCATTAGGGTCTTCAGGCAAATCATCCTTTCCTTTTCGCCACCACAAGTTCTTTATTTGGTTTCTAAAACCCTTTCTGGTTGTAGCTATCTAAAGAAAACCAAGAGAATTTAGAAAGTTGGCAACTGGCATACACCAATAGGGAGTAATGAAAGAACATACCTGCTGATTAAGGATGCGAATCTTCTGCTCCATAAATGGAATGATATGGTTAGAATTAAGATCTTGCATGAAGTCCTTTATCTAATCAAACAATCATTAGAGAAAATAAGTGGCTTATCTAGTAAAGGCATATGTACGTGCATCAAGGTTTTATGTGCCCATCAGCATGAGCTGTGCTTATTGTGCCATACCATGCCGACAAGATATTGGCACTATAAGACCCCCCGTGCCGATGGCACGGCTCAACATCCTTTTCTCTTTGAATATAGTGAGTAATTATCTTAATAAAGTGCAAAATATTGATAAAGATATATAATAAGCAATTAGAAATATATTGGTACAAAAAAAATAAATATTTTATGTCATAGTGCGTCGGCACACAGGTATTTTTGTGACCGGCACACATCGGCATGGCACAACACGATACCGTGCCAACAAGTTCTAAGCACATCCCCGCGCCACGACACTTAAATCCTTGATGCGCATTAAAATAAAATTAATCATCACTCTTGTGTACAAGGCCAAAAGGGTGTTTTGGAAAGTAAAAAACGGTTCTCTCTCTTGCTTATCATTAATATAGTACTATTTAGATTAAAAAAGTTAGTACCATCCCAGCATCTATAATGATGATTGATGAATGCTCACCGATTTGAGATCTTCCAAGTTAAGGCAACGAGCAATATCATCTCCAAGCAAGCCATGAGTTTTCTGTACAGAATTGAGATGTAAATATTCAATATGCTTACTGAACACTTTTAGCACTTTTAGAAATCAAAAGGATTAACTTGTTTCCTCAATTGTCAACTTACATAAGGTACTGATGAAATTTCCTTGTTGTTAACATCTTCTGTGGCAGAATTAATGCACAACAATTTACAGTCGTTTGGACCGAAAGTGTTCCTCATTTCTGCTAAAATGTGGGTTGCCCTTTAGTAGAAAAAAAGAAGAAGAAACTATTATAATCAATCTTCACAGAACAAAAGGCAATTCAGACTTGCATAGAAACTGAGAAATAATATCAGTAAAAGATTGAAGAATTAAAGTGATGACCAATTGTGGACCATCTTCTTCACTGAACCTCCACTTCTTTCCTTGATGATGTAAATTTTGAAATTTATTTACATAAATCTATGGATGACACATAAGCATAAAAAAACCTGGTATAATTTCATAAACTACACAAAATAACTATACTGATCTGTGAATTTGCAATTTATACCCTGTAATGGCTAGAAGGCCAAAACTAATTGATAGTGTCTATAGTGTATATCATGGCACCACCTCTTCTTCATGACTTCCGTCCGACGCACCGATGCACGTTGTTGTCTTCATTATACTTTTTTCATTTCTTTTCAGATAAAGTAAATTTTCAATTTTAAACCCATAGACAGAAAGAAGTAATGACAAAGTAAATCAGAAAAATACACTACAGTAATTCAGACAATTCACTAGCCCTCAACATATTTAAAACAGAAAAACTAGAAATTTCTTCTCTCGACAAAATTTAAAGTATCTCGAAAGGACACAAGCCAATCATTAGCCCTGTTGAGCAGTCAGTTAAAACAATAGCTAGCTATTGGTTAGTTGTTATTACATAGAGGTACAAGCTACACTAAATTGACGTAGCAGCCTACAGCCAATGACAGGAAAGAAACATGTCTAAGTGAAATGCTGACAAATCATCAACCGGCACCATTCAGTTCAACCTCTGCTTTCTTTCTTCTATTTCACTTCATATTCTTGATCCCATTTGCTCCTTTGCATGATTCTTTCATCTACCACACTGCTGGATAAGGATCAATCACAGAAGCTTCAGATCTTGTCCTTAGAAAGAGAGAAGGCTCAGCGTAGATAATTAGGTCCAACTAATTGTCTTTTCCTGATCATTTATTCCAATAAATTCTATGGCATGCCATTCTGGCACAGTATTTGAAACGGTTTATAATTTTCTTTTACCAAGAAAAGTACATAATGGAGATTGATTCGATGTCTCAGATAAGGCACTCCTGGAAATTCTATGCTCTCATGAGCTCATCTAGTCTATTGCAGTATTCAGATGGCAAAGATCAAATGCATTACAGAAAATGATGGAAGGCAAAGAAAAGTACTTCTCTGGTGAGCTATCTTGATTATCATGCAGAAGAAGATAGTGCTTCAATATCTTTGGATCCATGAGACCATCATTGAGAAGAGAAGGCAACTGATTTGTGTTGAAAATATCGACAAATTTATTGATGGGCTGTTCATCCTTCGATGAAACAACTAAAAGGCCTGTAGGACAATTCAAGTGCATGAACTCGGCAAAAATCAAAAGCTATCATGATGTTCAATAACAATAAGCTATTCACTGTTTAAGGACACTTTCTGTAGAAACAATGCTTACATGCAACAGGGTGGTCAAAAGTCTCATGCTCCGAAAAGGACAGAGTCCGTATAAGTTCTTTATTGAATGTTTGAATCCATTGTGGGCATAAATCAGATTCTGAATCTGCAAAAAGTATTAGTCAGTGTCAGTTATGTGGTATAAGGAATCTGTTATTAGCAAAGATCTAACACCTAACTGGTTATTTTTCACAAAATTACCCTAAATTAAAGAGCGGACATACGGATCAAAAGTGCCATTCCAAGGCTCATGGATAAATATACAGATGCACCTTTAAATGCGACACTTTGCCACAGTAACATGCATTATGTGAAGATAGGATACCTAATCCTCTTATTTTTTATTTATGAAGATTTAAGAAGATTTGAGCCTAGTTTGTGAATACTCTGGGAAAAATGAGATCGGAAACCATGTCTTATATGGATGCTTTGATCTCACATGGGGTGGGATTAAGTGTGGATTGATAGAATTTGTGCAGTGGGGCAACATTTTAAGAAGCAACAGACCGTTGCTTTTTGCACAATTTACAATTTTCATGGCCTCACACAGCCATAAAGAAACAACGTTTTTTTCTCACTTTTGAAATTCAGCTTTTGACACGAAAAGATTCCTCATCATATCTTCTAAATATATCCCCATCGTAAAGCTATCTCAAGTTCTCTAATCCTGTTTAATATCAGATCACTTGTTGTACAATTTAACAAATCACCTAACATACTAATTAATGTGTCTTCGCCCAACATTAAAATCTTGTCACTTAAAAACAAAGGTAAGATGAACTGATTGCATTTTGCTTACTATTCATGACCAGTCCAACACGAAAACAAACATAGTTTGCTAGATCATGTAAGATTGTCTAGTAGTAACAAAGTTATTCCCATAAGAACAGCTGCGGCAACTACAGAAAGATAAAAATTCAAGTCACAAATGCTTTTAAGCCAGGCAGTCCATTTTTCCTTTTACCATTAATTTAATTTTAGAAGATACTTAACACAACATACATAAAAGTATCACCGTTGATTTAATTTAGAAGACAATTAATACAAAATGCATAAATGCTGAACAACAGAAGGTCAAATTTGCCAAAAGGGCAGACATCTCACTGCTAAGTATAGTTTCAAGTTGTGGAGGGTCGGAAAGCAAATCAGAAAGAGCCTTTTCACCGGAGTCATGAACAACCTGCTTCAAATGCTCTTTTGCAGCCTGTTTCGAAATAAGCGATCAGTCGTACAAGCTACCATACAGCCAGCTTAGGAATAATATCAAATTCACAAGCAATAACTCGTACAAAATTATGTGGGCCATTTTATTTTCAATTTATCAGCAATGCTCCTAATATGTAATCAGATACTCAAAAAGAGTGAAGGTGAATAGGGATAGTCAAAACATAATAGCACTGAGGAACACTCAAGAGATTATAGGTGGGAAACCGGGTGGCCAAAGACTGCCTAACGCCTCCAATTAGCAACTAGGGTTTATATATCATGAGAGGTGAAAAAGGCAGCATTAGGGCAAGATATTGGATAAAAACTTAGGATACTTTCTCATATTTGAGTCAGGTTAAAGGGCATTATGATTCCACCGACACTATAGACATCATAAAGTCCATCTTAGCTTATCTCGGCTTTCATCTCATGCAATGGAAACAGCACTAAATAGTTCATAATCAAAACCATTAATAAGGAAAAAGATTACCAATACTCCTCTAAATTTTTACACTCTGAGACACAAGCAAAAAAGAAAAGAAAAGAAAAGAAAAGAAAAAATCAACACACTGAGAAACAGCTAGAAACTTGAAAGGATCATTCATCTTTCTATCCAAAAGAGTACATAGAAATAACAAATTAGCAGAAGGAACTAGTTCATAGGAATATAATTACCGAAAAAAAACTAGCTATCAACATCAACTTTACCTCGTAGTTTGGTTGCCGCACATCAGAAGCATAAACCATTCGTAGCTTGAACATCTGTAACCTATAAGGTTGGTCATTTACGGTACGAACAGGTACTACAGAAAGAGAACACAAACAAGAAAATTATCAATTCAAGCTAATAGCAAGAATATGCTAATTCACAAAGATTCAAAAAGAATACGAAAGAATCTCCGAACCATCAATTTTCTTGAAAACAGAGAATGGGAGGAGCATCTCGACGAAACTGAGCCCGTTCTTGCGGCAAGAATCTTCGACAAGAGGAGATGTGAGAACCATGACCACCGGAGTTATTTCTTCTAATACCAGCCTCCCTAAGTAAGTTTTTAGCGGATCCATCTTATAATATATAAATTAACTGGAATCCTCGCCTTCTATTTCAGGAGGAATGTGCTTGCGATCTAATGACTAAGAACACTCCCAACGATAACCAAACAACCTTTGAGCCGGAATTCGAAACCAATTCACTCAATCTGATAAGAAAACGAAAATTATAAGATTATTCAAGCAAAAACGTGCTCAAACTGCGTATAATTCAAGAGAGCAACGATGTAAGAACAACGAAGAAAGAAGAAGAAAAAGAAACACTGATCAGATCTACTAAATTACCAAAATAAGAGAAAAAAGAAAAGAGTAAAGCAATTACCGATCCTAGATCCAGCGAATAGATCCATAGATTAAAGAATCGAGAGGAGGCGAAGGGCGCAAGAAGAGGGCGACGAGGAATCGAACGACGAGTTGAGTCGATTAGGGTTTTGCGTCGAGGAGGTGGTGGTGGTGGAGGAGGAGGGAGACGCGGATCGCCGAGGGAGAGGAGTGGGTTTCTTCTCCCTCTTTGTGACTTTGTGAATCTCGATGCAGATGGTTGAAATGTAATGAACCCGGACCGATTCGATGAGCCGACTCGACCGGGTAACTGAACCGGCCGGTTCAGGTTCGACCGCGAATGACTCGACGCACCGTCTCGCTCGGCGAAGAACCGGCTCGTGCCCTGAGAAATTATCGTTTGCGCCCGTGAATACGTCGCAAAATTGAAGAATAATATGACAATAAATAAATGTTATTTAAAATTCATTTCAAATTTTATTATACAAAATATTAAATAGTTTTCAAATTACCGGTAGAAAAAAATATTATTCAAAATTTAAATGAGATTTGTTCCCACAATAAGACTATCTAATCTAGCTCTCGGATCAAATATACTTTAAAAAGTTCAACAAAAAAAAAAACACACACACACACACAGATCAAAGTAAAACTACATCAGCAACATGTTATTGTTTGTAGCACATTAAAGATGTAGAGATATAACATAAACAACCATTTTTATACTTATTACTAATCAAAATATATTACATCAAACAAACACATGTGCTGAATACCATCAAGCAAGCCCTTCAAATTCATACAATTTTTGTCACACAACGGTTCTTTTTTTTTCCGAGGAATCTGGAGGGACTGAACGGCTTGAGATCGACGGTGGTGGATCGCCCTTCCAATATGAGCTCCGCCAAGGCGGCTCCGGTGGCGGGGCCGTTGAGAATGCCCCAGCAGCTGTGCCCCGTCGCGACGTAGCAGTTCTTCACGCCCGGGATCTCGCCGATGACCGGCAACCCGTCTTCGGTGCAGGGCAGGAAGCAGGCCTGCTCTGCGACCACCTCCGCGGTCTCCCCCTTCTTTAGATGGCTCGACACCATCCCTGCTATCTTGTGTAGCATCTCGATCGATTCGCTCTCCCCGACGATCTCCTCAGGGTTGTCGGGGACCTCTGCGTCCTTCGACATCCCGCATATGTACACTTCTCCTGTTGTGAAATCATATTGAAACTTAGGAGGGGCAAATTTCAGGGACTCTCAAGTAGGAGTGTCAATGAGCCAAAGACAAGCGAGGTGGGGCCGTCTCGTGTTCGGCTCGTTTCATAAATGAGCCGATCTCGAGCTGGCTCATTAAAGTATCGAGCCGAAAAATTCAGCTCGTGTTCGGCTCGTTTATTAACAAGCCAAACACGAGCTGGCTCACGAACAATAAGTTAAAAGATTAGAAAGAATATATATAAAAAATAAATTTACAAGATCTTATCCATTAAATTTTGATCTAATAATTGAAACTTTACACATAAATGAATCTTTTTATAATTGAGTTGGGCTTTATATTCAGATTGGACTAAAAATCAAATAATAAAAATTTATATTATATATATATATATAATTATTTATTTATATATATAAATAATATAAATATAAAATATATATATTCGAGCTGTATCGGGCCGAACACGAGCGAGCTGACCCTCGCTCGTGTTCGGCTTGTTTATTAAACGAGCTGAAAAATTCAGCTCGTGTTTGGCTCGTTTACTAAACGAGCGGTTCAATCTCGAACTCATTTCGAGCCGAACACGAGCCGGCTCGCGAACAGCGAGCTGGATTGCCACCCCTACTCTCAAGTGCTAGGGTATGATTCCCATATTTAGTGCTCATTGCCAATTATGCTATATGTTAAATAGAGAGGATCACATAGCATATTAAGTATAATGTTCGTAAATAAGAGTTTAGTTACTGAATTTTCTTAATTGTCCTCAGTGGTAATGGTCTAAGTTCACATGATTTTTACATTCTCAACTAAAAACTGCAATCAACACAGTAATTTCGACATCTTTAGCTATCTTTCTTTTGAAGCAATTTCTCTAGTCTCAGAACAAAGAAACAAACAACCTGGTGTTTGCAGAGGCCACTTATTCATTACCTGTGGGTCGAGGGTAGATCTCGGGGTCCAGGAGCTTGGCGCCGGGCTCCGGGCGGTAGCTGAGGAAGAGCGCGTGCGGGGTAATGGCGGAGGGATCGCTCGGGCGCAGGACGATGCTGTGCGCCTTGATCCCGGACACGTCGAAGAGCGAGGCGACGAGCCCCAGGCGCGCCGTCCACGGCCCGAGCGCGAGCACCACGGCGTCGGCGGGGAGGGGGTCGTCCCTGCCCCGGAGGGCGACGCCCACGGCGCGGCCCTCGTCCGCCACCACGACGCGCTCGGCCTCGGCGACGACGAGCTCGGCCCCGGACGCGGCGAGGAGCGCGGCGGTGAAGAGGCGCGGGTGCACCTGCGCCGTGGTCTCCGGGGTCCCGAGCGTCCGCGGGGGGCCTGCGGCGGCGGCGGCGGCGCCGTCGATCCAGGAGGGGAGGGATGGGGATGGGGAGGGGGAGGGGGAGGAGGGGGAGGAAAGGGGGTGGGGGAGGAGGGGGAGGGAGAGGGTGTGGAGGGGGCGGTAGCCGTAGGAGGAGGGGCCGTCGAGGAGGGAGGAGAGGGAGCGGTGGAGGGCGAAGCTGGGGCGGGCGAGGGCGGAGAGGGGGCCGGAGTCGCACCAGTCGAGGGCGAGGAAGCCCCCGGCCTTGCCGGAGGCGGCGCAGGCGGGGGAGGAGCGCTCCACCACCGTCACCGCCACCTCGGCGCCGCCCTTCTGGGAGAGGAAGTACGCCGTGCACGCCCCGATCACGCCGCCGCCGCACACCACCACGCGCCGCGGCCGCCCCCGCTCCCGCTCCCGCTCCCGCTCCGGCTCTGGCTCGGCGGAGGAGGTCGATGCTGGTGACGGCGGTGGGTTTTGGTGCGTGGCCATGGCGAGGGAGATGGAGAGGGGAGATGGGGAGAGGAAGGGGAAGGGGAAGGGGAGGGGAGAGCGGTGGAAGAGGGTCGGGGATGCGGCTCGAAGCATCTATTACCCTGCCTCCCTTCGATCTATTATTATTGTATTATAATAATTGTATCAGTGTGTTATTATTGTGTTTTTTGTTTTTTCTGCTCTTTTATTGGGCTTCTTATTGCAATTTGGAGTCTGGAGATGAGGAGCCACACAGTACAAAAAAGGAACAAGATAACGAGTGGGTTGTTGTTTGTCCCCATAGTTTTGGCCCAGGTTTTGAAACAATTTGTGTAGTTTTTGGGTTTCATTTTACGCAGCTTGGATATTTCAACAGCCATTTTGTAGTGCAGAAAGAGTAGAATTTTTGTAACATATGCGATTTTCGACAATACATATAACAATCAGCACTTGACAACTTTATGCATTATTTGAGCATTCTGCATCTGATTTGAAATTCCCACATAGAACCCACGCTAGTTCACGACCTTAATTCCTGTTTAATGCAAAATATAAAAACATCCTTCTCTTGGAGTAAAACAGTTATTTTATAGTTCCTACTTTTCGAGCAGTAAATGCAGTTTCATCAAATGAAATAGTCCTTTTTAAAGAGCATGTGAGGCTTGTCAACTTTGTTGAATGAAGCAAAACAGAAAACTAGTGATATAACTAATGGTTAATCCATACAGAAGAATGAGAAAAAGCACGGGTTTTCATCTTCATCAATAGCAGAGACTTGCACATAGATATTCCTACAAGAAGAATAACTTAGATTAAAGACCTCATTCCTTTGTGAGCAATGTTGTTTTGTAGTTCCATGACGAATTTTTCTTAAAAAAGAAAAAAAAAAAAAAAAGGAAAAAAAAAAAAGTGGAACTGATATTTTACACTAGTATGTTGATGGTCACAGGGACAAAAAAGAAAGAAACAAACGCCGCATCTCCCTGTACATTTGGAAACAAAAGGTTGACTAAACCAGCCCCCCATGCAGAGATTTTAAAGCAGGCGACGAAGTCGCTAATTTGCACGGAAAAAAGGATATATAATAGAAGGCACAACAAGCAAGTAATCAAGCAAGATAGTTGTAGATCTGAGGGTTATTCTTATCCCGCTCCAGGTACTCTCGGTCGATTAGGCTCTCTATTCTTTTCTTCAAGTCCGCTGGCTTTATCGGAAATTTGAGCTAAGGAAGAGAAAATGCGAGATATGAATCCTGCGGAAGACAACAGAGAAGAGGGAAAAATATGTGCAGATTAATTTGCACATTACCTGCTGAAATAGCTCGGTTATCAAAAGTGTGTGGCTTAGAACTTTTCTTGTCTTCATGATACGAACAATGGCCGCATCAACCTGCAAATGAACCAGAAATAAGGGCAAAGAATAAGAAACTTCAAAACGCAATTATCTTAGGTTCCTAAGAGGCCAGCTAATTTGTGTTTAAATATTAGAACACCTACAGTTTCTCAACTCATTATTTCATTAACTGTAATCAGAAATTTTAGTTACTAATGTTCATAGAGAAGCGGGCTAATATTATTTCTCTGTTGTAGCTTTCACTTTCTGCAGTAGATACAACAAAAACATCTAACTCCTTTTAGCAATATTTCTTATATTTCTGCTTGCAAATTAACAAAAAAGAGGGGGGGGGAAATCCCAGATATCAAAATTATACAAAATATGACAAGTAAAACAATCTTATTTCTTTTCTCTTTCTACAAAATTGAAGTTCGTCCATATCATTTTGATGAGGAGCTCTGAATGCATGTAAAAACCAACTCTCTGGATTATCAATTCCAAATAAAACCAAGGTGACTTCTGTGAACCTGGCATCCTCAAGTCCAAAAGATCGCCCAAGTAAAAAGAATAAAAATATTCTCGTCCAACTTGGTATTAATCATGCATAAATTAAAGAGTACATGAAAATGGTGAATTTGGCTAGTAAATGTTTTGCCAGTTCAAGCATTTCTCACAAACCTGATATTGACGATCCTGGAAGACTCTTTCGGTGGTGCTTGTGTTTTCTTCCACTGTCTCCTTCATCTGAATTGCATTTACCTGATAACAAAATAAACCATGTTATTTCCAGGTTTGAGCCAACATTACATCTAAACAGAGTAAACATACCTTAATGCGATACAGAGGAGCGCTGAATTCCTCATTGAATACGAATGAATCTTCATCATCAACATCCCTTCCTTTTGGTATCTGATTATCCAGAAAATAATTCGATTGAACTACTAAAACAATAACAAATCACAATTCTGGAAGCAAGGAATTTACCTTTTGGAGAACTCTAACTTTGCCACATGCAAGTGATTGTAAAGTCCTTCTCAGTTCTTTATCCTCAATGCCAGTTGAGTCCTTAATGTCTTGAAAGCTGAGCTTTTGGGCGTCATTGAACAACATCAAAACCACTGTCTGGCGTATTGATAAACCATAACATATAAGAGATTAATAATTAGAAAGGATAGCGGGAATAAGTTAATGATAGAATACAACCCACCTGGAACAGTGACACAGCCAATTCTTTTTTACCTTTCGGGAACTCTGCTTTTAAAACACAGTGGCCTAATGAATTTTGCCACATTAAACGCCTTCCGCTATACTTACTCAAGTAGAACTCTTTGAAGATATCCTATTGAAGAGAAAAGAAAACAAAACCAGATTGAAAATTTCTGAAGAAGGACAAGAGTGTTCCAAAATTCACCAGAAATAGCGTTAACCTGATACACATTTAGTTCATGAGGAAGCCGAACATCCATGGGTGGGTATGTTGGCCAATATCTGAAAATCATCAAGCAAAACATAGAGACCACAAACAATAGCTTAAGCAATTAAAACACCATTATTGTCTAGTTCGTACTTTAGAAGAATAAAACGTTTACGAGATATTACCCACCCGGTCGTAAGCACGTGAACACTCATCTCAATACCAGTAGGAAGTTTTGTCCTGGCTTGTGACGATTGTTTAAAGGAATCATTTATTTCTTTCGATAATTCAATGTCCTGAAGTAACAGCAGCAAGGATTAATAAACAAGTACGCATTAAGATGGTCCTGAAAACAAATGCTTGCCAAATTCATGTAGGTCAATAGACAGACACTTTGCTTCATAGACAATTTGGAATTTTCAGTGTAATGCATTGTGACCTATTGTTACTATAAGAAGTATAGAGTTATATTCCCTATGCACGAACCATTGAAGGTTCCGACAGTGAATGAGCCCAATTATGTGATGTGGTGTGGCCTATACTAGTTGAAAGAAGCAGACGACATAGTAAATACAGGAAACTTAATTACTCTGCAAAACTAACGCAGTGTGAAAATAAGTGAAAAACTATCTAGACTTTCAAATATGATTGTAAAGATACTGCTTTTCAGTTAACAGTCTAGCTGCCACTGATTTGTCTGATTAAAGCAACGATCTCACAAACTTAAAAGTAGCTAACCTTGGAAAATAAAAAAAAGGGAATCCAACTTGAACTCCCCATTAGTTCTTTTCTGAAACTGGAAAACAAAATCCTTGCGTTGCATCTGAATTAATGCATTGACGGTTGAATATGTAAAACTATTCCAAAAACTCTTGACAATACCATAAATGTTCAGTGTATCTTTTTTTTTTTTTTTAAAAAGCTCATTTAACCTGCAAATATATTCGTTAATTCTGGTGCTGCTAGTTCTGTCATTTTCTTCAGCTAGAAGAAATTTGAATGACATAAAAACTGTTACATTGAATTTTATGTTGGTACTGCTCACATAGGATGTGCTGATTCAGTGTCTCGGGCAGTATGGTCCTAGCCCGGCAGCAGAGAAAAATTTGATGAAAAAGGTGAAAAATATATTTTCATAGCATATAGTGAAAAATCTAAAGCCTGTCGTCCTCTTAATCTGAATGTTATCTTGGTACTGCTCACATAGGACGTGCTGATTCAGTGTCTAACGAAGAAACATTAGAACCCATACACCAAAGGGCATAGTAAATGTGGAGACGATGGTAATTTAGGAGGTGGTCTCACTTTGCCTACTATTGCGTATCAGTATACGATACAGATTTTAATTGTTTCAAAAGGAAAATTAAGGTTTCATTACAATAACACCAGAAAGTGAATTAATAAAGAATAGGAGCCAAACTTGCATCAATCAGATAATATACAATTTCAGGCATTCTTTGGTCTCAGTAAGGCACTTGAAAGGAGATTGCATACCTTGAACATTCCTTCAAGCTTATTTGTGAACTGACTCCCACACTCAGTTTTAAGCTGGAAAGAGAGACATGTTAATGTTATATGAAATGAAAACCCATCAAATAACATAATTTCAATATCAAAATGTAATAATTACTTTTGAAATCATTGATTTTTCAGCATCAATTGATGCACTCTTTCCCAGCAGTAGCCTTTTCGCAAGATCCTTCTTGTAAAATGCCTCGAACACATCCTTTCCCTGTACAGTGCAACAAAGAAATATAAGGACGCTATAAAAGCATTGAATGGCGGTAATGTCTGAACCAGTACTATGAAGTGGCAAATAATTCTAATTAAGGTAACACAATTATTTAGCAGCTTACTTGGATAAATCTGAATAATACCAAAACTCTGTCTAGTGTACCCTCCAACTCTTCTTCAGATGTACCTTTATTTCCAGCACGAAGTTTCTCGTCCACAAATTTTGCAATCAGTTCAGCAGGTCTATTCTGTTATTCAAAAGGAAGATATATTAATAGATACTCTAAACTAAGAAAACCACAGCAATGTAAAGTGTTCAAGCTCATTGTACAAGAAAACAAGCACTCAACCCTGAGGGATGGAATGATGCTTTAATTTATAAAGAAAGGTTTTGACATGGAAAAGAGGGCCCAATAAAACAAGTATCTTGGGGCAACACCAAAAGTGTTATTGTAAACTATCATATCGAGAAACAACATCAACAGTAAACTCATTTCAACATCACAATGTTTCATAGGTTGTAGAAGTGAAAATATATTTCAAAAAATTTCTGCAATTATACTTGCTGATCTCACTTCCAATTTCCTTAATCCTCATAACCCATATTTCTTGTGCCCCCCTTCATGTTCCCGGAGATATTGCTGGACACTTCCAGAATCAAAAGTCCAACAGAGCACACCCCCCCCCACCCACCCAAAAAAAAAAACCCTAAACCCTAAACTCTAAACAACAACAACCACAGAGTTGATCGGAAAGCCTTTGTTTCATACTTTACCACCTCACGAGTATAAGAACAACTGCTCTGGGAAACATATACATTCTTCTGTATTCAAACAGCATTTATATAAGCACATTAAAGCCCATCCTTAATTTTCTCAGATAAAGCATTTGTAACTCCTGCACAAATTGTCTAAAGGTTGCCTTAGATCTACACTGCTACTTTTACGAGAAAAATTCTCAATCATGAACAGTTCATGTAACAGAAGTACATGGATTGATAAAGAGAAACTAAGAATAACGAAAAATTGACTCTCTTCCACAAAAGTGATAAAGTGATACAAATCTAGATGAAGACGATTCCATCAGTTGAATGTAATGTACCCTTCGATGAAATAGTAATTTGATCTTTGTATTAGAAAGCAGGGCAAATAAGCAAATTAGCCAGCAGACACCAACCTGACGAAGATTTATAAGATGCTCAAAAGAATCTTTTGTAGTATTAGAAAAGGCTTCATTTTTGGCAAAACTTTCTTCCCATATCGTATCAAGCGAAGCTTTGAAATCCAAGAGATAAGGAACCAAGTCTTTGTCTTTCTCTTCATCCGTGATAACACTCTGACCTGTGCCTCGTATGTATGAACTAAGAGCTTGCCTTAGCAGCTCAAGAGCATTAACCCTCTGAAAAAGGGTATACATTCTCTGAAGGTCTGTAACTCGATTTGCTTCCATAAGCATTGTGAAACCCTAAAGAGAAAAGTGAAATGTTAGCTAAGTGATCAAAAAATAAGACAAGTTTTTGCAACATCAAGTAAGAGAGGCAAAAAGTAGTGGGTAATCCACCTTGTCAAGGATTGCAGATGTATGGCGTTCTAGTAGTTGTTTTTCAGCAGTCGCTATAAGGGGCTTCCTCGTGTTGGCTTCCAAGTAGAGAATGCACCTTTCATGTTCTTCTTGTAACCTTGACTGCAATATGCATCAGCAAATCTTCAGACATGTACAACATCAGAAATGTCAAACAACTGGGTTGCTTACAAAATCAAATCCTTGAAGTTTGAATTTGATTTAGATAACATCCTGAGAGTTCCAATTTTAACAATTTCATCCTCAAAGTTTGACTCCCATAACATTGAGTATTAATCTACTGTTTGTGAAAGAACCCACCTTGACTCGACGTTTCAATTATAATGATGACGTTGTCTGGGCATTTCTTCTAGATGGTGGCTTAGTGTAAGCCCATAATTATTATGCAGAACAAACTTCAAGGACTAATTTTAGAGTGAA
Organism: Puya raimondii; assembly: GCA_016920855.1. Classification (NCBI taxonomy): domain Eukaryota; kingdom Viridiplantae; phylum Streptophyta; class Magnoliopsida; order Poales; family Bromeliaceae; genus Puya; species Puya raimondii. The sequence continues at coordinate 48,943,840 of JABWPP010000050.1, read as the reverse complement.
ACCCTAAGGGACGTAAATGAAATTGGGATCATAATTCAGTTACTGAATTTGAGGGCAACAAATGAGAAGCATAAGAGGAAAAGGAGCAAGACAGGAGCATATCACCTCCACATGTCTCAAGTAGTCTGGAACATCAGACTGCTGCATATATTTCGCACCTTCAGTGGCATAAAACTCAGAAGTACATTCAAGAAAGGGCTTCTCAAATCGTTCTGTGTAAATTCCAAGAGCTGTAAACATCTTCAACAGATGACTAAGTAGAGTTCTATCAACAGCATCACCAAGTCTGCTCGCCAAGAAAAACAAGCAACAGATAATAGTACAAGAGTAAGAATTACTTGAAGACTACCATATTACGCAGAAATCAAGTTGGAAATACAGTTGTACAGGTTTGAAGTGTTTATAATTCAGATAATAATCAAGAACAAGATAGAAAATATAGAAATATCTATACTGCACAAATTAATACATTCAGTTTGGACTGTTTGAATAACATATAGACTACAACTAATCAATTAATTAACTTCCAGATCTGAATCTATATCTTTCGATACCCTCTCTAACCAAAATATTCTCCAATAAATGAAACAGGTTTGCAAGCTTACAGCTATGTTTTGCTATCAAAAACAGTTCTTGCATAATATTTCAGAATTTCATGTATCCTGTATATATAGGGGAAACGAAGGGGACCAAATCTAGTTAGTGAACTATCCTACTTCATTTCAAAAATTGTTAAAAGTACAATTCATATGCTTTATGTGATTCATATGCATCACCATCAGTCTATCCAAATGCCTACATAAATTATTACTACAAGCTACTCTTGCTAATAGCTAAAAAGAGGTAAAATTAAAGCCATGAAAAGACAACACAGTCAACTATATCATGTAATGTAAAAAAGCAATACTGGATAGTAAATTTAACAAAAAATATTTTGTTCACAAAACATAGTTTCCTGGAAATTTAGGAACACCAGCATACCTCTCTCTCTCAATTAATCTTAAGAGACCAGTAACAATTTTGTGTTCGACTTCTGCAGACAGAGATAGATGTTTACGAAACAGCTGCAACCCCATATCCCATACTGAACACGTATTTGGGTTATGCTTCACATATGTTCGATCAAGAAGTAAGGCTATGCTACGAATTATCAACATCTGGTCACAAAAATCCTGCCAAGATTTCTCAACCAGAGACAAAAAGACCACCAAATCAGGACTTTGTCCAACCAATGATGATAGTTTTGCTGATATGTGCCCTTCACATTCTTTCTGCATGCGTTCATAAAGATTTGCCCCCATTTTGTATAAACAAAGATCGCCAACAGCCTATATAATGAAACAAATTGATTTACGCTATGATGAAATAAAGTCATTTTACTTGAAGTATCTAGTCTCAACTCGAAAAGTAATAAACAGTTAGATATATCAAGATAGTTGGGACTGAAAAGCACCTGATAAAGCTTTTCAGTGTCACAAGAAAGTGGCTGCTTCAAGAAAATAGCTGAAATAGCAGCCTTCAATTTAGCCCATGTATCATCTTCAAAATTGGTTGGCAATTTTGGCTGACCTACAATAGACCATAACACAATTGATGTCAAAATCACAAAATATAAGACCAAATAAGTTTCTTAAAAGAAAACGATAAAAGCATTTAAATTTTAATGAACAAGCAAAATAACACAAACAAATAACCCAAACACAAATTCCCAGCAATTCTCGTAAGCTTCAACATTTGTCATTGATCCTAAATCTATCCTAATATAATTTTTTGTGCGTTTACAATACTCAAAACATTTTCAGACATGCAAACACATTTACAAATATTACAACTAAGAAGCTTGCAAGCAAATAGAGTGCAATAGTTAGAATTAATGACTAATTCCCCAGCTACATAAAGTCAAAAACAACGGCAGTACAAAAGAAACTATCTTATTATTGGAGTTAATAACTAAATCACATGATCTGGGATCTTACTATCTTGATTATTTACTTTCTTAATCGAAATATGAAAGAACATTGGATCACAGCTATTCTCATAGCTCCTTTTCTATTCAGTTAGTTACAGAGGGCAAAAAAGAGAATGCGGGAAACCAAGGCCTCACTGGTACTGCTGCCCTTTTTCTGTTTTCTAGACACAAGTTCTATGTGATTGGATACGCTAGTGAACCGGCTTTCTTATCTTATCATTTTTGGCTAGCTTAAGATGCATCCCGGAAGGATGCAAAATGGCATCTTCTCTTTAAAAAGAAGAAAGAAAAAAAAGAAGCAAAAAAATTAAAATGGGCTGCAAGCATTACGCCACCCGCCTGCACACTCCATCACTTAGAATTTGTGAATCTTTGCCACATTTAATCTAATGGAATATTGATGTATGCCTATTCTTAAGATGGAACATATGGATGACACCAAGAGTGATCTTCCTAAACAGATTTAATGAACTACTCTGTGTTAAAGATCCACTATTGCTAGCACTAGAAGGTTTTAGTAGCTTTGAACAATTGCAAATGCGAAATCACTAATATAATGTGTCATTTCATGAGAGACAATACTACTGCATTGCTTCTTCAATTTGCCTCACTCCTATCCAGTGATCTTCCTTGGCTACAACCAAGTCGCCTTTACAAGATTATCCATATCAGTGCTCTTGTCTCCTAGTGCATTTACCAATAGAGACAACAAGATCAAATTTGAGTACACTGCACTAGTGCAACAATTTCACTAGCATAGTTCAAACTGCTCCAAGACAGATGCTTCTCAGGATTGAACAATCTTAACAATCAAATAAAGGAAAGAATCAGAGAATATCAACTGAGACAGGATTTATTCAAGTGTGAAACAACTAAGACAAGCACATTCCAAGCTCGAGAGAAGAACAATTCCCGATACACGAGAACAAACAAAAGATGGCACCTTTTGTGATCTTGATGCGGAGCTGCTTCTTCGCCGAGGGCTGGGGCGGCGTCGCCTTCTTCCTAAAGAGATTGGCGGCGACGCCGGGGGTGGCCGCGGCCGCGGGCTCGGCCTCCGCGTCGACGAGCATCGCCTCCTCCTCCTCGGCGGGGCGAGCCACGGCGGCGGCGGCGGCGGCGGCGGCGGGGTCGACGTGGAGGCCGTTCTTCTCGGCGGAGGAGGAGGGCGGTAGCTGGGGCTTAGCCTTCTTCATAGGAGGGGACAAGGAGGAGGAGGAGGAGGAGGGCGGGGTTCCGGCGACTCCGGCGGAGCTGGGGCCGTGAGCGGCGGCGGCGGCGGCGGTGCTGCTACAGGAGAAGGGCCGCTTCGCGTGAGTCATGAATTGATCGGGGAAGAGAAGAGCATGGCGAGGAGAACAAGGGGGGGGGGAGTTAGGGTTGTGAGGAATAAGGGAGAAGAGTTGGAATCGAGGAAGGAGATCGAGGAGGAGGGCGAAAGAGGAGGAAGGAGAGAGAGAGAGAGAGAGAGAGGAGCTCGATTTTGATCGGGTTACATATTTATTGGAGGAGGATCGGTCGGGAAGAGGGAAATGGGTTCGGCTCGAATCGGGTCGGATCGGGTCGAGTCGCGCCTAGCTGGGATAGGTTGAGCGGGTCTAGATTTTGTTAGCTCGTTACACGCATGTGGCCAATCATTCATTTATTCTATGGATTTGTAGTTGTTATAAACTTGTATTGGTGGGAGAGAATGTTCTACAACCCAGTAACCCAGGATTTTCGTGTGGATAATTTTACAGCTTAGTCGAGACATAACCAATCACTTGGCCACTCTAACGATTCTGGTTAATTTTTGCTAAATGGTTCTGTGCTTAGAAAAATTTTATGTCCAAAAAATACAGCATTATTTGATAAAATATTATTTGAGCGTTACTATTCAAAAATATATTTTTTTAGCTTTGAACACCAAAATCTAATTTTATTTTTTGCTATAAGAGAGACTTTTTTGCTTCAACAAAAGATCTATTTTGGCGACGGTAATTGAAAGTAGCATCGGGAAAGTGATCAAAAGTTTCTTGCTGTAAATGTTAGTAAATCATGCTGTTTAAAGAAGCAGTATGTTCGGTTCTTCAATAGTTTCCTGCTGTAATAACAGTAGATTCGGACAGTCTAATGCTGTGGCACGTAAACTCAATTCGATTTTTCCCACCAAATTTTTATTTTTTAGTTTTGGCTTGAAAAATAAAAATATTTTGTTTGTCAAATAACTTACCGCCCACATCAAAGGCTAAATTACAATTTAAGTCCTCAGACTACACAGCGGATAACATTTTGTTCTTCAAAATTTAATTTGTTATAATAATTTATTATTCAAACATTCTAGTTATTGCAATCAAAACCTAATTTTATTGACTAACTAATATGTCGCTGATGTAATAGTAATATAGCAGTATTGTGATTGATGACACAACAATATTAAAAATGCCACATCACTATCTAATCAACAAAACTGGGCCAACAATTTTAAAAATTTAAACAAAAAATTATAACAAGATCAAAGTGTCAAGCTTCATAGTTGGAGGACCTAGAGTGCAATTTAGGCCACGTCAAATAAGCACACAGTTTACTAGTTTTTTTTTTTGAGAGAGAGAGAGGTAGCACGCTACCCGCTTCGTTTATTTTTTTAAAAAAATAAACTTAGCTAGAAATGTGAATCAACTAGGATTCGAACTCGGAACCTCGGATACCAACCACCAAGCCCTTCACACAGTTTACTAGTTACGCCTCTAAAAAGTACAAGCTACACATTGACGAAATAGCTCAAACAGAAGCTTTGATGGCAACTTTCTGCAACCTGAAATCAACTCCATACCAAACCTTATACTTGGAAAAGGGATTGAGATATTTTGGATGTATGATTATCAACCTGAAATAATTATCAGAAAATCTATTACAACCTTCTCCAACCACACAAAATCAGCAAATAGAGGGACTCAAAATAAAAATAACAAAAAGCTCTGCTTGAGTACTCTGTTCTTTAGTGGTGCAACCTGAGAATAATTTCTTTATTAGATAAATTTCCTCAGCACATAGGATAATGCAGGGTCCTAGACACAGAAAGATAATAATGGGAAGATAATGCATAATTAAGTGGATAATAAATGTAGCTTAGTTCCATTGATCCGGAAACTACCAAAAGATAATATGGTTACAGGATCATGGCCACATAAATCTAGTGTTAAATCCCTCATTTACTTGATCGAAATCTTTCACACATGGGCTTCAAAATATAAGATTTCCCAAAATTTATTCTGTAGAAGTACAGCATTTTGTACATTTCGAATGATAACAGTTACGGATTAGAATGAACTATCCTTAGATGCGTGAAAAATAAGACATTCTTCGAGCCACCAAATATAGAATCACGAGCAAGTCAAATATACGATCACAAATTGAAAAGCACACTTCTTTGGTTCTTCCACAACTTAAATGGCAAATAACCTTGATCAAGGAGAGAGGGAGTTCTTTTGCTTTTAAGTAGAGTTAATGGGAGAGAGAACAGAAGAAGATCAATTCCCAGAATTTTCCTCTTCACTGTTCTTCTAAAAAAGGTGTTTCTTTCAACTCCTTTCTGGAGTTGTCGGTAGTTCGAAGAATCACCAAGAACTGCTCGACTTATTGGATGAGGTTGGCCCATCAAGAGCGCCCAATTAAGACCTAATATACCAACAGTACAAGAAACTAGTCATGCATCCAACAAAAGCACACGAGCAGTAGTTGTATGGAAGCAGAAAATCAGAATGAGTAAGAAATTGCTAATCTGGGTTAAGACAGCATTGCTATGTACTATTTCGCTAAAAACTACACATTACAATTCAAGTCTGCATGGTACCTCTTTTCCAGAAGATTTGAGTCAATCCTCAAATATTAGTAGAGGTAGATGTCAAATAAATAACCAACTTTTGCTTTTAGCTCTATTTCTGAGAAACAAACTTCAGAATAACATGAAAATTGTGCTCCTTGTTTTAGATTGGCATTTAGTACTTGCTGAACAAGGTTGAAAAAAGCAAACTTCAATCATACTAAGGGAGTTCTCAGTTCCAAATAGCAAATCACGAAACAGTAATCAAGATTTCATCTCTTTGTTCAATTTGATGGTAAAGATCAGTAGACAGAATGTACAGTTGATATAACAAGGTTTTCGTCAGGTCTTTAACTAAATAGAAAAAAAATTTACCTTTATAACCAGACTCGGACATTCTCAAGGTAGCAATTCAAAAGGTCTGCTGCACTGCATATTACGGCGACTTTACTATATGGCACCAAAATTGGTCACGAAAACGCGAGTTAGCCTCCTCTTAACACAATTCAACTGAATGCCTGTATCTTTCCAGCTTCCCTATTCACAATGATGAATTTCTTCTCAACTATTCAACAAACCCCAAGCAGTCCGCAAATGTCAGCTTCAAACATGTCTCCAGTCTTCCGACTTCCGCTCAAGTTCTAATGGTCCTCTACTAAACCCATCAGAATCTTCCGTCGAATCAATAGCTGCAACTTAGCTTCCCTCGGCAGCATCTTGCACAGGTTTCCTACTCCGACGGCTTCTCAGAATAGCGTCCGACTTATCCATCAGCTTAACATACTTCTTCCTTATCTCAAGCATCGGGTGCTTCTCCAATGCGGTGTCCGAACCGGCAAAATAAGCTTCTTTTAGAACAACAAAGCAGGTCTTGCTCTTCAATAGCAGGTAGAACACGTGGGGATGCCGCTCGAACACCTTGTGGAACTTCTGCGACAGCCCCAAGTGCTTCCTGAGGCAGAGAAGCCGCCGCCTCTCGGCCGAATTATCGACAAACAAACTAAGAAGTTCGTGAAGAACTCCCGCCGCCCGCTTCTCCGAGATATCGCTACTCGGATCCAAATGAGAAAAATCCTCATACGGAGAGACGTATGGAAGCTTCTGGAATTCGTCCAACCAATGCTCGATCTTTCTCTTCAACCGGAGGCCTTTAGAGGGGAATAGTGGGAAAGCAATTTCCTTAGGACGCGAATCCGCTGAACCGCCGAATTGCCTCAGTGCGTTCCGTTGGAGCACCGAAAACACCGGCTCATCTCCGCCACCGACAACGCTCAGTCCTTTCTCCCCGTCTCCGATTTCGACTACCCCGAAGCTGCCATTAGAGATGTTGTTGGGGTCTTCGAGGAAATCTTCGGGCAAGCCCAAATACCAGAGCATCCCCTGCACAATTCTGAACGGCAATTGGCGATCCCTCGACATGAGGATCAATCTCCGGAGCCGGTCGACGATCTCGGGCTTTCGGGCGTCGTAGACGGAGCGCTCCTCGCGGTCGAGGTCGGCGGCTTCTTTGGTGAGCCTGAACCAGGGGAGGTTGTAGTTGGGGCCGGTGTACTCGTCGAACACGGCCGGGTAGCGGCGGAGGAAGGAGGCGACGCGGCGGCCGGAGGTCTCGAGGGCGCGGCCGCGCTTGGAGACGACGGAGACGGGGATCCCGGCGTCGGAGGGGGCGCGGGCGATGATGCTCTTGAGGGAGACGAGGGGCTTGAGATCCCTGGAGCGGGCGAGGACGCCGATGGAGTCGAAGAAGGGGTCCTTCTTCCACTTCATGGCGACGTCGACGTAGGTCGACCGATGGACGAGGGAGAATGCTAGGGTTCGCGCGGGGGAGGAGAATAGGGGCGATCGCCATGAGCGCCCGAGGAGAGGTAGTGGCATGGGCAAAGGTAGGGTTTTGGGGGAGGAGGGTTGGGATTAGGGTTTTAGTAAAGGTACTCGTGCGGGACTCTTTCTTTCTCGTTCTCTACTTTCTCTCCCTAATTACGAAGGGCGGAAGAGGGGGAAGAGGAGACGCATTTACGATACAGACACGTGGGGCCACATGTCTGGTCCACGTGTCAGATCGCAGTATCCCTGGGTTTAGTTTACCACGTCACCAACAGCCGTACCTTTTTTTGGGTTTAGTTCAGTTCTGTTTAGTTTAGTGTTTTTTTTTTTTAAAAGGATGTATTGTGTTAATTTTGAAAAAAAAGGATGACTTTAACGGTAATTCGTAATTACATTCTAAAAATGTAAAAAGAATACATAGATCATCTAAATAATATGATTTTACTATCTAACTTTTCAATTTGTTGATTTGAATTGATTGGCATTAATTTCAAAATTTAAGCTTATTATTTATTTTAATAAATTTATGATTGCAAGAATTAAAGTATACCAACTAGACTTGTAAAATTAAAGTGTCGTTGACTGATTCAAATCAAATAAATTGACACGTTCCGTACTAAAACTATAATTTTGAAAGACTAAGTAGTTAACTCAAAATGGTCCATAAGTCAGATAGATTCAATATATTTTTATCTTTAAAATATATATCATAATATATAATATACTTAAGAAAATACTATAGTTCAAATGGAATATTTCATAGGACGGATCAATATTATACCATTCCTAACAAGGAGAAATACTTTCCGACCCCTATTTCACTCGAGACAAATCGATGTGGGAATCAAAATTTGCGAGAAATATTATCATCTTTAAAAATAAAAATAAAAATTGATCTTATAGTCCAGAATATGAAATTCTACCATTATAATTGTCCACAGATGACATGGTGAACCGGGTCCAGGCAATAGTTCCTCTTTCCCCTCGGACGGCAAAGAGCTTCCCCGTGTCCCGCGCAGATCTCCTCAAACGCTGATAAACCAATAGAGCTAGAGAGAGAAACGAGAGAGAGAGAGAGAGAGAGAGGGCTTCATCGTGATCGTGATCGTGATCGTGATCGAGGGATCAGGACCGTCGATTGGTATGGGGGCCATCGTGACCGCGGTGGTGGCGATCGCGGCGGTGATCCTGGGGTGGATCACCATCGAGATCGCGTGCAAGCCCTGCCTCGACAAGGGCCGCGACGCCATCGACCGCTCCCTCAACCCTAACTTCGACCCCGACGCCTCCCTCGTCGCCCCACTCCAACCCCCCTCCTCCTCCTCCTCCTCCTCCGATCCCGCCATCGCCGCCGCCAAGGGCGCCTAAATCTCCTCCCCCGATCCCTTCGCCATCGCCGGCGATGTTGATCCGTACGACCTCTTCCTCTCCTCTCTTCTTCTTTTTTTATTATCTTGGAAGTGTTTTTTGAGGCGTAGATTTGGTGATTTGGGCCTGAAATGATATAATTGGAGTGCATTGTGTTGCTTTGCTTGTTGTTTGAATCGAAAATCCCGTATATAAGGCTATGTTGAACTGCACGAGCCCGTACTCTCCGTGTTTTTTTTAGGGATTTTTGAGGCGTAGATGTGGTGATTTGAGCTGGAAAGGTATGATCGGAGTGCAGTGTGTTGTTTTGCTTTCTGTTTGAATTGTAAATCTCGTATTATTATAAGGTTGATGAATCGTGCTATGTGTAATTTTGAGCATCCTTTCGCCATCATCGCGATATTGATCTTGTGTTTTTTTAGGTATTTTTGAGGCGTAGATTCGGTGATTTGAGGTGGAAACATGTGATCGGAGTGCATTGTGTTGGTTTTCTTTTTATTTGAATCGAAAATCTCATATTATAAGCTTGATGAATCGTGCTCTGTGTAATTTTGAGGATCCCTTCGCCGCCACCGCGATGTTGATCTGTACGAGCTTTTACTCTCCGAGTTTTTTAAAACGTTTTTTGAGGCGTAGATTTGGTGATTTGGGCCTGGAATGATATAACTGAAGTGCATGGTGTTTACTTTGCTTTTCGTTTGAATCGAAAATCTCGTATTATAAGCTTGATGAATCGTGCTATGTGTAATTTTGAGGATCTGATTTGATCAGGAATTGTTTTCTATAATCCATAAATCGATGTTTGATTAGAAGGATGAAAATGAAGCATGTGAATACTTGATTAGCTCCCTTGAACATTTTGCTTGATTGCATATATCACTGCCCGAATTTTGAAACATTAAAATAAACTTTATGAACTTTGTAATTGTTTCAATTAAATGCAAATGGCTCAAATGTCCCTCTTTCTTTGAGTGCTTGGATAAATTTAGGATTATTCGAGCTATTTGACTTTCAGTTGATTGAAGATTATTAAGAAAATTTATTTGACTGAAAGTTTGTGCGGTTTACTTTAACTGTATTTTTCAGGCAATTATGATGTATTTGTTTTCGGACAAATCACTTTAAATGTATAGAATACCAATTGCCATTCTTAATACAAATTATTTTCAGGCTATTTAAAGTAATTTGCCATTCTTAATATAACTGTATTTTTTTTTTCTCAGCATTACTGCTGTTCCAATACCAAAAGGAGAGTGTTTAAAATTGCATAACCAATACAGCATTTGTCTGTGGGGTCAATGTGAAAACCTGTTATTGCAATGTATGATTCGGGTATTACTCGTGAAATGAAGATCCTACAGAGCAATTTTATAACTGTTGAACATGGTACCTCAGTATTATGTTTACGTCGTAAGAAGCAATTATGTCCATGAGATTGCTTTGGTGATCGTTAATAGCGCTGAGGTATTGTAATTTGATATCTGGTTTCTTTTAAATGTATTAGCTTTTTGTTCATTTTCTTTCCAATCGTTATGCTGTCCCATCCTCTCTGATCATGCTGTTCACATGAATTTTGTTTCTTTTTATCTGCCTGTTTTTGTTAATCGACTATTCTGCATGAAATATTTCAGATTGGCAAATTCAATTGGTAGTCTTTTGTTGTGGTCAATATCTCCGAACATAGTTCATATGCATTTCTGGATTATGTGCAGTTTTGAAAGTTGAAGTGGCCTCTCAAACTTTTATCGGTCTATAAGGATGCTACTACCGTTTCATCTGTAAATCGTGGAAGGTTGTTGACTAATAGTGACATTTAAATTTGGTGAGACCATTTACTCTTTTGGCTTCTTAATTGTTGTTTAATATCTCCTGTTTCCACTCATCGCGTATGTAAGCGACATTATGTACCCTATACTCAAATTCTCCTGCGCTTTGGATTTTCTACAGCTCTTGTTTGCCTGAGACTTGGACATCTAAATCTTTCTTATTTTAGCATATGATAGATCATTAGTTGATACAGATACTAGTTTGTATTTGGTTGCTACTACTTGATTTTTGTGGGTACAAGTCCAAATTTCTGAGGGATATTTTCATCTTTTAGCTCTTGTTTATGTAGTGACAACTTGTATATATCTTTCTACCGACATGTTACTTAATTAAATAAAGAGATATACTGAATAAAATGCTCATGCATTCAAATACGTCCTGAGCCTCTATATGCTAGGATGTGAGTGGGTTGCGCCTAGTTATACAGACTTGGGCCCAAGATTTACTCTTCTCTAATTGGGCTTAAACGAGTAAAAAGCCCGAAAGGTTTTGGGCCTATTTGGACTAAAATTGCGCCGCAATGAATAAACATGGTCAGAGCTGGGCTGAAATTTAGTACATTCTTCGGCTTAGCCCGATTTGATGTTCGGCAGGGTACGTTTGTGCCATGCTGTGGATCAACCTCGGGTGGCAGAAGGGCATATTTGTTTGTTCGAAACTATGACTGTGGCGAAGTCTCCAGTTTTCGGAGTCGCTTCAATCTGCGGAACCTGACTACCAGAACTTCAGAACCATGCAGGGGAAGTGTGACTTCAGTGAGTTCCAAACACAAACAAGCTCAAGTTACCAGAAAAAACGGTTTTTTTTATAAATCTATATTTTTTAAGTTTCCTAACTTGCAGGAGGATCTTGACCGTTAGCGGAATATGTTGACTGAAATAAATGGAATAAAATTAAATAAGGCCAAGAATGTCTTGAAAAAGAAAAGAAAAAATCATTGGATATGACAAAATAAGGCCATTATCTTCCACTCTGCACGAATCTTAAAGCGTTGTAGAGTAAAATTCGATAGTAAGGACGAGATGTATCTTAAAAGATTGATCTTATATGACCTTACTCTATCCCAATACTGAGGGGGGGGAAAAAATACAAAAAACCAAAAACATAATCAGTAGAATACGTATCTTATATGACAAGATGGGTATGAACACTCGTCGCCAATCATAAACAAAGATCGAGTGCTATGGGAACATGCACGGATCATTGGATATGGTTTAGCTGTTTGTGTCCAAGTTCAACTAATGCCCAGATTTGATTTTGTGCGAGTCCCAAAGTCCCTCTACCGCGTAGTTGTTGAAAAGTTTAGAATGCAAGGGAAAAGAATAAAACAGGAGTACTCTTTTGGTTCTCCGAGGGGTAAAGAGAATTTAAAGCATACACACAAAAATTCGTTATTATTATTATAATTATTATTATTATTGTTGTTGTTGTTTCGAAGTTACTTATAGGTTACATCACATGCACTCTTAGATAGTAATACTCTTTATTAGCAGCTCTAATGTAAAATTAAATTTAATTAAATTTCTGTCCTGTTTTTCCAACCAGAATTGAAGCTTTGTGTCGTCTTTAATCTTTATAACCATATTTTTATACTAACTAGCTTTCACCGTACATCTCTAATAAAATAAAATAGAAATTACACAAAATATTAAATCCCTAATAAAAATATCACCGTAGGCGTATATATATATATATATATATATATATATATATCTCTTTTTCTTTTTTCTTCTTTTTTTTATTGCCTTGTTTTCTGCTATTTGACCATTCACATTTATATTTAAGTTATTTTTTAATGAATAAAAAGTACTTGCCCCGTTCGTTAACTTAGTTTGTGCGGCTTCCTTTTTTCCTGCGCTGAGTTTTGGATTCTGCACGTCATTCTTCAGATCATCACTGCGTACGTCTTTTCAACCACTACTTAAATTATTATTTTTATTTATTTTAAATTATTATTTTATATTAAATATAAAATAAAAGTTTAACAAACGTATGATAAAAAAAACATAAATTAATTCATCTATCAACATAAACTTCTGAATCATATTCGAACTTTTTAATATAGTTTCAGAGTTTGACTCACGCTCTATATTTTCTGATTAGCGAATAATCGTATACTTACTGAGTATCTCAATCTATGATTTTAAACTTTTGAGTTACATGAGTTCGATTTTTGTAATAGGAAAGAAGCACTACAGAATTGCCTCTCTTAATTTGTGTAATTAGGTCGCACTTTATAGAGTCCAAGAATAAATTAGCATTTGACCAGGTTCACACCAAATTTGAACTACTATTTTTTAATTAGTTAACTAATTTATTAATTATATCCATTTTCAACTCTTTCAACTCATGACCCATACAAATTAATAATGGCTAGATAATTAATTTGGCTTATGCTTGATTTTGATTAATTTAGCCTTACTTTAATTAATGGGAAAGTTGCTTTTCCCAAATGTTGTAGTACTAACGGAAGAGTGAGAATGGCCACTTAATTCCTTCCAATATTATTGCCACTTAATTTAATCAAAGTTAGCATCCCTAGCAATGGGAATTAGTTATTAAGTTCATTTTATATTTCTTTTCCTTTTTCGTGCATGTTACTTAACCTAATTATCTTCGAGTACTTGTGATTTGTATTATACTTTTATCGTACTGTAGTTTTTTCAAACAGCAGATTAATATTTTGATTAGCCCTCAATCAAAAATTTGACCCCAGATCGTTAAGCTACTCTTCAAAGCTTTTAATCCCGTTGGTTAGAACTCGACAGTAAATATTTTATCATTTGAACCAGAACTTTTACACATTTGTCCTAATAAGTTGGAGATCGAATGCACCACCACTTTCAACGTAGCCCTAATAATGCAATACGTTTACATGGTTCAAAACATAATTGTTCATGAGTATATTTATTAATGAGTGTAATGATCGATAATCACCAGCAATATATATATATATATAGAGAGAGAGAGAGAGAGTTCGGTTATTATACTCTTATGAGTATAGGTCTCTTTGTATTCATAAATTTTCGACCGTAAGATCTACCCTTTTGATCATTTCCATCCGTTAGATTATACTATTCAACCAACCACCCACTCAACCCTAGGGGACCATTATTATCCTAAATGGGGACCACTATCATCCTAACTGCACATTCCTTCATCCAACAGTCTAAAATTTATGAGTACAGAGAGGTCTATACTCATAAAAGTATAATAGCCCTAAATTATATATATATATATATATATATATATATATATATATATATATATATATATATATGAGTTTTGCTAGAATACTATCGGTAGTAAACCGAGCGGTTTACTACCGATTTGTTTTCGATGCTGGAGCATCCAAATTGACGATCGGCACCGTTGAACATGATCTAGACCATTCAAACTATCTGGAAATCAAATTTCACGCTTTTTCGATATTGTTCTCTTGTCCATCAAGTGAACAAAAAATGAATGGCTAAAAATGAATATCCTATAAAAAGTGATGATAGAAGTCTTGTAATCAAGATCAAGAGTACATATCTTATTTTAAATAGTTCAAAGAATTTTCTAACAAAAATTTAGTTGATTTGAATTCTTTTATACCGTTAAACGAGCAAACACACCATATCGGCCATTAAAATTACAGATTTTGTAACCCTTTGATCGTTCGGTTAATGATATCAAAAAAGCATAAAATTTGATTTCTAAATAGTTTAAATGGTCTAGATCATGTTCAACGGTGCCGATCGTCAATTTGGAAGCTCCAGCATCAAAAACAAATCAGTAGTAAACGGGGCGGTTTACTACCGATAGTAGCCCAGTCAAGCTCTATATATATATATATATATATATATATATATATATATATATATATATATATATATATATATATATATATATATATTACAAAATATATTTAATAATGAGTATATATATTCGAATAAAGTTCACAAAATATTCGTACTTTTATCTTTAATCGTGGCATTGACTCACATATTTTCACGTCCCGCGGGCCCCACAAATTTATAAATACTTTGCCTAAAATTTTGGGTCGAAGCAGGCCCACATGATTCCACGTGGGTCCCACGTGACACATATGACCCGCAATAAAAAACCTCGTGAGGAATAAAAATGTCCCGCAATAATAATAATCGAACTATACGCAATTCCCTATGACAAAATGTTTCCCCATGTACCTTTGTTCAATTTAATTTCTCCCATAAATGTTGGGCCTTTTTGTTTTTTTTTTTATTTAAATATTTTTCTTACTTACTCCATCTCTAATAAAATAAAATAAAAATCAACTACCCTTTCGTTGCCACACCGATAAACTGCTGTAGATATTAAACTAAATGCCCGAATTTAATTTTCATAAAATTTTATGCCAAAAGAATGTTACTATTGTTCATCTAAAGCGAGAGGTATTAAGATTGTTGTGTTTTTTTTTATAATAGACGATTTATATGTTTAAATTTTAATGACGTAGTATATATAAATTATTAGGTATAAATTATATGTAAAATAACTGTCATAATGAAATTTTTTTTGAAATAATTTCATACAGCTTCCTATAAACATATCGAATAACAGATATATTCTTATAAAGTTTAATTTTTCAAATGTACCATGCATTACAAAAATATAGTTGACCGTAGATAAAAAAAATACTTAATCTTGGTTAATCAGTAAGGTAAATTGAACTTTTCACCCCTTTGATTTATACAATTTTCTCTCAATTAAAATTCTAGCAATGGAAACTCTTCTTCTCCCTCTTTCTCTCCCTCTCTCTCCTTCATACTAGTTTCGAATCCGCAGTTAGAATTTTTTCATCCCTATTCATTCACGACGTGTGTTACTTCGCTTCATGCCGAGCACCAAAAAATCAATATTAAATGGGTAAAGGAGAAAAGGAGTAAGAGAAGAGGTAGAGAAGGAGTTGTAACAATTGTGGATTGAGTTAGTTTTTATAGGAAAAAAAAAATGACCATTGAAGATTTTTTGGAATGATATCTCTGAACGATCCTAACAGTTGCGGCTTTCGGAGGAAAATATTTGTGATGGCAAAATTGACATTTTATTTATCTTCTATTAAAAATAAATAGTAAGCTAATGCTAACACACCAGAGGGACAAATGTCCAAACAAATCAGATGGACAAATATAAATTTTACTAAATTTTTCAAAAAAATAAATCTAAAAATTAAACTTTTTATTTATATATTTATTATTCGATTACAGAAAGCTATATGAATTTACTTTTTTTTTTAATCCACATGGCAGTGGCACGTGGCTCAGACATTAATTTATTTTGCCTAAACTTTTGGGCCAACACACACTCATTAAAGTCGACGTGGACCCCACGTGTCATATATGGCCCACACGAAATCTCGTGAGAAATAAATGTCGCACACTTTATTACGCCTAGGTAATTTGTCATGCCACGTGTTTCATCCCCTATCGTTAATTATATAATAATAATAATAATAGTTTCTCCCATAAATTTTGCGGGCCCTTTCTATTTTTCATTATTTTTTTATTTGTATTCCAGAAGCTTCCTTTTTTTTTTTTTATCTACTAACAATTGTAAAATATTTACTAGGTCAAATTCACACCTTACCATGCACGCGGAAAGATTTTCGTAAAACATGTCCACCGCATCAGTCGTTGACTACATCAGCATCTGCCAAATTTATAGGCACAAATTCTCACAACCATATATATATATATATTATATAATATAAATTTTATGTATAAATGATGATTCTATTATCCATAGGATGCTTAGCTCGTCTTATTAATAGTCGTAGTAAATTTCTTCTGTGCAGGAAAAAAAATACTCTGTAGTTTGCACGTAGTTTCTGACAATCTACGCGCTTAAAGTTTTATTTTTTTGAGAGAAAGATATCACACTATCTGTTTTATTCATTCGGTGAATAAATTTAGTTACAGAAATTGAGTAATCGAAAAAGTCTTATTTGTCTTACCGAAAGTGAAGATCAGGTTGAAATAGATTTTCAAATAAACTAGTGTTTAGGTAAATATTACTATTCTTTTATTGTGTATTTCTATAGCTGTAGAAAATAAAGTTTCTCCAATTTTATTATTTGTTTGGCAGCAAATAATTGTACGTAAAAGCTAAAGTTTTTCATCCTGAATATTTTTTTTTAGTTTTTTCCTAATTTACTTCAATCCAGAATGTATCAAAATCAATTACGTATTTTGGAGAGTTTAAGTTTGGATCGAAACTTACCGTGAATAAAACAACGAAATTGAGCATTTACGGCTGAAAACTACTTCACCTCTCTTTATGACTTTCAGTAAAATCACCAAAAGTGCCTAAACTTTGGCTTGAAATAGAGTTAAGCTAAAAACTATTGAACATATATTGTTTATTTCTATAGCTGTGGAATTGAAATTTCTTCAATTCTAATATTTGTTTTGTCAGAAAGTGAATAATGTAAAAAATATAAATTATAGATAATAAATAATACGTTATAATGTAATAAATAAAAAAGTAATATAATTGTATTCATATATAATTAAAAGATATAATCTAAAACAACTAAATTAATTTTTTTATACATAAGTTATAATAACACAACAATTATATATATAGTACAAGAAACATTAATACTCAATCAATTAATTTTTATTATATTTTATGTATACAAATTAAATAAAAGAAATGCTAAACTTAACTAATCAATTTCCATCATATTTTAAATATATAAACTAAATTAAAAAATATTTAGTACCATAATTAAATATATTTTAAATATAACTATTATTATTTTTGGTATTATTTTTTTTTTTCATCTTTCTTTATTTTTCTATCGTAATTGATTTTCGCTCGGCCTGTTTTGAATAGCTTAAGTTTCGACTATATTTTTATTACGACGAGCTAAATAGCAGTTGAAAATGATTTTATCCCTTTCCACTTTTCACCCAAACAAAAAAAAAATTTATTTTAAGATGGTAATAATTAAAGTAAGAGATAAAATAAATTTGCACACCTAGTGCGGCCCAAACGAGGTCCAGAGGATAATTTCTTAAATCCTTTGCGAATAGCTTAGTGCCACGTGTCCATTGTACAAACCTCTCGGGGAACAGACGCGTGTGCGGACGCGGGGCGTTCGCGCACGAATCGAGAAGATGTCCGTTCAGGGATCACGGCAGGCTCTCGCACGCGCTTATTTACGCGTGTAACCCAACTCCACATTCATAATTTTCTTTGGACGCGCATTCAAATATATATATATATATATATATATATATATATATATATATATATATATATATATATATATATATATATATAGTTCGGCTACTATACTTTTACGAGGAGTTGGGCTGGAATACTTTTAGGCTTCGTTTGGTTCGGAATTAAGTAAGAATTGTCTATTCCAGGGATAGGATTAAGTGCAGGGATAAGGCTGGGTTAGACGAATTTTGCGTTTGGATGAAAATTGGGTTATTCCCGGGAATAAAAAAAATAGCGTTTGGTTCGTTAAGGTGGAATAAGAACAATAATGAGTAGTTATAAATAGAAAATAATAATATTGCTCAATATATTTGAATTTAAATTTTTAAAATTTATATTTAAAATTTTAAGTTTAAATATATTACTTTAAAAATTCAAAATTTTAAAATAAATTTTAAATTTTAAAA
This sequence comes from Puya raimondii, assembly GCA_016920855.1. Taxonomy (NCBI): domain Eukaryota; kingdom Viridiplantae; phylum Streptophyta; class Magnoliopsida; order Poales; family Bromeliaceae; genus Puya; species Puya raimondii. The sequence goes on along the minus strand of JABWPP010000050.1, from coordinate 48,925,389 downwards.
TCTCAAATTTAAAAATTTGAAGTTCTAAATTTTAAATTTAAGATTAAATTTAAATTTAAAATATCAAATATCAAATTTAAAATTTAAAAAATTAAAAATAATATTTTAAAATTTAAATTTAAAATTTAAAATTTAAAAATAATATTTTAAAATTTAAATTTTAAATTTTAAATTTTAAATTTAAAATATTAATTTTAAGAATACAAATTTTTAAATTTAAAAAATTAATATTTAAAATTTAAAATATAAATTTAAACTTAAAAATTAAATTTAAAATTTAAAATTTAAATTATAAATATAATTTAAAAATTAAATTGGGGTGGGATTACTTAATCCCACCCCAATTCCAGGGGGGGTGGGGTTAACAAACCCCACCCCTTAACAAACCCCACCCCTTAACTCAAAAGGGGTGGGGTTTGTTAACCCCACCACCCCCAAAAAAGTGTTTGGGGATACGGGGGGGATAACCCCCTTATTCCCCTCCCTAACCCCGAACCAAACACCCCCTTAAGAATATTTGATCCTTTTTGCTATCAAATTTTTAACACTTGGATGAAAAATCGTAGGGTTGGGATGATAGTAGTTTGTTAGGTTTGAGTGATCCCTCTAGGGTTGAGTGGTCCCCACTGGATTATAATATCTAATCCAATGGTTAGAAATGGTCAACAGACTAATCTTAAGGCTAAAAACTTGATAGCAAAAAGGGTTAAATCCTTTTAAGAGTATTCTAGCTCGACTCCTCTTATGAGTATAGGGCCGCTTGTACTCATAATTTTTTGGACGTTAGATCTATTTTTTAATCATTTTCATCCGTTAGATTATACTATTCAACCAACCACCCACTCAACTCTAGGGGGCCCACTATCAACCTAATCGTAACCACTCTCATCCTAACCGCACATCCATTCATCCGAACGGCTCAAAACTTATGAGTACAAAGAAGTCTATACTCATAAGAGTATAGTAGCCCCAGCCTATATATCTATAGAGAGAGAGAGAGTTGAGCTAGTATACTTTTAGAAGCACCAATCCCTTGGTGCTTTTAGGTTTCTAGCCCTTGGATCTACTCCTTGATTATTAATAGTCTTTGGATCAAACATTATTACACCTACCACCACCTACCACCATCATTCCAACCCTGCATCACTCCATCCAAGGGCTACAAACCCCTTGGTGCTTTTGGGAGTATTCTAGCTCAACTATCTCTCTCTCTTTATATATATAGAGTCCGGCTACTATACTCTTATGAGTATAGGCCCCTTTGTACTCATAAGTTGTTTACCGTTAGATCTACCCATTTGACTATTTCCATCCGTTAGATCATACTATTCAACCAATCACCCACTCAATCCTAGGGGACCACTATTAACCTAACCGGAGACCACTATCATCCTAACCGCACATCCCTTCATCCAATGGTCGAAAACTTATGAGTATAAATGGGTCTATACTCATAAGAGTATAGTAGCCCTAACATATATATATATATACATATATATACATATATATATATATACACATATATATATATATATATATATATATATATATATATACACATATATATATATATATAGTACGGCTAATATACTATTAATAGTACCAAGTTCTTGGTACTATTAATTTTTCTACCGTTAGATCTACCCTTTGATCATTTCTATCCGTTAGATTATACTGTTAAACCAACCACCCACTCAATCCTAGAGAATCACTATCATTCTAATCGCACATTCTTTTATCCAACGGCCGAAAACTCGATAGCACCAAGCGCTTGGTAATATCAATAGTATAATAGCATAATTCTATATATATATATATATATATATATATATATATATATATATATATATATAGCACGATTACCGTGCTATAAAGAGTACAGTAGTCCCTGTGCTTCTAAATTTCTAACCACCCATCAAGTTTGATAGGTGGTTACGATAAGAGAGATAAGAGATATTGGAGAGAAATTTAAGGAGGCACTCAATTTCTTCTCAATTTCTCTTCTCTCTCTTCGTAACCACCCATCAAACTTGATGGGTGGTTAAAAATGTAGGAGCACAGAGACTGCTGTGCTCTTAATAGCATAGTAGTCCTGCTATATATATATATATATATATATATATATATATATATATATATAGAGTCCGGCTGGTATACTATCGGTAGCACGGAGGCCTCCGTGCTACCAAGTTGTTTTCGATGATGCGGCTTCCAAATCGACGATCGGCTCCGCTAGACTTGATCTACACTATTGAAAGTGTTTGGAAACTAAATTTCATAATTTAATTTTTCGATATCATTTACCTATCAAACGAGTAGTCGAAAAATGAATGGCTGAAAATAAAAATTTCATAAAAAATGATGATAAAAGGCTTAAATTTAAGATCAGAGATACTGATCTTACTCTAAATAGTTCAAAGAATTTTCTATAAAAATTTTATCAGATTTGAATTGTTTTACACCGTTAAACTTACAAACGCATCTCATCTACCATTGAAATTGTCAATTTTGAGACCCTTTGATCACTAGTCAAATAATGTCGAAAAATTATGAAATTTAGTTTCCAAACACTTTCAATAGTGTAGATCAAGTCTAACGGAGCCGATCGTCGATTTGAAAGCCGCAACATCGAAAACAACTTGGTAGCACGGAGGCCTCCGTGCTACCGATAGTATACCAGCCTAGCTCTATATATATATATATATATATATATATATATATATATAAAATTGAGCTCATATGCTTTTAAAAGTATCAAGATATTGGTGCTTGTAGATTATTGGCCATTGGATTAAGGGATATGCGGTTATGATGATGTGGGCCTTCTAGGGTTGAGTAGGTGGTTAGTTGAGATCTAACGGGTGGAATGGTCCAAAAGATAGATCTAACGGTAAAAAATTTACAAGCACCAAGTGTTTCGTACTTTTACAAGCACCATAGCCGGACTCTATATATATAATCCAGCTGCTATACTATTAATAAAACTAAGCGCTTAGTGTTATCGAGTTTTTTGCCGTTAGATCTATCCCTTTGATCATTTTCACTTATTAGATCATTTAATTCAAACAACCACCCACTCTACCTTAGGAGACCACTATCATCCTAATCACACTTTCCTTCATCCAAGGGTGAAAACCTAATAAAACCAAACGCTTGGTACTATTAATATTATAGTAGCGTAATTCTATAAATATATAAAAATATATATAATGCTAAATTTTTTTTTAACATATTCGTTTAAAACGGATTCAAATTTAAATATTATTTAGATAATCATATGCATTAATGCGTTTATGTATAAAGTAAAATCAAGACATACAATGCAATTAAAGATTCACATACATATTCAAACTATATATACATTTTTTTCTCAATAAAATTTAATATTTTAACAAATATAAAAATAATTTAAAATGAACATTATAATAAAATACAAAAAATATGTTTTTTCCTACAATATATATTTGCATTCTTCTTATCTTTTAGCAGTGAAAATTAACTGTCGTATACGATTAGATTTTTTTTTAAAATTATATATATGTATATAAATGTGAATTCGGATACGAATATGTATCGTATACTAAATTTTAATATTTATATTCACATCCTTTCAAATCCGGTACGTGTCGAATTTGATCAGAATTTATACTAATCATTTTCACCTCTACAACTTAGCCCCCTTTGATTACGAATAAAGTACATTATTACACATCGTTAAAAAACACAACGCAATAAATAATGATAATTCTACAACCAAAATTTTATTATAAGCTTCAAACCTACCATCCAACCACCAAGTTTCCATACTACTCTTATCACTTTTTATTTTTTAATACTAAAAATCCAAATGATGATGCAAATCCTAAAATTATTTGATTGTAAGATTACAACTACTTTAAGACTGAAAAAATATATTTTCATATATATAATATTTATTTTTTTAACCAATAACATTAGATAACTCATAATATAAATATATTCTTACAAATATTGTTCAATAAAACATTTTTTTATCTTTGGGACGGCAAAAAACAGCATGTTGGTTCTCTATAAATTATTTTAACTACAATTTTTGAGAAATTCTGTTTTTTTCCCCAAGAATTATTTAAAAATATGGCCTGTTTTGGGAGCCCACAGTTTTCTTCTTGAGAGAAAGGTAGAAAGCAATCCACTTTATTTATTTACAATTATTTTTTAAAAAAACAACACAATAAAAGATATAAATTATGAATTTAAAATTTTGAATATTCATTATTAAGTTCTTAGACAACTGCGCTAGGTACGATGAACACTACAAGAAAATATCAATATAAGGACACTTTTTAAACGACGCTTGGGGTAAGCGTCACCAAGCGTCCCTATATTGTAGAAAATACCGACGCTTCAAAAAGCGTCGTTATATGAACCATATATTGTATTAAACGAATTTATTAAATGATAAAATTTACTATTATTTTTAATTTTTCGACGCTTTAAAGCGTCAGGATTTTAAAAAATTCTGATGCTTTAAAACGTCAAAATATATTTTACCGACGCTTGGCATAAGCGTCGGTATATACCTGACGACTCTTCATTTGCTGACGCTTTTACCGACGCTTTCAAATACGACACTAGATTATATCGGAACGATTTGAAGCATCGTTAACAATAAAAAAAAGCGTCCTTAAATGTAACCTTTTTTGTAGTGGGATAAAGCCCACAGTTTTCGAGAGCACAAAGACGTGAGCTGCTTACACTTGGAAAGCTCATGTAATTAAGTTGTGCTCCACGAGCATAGCTCATTTATTTATTATTATTACTACACCTATTTAATTTTTATAAACTTGTTATATCATTTAGATACTTCCAGAAATAGGTTTTATTTATTATTGTTGCCACACCTATTTAATTTTTATAAACTTATTATATCATTTACACACTTCTAGAAATAGGTAGATTGCTTCTAACAATTTTTTATTTTATCACTTAATAATTAATTAAACACAGTGCTGAATTTGAGGAGTAGGATGAGAGACAGTTCACCCCATACAAGCTTTCATGCGAAAAATTAAAAACTAAATTAAAAAACTAACATAACATATGCTACAAACATTGTAATTCCTTGGCGTATTTCATGAGCATAGGGAAGGTAATTAATTAACAACTAGCGAAAATTAATGCACATTTAATTTTTTTTAAGCAGGTGCGTACATATATAGAAGTGCTTAAGCAGTTAGAAATGTATGTAGATGAATGAAACATGCATCAATAAGTTTACCAATTATTTATTTAGTTTCTCATGTCCAGAAACAAAACATATATACTAAGTTCTCGGAAAAGGAACTGTGAAAAGGAAATATTATTTGAGTGATCAAAAGTATATGTGAGAGTTCCAAAAGTTAATGTTTAATGCACAGAGAAATGTGCAGTGGCTCTGCGACGTAGTTGAACGTTAAATCATGCATGGTGGTTCTTCGCAGCTTCATAGGGGCACTTTGAAGGGGTAAGAGAAAATATATATAGATGCTAACGTTTTAAAGAGGCGATAAGGTTCGTTTGATTATTCAACCGTTTTACGTGCATGCATGCATGCATGCATGCGTATCGACGAAGGATCTAATAAAATTTGTTGGTCGTCAAGGGATTCATCGTACGTACCACACCACGACCTTTCCAATCGAATTACTACAGCTCCAACACTACAAAAAAATCTCAATATAAAGACGCTTTTTAGACGACGCTTGGAATAAGCGTTCCCAAGTATTCCTATAATTTAGCAAATACCGACGCTTCAAAAAGCGTCGTCAAATGAACCATATATTATAATAAACTAATTTATTAATTGTTAAACTTTACTATTATTTTTAATTTTCTGACGCTTCAAAGCGTCAGAATTTTAAAAAATTCTGACGCTTTAAAGCGTCAAAATATATTTTACCGACGCTTGGCATAAGCGTTGGCATAAGCGTCAGTATATACCTAACGACTCTTCAATTGCCGACGCTTTCAAATACGACATTAGATTATATTGGGACGCTTTTAAGTATTTTTAACTATAGAAAAAAAACGTCCTTAAATGTAATCTTTTTCGTAGTGGTGCAACAAACTAATCTGACATGTTAACGTTCATAAACTGTTTTCTATCAGATTGATCTTTCAACTCTGCATCACTCGATTGGTTTTAGAGGTGTTGAGGTTGTATGGTCATGAAATAACATAGGTTTATTCAAACACCTCCAAATTAAAGTGTTGTAATATGAGTATATTGAGCAATTTAATTTAGAACTTGCCGTTGCTAGAAACAGAAAAAAAATAATTGTTTGTCCTTTTTTTTTTTCCTGTTATCTCTTTATCAGTACAATATTGATATGATAAGTATAGTTTAACTAATTTAACAATTGCATGCTAAGCTAGTGTAGCTATATCATTTCTACTACATGATCGAGCTAATATATACAATAAAGAAGGTGTGGGGGTTGAGGCAATTGAATTGAAATCGTTAGTTTTTATGGTTGAATAATAGGTTGAGATGGTTTGTTGTTGCACCTGACATCATGCATGGGCTTTACGTCGTCGTTTTACGTGCCTCACGTTACCATCTAAAATTGCGTGCACATTTTATTATTATTTTTTTATTATAAGAAAATTTTAATATAAGGACGCTTTTTGGACGACACTCGGAGGAAGCGTCACCAAGCGTTTTTATAATATAACAAATACCGACGATTCAAAAGTGTTGTCATATGAATTCTCTACTGTATCAAACTAATTTATTAAATGATAAACTTAACTATTATTTTTAATTTTTCGATTCTTTAATAAAATTCTGACGCTTTAAAGCGTTATAATATATTTTACCGACGCTTGGCATAAGCGTCGGTATATACGTGGCGAGACGTTTTAAACCCAAGTTTTCAAATATGACGCTACATTATATTGAAATTTTTTTAAGAATCATTAAATATTAAAAAAATGTTCTAAAATATTACTTTTTTTTTTGTAGTGTTATGCTGTAGTAACTTCTCCAAAAAAAAAAAAAAAAAGGAAAACTTGGCTAATTGTTTTCTGCACTACCCTACGTCACCCTTTTACAGGTTGGCCCCGTCTACATGATAGCCTCATTGCGTACGTAATTTAAGCCATACATAGTTCACTATAAAATTTAAAAAAGGGGAAAATTTTAAAAAATTCATTGACCATATATTTAATATATAATATTTGATTGATTGATGATACGCGTCGCTTGACCGTTAAATTTGACATCTTTTTATTAAAATATTTGAGTGCTATATACAGATGTCTGCGGTTGAGGATTCAATTGAACAGCGCGCGTGACGGCTAAAAAATTAAAGTAAAATAAATTTGGAAGAAATTTTTTTATAAATATTTTAACAAATTTATTTATTTATAAGGTTTAATTAGTCATTAATTAGATGTAAGAAGATACATGCATTTTTATGGTTAACTAATATTAATCCAAAAGAAGGAATAAATTTGCATATTTCAAATATTTAGAGGAATAGGTATGATATATTTAAATTTGCGGGGCATTTCTTGGCATAAAAAAATTAGTGATTTGGAAGTAATTGCTTGCGCCTGATGCATTTGTGAATTTATTCATCTTAATTTCATCCACTCTTCATTAATTGATCCCATCTCATATTGTCAAATTCAAAACATCCATTGCAACATCCAATATATAAATAATAAATGTGGACGCATCGATATATATATATATATATTTAACTAATATTTAGCGAAAAACAAAATTAGTGACCATAATATTATTGAAAAAATTACGGCCTAAAAACTAGCTAAAAAATATTTTTTCAATCAAAAAATCGTTTTTAGAGATTTTTTTTTTTGCGAAACCAAATATTTATACTAATATTTTTTGCATAAAACTGTGGAAAATAGTTTTTTATGAAAAAGAGTTTTTGATTAAAAAATAATTTTATAGGCTATGATGCTTGGTTTATAGGAAAAGAAAATTAGTTTTCATACCATACTTATTTGCTTTGCCCCCAAAAATACAAAAAATAAATTATACATTATATATTATAAAATATGAATTATTTAGATAAATTGTTTATTTTATATTATGTAAACATATTATTTAATTAATATAGTATATATAGAATATTATATATATATAATAACAATAAATCAAATATATTTTAAAATAATATGAGATGATAAGTATGCAATTATATATAGAGAGCAATTACTGTGTATTTTTTTATTATCTAATAATAAAATATAATAATACATTATTTACACAATGTAGTTTATGCATTCGGTCAATGAGGTTATGCTTTAAGCTCATGGACTGCATCAAAATTCCTAATGTAGACTTGTGGCATGATTTTATTTTATTTTATTTTTTTGAGAGAGAAAGATAGTATGTATGTTATCTGTTTCGTTCAAGTTCTTAATTTGGCATCTGCCGATCTGTGCTATAATTTTTGAGAGGAGAAATATTTGTTTTCTGCTCGTTTTGAGTAGAAAATGAAAACTCCTTATTTCGAAACATCCGTAAAATTATTTTCGAGGAATTTTTTTTTCAAAAAATTATTTTTTCTAGTCAAAAATTATTTTGGGCTCACTTTTACACTTCCCTACTTCAACACAAGTGGATAAGTGTTAGTGGCCACTCTTTATTTCTACCAATCATGTCAACAGCACACCAATTATTGGTTAAAAAATAAATAAATGGATTATACCAACTTATATATTCTATTACTTCTAACTAACTTGTTGATAAGAGAGATTTTTTACAGATTTAGCTTGTTAAGAAAATGAATAACATAAAAACGGGTTAATATAGTCTATAATGTGTCTTATTATTCGTTGTTTGTTTGTAGGATAGAAAAAGACATCTACGTATATTTATAATCTGAATTGTTTTTTAATAAATATGTCTAATTTTTATTTAGGAATAATTTTGTAGAGGTGACTTTTTAAATTTATTTCGAATAATTTAAGTTATCATATTTATTCCTCTGAAAGTATATGTTAGAAAATTATAGTAAATTATAGGTTAAATATTTAATTATAGTTAGTTTAGAGATAAAATAATATTTTTATTCTCATATGTATAATTTTAACTTAAATTGAGATGAGCGTTGTCGCAGTCTTTGTCGTCTTCGTTGTCAGCGTCAGCAACGGAGGTGAGAGGAGTGTCATCATTTTTCTGTCCCTTCACACTGCATCATCTCGCTTTCACCGCATGTGCCTCGAGATCCGTAGCAATATTCGTTGAGTTCTTTTGAAAATATAAATTTATAATGGCAAAATGATCATTTCAGAGATTTATCGTCAAAAAATCGACGGCAACAAACCTAAGGAGTACCGATCGTCTCTAGTGTTGGCTTACATGGGTCAGCATCCTGCCCTATGGCCGGAGGTCATGTGGGGTCAAGTCATGTTAGAAATGGCGTGAGGCTGGGTGGGCCGAGTCATGTTCGAAGTGGCGTGAGGCTGGTGGGGCTGAGTCATAATCGAGACCCGTACGCGCTGTATCCGTACGCTTTAAGTGAATTGGTTGCGTATTTCTAATAGCTCGAGCTTTTGGGATTAATGGTTAGCCCCAACGATCCGACACCTAGCGCAAGTGGCAAAGAGCTTGGTGGTTGGTGCCCGAGGTCCCGAGTTCGAATCCTAGTTGATCCACATTTCTAGCTAAGTTTATTTTTAAAAGGAAATAAAACGAAGCGGATAAATTTTCACCTTGCCACATTTCCACCTTTCTCTCTCTAAAAAAAACAAACCTAAGGAGTATATTTTATAACTTAAAATTTCTAAATAAATAAATTTAATAACTAAAATTTTATAGAAACAAATTTGGGAGGTCGGCTCTTCAGAAAAATCTTATAAAATTATCCTTTTTATTTATATAATGTTCACAAAAGATTTATTTAATTTGCACAGAACCAAACACTCAAGAAATAAATTTCGAGTGAAAAGGTATTTTTAGAACTATTCTACCAAACGGCTACAAGGAAAAGCAACCCCAATATATATCTAACATTATATTATCTAATAGGATGTTTTACCGACCGTCTCTAGCGCAAGTGACAAAGAACTCGATGATTGGTATTCGAGATTCCAAATTTAAAATCTAGTTGTATTATATTTTAATGAACAAAGTGGGTAGCATCTTACTTTTCTCTAAAAAAAAATATATATTTGAGAGACTTTTTCTCTCACCCCTCATAAACATTTGTGCATATATATATATATATATATATATATATATATATATAGAGCTAGTCTCCTATACTATCTATAGTACCGGGGCTCCGGTACTATAGTCACTTTTTCGATCTTAGGGTGTTCAAATCAACGATCCATATCGTTGAAATTGATTTAGGATATTTGAAGTTCTTAGGAATACAATTTTATAATTTTTCGACGTAGTTTACTTTGTGATCAAACCGTTTCAAAATTGTCAAATTTCAATGGTTATTATGGCGAGTTTGTAGTTTAACGGTGGAGAAGAATCTAAATTTATTCAAATTTTGATAGAAAATACTTTAAACTATATAGATGAAAGTCAACATCCTTGATCTTGAATTTGAAACTCCTATGCTCAAATTTTAAGAATTATTCAATTTCCACCGTTCATTTTGACATGATTTATTTACTAAGTAAACGATATCGAAAAAAACTAAAATTTTATTCCTAAGAACTTCACATACCCTAGATCAGTTTCAACGGAGTGGATCGTTGATTTGAACACTCTAAGATCGAAAAAGTAACTATAGTACCGGAGCCCCGGTACTATAGATAATATAGTAGCCTCATTCTATATATATATATATATATATATATATATATATATATATATAAGTAAAAATGCTCTGATGCAAAAATATGAAGCACGTTACGAAGAATCTCCTCCCATTGGATGAGATAATTCACTGATCCAATGAGAGATCGAGGCTATTCATGAAATTTTCCAAACATTTCTAATGTTTTGCCCAGCACGAAATTTAAAGTTCACCGCATTAATTTTTGGTGCTTGTGCGCACATTTGAAAAGGACCGCGTGTCCACGTGACACATGGCCCACAAAATCTACCGCTTAAATAAATTCTACCTAAAATTTTGGGCTCTGAGGTCCATATTATTGTTACGCTGTCCACAATAAATATTTATGCTTATAAATTTTTTATTTTATTTTTTTTGACATTAAATATATAGTTCTGGTTACTGGACACGAGTCGTTTCAGTATTCATCCGTAACAGAATGAATTTAGATAACTCAATATGGATGGTTCGAATTGACACTGCTATGCGCGGTTCAATCATCTGTGCACATAAAAATTATGTACATGAAATTATATAAAACAGTATAGTTTCTTTTTTTTTAAGGAATGGCTAAATGGATTTTTTGGTTTTTCTTTTTTTTTAAAACTATGCTTTACCGATTTATTATCAGTTGTCATATAGCTAAGGATTAATTTAAGAACAATACTATTTATACACCTAAAAGTGGGTATATATTTTACACCATATCTATCTAATGTGGGAGAGTCACTTAGTAGTCACTTGATGTCACTTATTGGATGGATGGAGTGTACGACGTACACTCCGATTGGAGTGTACAAGTAGTATTTATCTTAATTTAATGCAAAGTATTTTTTTGGGAAAAGCTTTATGAAAGTTCCAAAATACCCAAATATTCTCTTGAACAACTCCCAAAATTTATTACCTTGTCCCTATATTTTTATATTGGGTGTAAAAGAGATTTAGATTGTATACATAAGGATAAGAAACTTTATTAGTAAAATTGGGCTTAAGTTTTTCGGGCCGATTGTTTAGGCCCAATAGTTATTAGTGTAAATCAGTTAGATCATAAAATTTGATATTTAAATTGGTTTGCCAGTCAAAAATGTAAGATGAATTCTATATTGTCTGATAATTTTAGGTTAGGGAATGGCTAGAAAATTTGATTTGATGGCTACGAACATCTAAAAACTCGTTACTTTATTAATAATAACTGAATTTAAGCATTTAAGACCAGTAGTTTGAGTATAGCTAACAAGTCATTAGTACTAACAATCATTACACTTTATCATAAAAATTACTCTACATGTACCCGCATGATCGTAGAAGGTTATAACCTGTAAGTACATTCTCAAAAATAGTATATAATTTTCAATAAGGGTAAGGTCTCATATCCTAAATGTTGTAACATGTCAGTTTTATTCATATCGTAATTATTGCATGAAAATGAGTTGCGACGTAAACTGTGTTCCAATAGGTCTAACTAAGATGCATCAAATGGATGTTACATTTGCGTCGACTTCGCATTTTCGCGGAATAGACCTGCATTTTCCCAACTTGGCAAGCTTGATGTCGATTGAATAATGCAAGTAGGGAAGTGAATGGATGCAATTCATCTTCAGCAAAAGTCAAAATGAATTATGAAAGGGCTCAAAAAGTAAAGTGTTTGGCCATGATGCTTAGTTAATAGTTGAAGAAAAGGAGATAGATATGTAGATCTAGCACAGTGGATAATATCTTATTTATGATATTATGCCTTGGTCCCTTGAAGCTATGTTAATGGATGCTATATGTGTTTGCACTAACCCTAGAGTGCCTTTTTGGGTGCTCGAAAAAGGACCGATGAATGTGTTTACGGATAGAATCGAGTTATGTTGTGTTGCTGATAGAATAGAATACTGATTGACTGGATACTAGTTGGATGGCAGATTGACGTCATAAGAGCGCTCTTATGCGATAGCTTGTTTGTTCCCGTCGAACAAGTTGGGGGACAACAATTTGCAAGTTGTGTTAGTTCGATCGTGACGATTTTGTGAAGCTGGGGCTTAAATGCGTATCGCTTCCATGCTTTTGACTTCCGCTAGTTGCGGTCGTTTGAAGTCCTTAGTTTCGATCGAACTTTGGCATCCCGAAAGCAGCGATTTCACGTGGCTCCACTTCATAGTGAAGCCAAACATGTCCTTTTCTTCCATTTAGTACGCATTTTATTCGCGGAACACACTGCAGTGCTGTGGCCACAAGCACCGACTGAGATGCTCCTGGGGGACGGTACATTTTTCGCAATTGCGGGATGTCGTAGCTGTTTACATCCATTTAGTGTTAAACTCGCGTCGTGATGCTGCAAAAGCGGTGCTAAACAGGCTCGCTGTTGTATTGCAGCAAAACATGTGATGCGTTAACACCTCGTAAACTTTTCTGCTGTAGGAACTCTCCTTGTTGAGATAGTTTTTTTTTTTTTTTTTTTTTTTTTTTTTTTTTCGATTTCGAGGCCCCAGCTGTCTTACCTTGTAGCCTAATTCATCTTCTAAATGAATGAAGCGGTAGCATGCTATCTTTTCTCAACAAAAAAAAAAAAACTTTTCGCACATTCGCAAAATCAAATCCTTAAGTTGTTCATTAACTGTTACAATGTTTTTCAGCAACTTAAGGCCAAGAGGAGAAGCCTCAACCAGTAAACAACATAGCTTCAAGGGGTAATAAATCTGTAACTTTGTATTTATATTTTCTATTATATAATTGTAGACATTTAACAAGACACAACATAGTAAAATAACAATGTTCAGTAGAAAAAAGTTACTTTTCGAATCCTAGTTGATTCACATTTCCAGCTAAGTTTATTTTTGTTATAAATTCGGAACGACGAAAAATAGATCCAGAAAAATAATTAATGCGGAACAGAGAAAAGATAAGAAACGAACACACCGATATTACGTGGTTCGGCCAACGGCCTACGTCCACGGGCGAAGACGGAGCAAATACTTTATTAATGTCGAAAAGGCGGAGTACAAAAGAGATCTCTCATCAAAGAATCCGAAAGTCAAATATATAAATCGACACGCGTTACGGCATACGGCACCTTCTTAGCGCATCCGGACAATATATCTCGGCTCGGCTCACCCTTCAAGCAGCAACGTACGGCTCCTTCAAGATGCTCTCTTCAAGACTTAATTAATTAGCATCGCGCATCGTCGCGCCGCTGTAGCCTCATAACCGGGAGCACCAATGGCTCGGACTCAAACTTAATTAGGCATGGCTTCACATTAGAGTCACCGCGACCACATTAACTTGGCCGTAGCATGTATTTATAATACATGTCTCCGAACTAGAGTCTAATTCTAATTCAATTAGAATTAATTTCCTAGTCGTAATCCATATATGCCAAATTAAATCTAAATTATATCTTATCCCAATTAGATTAGGATTTACTTAAATTTAGATAACTACAAATCTAAACCAAATAATAATAATTTTCTAAAAAAAATAAACGAAGCGGATAGCGTGCTACCTTTCTCTCAAAAAAAAAAAAAAAGAAGTTAATTGTTACTTTATAATGCCATGTTGTTATGTAAAGTGAGAGACTAATTTCAACATAATAAGCTTACAAGTTTGTTTGTGAAAGTGTAAAAGTTTAGAACCGTTAAAAGTTTACATATAAATAATCCCATATCAAATAATTATAAAAGAGTAAAAAAATTGATATACAATAGTGGACTCAGATTTAATAAGCTTAGGCTTTTAGATTGAATGAGTTACATTATATATGTCATATTTTAGGACTCTTGTGGATTTGGCTGGATCTAAAACTCTCTAACGAGTGGTATTAGAGCCGATGATTTGACGATCCTAAACTATTTGTCTAGGTGGTGTGGTTCGATCGAGTTAGTAGCTCTTATGAACATGATGAGTTCGCAAAAAGGAGTCATGGAACGCGATACGATGGTTTGGTGCACAGGCTTTGATGAATTTTCGAGTGGCGTAAGTTAAACCCTTAGTCGAGGCATAAGCTTAGATGCATGGACTCAGATGAATTTTCGAGTGATGTAGGTTGAAACGCATAGTCTCAGAAGAGCGAGTTCGCAGTGAATCACAGAGAAGAGCTGAAAAATGATTCGGTGCATCGCTTAGAGGGTAACAAACGAGTAAAAAGAGAAGAGTTGATTGATTCATATAGCAAAAGAGAAAAACGATAAGAGTTCACATATAAATAATCCCATAATACATGAATTGTCTCACTTCGAATAATTATAAGAGGGTAAAAGGATTTGATATAATCATCTTACTCACATGGGGTCTGGAACTCCTAAAGAAGAACATGTTGGTGTCTACATCCCTTTCTTTAATTGTGCACTTACTTTGTTTAGTAATCTGATATTATCACCTTACCCTGTTTATTAGTTGCCTGGTCAAGTGCTCTGTGTCCCAAAAAGATAAGCTACTTATTTGAGTTCAATGATCAAATATATTCCCTTTTGAACAATTTACCATAGATTCTTGGGATATTTGATTATTATGAAAAACAACGAAATGTTTAAGTCCTTCACAGAAGCCCAATCTCTCTATATTCACTCTGTTTCAACTCTGTTTAGGTGTTTGGAGAGGAAGCACTTCACACAAACTTAGAAAAGAAGAGGAAAAAATGGGCACCATCATACATAAGAATTATGAAAAATAATAATAGTAACTTTTCATTCTGAGTAGTATCAGAAGAAAAAAAGAGAAGCTTTGGGGATGGGGCCCCTACACTTCATTACACATGACACACAAGAGACAGAGAAACAAGAAAAGAAAAAGAAAAGAAAAGAAACAAAACAAAACCAATGATAGATGGAAAAATAAATGTAAATACAAAAACCATCTATCATGGTCAGTATCAAACTCTGTCTCCTGAGTAGAAAAAACATTAAAGAAAAAGAAGAAAACAAAAGCAGAACATAAAACCATTTGACTCCTATAATTGTAAAAACCCCAAATAGCAAGGGGTAAAATGCTAAATAAAAAAAAAAAAAAGAAGGGAAAAGTCCAAATGAAACCAAGAAACAGGGGAGGGCCCAATTGGTATACCCTGCCCTGCAAAAAGGTAGAAGGTCGAAATAAGCAGTGACGTTGGTTGAGCCATAGACAGATCAGATTTATTAAATTTTATAAAACCAATCGAGTGGATATATAGTAACTAGATTTAGTAAATATGTCGGTCGGTCTGTCTGTCAATAATAAAATCAGCTCTGTCTATAATCAGGTCGGCTTATTAGGCCTGCGACGCCAAGTCCCTGGCGTCGATGAACGTACCGTGGAACCCGTAGGGGACCCGCGACGGGAGCTTCACGGTGGCCTCGAGCCGCATGTCGGCGGCATTGACGATGACGAGCTCCGACACGCCGGCGCGCTCGTCGTGCACGAACGAGAGCACGTAGCCGTCGTCCTCCCGCGGCGCGGCGGCGTCCCTCGGCACGAAGCAGGGCTCCCCGCCGTACCGCCCCTCTCCGTAGAGATAGCTGACGGTCTTTCCGGTGCGCAGGTCGACCTTGGCGAAGCCGGACACCTTCGGCCAGGGCTCGGCGATCGCCAGGTAGGCGAACCGCGTCTTTCTGCCGAGCCGGTGCTTGTTGACCATCCCGGCCTCCAGGTTCATTTGGTCCTGCGGGCTCTGGATGTGCCGGCGGCTGGACTTTCCGGTGCGTAAATTCAGCCGAATTTCCGTCAGCACGCTTTTGAGGCTCTCCCCGGAGTCGTTGAACACCGCGTCGGGCGGCGTCATGCAGGAGCCGACCACCACCACCTCGCCGGCCGCCGGCTCCTCCCACGCGTTCCACAGGTGGAAGCAGAAGCAGTCGGGCACGTCGACCCACCGCATTTCCGACGCGTCGGCCGCGTGCTTGGGCAGGACGCCGAACCGCGGGGTCTTCGAGCGGTCGTAGACGACCGGCGACCCCCCGCGGATCATCTCCGGGAGGCGGAACACGACCTGCTGGTCGGGCACGACGATGAACTTTTGCGTGATGGCGAAGTCGTGCATCATGGTCGGCTGGTCGAGGGGGATGTCGACGTCGGGGGACTTGACCCCGTCGGGGGAGAAGCGGAAGTACTTGAGGTAGGGTTTGGTGAGGATGCTGTAGCTGAGGGCGAAGAGCTCGCCGGAGACGGGGTCGAGCTTGGGGTGGGCGATCATGGGGGAGCTGAGCTGGCCGGAGAAGTCGTACCTCCCGACGGTCTCGAGGTCGCCGGAGGGGGTGATCCGGACGTGGTAGGGGAGGTCGTCCTCGGACATGGCGAGGAGGCGGGAGTCGAAGAAGACGAGGCCGGCGTTGGCGACGCCGCAGCCGCGGGAGGGGTCGACGAGGCCGAGCAGGGCGCGCGCGCGGAAGAGGAGGAGGCGGGCGAGGCCGGAGTGGCCGTGCAGCTCGCCGATGGCCTTCGGGAACAGCGGGCGCCCGGCCGCCTGCTCCTGCGCCAGGCGCGAGGTCTCGGTGCGCCGGCACGCGTAGGACGCGGCGGCCCCGTGCCGGAGGCGCACGGCGTGGACCATCCCGTCGCCGTCGAACAGGTGGTGCCCCGCCGCCGGCGGCAGCAGCGGGTTCGCGCCGTTGCGCGCGTAGACGCCGTTCAGGAACGGCGGGATGCGCCCCGCCACCGGCAGGTCGCGGCGCGGCGGCTGCTCCCCCACGGGAGCGAAGTTCCCGCAAATCTGCACCGCCGGGTCTGCCGTCTTCGGCAGCGGGTGCGGCCGCTCCAGCAGCCCGGAAATCAGCGCCCCCTCCGCCGCGTCCAATGCGGCGGCCGCGGCCCGCTGCAGTACGTTCAATTTTAGGGGATCGAACCTGCGACCTCTGCACTCGTCAAGATCGTCATTATTGCCGCCGCTGCTGCTTCTGTTTGCCTCCCGATCTTTAACGACCGGCGGTGCTGAGTCATCGGCATCGACAAAAGAAGGCGGATAGTAAGTGCCACTCGCAGTGTCGGTGTCGGTATCGGCGGCGGAAATGAGGGAGCGAGAGGAGGCGGAGCAGCGGACGGCGGCACGATTGAGCGAATTGTTTGGAAATCGGATGGATTTGGGCCGGCTGGGGGGGCCGAGGAGGGGAATATTCGATTTGCGAGTTTTGGTAGTTGCTGGTGAAATGGCGCTGTTGGAAACAGCAGTAGCCATAGATAGCTTATTCTTTTCCCTGTAGTTTACTTACGGTGATGAATTATTTTAAAAAAAAGGAGTCGAAGTGGAAAAGGGCGTTAGAGAGAGAGAGAGAGAGGGGAGGGGGGGTTGGTGGGAACAAATTTACTACTACTCCTCCTTGTGTTGAATTTGGTTTTGTCGGGTAGCGGAAGGAGTAGCTTCTGAGAAGCGCTTCTGAGTTGAGGGGGAATGGTGTGGGGAGAAGCGGGAATTTATAGGGTGCGAAAGTGGGGCAGAGAGAGTGGGGCGGTTTGAATGGGGGCGTCCACCTCGCCATCTCGGAGAAGCACACGTGGCGGAATCGGAGGGAGGGAGGGAGGGAGGGGGGGGGGGGGGGCTTCGCGTTAATTTGGTACTGGGTTGGACTTTCTCAAAAAAAGAAGGAATAACTTCAAAGTTCAAATACTACCCCCGTAATTTCGTATTTTCTCACTTTAATATCATGTGGTTTAAAACGTATCATTTTAGTACCCTGTGGTTTGATTTTTTTTTTTATCTTTTCGTTAATTTTTTCGTTAAATTATACCGAAAATTTCAAATATTCTACATATGATTTATCGAATATTTACTTTACTATCCTATAGTTTTAACTTTCTTATTAATTTAACAAAAAAATTAACGAAAAGATAACAAAAAAAAAGAATAATCAAACCACAGGGTACTAAAGTGATACGTTTTAAACCACAGGACACTAAAGTGAGAAAGTACGAAACTATAGGAATGGTATTTGAAGTTATCCCAAAAGAAAAAAAAAGTGAATTTCCAAATATATCGCTCCAATATTTCGAAATTAAGTATTAAATAAGCTTTTATTTAGATCATAGTGGAGCTAAAATACTTATAATAGCACATAAATAGTATATATTACTAACTTTCAAATCCTTAAATATATAGAGTTTACTATTTGACTGTTGTACTAGTAAAAATTCAAGAATCCGAAAGTCTATAATATGTCTATTCATATACTATCAGAAATATTTAAAATTGACCGTTTATATCATATCATAAAAAAGAAAATAAAAAAATACGATCTGTACACTGTGTCTATAATTGTAAATCATACACTCATCCATTTAAAAAAATAATTTTTTTAGACTTTAAGTAATAAAAAAAAAAAGATTAGTGAGAAAATATTAGTCTTTGAAAGGCTAGAGTATGATTATAATTCGAGTGAAAAAATAGCAACAGAATAAAAACTTAGTGGGTCTAATATTAAACAAAATTATTAATTACTATGTTGAGTTATTAGTTTGTTGCCTTGGGGGCCTATCAAGCAGGTCGAGAAAACATTATTCGAATTTTTATTCATAACAAGAGAAGTCATAATAAACATCTGTAGGGTTGTTTTTATTTTATTCGAGAAATACTATTAAGCATGATCATAAAGTGCTATATATTATAAATCACAAAAGAGCAAAATATAATTCCGTAGCCTATAAATTATTATACTTTTGTACTCGAATTTAAAGCATGTCTTTACCGTCAGCGATATTCATCTAAAAGTAATATAGCATTTTAATTATTGACGCATCATCGTTAATAAAACTATCACGTCACTTTTCATTAATAATATATTAAATATTTAGTCAACTAAACTGAATTATAAAATTTGATTGTAATAATTTTAAAAATTCAAGTCAGTAATTATAACAAATCAAAGCTTAAGGACTAAATGGTCACCCGCCACATAATTCGAGAACCAAACGTGCAATTTATCTAAATTTTGCTAAATAAAATAATTATACTACAAACTAATTAAAACCTTAGATATTAACTATTAAATTTTTTTGCCAATTATACTAGAAAAGATCGATACTTTTTTGTCTCTTAATTAGTGATTCAGAATACCAACGAACTGCGTTAAGCACGTGCTTCGGGCAACAACAACGTGTGATTTTACCGATTGTCTCTAACGTAAGTGACAAAGGGTTTGGTGGTTAGTACCCGAAGTTTCAAGTTCGAATCCTAGTTGATTCATATTTTCAGCTAAATTTATTTTAAAAAAAATAAACAAAGCGGGTAACATGTTATCTTCCTCTAAAAAAAAAAATAATGTATAATTTCTTGTAGTACTGTTGTTGACCAGCTAAGTGGCGTGGACTTATGTGGCGGTGATGTGCGTGTTGTGCTCTGGTGCCTCGAGATGGTGCAAACACATTCCGAGTATCGTCCACTACCCCTCCGACCGTGACGTGTCACGGCTTATGACTCGACACATTCCAAGTATTATTAAAAAACTGCTATATTCTAAGGTATCGTTTAGTTCGGAAATAAGTAAAAAAAATAACTATTTTAAGAATAAATATAAATTAAAGTATAAGCGAAGATTAAATTAATTTTATGTTTGGATAAAAATTAAATTATTACTGGGAATAAGAAAAATAGCGTTTGATTAGATAAGATGGAATAAGAATTAAAATGAATAGTTATAAATAAAAAAATAATATTATATCTAATTAATTAATACAAAATATTAATTAAGTAATAATTCAACTTATTTAATCTACTAATTAATTATGAATATTGCTAAAAAATCCTTAATATTAATTAATAAATTAATTAGTAATTAATAATTAATAATTTAATTAATCACAAATAATGTAATATATTAATAAATTAATAAATAAATTAGTTAATAATAGTCAGATAATTAATGAAGAAAATAATAAATTACTCAAAATATTAATTAATTAATTAATATAAGTATTAGTTATTGACTAAAGTATACTAAATAATTAATTATTTAATCAGCAAATTAATTAAAATAATAAATTAATTACTCAAATAATTAATTAAATATTTATATTAGAGTAAAAAATTAAGTAGTTAATTAGTCATCCAGTTACTTAGTAAATAAACTAATATATAAAACGTTAATTAAATAATATATTATTATAAATCTAGCTTGCATATTTTATTATTAGTTAAATATATTATGTCTATATAATTTATGTTTAACTAAATTTAAAATTTTAATTAAGTTTGGAATTAAGCTGAAAATATTACTATTCCGTCAAAAGGGTGGAATATTTTATTCCAGCTATTTCGGAATAACCGAGAATAGTAAAATTTGACCGGAATAAAATATTCCGGCCAAACTTCACCCCGTTTGGCGGAATAGCGGGGATAACTTTGTTATCCCCCCTTTAACCCCAACCAAACGGGCCTTTTAAAAGCTTAAGCTGTTAGAGCTCACGTCTAGGCTCGAGCCTGTCGTGACTCGAACTCAGAACCTCTTGCTCTAATATCATTTTAAACAATCGTTATATTTCAAAATTTTAAATTGCTAGAAAACGGTGTTTGAATATTTTTATATTTAACACGTGCAAAATTTGTCTGAACTATAAATAATTTTGGATTGAATAATCGATCTTTCAAATTTTGATTTTACTATACAATCTTTCACTTTATTTGATTTGAATTAGCCAACGGTACTTTAACTTTAAAATTTAAACTAATTATTCATTTTGATAAATATACTAACTACTCTGTAAAAATAAGCAACACATTAAAACTTTAAAGTTAAAATATCGTTGATTGACTCAAATAAAATAAATTAAAAGGTTGGGTATTAAAAACCAAAATTTGAAAGATCGGATAGTCGAATCAAAACAGTCGATAGTTCAGATAAATTTTGTACATTTTTTTTCAAACGTAAATCTAAGTTGTGTCACATTTACTGCTTGACACGCTTAATAAATATACAAATTTATAAAAACTATCCTTATTCTTGTCCTTTGCTTTTCTATATCCCAAGTTTTTATCTCCAGCAAAAATTAATCCGATCCAAGGACTAATCAATCACAGAGGATTGAACAAACAACATCTGGAAAATAAAGGGGTAAATTTGTTGTTTCAAAAATTTAAGATAAATGAAGTGATGATATGTTTTTATCTTTTTAATTCTCTCCCTTACATATATGGTGTTTCTATTTTTTTAATTTTTTTTAAAAAAATCTTCTTTACCACTTTGCGTGAAATTTGTAACTTATT
Source organism: Puya raimondii (assembly GCA_016920855.1). Taxonomy (NCBI): domain Eukaryota; kingdom Viridiplantae; phylum Streptophyta; class Magnoliopsida; order Poales; family Bromeliaceae; genus Puya; species Puya raimondii. The sequence goes on along the minus strand of JABWPP010000050.1, from coordinate 48,903,459 downwards.
TAGCTGTCGACAGTTACACCTCTCCTTAACTTTTCTTTTTACTGAAAATGTGATTACAGCTCTTGGTTAGCTGGGCATAGAATAAGACCTTGTGATATGATGCTTCTAAAAAGAATAATATGTATTTTAATATAAAAAAAAAAAACTTCAAATATCATTCATGTAGTTTCGTACTTTCTCACTTTAATATCTTGTGGTTTAAAGTGTATCACTTTAGTATCCCGTGGTTTCGTTTTGCTCTTTTTCTTATTCCTTTTGTTAATTTTTCGTTAAATTAGTGAAAAAGTTAAAACCACAGGGTATTAAAATAAATATTCGATAAATCAGAGGTGAGTTATCTGAAATTTTTTCTATATGATTTAACGAAAAAATTAATAAAAGGAACAAGAAAAAGAAAAAAAACGAAACTATATGGTACTAAAGTGATGCACTTTAAACCACATGATACTAAAGTAAGAAAGTACGAAATTATAGAGGTGATATTTGAAGTTTTCTCTAAAAATAATGATAATAACACTAAGATGGATTCATTTGTGCTCCAAAGTGTACACGGAATTGTAAAAATGTGGGGGGCCCTAGTTTAGAACAATCGACGTAGAACGTAAAAGCAAAAAGTCTCAATTTTTAATGAGCAATACTTTTTGGGTAAAAATATCTTGCCAAATTTCTAATCAGCAATAACTTTTATAAAAATATCTTATTACCTAAAAGGTCGAGCTCAGAACTTGAATATATTTAATACTTTCATTCACGTACAAAGTATATATGAAAAATATAAAATATTAATCTATTAGATATAATGCAAAATTTCAACTTATTATGCATCATGAAAACAAAAAAACTTAAAGAGTCCACTTTAATAAGTGGACCGTACAAGTTTTGCATATATATTTTTTTACACGGGCAATTTAAACTCTAACGTTGTATTTTATTTGAACGATAATTTTTTTTTTCCCTAGCTCCTTTGAGCCCATTGATTTTCACTAACAGTGCGTTAAAATTGAAATAAAAAAATATCTAACGGTAGAAAAAAATACGTCTGAAAAGGACACTCTAATATTTGAAAAGAGTCAACCCAACTCCGCGTTGACTCAGTCGAACTCCGAGCTAGTCACATCATGATTCGCGGTAGTGCAATTTGTCTCCTTTTTGATACTTTGTAGGTCCCTCGGGTTTCTAAATTATGTGGTTATTTTTATTAAATTTTAAAATAATTAATTCAAACACCGACAACTTCTTGAAAAAGTTTCTCATCAAATTATGCCAATAATAAAAATACTAATAGAATAAAAAGAAATAGAACAAAAAGTTATTTCTCAATATTTTTGAGGATACTTTTTTGTGACATATAATTGTTGGCTAAAACAGAAACTTCAAATTCGTAATTTTTCTTTTGCGATTTATTTAGAAGAATAATTTTAAATTACAATTTATTATGCAATGACTCGTAGAGGTTGTTCGTTTGTTCAATTCTTAACGGTTGATTAATTATAAAGTTAAAAAAATAGAATATCATCTATCTTCTTAGAAAACAAAAAGAATCGAGAGTAAACAAGCAATAAAATTCTCCTTAATTAAATATACCCATTAAATTTTACAACTATTTAATGCCATGGTTATCAAGTCTCACTAAAACGTACACATTATTTTATTTATTTAATATAATAGAAAAAATGACACATACTTTTATATATATATATATATATATATATATATATATATATATATATATATATATATATATATATAGATATAGTAGAGCTACTATACTATCGGAAGCACGAAGATATCGTTTGGTTCGGGGATAAGTAAAAAGTGACTATTTCAGGAATAGGTATAAATTGAGGTATAAGCGGGGATTAAATCAATTTTGCGTTTGGATGAAAAGTAGATTATTCCTGGAAATAAGAAAAATAGCGTTTGGTTAGGTAAGATGGAATAAGAATTAAAGTGGGTAGTTATAAATAAAAAATAATAATATTATCCCTTTCTTTATATTAAAATTTGAATTTTTATATTTTATATTTATATTTTAAAATTTAAAATATAAACTGTTATTTAAAATTTAAAAATTAAATTTAAAATTTAAAATTTAAAATCTCAAATGTACAATTTAAAAAAAAAGTAAAATTTTTAAATTTTAAACTTTAAATTTAAGATAAAATTTTAATTTAAAAATATAAAAAATATCAAATTCTAAAAATAAAAATTTTTACTTCATCATATTTTAAATTAAATAATTTAAAACTTAACTTTTAATTTTGTAAATTTAAAAATTATAAATTTTAAAATTTAACTTCCGAAATTAAATTTTATAATAAATAAAATTTTCTCTCTCTCTCTCTCTCCCCCCCCCTCTCTCTCTCTCTCTCTCTCTCACGGGTGGAACAAGCTGGGCTATCCCAGCTTGTTCCACCTGGGGGTGGGAACACTAGTTCCCACCCCTTAACGGGCTATTCTAGAATAGCCCGTTAAGGTGGGAACTAGTGTTCCCATCAATCCCTTTTTGTGTTTGGGGGATAAGGGTGGAATAAACCCTTTATTCCACCCTTAACCCCCCAACCAAACACAGCCGAAGGGTTTAGTGCTTCCGATTTTTTTGCCCTTGGATGAAGGTCCTTGATCATTTATAACCATTGGATTAATACTATTAACCAGTGGGGACCACTCAACCCTAGGGGGACCACTTAATCCTAAAGGGGACCGCTATCATCCTAACCGTATAATTCTTGATCCAAGGGCTAAAAAATCGGAAGCACCAACTCCCTTATGCTTCCGATAGCATAATAGCTCTACACTATATATATATATATACATAGGTTGCCACCATAGCATATAGGGAGCATGGCGAGGTGTAATCGCTTACATTGGCCACAGTTCTTAATATCACTTTAATAACATCTCACGTTCCGTGTGATTATTTTTTAAAAGCACTTCTCTTCGAATTAATTAAAAGTGCCTTTTTTTTTGTTCATTGAGTGTAGTATGACCATGTACTAGATTGTTCCTCCATTAGGAAAGTGAAGGCTAAAGAACACTACTTATTAATGCTTAAAAAAAAATAAAAATGGAAAGCGCTTTTGTAAGAAGCTCTTGGCCAACGACCAGTTACTATTTCAATTTGATTCGCCCTAATTATTTCGATTTTGATTTGTACCTAACAATGTACTATATATTCACCTAATTTTGGCGACAAATTGGTACGAAGTTTTCGCATGAAAAGACATTAAAATTAAGTGGTTTTATCTTTTGTGCATAAAAAGTCTAATTCAAATCTCATATCTCTGACTTTTGTGCGAGCAAATTTGATTTTTCAGAAGTTTTGTTAATTTGACCTATATTTTTATAAATGTTCAAACTAAAAATCTTTTGAATAATACTGTAATATTATATTTGGGGTCGTTTGGTCTAGATCGAGCTTTCGCAAATGTATTGTTAAAGTAGCTCTATTTGAAAAAGCAAGAATAATGTTGTTTGAACTTAAAAATTCAATTTAATTTTTTACTAATTTGCCAAATGTCATACTCGAAAACGTTACTCTAGAAAATCAACCGATCGCGCAAATCAGCGATCGCACGCAGACGTTAAGGCAAAAATATACCTATACTTTGATTATACTCTTGCTAATGATTGATTTTACACATAATATGATATCAGACTCAATTTTAAGCTTTCGGTGTCTTCAGATCCGCTCTTCTTAATTTGTCGATTTATTATCTTCTAATAGAAAGATTCTTAGATCTACAAAGGGAAATTAATAATAAATTAATGTGATCTGAGTACAAGTTAATAAGAATAATTAAACACATCCTTGATTATTCAATCCATGCGAATGTCACTCCTCACGCATTGCTTCACCTGAGTCATCATTTGTGGAACAACAAAGTCTCAATGAGATCTCATATTCTCTCCCACCACGTAACGGTGTATGCTTATACTACTATTTTTAGTAATTTTTTATATGTTTTTGCTTTCCACGCTACTAATTTTGGAAAGCATTGTAGCCCCTCGCGTGTCTCATAGATAGAGGAAGGTCAATTGACTTTCTAATTTTAATTAAGTGGCCAATCATTAGTGGGCAAGTGCTATCTTTTTTTTTTTTTTACATCACTTGACCTCCCCATTTATTATTTGTAGTATACTATATATTATGTGTACCTCAAAAAGTGTCCAAAAATGAAGTGGCCTTTGATTTCACCTAAAATTGCTAAAAATTATATATATATATATATATATATATATATATATAGAGAGTAGGACTACTGTGCTATTAAGAGTACAGCAGTTCTTGTGCTACTAACTTCTTAACCATCCATCAATTTTGATGGATGGTTAGGGTGAAAAAGAGAAGAGAAATTTTCAGTTAAACCAATGATTCGTTATTGAAGCAGATAGCAACAACCATTTCATAAGACATGCGTATTTTTGATTATCCGATAGATTTACATGGTTTTAATTTCTCTTCTCTCTCTCACCCTAACCATCCATCAAAATTGATGGATGATTAGGAAGTTAGTAGCACAAGGACTGCTGTGCTCTTAATAGAACAGTAGTCCTACTATATATATATATTCTCTTTAATTTTTCTTCTCTCTCATCCTAACTATCCATCAAAATGGATGGATGATTAGAAAGTTAGGAACACAAGGGCTGATGTGCTCCTAATAGTACAGCAGCCCTACTGTATATATATATATATATAATATTTTTTTTAAGATACTTTTGCTTATATACCCTCGACTGTCATTCAAAATTTTCAAATTTACCTTTCTATTCACAAAATACCCTGCTAAACTTCAAATTCTATTAGTAAATTCTAGAATTTTGATGATATTTGAAGGAGTTTTTGAAAATCAATTAGGATATTTTGGTCGGCTCAAACAATATTAGATATTTTTTAAGTTTTGAAAGGTATATTAGATATTATCTTTTTTAATTATTATGTTAATAAGTGATTCCCACGTGAAGGAAAGTAAAATAGTTTAGAAACTGAGAGAGGGTGAATTAAGGAGACAATTAAGGGTGCATGGTTTCAATTTGCAATTTTACATTTGGTGCAAAAAAAAATATTTTCATTGAGAATTATTTTACTTGAATCAAGTACTTCTAAAGCTTTTTTTTTGGCCTAGAAGAAAAGTTCTTTTACGCAAAATTAAACGGTGATATCTTAACCTTCTAGATTTCAAATTTAACACGGAAATCAACTCTAAAAAAAAAAAAAAAGGTAAAACCAACAAGCAACAAAATATATAAAATTAACTTATCAACTGTATTATGTAATACGATTATGAAATGCGCGCATCATTACTTATATTCTTATTACATTAATGGTTTTTTCCTTGGGCATTAGATCTAGTACCATCAAAAATATCCACGTGGCGTAGCGAGGTAAGATACACCTGGTAATTGCCTATTTATATATTTCAACTTGTGGATTTCTTTTTTTGGTTATTTTATTTTCGCTTTTCGGCACTTGTCTATTCCCTATTGGTTGAGTTCCTTAGATTTTTCTCCTTCCTAATCTAAGAAGGAACAAGGATGTTAATTATGTCATGTTCTTCCTAATTTTGAGGGTCAAACCTTCTAATTAAATATGATTGGGATGTGGTCTACATTGTGTACTATATATCATGATGTGTCACTTAGATTATGATGATCACATCTTAGGCACTCTAAACTATTATCATATAATATAAATAATTAAGGAGAAATAATTAATGTGCGGTATGTTTTAGATTGTGCGAATGAAACTGCATGCATAAAACAATCATATAAACAAAATGGATAGAAAAATTAATGTATTTTTTTTTTCAATTATTATTATTATTTTTAGATTTATTTTATTTCAAGAACAAAGAATCATGTGATCATGATATGGAGCGCAAGATGGATTCTAAGTAGGGGTGTCAACGAGCCGAACACAAGCTGGCTCGTTTAAGTATCGAGTCAACTCGTGTTTGGCTCGTTTATTAACGAGCCGAAAACGAACTGGCTTACGAACAATAAATTAAAATGATTAGAAATGATATATATATATAAAATAAATTTATGAGATCTTATATATTAGATTTTAATCTAATGGTTGAAATTTTATATATAAATTTATTTTTTATAATTGAGTTAGGCTTTATATTTAAGTTGGACTAAAAATCAAATAATAAAAATTTATATTTATATATAAATATAAATAATATTAAATATTAAATATATGTATTCGATCGAGCTGTTATCGAGCCGAACACGAGCTGGGATCAGCTCGCTCATGTTCGGCTCGTTTATTAAACGAGCTGAAAAATTCAGCTCGTATTCGACTCGTTTACTAAACGAGCGATTCGATCTCGAGCTCATTTCGAGCCGAACACGAGCTGGCTAGCGAACAGCGATGGATTGCCACCCCTAATTCTAAGTACTATATACTTAGGCTAATGCAATTTAGAAATTGTGTCTAAATGTTTATATTTCATGGTAAATGCTCAAGCTATGTATCATTGACACTTTTATCAGCCTCGCATGTCCGTGTCGAACACGTGTCCGATGTGGACACTCCTTGAATGCACGTTTAATGCCCAGCTATAGCGCAAACAATTAAAAAGGAGATATACATATTTTTATTTTATTTTTTTATGCATTATAAATGTAAGATGATAATTAAATATCTTAGCATTTTGATAAATGCATACAAATTTTTTTTTGACAATATAAATAAATTATGTATGGTGCATAATTTTTTTCTTAAAATATATGAATTATCAATAAAATTTTTACTAACTTTCATTCGTACGAGAAATATAACAATATTTTACAAAATTTAATATTTTATATATAATAAATATATATTATTATATTAATAATATTATATTTAATCAGTGTTGTTCATGCCGTGTCCGTTTTTTAATTTTTTGAAAGCTGCCGAGTCGTCGTGTACAAGTCGTGTCGTGTCCCGTGTCTCGTGTTCCCTGTCCGTGACGCCTAGTGCTCAAGTGAATGATCTGTTTGATAACTATCTCATGCTATATTATTCTCTTAGTAATGTTTATAATTAAAGAGAATGCTTTGCCATGCGTACGAAAAAGGCACAATCCACACCATTAACCTCCCACTTTATTTGTATATTAATCGCTGATGTGGTGATTAATGGCATGATTAGTTAGAATATCACCTAAATCTGATCCTATACACATATTTAACTTTGTCTAGTACACCCTTCTTATGATCCCTACACACCTCAGTTCATTTTTTAGGTGTATCAAGTGAGAAGTAAAAAGCATGACTTAGTCTATGCTTTTATGCCTAATAATAATATATCAATTTTATACTTAATAAGTACTGTTCTATGTGGCTCAAACCTATAACATGTGAACATCTTTAACTTTAATCATACAAAAATTAAATTAGAGATCACTATATATATATATATATATGCGGTTTTAAAGTCTCATTAAGTTGCACTTTCATTTCCATTATATAGGACCATTAATTATTTGTCCTTCAGATGAAGGTGGACTCCAAAAATGGTGGATTGTTCACTTTTCCTCAATATATATATATATGAGGTGTTTCGATATATATCAAATGTTTTAGATTATCCTAATTATAAACACATGCACTAAGATTTATTTGGCCTTGCTTCAAGTTCATTCAGTAGTGCACTTGGCCAGGAGAAATATGTAAAGTTCATGTCGACCACAAAAGTAGTAGCGTCGGCATTAATTAATGTACTATTGTTCATTTTGCCATAAAAAAAAAACTATTCTCCTAGTGGTATCATTTAAAAAAAATACTTTATAACTGCTTCCTACAATAAGGTCAAACATGAGCTTGATTTGGTGTTGTATTGCTCGAGAAATGATATTATAAAAAGTGAAAAATCATTGTATCTATAAAAGGCATCAAATCTAAGACAAATTACATACTTAATTATCAAATGAGAACATAGATCATTCCGCGCCCCCCCCCCCCCCCCCCCACAAGCCATTTTGTTTTAGATAACAAATTAACATTGAATTATACAATATAAAGCTTCCAATTAGCTTTTGAAATGAGTTCCAAGATACCTCTATAGTGTTTAATGAGCTCCTAATACAACAATTAAACTCTATCTTATTCCTACATTTGCTAATTGGTTTTACAATTAGGTGGAACTTACTTTCCTATGACCTAACATTTGACTCTTAAGCCACCACTAGGTAGAATATAGATCTAGACTTTTGCACTTTATTTTTTTTTGCATGCATGCCTTTATTTGTTCATGGATTCTTTTTATTTTTTTTTAAACTCTTTTTGAATTATGTATCCTCTTATCATATTCACAATGAATCTATCTAATCCCAAAGAAGAAAAGGATCAATCAAAGTTTAACATCTAATGATTAACTTCTACGATTGGCGGAAAGAGGTCAAGCAACTTGGATTAGGAAATATGATCTAAGGAGAATCTCTTTTTAAATATTAAGGATATTGTGTTTTAGATGAGGTTGGAGTGGTTGGTTTTAATTAATTAGGTCCTTGTTAATGCTAAACAAAGAACACTTGGGGCTCTAATTTGTTGTTAAGTGTGAAACTTGTAAAGTATGAGCTTAAGACCATTCTTAATCCTGTGCTTAAGTTGGTCACAAAGTCCACAAAGATTCTTAGCCCTTACCTAAGCTATAGCATATTTTGAAATGAATGGCTGAAATTTAAAAATTTTAATTTTTACCTTTTTAATCTTATATTTCTTTTCAGATCCAAATATATTTCAAAAAACTTTGTAAAATTCTGCTAAAATTTACTACTTTCTATCAAAAGGTTTATAAACTATATGGTCAAATAGTGGAAAATTCTAAAGTTTAGGTGCCAAAATTCAAAATGCGCCAAAATTCACGCAATGTGCACGCATTTTTATATTTTGCTTTTGTAGGACCATTTATATTTTACAACAGTATGTTTAACTCAACTTGGGAGTGTTTTAATGTCCTTTGGCACCACCAAAAGAATAAAAAAAAAGAAAAAAAGAGTTCAAGCTCGGGCCATTATATTTGATCAAATTGCAAATTCTAAATCCGGCCCATTATATTTGATCTGGGCCTTAATGGGCTTTTACAGAAATTGGGCCCAGTGTTTTGTTTTGTTTTTCTTTTTATTTTTCCGACAACTCTGAAGAGACAATTCAGCAAATTTATTTAAGCCTTGGTGTCCTCTCTCCCTCTCTCTCTCTCTCTCCTCCCTCCAAATCTTTCTCTCGCTTTCTCTTACAACCCATAGACTATAGGCTTCATAAGTTTCGCAACCCAACTTCTGAATTCTTGCCACTAATATCTACGGATGGAGAAGCCACAAAATCTAAGCTATTCCGAGCACAAATCGGATCAAATCAACAATATATAACTCCGCACTGAGATACCGTACCACCATAACGTAGGCTAGAAACTAGGTTCTTACATCTCTAGAGTCCAAAACCTACAGTCCCTTGTGGAGTACATAACACCTAGAGCCATAACCTGTGCCTTTTTAGGCTTAATACTATCTAGTCAATTTGGTCGACTAGCTCAGCTTCCACGGTAGACGTGAAACTGATGGCTTGTTTAAAAACTATGATTTTAAACTGATGGCTTGTTTAAATACTTTTCTATTATGTAATATATCCCCAAGATCTTTTTTTTTTTTTTTTTGCTTTTTGACTCCTATACTTTTCAAATGCAAAATATACATAAATTTTTTTAAAAAATATAATATATTTTTTGTTTGAAATATTATAACATACAACAAACAATATAAAATCTTAAAGCGCATATTACATAATAGAAAAGTATTTTACCATTCTAAATTTTCATGATACAAAATTAATAAAGTTTTTTTTATTATAGAGTCAATATTATAAAGATTATATATTTTTTAATTTAAAAAATATATATGCAGGTATCCGCAGATTGCTCAAAATATCCACCAATTAACGGATATCCATCCATTTTATCCATAATTTTTTTGGGTAAGAAAAATTAGTACCCATACCCGGGTATGGATAGAGATAGTCGGGTCGTGGAACACAATAGATATTTTTAGAGCAGTGGTCCTATACAATGCACTAATAATAACCGTTCAATGGGAGGAAGGTGGTGTTCGGTGTTAGTCTTGACTTCTTATTTCTATTTTAAATTTTTATTTTTCAACTTGTTATAAATTCAATTTATACATTATTAGCTTTAATTATGAACTCTACGAATTAAAATTAAAAACAAAATTTATATTTTAAGTGCACGCTGAAAATATTATTTGAATTCAAGCTTTAAGTTCATACTTGAAATTAAATCTAAGTTTGTTTGCAAAATTAAGTGTCAATTTGAACTTCAATTTTAATAATTTATTCAAATTATGAATCCAAGCTACTACTTCAAACTTAAATTCAACTTTTAATTTATAATTTTAAATTTAAATTATTATTTTTTTCATTAATTGAATTTTATTTAAGTAGGCTTTAACTTCAATTCCAAATTTGAATTATGAATCCAGTTGTACATTTTCAATATAAGTTTATATCTAAATCAAGATTTAATCTTTCTCATACAAGTAAGGTAATAACTAATAACACTCTTTTATGGTGGTAACCTGTTTGTGTGCTTTGCTAGATACACCTAATTGTATAGGAGGAAATGTCGGATTTTTAGTAGATACTTGTTGGACCCTAATCTCTTTTAATAGGACTAATCAATAATTTCAGCCATACAGAGACAATAGGGGTGTTTGGCCAAGCTTTTGGAAAGTGATTATGAGCCCAAAAGTAATTTTGGGCTCAGTAGAGCGTTTGGCAATGGGAGTTTTAAAATCTGCTTCTGCTTTTCAGAATCAGAAAACTAATTTTTCTACCTCCAGAATCAGAAGCAGAAAAAAACTGCTTCTCCAAAACTGATTCTCTCTAAAACTGATTCCCGCAAAAACAGTTTTCTCACTTAAAATTTTTTATGAAAATACCGAAACTACCCCTAAACAAACAACATAATTCTACTCTACCCTTTTATTCAATTATTACTTCCAACTACTCTCCTCTCTCTCCCATTTACCACAGCCAACCTCTCCAAAAAAAACTCCACTTTCCTCTCTTCTCTCCTCCATCTCTCTCCCTTCTTCCTCTCCGGCGATACCTTTCTCTCCGGCGAATCTTTTCTTTCCGGCGAACCTCCTCTCCGGCGAACCTCCAAAGAAGGTACACGTACTCTTCTTTTTTTTTCTTTTCTTTTTTTACAGATTTCTCTCTCTCCCTCTCTGTCTTCCCCAATTGCTCGCAGGTCCGGCCGGAATCGCGCCGGCGGGGTCCGTATTTGCCGGATCCGGCCGGATCCGCGATGGTATGGATCGCTATTTGCCGGATCCGATCCCGAATCCGGCAATTAAAAAAAAAAATTTCTTTAAAAAAATATTCTGGTTATATGCAACGAATCCGGTGTGGGTCCGGCCGCGCCGGGGCCGGATCCGGCAAAGACGGATCCCGCAGGATCCAAGCCGACGGAATCCGTCCTTGCCCGGGATCCGCACCGGATCCATGCCGGCAAATCCGGCAAAGACGCCTTGCCGGATCTAGCCGGATCCACGCCGGTTACGTCAAGCCATGAGCACAAAATACCACTAACCAAGTTGCAAGAAGACCAACTTGCATTGTTGCAACCTTTTTTGATGTTTAAACTTAGAAAATGTGTGTTTGATTGTTTGATTAATTTTTGTTGTCTACTCAAATTTGTGTAGATCAGCTCTTGGATTGAAAATTTCAGGGTATTTGCTGGTATTTTTTTTTTTCCGGCTGGATCAGTCATCTAAAAAAGGTACCAGGTGATTGTTCTACTTGAACAGAACTGACTCAGTAGAGTGGTAACTGGCCTTTATACCAAATGCCTTAATACAGTAAATACTTTATTTCACTCTTGTAAAAGAAAAGGTTCAGTGAGCTGACCAAATGTTAAAGCTACGTGGGATGCATCATTGTTTAAAAATATATAAAATAGTCTCTGCAACAATGGCACTTCACAACTTTATTAGGATGAGTTCGACGCAAGATGAAGAGTTCAACAAATGTGATCAAGATATGAATTATATGCCCAACATTGAAGAAGATGAAAATATTACAAGTAGTTCGACACAAATTTTTTGTGGAGCAACAGATGATTACATCATGACACAAACTCGCGATCGTATTGCTGCATCATTGATGAGCACATTTAGATAAATTATTATCCTAATGAATATTTATCATTATATGCTTTTGTTATATTAAATAGTTACTGATAACTTGAAATATTGGCATGTAATATTAATTAGTTTGAAAAATGACTATTGTTAAACAGCATTACAAAATCACTTCAGCATAAAAATTTGCCAAACAACTTTCTAAAATCATTTCAGCAAAATCACTTTTCTATCAGACTCAGCCAAACGCTCTACAACTTTTAATAAAAATCACTTTTCCAAACCAAAATCACTTTTTCAAAAGCTAGGCCAAACAGGCCCAATCTCTGTGCCATGCATGTACACGGGGGCAAATTCAATGGATTTGCAGTAGGACTCTGTTTTTTTCAGATACCATGTTCAATCCCTTTCTCTTAGTTGGACTAACCAATAATTTCAGCCACATAGGACATTCTCTGTCTCTCTCTTCCACCCTGTACTCTCCTTGCTAATCTCTCTCTCTCTCTCTCTCTCTCTCTGGGTGAATCGAAGTCGGAGTTGAAGCGATCGAGTTTTCGTGACCAGTGTTACAGGTGTTTGGACAGAATTGCGGAGCTCGACTTTAGTCGGGCCTACACGACTTGCACGCGCTAATCTGTTTCATGGAACGGCGAGTTCCGTCGGTACGGCACGAACTCGCAACTTCGACCTCCGCCCTGCCGACCGAACTCGTCGACTTCGACGGGGTGCAGTTCCGTTTTACCAAACACCTGCCATCTCTCTCTCTCTCTTTCTCTCTCACACTTTCTCGCTCACTCATTGGACATTGTCCCTTGTGTTTGCAGGACTATATAGGACTAAAAAAGGGATTGTACACCCAGGCTTTTTGACCCTGCCACCCCCATAATGTTCTTCCGAATAAAATAAGAAAAAAAGCTTCATTGACTGTTTATTTCAGTCTAGGACGCCGCAAATTTTTTTTTTTTTGAAAAAAAAAACTGTCACAGTAGAAATCTTATTATAAAAAATAATATTATATAATCATTAAAGTTTCAGGTATAGTTTTATACATCCAATTCAAATCTCCTAAGCTCATCATGCGTGACAATGTGTAGCTCCTGTTCCCAGCCATCTTTTTAGTAATGGACACCGTCCTTTCGCACTTCCAATCCAGTTTACGCACTCTCGTGGTGTCCGCAACACTATTTTGAACACGATAGCTAGGCTCAATCATTTTTAGGCCAATCATTTTATCTTTTTATATTATTGGTAGAAGTAGATAGAAATAAAATCTAAACCACAAAAATTTTAAATCATTAGAAATCATCAACAACGAGCACCGGGCTTTAGCCACGTGTAAAGCGTGAACAGTAGTGTCCGTGATTATTCATTTACTCAGATCACCCCTGTACTCTGTAGTGCGCGATCACTGTATCGATTGTAAATTAATTTTTTTTAGGTTAAGAGTATTTTGCGCGCCTACAGTCCCCGCTGCAGGAATGGTCCCCTTCCAAATTTTGGTACTTTATATAACGCCTATGTGATTCTTAGCAGCGAAACAATAAAACAACATATGGATATATATTTGCTTGCTAGAAAAATACTAATCACTCCTGCAAAAGTATATTCCCGCACATAAATAAGTAGGAAGTAGGGTTGCTAATAATAGAAACCCTTTGTACCGAACCCCAGAAAGGGAAACAAAAAATGGAACCACCCGCTGATCCACCACCACCCCTCACCCTCTCCCTCGCCCTGTCTCCTGCCGCCTCTCCGACAGCGGCGACGGAGAAAGAGGATCGCGGGGCGGACGTGAAGCTGTTTCCCTGCCTGTTCTGCAACAAGAAGTTCCTGAAATCGCAGGCGCTGGGGGGCCACCAGAACGCGCACAAGAAGGAGAGGAACGTCGGCCTGCAGTCCGACCTCTACCTCTCTCCGTACCCGACCGGGCCGACTGGCTTCCAGCTCGCCTCCCACTCGTGCCGATCGGCGCCCGCGTACGACGACGGCGGCAGCGGCTTCTGGAGCTACGCCAGCAACTCCTATGCCGGCGGCACCGGCACCGCCCGCTTCGCCGCCCACCTGCCGCTGCTCGCCTCCGTCAGCTCCAACCGCGCAATGTCCGCCGCCGCCGACCCCCCCGCCTGCCGCGACGAGCTCTTCGATCTCCTCAACTGGCAACGCGGCTCCCACCACCACTCCACCGACCCATCTCTCCCACCCCCACCCCCACACCAACACCAATACCAACACCAACACCAACACCAACAAAGTAGCAGTGAGGATGATCCCGAGCTTGATCTCACATTAAGACTCTAATAATAAGCTAAGTTGTTGTGTTTTTTTTCTTTTCTTTTTTTCTGGTTGGGGGATGGGGGGTTCTGTAGTATGATTAGTTGCTGGTGTTGGAGATAGATTTGGATCTGGGGGGGAAGGATCAGGACAAATGCATGTGATGCCGAGCCCCTTTTGTGCTTTGCAGGTGTTGGGTAGTGCCAGATGGTAGGTGGTGGGGGAGTCACCGAGTCACCGATGCATGCTCCTTTTGGGGGTTGTTACATCAATGCTCCCCTGCACTGCGCTTCCACAGAGTTTCTTTTGGAAAGCCGTAATGCTTTGGGTATCCCCCTAGTAACTTCTATATTTGGCATCCGTGTTCTACTTTGTAATAATATTGTAAAACTCTTATTTGATTATTATTATTATATATTTTAATTTTAGTAGATTGCGCCGCTTAAATAAAGTGTACACTAACAAACTATTCTCTAATCTGGATCTAGAGTCAAAGGTTCTATGTATCTTGCAGCGATGGATCTAGAGCCAATGGAATAGAACCTTCACCGAGTTATTTATCAGTCCTTTTTTTGTACAAGACGTACTCACTCTAGCACTAGCACTGATAGCAGCCTAGCTATAAGGTAAAATTGCACATTCGGTCCTCAAACTCTGAGACTCGTGACAATTTACTTCTCAAATTTTAATTTGTTATAATTTTTTGTTCGAGTTTTCAGAATTATTACAATCAAGTACTATAACTCAATTTACTTGACTAAATATTAATCTATCGTTAATTAGAGATGGCGGGGTATCAACCACCAAATCTATATTTTAATTATAATAAATTAAAATATAAAGACTAAAATATCATGTGCTGTATAGTTTGAAAAGCGAACGTGCAAGTCGCCCAAAAACCTACATTAAATAAGTTTTAAAAGTAAGTAGTTCTGTACGTAGCTCACAGCACATACATCGAATTAATGTTCGCAGCAATTATTGCACCATGTGGGGTCGTGCACAGTGGAGGTCATTATCTACGTCCTGTTTTATACTTGCCTCACTATCGGCCAATAATTTAATTTTTTTTTATTTCAAAAATATTTACAAAAAATAAAAATAATTGAAATAAGATGGAGGTTAGATTATTGTGTACTATCATATGTTCCATTGGATGCATGCAATAGTCTCTCAAATACGGTCGATAAATCCATTTAGATACTATATTTAACTTTCGATGATTACCCGTACAATGCGGCGCAAACACATGTGAATAAGTATACATTGCAACAATAATTTTAAAAATATCTTTTTGTAAAAAAAAAATTCCTTTATTTCTTGTAAAATTAGATGAAACATCAAAAAGCAAGGATTATGCCATTCATGTGACTCTTTTTTTTTATTTATTATTTTTTGGTAATTTGCATAGGTTTTGTCTTTTTGAAAAAATTATCATTTTTTTGAATCTTACGGATTAGATATAAATTTTTAATAAATTGATCAAAATATATTTTTTTTTTTTCTCTTTTATTTTTCTCTCCCGTTCATTCTTTTCTACCCTCTTCGTCTCCCTTCTTCTCGCCGTTCCTTTCTCTATTTTTTTTCCGGCTATCTCTACCTTTCTTCTTTTCCTTCTTGCCCCCGCATTGATGCTGCGCTTCTCTCTCCTACTTCATCCATACCTTCGTTGACGCCGACAGCGACGACGCGAGTTCGGATATGATCCAAATTGTGGAGGTGAGGACGACGATGAGGATACCGTAGAATTTGAGAATAACGAGGAGGGAAAGGGCGTCGAGGAGGGCAAGGGAGTGTACACGGTAATAGAAAAGAATGCAAAGAGTGAAAGAAGAAGAAGAAGAAGAAAAAGAGCAGGATGTTTCCAGTCTATTCCCCTATGTTCGGTGATGGAGCTGTCGTAGAAATAAAATTAAATTAGGGTTAAACTCCCGTCCATTAAAAATGTGTCCAGATATATTTTAACTGTTGAATCGCTGTACTCCTAAAAATCACTTTAAACAAATCACATGAATAATATCCAACATTTCCAACCTCAAATACATTAATTATTTAAAATGAATATACTTAGCAACTAGTTCTAGTAGTGTCCAGCTAAGCTAACCTATGGAGTTTTAAGCTTCATGAAATGAATGAAATTGGTACTGTACCTCCAGATCTCTTGTCGTACAATAATAGCTTTTTGGAATCCGGCCAAATTAACTTCTGACCTACTGCACCAAGTAGGGACCTTCATACAGTTTTGGTGTACGTCAGGTGTGAGAACTGATAAGTGATGTTTTGGTGCAAGTGCACAGTTCGGCTGTTCCGTTTACAACGAAAGTTAGTTAGTTAAAATAGCGTAACGCGAATCGCTCCCCTTTGAAGCGGTGTAAGTGACTTTCGGCCGTAAATAGTTAATGTAATATCAGATGCATTATGGACGGTTGCTATTAAATTTCAACTCTCGTTAGAATGAAAGAAGTAAAGCATTTTTACTTTTACTGAAGTAGCTTTCTCCGCTTGTCCCACAATATAGTATCATCTCGTGCAAAAGTACATGAACATATTATTGCAATTGACACTTGGTCGAAAACGCAAACTCACGATATTGCCCTTAAAAGATCCTTACAGTTTCAAATAACTCAATGATGAAATTGTTGAGCATCTGCATAGAAATTAATGGCAGTACTTATATATATGTGTGCGGAGGTATTCGAATTTGACATTCATTACTTCACTCAGGAGCCGTTTAGTTGCATGTAGTTACAACTGTACTACAGTTATAACTGCATGTAAATACATATTCGGTGTTTGGTTTGATATACTTAACTCCAACTTCTACAGTATGAACTATAGGAGGAGGTCCAAATGCAGCAGTTGGAACTACGCCAAATTGGCCGAAGGTCCAACTGCAGCAGTTGGAGAGAGTAAATTTAAGCAAAAGATAAGTTTACCTCCTTAACTATTTTTTAAACAATATATATATATAGAGCTAGTCTCCTATACTATCTATAGTACCGGGGCTCCGGTACTATAGTTGCTTTTTCGATCTTAGGGTGTTCAAATCAACGATCCACACCGTTGAAACTGATCTAGGATATTTGAAGTTCTTAGGAATAAAATTTTATAATTTTTCGACGTAGTTTACTTTGTGATCAAACCGTTTCAAAATTGTCAAATTTCAATGGTTATTATGGTGAGTTTGTAGTTTAACGGTGGAGAAGAATCTAAATTTATTCAAATTTTGATAGAAAATACTTTAAACTACATAGATGAAGGTCAACATCCTTGATCTTGAATTCGAAACTCCTATACTCAAATTTTAAGAATTATTCAATTTTCACCATTCATTTTGACATGATTTATTTACTAAGTAAACGATATCGAAAAAAACTAAAATTTTATTCCTAAGAACTTCACATACCCTAGATCAGTTTCAACGGTGTGGATCGTTGATTTGAACACCCTAAGATCGAAAAAACAACTATAGTACCGGAGTCCCGGTACTATAGATAGTATAGTAGCCTCATTCTATATATATATATATATATATATATATATATATATATATATATATATATATATATATATATATATATATATATATATATATATATATATATATATATATATATATATATTTACATCGGAGGTAATCTCACCATCATATATATAAAATGACAAAATTTTAAAAATCATTTCTCAACTGCACGCAACCAAACATTTATAGTTGCAGCGCTTTCTACTATATCCAACCAGTTGCAATTGCTGTATTTTCAACTGCATGTATCTCCAACTATACTGTATTTGTAATTACATCTAACCAAACGGCCCAAAGGATTTATAAATTATTTGTAAGCTAAGAACGAAAATCTACTATGGGCCGGCTTTAAAAAACCTGGGCTCGATGTTGATATTGGGCCGATCTTTGTTCTTTTTTTCAGGCCGTCTAGCTTTACACCAAGATTCCGAAAACTGAGCTGAACTGGCCCGGTTGCACCAGATTAACCGGTAATGATTTGATGACCAATTTGTTTAGTACTAAAAATTTGGTAAATCTTCAAATATATAAAAGTTTAGTAACTTACCTTGAAACCTTTCTTCTTGCCTTAAGTCAATAGCAATTTGTGTCAAGCTCTATTGTATGTAGGATTAATTGCATACAACTTTTTGTAAGTACATCAAATTGCGAGTACATTTCTCCAAAGTTTAAATGCTTATATGTTCATATTTGAATTTGCTGTTAGAATCTATTGGTAAAATTTGTTTAACCAGCTTAATCATAGCTAATTGATATGAACATATAAGCAAATTTATAAGGACAATGATCACTTAAACTTTGAAAGAAAATATCCGTATGCAATTGATTCTTAAATGTAATATGTCTAATTGGCTATAGGCTATTTCTTTTTTTTAAAAAGAAAAACATTCCATCAATAAGTGCTTTATATATAGTACGCGAGCAGTTGATTTGTACCTTTTTCCTCTAAGCTTAGAGTTTCGTACCGGACCAATCCTATTGCGGTTAGTTCAAAAAGTAACCAATAGTCGAAACATACTTTATGACAGAGAAATATATATAGGGTCGGTTTCATGCACAAAATTTTTGTGTGTACGAGAATGTACAAAATAGGCCAGCCACATTTAATTGGGCGGTCCATGGATGACGTGGTGCAGTAGGTCCAGTGCAGATGCGTAGATCATGCGGCGAAGAAGAAGAAGAAGAAGAAGAAGAGAGATGCGCGTCTAGTATAGCTGGCGGTCCACGGATGACGTGGTGAACTTGGTCCAGGAAAAGTAATCCGTATAAAGTACGGGTACTCTAGTAACTACTTATCCATACCACACACGCGGATACGTAGACGACACTGGTGAGGAGGAAGAAGAAGAGGAAGAGGATAACAATGGAGGCGCTCTACCTCCTCCTCTCCATCGCCTCCACCGCCGCCACCTCCTCCCTCCTCTCCCTCGCCCTCGCCCTCCGATCCCTCGTCTCCCTCCTCCTCCCCCACCTCTCCTCCTCCTCCCCACCTCCTCCTCCCTCCGCCGCCGCCGCCGCCGACGACGACGACGACGAGGGCGGCGCCGCCGAGGAGCTCTCGCCGCCGCCGCCGCCGCCGCGGATCCGGCTCTACGAGGGCCGCGTGCGCCACGAGCGGCGCCGCCCCGTCGCCCACGCCTTCGACTACCCCGTCCGCTACGCCCTCGTCGACCTCGACTGCGCCCCCCGCCTCGTCTCCTCCTCCTCCTCGCACCTCCACCCCGATCGCGCTCGCGAGGTCGCGGGCTCCAATGGACCTGTGTATCGCCCCTCCCCCCTCCCCTTCCTCCTTCCTCTTCTCCTCTTTTGATGATTAGAGCTCTCTTTTTATGTATAGCATAGACATTGGAGATCCCTCAACTTTATTTGAGTAATTTTGCTCTACTGAAGTAAGATTTTATGAATTAGTAAGCGATTTGGCCAAATTCGATAGTATGAATTTCGTTACTAATTTGTGACCAATATGCAATAAAACCATAAATTTCAATAATATTTTCGATTCGATCTACTAAAATTACTTAAATCTAAATAAATGAAAGGTGAGTAAATGTCAATAAGAAGAAAAAAAAAGTTTAATCATATAGTTGAGCTGTTGAAGGGTCCCTATACATTTTACCTTTTTTTTGTTCTCATAGCTAATATTGAAGGTTTGGGTTTTCATAGGTATCTTTTGACGATACCGGAGAGCGTAGGTTATGAGCAGAATCCTCTGAGCATCTACTACTGCTATGATTTGGAAGAAGAGAAAGAAGATGTAGGAGGAAGAGGAGATGTGCGGCGGTGTTCTATTCGCCTCAAGATGTGCATTGCCGAGGTGAATGGTTTTTGAATGATCATCTCCTTCTTTTCTAACTTACGAAAAGGATGAACATTAAAGATCACGAAAAATGGTTTTTGTGATTTGAATTTAGGTGACGAACACTCCGTGGGGAGAGAAGGTGTTCTTTACATTTCGACCAGGCTCTGATCTGGCGGCGAAACCCCTGCATGTTAGTCCATTCATGGTATGTTTTAACAAGAGAAGAGTTTGCAGTTCAATAAATGTATGCATTAATATGGAAGGTATTGGTAGTTTGTGTTGATTTCAGTGTTACCGTTCTTCTGTTTATGATGCCAATTTTATTCGAAAATGTTTTTGGATAATGAAGTAGTTGTTGACACTCAGGTGATTAGAGGCTTAACATGTTATGAGAAAAATAAGTAGAAAAGTTATGTAGTATACAAACTACTTTGTGGAATTGTATCCTGTTTTGCCTACAGTTTCTAAATTCCTTGTCACTGCTCTACGAATAGCCGTCTTCGTTATTCTTGACAAATTGAGGTGAAAGTAGTGATAGTGTGCATTGGCAATTGCATAACGTTGGTGGTGCAAGGGTTAATGTAGGATTAAGTGGCATGAAGATCATGATACCTCTTTCAAATTAATTACCGAACAATAGTGACATTTTAAGTTAGTTGTGCAGGGCCCCTAATTTGTATTAAATTCTGGGAAACAACCCTTTTTTTTTTTCCCAGAAGTTTAAGTTTGTCCGTGGACTTAATTAAATGGGAGGAAGTTAAATAACATTAGGAATCTGGTAGGACTCAAACTTAGCGCCTCTTGTTCTGATACCATATTAAATACTATGAAATAACTGTTATTCTCCAAAAGCTTGAGCTATTGGAGGACGGTATTTTTATATTTTTTATATTCAATAATTTGGTATTCACTTTTTATAGTCCATTTTATGACTGTTCGTCTGCCTTATATTTAATAAAGCTACCTACCATAGCTCAATTCGTAACCTATTTTCTTTTTAATTTCTCTCTCTCTATCGTGTTTTATTCAGTTGTCTATTTTGTAGTACATTGTAGGATATGCTAGGAAATTGGAGTATCCATGCGGATGAACCAGGCGAGGATCTTTCTGTTGTAATTTCGGTTCAGCATCCCACACTTGGGAATTATTTTTCGGCTACTTTACGTGCCAAAGAAATATGCCATTCCACAAATTCAGTTACTCTGGCAAAATACTTCTGGTTAATGCCGCATAAGGTTGCAATGTGGATATACTGGGAGGTGAAGTGATTTTGTTTCTTGGCTGCTTATTCTTGCTTTTTCATGGTTGTGTGCACGTAATTATTTACTGCTCAAAAAGAGTGGTTATATCTTTTTGATGTACCTGGTCAATAAGGTGAAAAGGAAGAAATTTCAGAGCAAAGTAGAGATGATTCAAAACTCCAGATTTTAGTTACAGCGAAGTCTGAAAAGAAGTTACCTATTAACTAGGAGCAGTTAACCAATCTTTACTGACTAATTCATTGTTCCATTAAGTAGCAATCTTCAAGTAGAATCATGGTGATCGTACCCTTACACTTGATCTATGTTAGGTAATACAGCATGGAAGCATTTTTAGAATCGTTTTTAGTTTTGGAATATTCTGGTGTTATGCCCTTACCACTTGTTATTTTTAACTTTTTCACTAGTAAAATGACTTGAAATCATATGATACATTTTCTATTCACTAGTAAAATAAGATTCTTTCAGATGATTCTAATGTCAGAAGCACAGAGTTGATAGTTACTTAAGGGGTTTATTATATTTTCGAATCAGCAGCAGTGTATTTACCTTGACTGAGTTTTCGTTAATTTATGAGCTTGATTTTTCAGTAGCTAAAGCTTGTCATGGCATCCAATGAATGGAAAATTAACGAAATGTAGCAAATATAAGCGAGTGGATTATCCATGAACTCTGTAATAAATGACATGTATGCACTTTTAATCTAACAGCTATGCTTAATGTTTCTGTAGCCTTTTCATCTACTAAAGATTCTGATCTTCTCACTCTTTGGATTGGTTCAGGCCCTAAGACTCTGGTGGAAAAATGTCAAATTTTTAGGCCATCCCAAATATGGCAACCCAAACTACCGAGCTGAAGCTTTACTGCGTGATCAGGGGCTCAGCTGCAACAGAAATTTGAACAATTCCAATAGCACAAGCAACGAGGGCGACAAAAAACGGTGGTGTGTGTGGAGAGATGCGCAATGGCCATGGTCATGATGCTATCTTGGGATTACACAGGTGGCCTCTTTCATATTTGTAATGCGCTATTCATTGTATGAATAATCAATTTATCTTCCATATTTTCGATGCATTTTCCTTTTAAGCTCATTCATTACTTGTCAAAATGAAAATGTTTTGCTGGTGCTATGACAACTGCAGTCTTTTTGCTATCTTTTCCGTCAGATGCTGACTAAGCTCCGAACAATTCTAGTCAAGTAGCACTTATACAAAAGTTGAAGGATCAGACACACCGTGCGAACCAATCTGGGACGCCGAAATTGGACTCTACGCATATGGTTGGTTGTTGTTCTGAACTACGACAAAGCATATCTGGCTTGGTAAGCATATCTGGCTTGGTTGGAGCTTCAGTAGTGTTGATTCGAAAAGCAGTAAACCCTAAAGCACTAGCAGTTTTTTGTTGAATCTTTTTAGTAACTTTCGTCTGCATCGCAAAGGTTACAGAAACTCCTTTTGACTTTCAGCTGCATCAATTTGGTTTGTCGACTGCTTGGCCATTGCTTTTCTCTACAAGTTTGTCGACTGCTTGGCCATTGCTTTTCTCTACAAGTTTGTCGACTGCTTGGCCATTGCTTTTCTCTGTAGAGAAGCTGTTGCAGAAGTTAGGCCAAATAATCTTTCGACATGTAGACCGAACTAGAAAAACAGCTTACTGAATGTCTTCTACATAATAGCTATTTCATGTTGGATAGGTAGTAGATCAGTTCCATTGCACACTAAGATCAAAAAGATCATTAGATATATCATAAGTATTATAATGATTTCAAGTAAAATATAGTAAAAGTATTCAATGATATATCTTGATAAAAAAATGATAGTCGGATTGGATTGGTATCTAATCATGCCAAAAAAGGTAAAACGTTTTGGTAGTTACTAAATGTCGGAAAAATGGAAAAAAAAAAAACATAATTTCTCTTATAAAATAACAATTTTGCTCTTCTATCATAACTTGTTAGCTTATTAAATTCAAATATTTTTCAACAGTCAGCATAAAAACATTATATTTAAATTCAAATATTTAAATATTTGAATTAAGAGTATAAAACTCGTTTTTTTAATTGGAGAAGGCTGTAAGTATTAAGACTAATTGTGGACCATTTCTTATCACTAGGATGTCAATGGGTACGGATACTCGAAATTTTATCCGAACCTGAACCCGAACGGAGCGGATTTATCCGATGCTAAATGGATATGATTTCGGATATGGATATTAAAAACAAAAATTCAACGGATATGATTCGGATATAAATTTTGACTGTACCCGACCCGAACCCGAACCCGAACCCGACTCGAATCTGAATTTATTTTACATTATATATAATATATGTATATAAAAATTTGATGTTATGTTTGAATTTTTATTTTAAAAATTTAGATTCAATGTAATATATTTTGAAATATTGAAAAGAAAATTAATTGTTTCGGGTTCGGATTTTCGGGTGCGGGTGCGGGTTCGGGTCCGAATTTTTGGTCGGGTTCGGGTTTGGATATGAATTTTTAAAATCCGTCAGGTTCGAGTTCGGTTTCGGATTTCGGGTTTAGAGCCTGGTTCGGATTTTTGAAAATCCGTACCGAATACGATCCGTTGACATCCCTACTCGTACATCGATTTTTTTAAACAATATGGTGTTAGAACTTGTCCTAAAACTTCTCTGTTCTGGACGTGTTACGGTTAATTCTCAATTGTCTTCCACCAAATCCAACTTTTGAGTAAAAGTAGATTTATTCTGACCCCATAAAAAAAGATGGATGGACCAAATTGAACTTGTCGTACTTAAACAATGCAGAGACTCACGATTTATTTTGCCCAATCAAAATTTTTATATATTTCTCATATATATATATATATAAATATATAAATATAAAATTGAGTGCTTGTAGATTTTCGGCTCTTAAATTAAGAAATATACGGTTAGAATGATAGTGGTTCCTTAGGGTTGAATGAGTGGTTGGTTAAATAGTATGATCTAACAGATGTAAATAATTAAAGGTATAGATCTAACGGTGAAAAACTTACAAGCACAAAGTGCTTGGTACTTTTAAAAGCATCGTAGCTAGACTCTCTCTATATATATATATAGATATATGAATTAGGCTGGAATGATTCTAATAGCATCAAGTTATTGATGCTATTAGATTTTCGATTCTTGGATGAAGGGATGTACGGTTGGAATGATAGTGGTCCCTAAGGATTGAGTTGGTGGTTGGTTGAATAATATGATTTAATAGATAAAAATGATCAAATAGGTAAAACTAGCGGCGGAAAACTTGGTGTGTATATATATAGTGGTGAAATTATTTCTATATAGAAAAAAAAATTCTATTCCTATTTCCTGCTCTATGAATTGCTATTTTTATCTCAAAAAAATTTTATTTAAAAAGTGATTAAGAGGATAAGCTTATTTTTAATTTAATATGATCAATTTAGTCGTAATTCTAAATGTTATAGTTGGACCTCCTTATGTAGTTTTTTAACTGTAGTAATTAAATTCAAATACATCAAATCAAACGTCAAATTTGAATCTGTATATAGTTACTACTGTAATATAATTATAACTATATATAGTTACATCTGTGGTAGAGAAATAATATTACTGCTGTACACTTTTTCTGAACGCAGATTTGTATTGATGCATTCATTCTACATAAATTACAAAGCCGTATGAACATTAAATAGAACGGTCTTGTATTAGTAGAGACTGTGCCCACCAAATTTTTTTTTTCTCGGCCGAGACGTGACTGATTTAAGGGGAAATAGTCATGGGAACGTTATGCGGAAAATAAAAGGATTACGTGTAGAGAAAAAAACCACGTTTTTATTGTTCCCATCGAGGAGGATCAAAAACGAAGGAAAAAAAAAGAAGAAAAAGAATGCGACAATGCGTCGTTGTGTTTATGAGCATACAACACACGCGGTCTTTGACTTCGGTGCGACGCACGGCAGCGGCGATTTTTTTTTTTTTTTTTCTTCTTTTTTGGCGGTGATTCGATTTCCCACAGCAAACGGCCGAATGCCGCCGCAAATTAAATCGGTGGTGGCGCCCACCATATATTTTTATTTTAGTAATTAAAAGTAGGATTAATTGCATACAGGTCCCGCAAATATGATGAATTACGGATATATTTCTGCAAAGTTCTTGTATTAATTATTTCTGCAAAAGTCCTAAAGTATTCAAATATGTCCTATGATCTGAATCTGTTAGAAAACTGTTATTGTGAAATAACGTTTTTGCTCTTACCCTCTTCCTCTTTCCCTTCCTCTTCCTCTTTCTCTCCTAAGGCGGCGGCAACATCGCGGCGGCAACGGCGGCGGCGGCAACGTCGCAGACGGCGGCGGTGGCGGCGGCGGCGGCGGCGGCGGCGACGACTAAAAAGAAGAAGGAGGTGAAAAAGATGAGAAAAAGAAGGATAAGAAGAAGAAGAAGAAGAAGAAGGCGGAGGCGATGAGGAAGATGGAGAGGATGAGGATGATGGAGAGGGTGAGGAAGATGGAGATGAGCAAAAATGTCATTTCAACTTATTAATTAATCATAGTTAAGTATTTTAAATGTGGTTAACTAAAATTCTCTAACGGTGATTGACGGTAGGGATATATCTGAATACATTAGGATTTTTGCAGAGATAACTAATGCAATTTGAACTTTACAGGAATATATCCGTAATTTATCATGTTTGTGGGGACCTGTATGAAATTAACCCTTAAAAGTACCAAATACTTTGTGCTTATGAATTTTCGACCGTTAAATCTATTTCTTTGATCAATTTTACTATTTAAATCAGGTTATTTCACTAACCACCTACTCGACTTTAGATGACCACTTTTATTTTAAACCTACAAATCTTCATCCAAAGGTCGAAAAACTACAAGCACCAATAACTTTGTACTTTTAAAAACATAGAAGCTCAATTCGTAACTGGCTATATATCTTTCAAAATTTACAAAATATTTTATATATCTCTGAATATTTTTTTAAAAATTTTATAATTATTTAAATTTATCTTAACTATTAGTAACTGTTAATTTATCTCGGATTAAATTCGGATTATATCTCAATCTAGATTTAAAAAAAGATGAAATATTATTTTGTTCTTTTTTTGTTCTTTCTACTAATGGCATGTTTGGTTCGTCGGAAAATAACCCAGAAAACTAATTTTAGGCTGGAAAATTTTTTTCCGTGCGTTTGGTTCGTAGACAAATAGCTTTTTTGAGACTTATTCTTCATATTTCACGGAAAACTTTTTTTTTTTATTTTCCAATTTTTTTTTTCGGAAAATGAATTTTTTTTTTCTTATGGACGCATTGTGGAGTAAATTTTTTTTTTTTTTTTTTTCTAATACATTGGTATACGCTTAATAAACCAAGCATTATCTTAACCTCTTCTATCGTAATCTCTATCTCCTTAGGCTATATATATATATATATATATAGCTCTCTCGAGTCCGGCTGCTATGCTATCGGTAGCACGGAGGTCTCTGTGCTACTAAGTTGTTTTCAATGATGCGGCTTCCAAATTGACGATCGGCTCCGTTAGACTTAATCTACACTATTAAAAGTATTTGGAAACTAAATTTCATAATTTTTCGATATCATTTACCTATCAAACAAGTAGTCTAAAATTGAACGGCTGAAAATAAAAATTTCATCAAAAATAATGATAAAAGATTTAAATTTAAGATTAGAAGTACTGATCTTACTATAAATAGTAAAAAAAAATTTCTATAAAAATTTCATCAGATTTGAATTATTTTACACCGTTAAACTCACAAACACATCACATCGGCCATTAAATTTATCAATTTTGAGATCTTTTGATCACTAGTCAAATAATGTTGAAAAAATTTGAAATTTAGTTTCCAAGTACTTTCAATAGTGTAGATTAAGTCTAACCGAGCCGATCGTCGATTTGGAAGCCGCATCATCGAAAACAACTCGGTAGCACGGAGGCTTCCGTGCTACCGATAGTATAGCAGCCTAGCTCTCTCTCTCTCTCTCTCTCTCTATATATATATATATATATATATATATATATATATATATATATATATATGATATAATTATCTCTATCTCCTACCTATCATATAAACCATCTCATCTCTTTTGTGAAACTATTTTATCTATTATAAACAGTTTGTGAGTATTATGTTAAATTTTAAAAAATTTAAAAGATGGTACTCTCAACCTCCTTTTGTAGAAAGTGTTTATATACTAAAATTTTAAACTAATCAAACAAGTGAAATAAAAATAAAAAATATTTTTTTATTTTTTTTCTTACCATCCAAGCACGCATACATGAAAAATTAATTTTCTTTTCTGGCGAAGCAAACAACAGAAGCTAAAAATTTTCTTTTCCATGGAATTTTTTTTCTTCGAAAATAATATTTTACTATTTTTCACGGAACCAAACAGGCCATAATCTCTCCCTTCCAAATTCTCTCTCTCTCAAGTTTTTCTCAATATCGATCGGATCCGCTTTTTCGATATGTTCGCCGGCGACACCTCCGGCTACAAAAGCAGCGGTGGTTGCGGAAGTTCCTCGACCGAGAATTTCTCTAATAATTAATTTTTCTCATCTTCTAAAAAATGTGACGTAAGTCATCTGATTCATTTCGTATATAAAATTTTATTATTCTAATTTTTTTGGACTAGCAATGATTTTTTATATATTTAAGGCTCGATTTCGTAAGTTTGGTTAAATAGGAGGCACCGATGAATAAAGGTACAGTGGGAGGAAGAAAAATTTCATCTCCTTCAGTCACGGCTGAAAAAGATAAAGTTTTTCTTCTTCAGCTCAAAAAAAAAATGACTATTATAAAAATAAATAAAAATTATTTAAGAACAAATTTAAAAAATAGAAGAACGTTAAGGGCAAATACAAAAAATGCGATAATATAATATATATTTAAATGAACACAATAGTTATTTCAAAAAAAATAACGATTTTTTTAACGTTGCACTAACAAAATCTAACTCTAAGGCCCCGTTTGGTTCGGGGGTTAAACCGGGGATAACGAAGTTATTCCCGCTATTCCGCCAAACGAAACAAAGTTTGGCCGGAATATTTTATACCGGTCAAACTTCGTTATTCTCGGTTATTCCGGAATAGCTGGGATAAACTATTCCATCGTTTTGACGGAATAGCGCTATTCCAAGCTTAATTCTAAATTTAATTAAGATTATAAATTTATTTAAACATAAATTATATAAACATAATATATTTATTTAATAATAAAAGAATAAAATATCCAAGCTAGATTTATAATAAATATTATTTAATTAATAATTTATATATTAATTTATTTACTAATTAACTAGATAATTAATTAACTATTTAATTTATTACTTTAATAAATATTTAATTAATTTTTTGAGTAATTAATTCATTATTTTAATTAATTTACTAACTAAATAATTAATTATATTGTTTAATTAATTAATATTTTGAGTAATTTAATTATTTTCTTAATTAATCATCTGACTATTATTAACTAATTTATTTATTATTTTATTATTTTATTAAATTATTTGTAATTAATTAAATTATTAATTACCAATTAATTTATTTATTAATATTAAGGGTTTTTAGCAATATTCATAATTATTTAGTAGATTAAATAAGTTAAATTATTACTTAATTAATATTTCGTCTTAATTAATTAGATAAAATATTATTGTTTAAAATTATAATTATTCTTATCCTCTCAATTTCAATCAAACCATCCAAACATATTTTTCTTATTCCCGAGAAAAATCTACTTTTCATCCAAACGCAAAATTGATTTAATCCCCGCTTATACCTCAATTTATACCTATTCCTGGAATAGTCATTTTTTGCTTATCCCCGAACCAAACGATACCTTAAGAGTATATCTGAAAGAGTTTGAAATTTTATAAGAATATTTTTTAGAATAACAAAACTTTCGAATGATAATTTTTATATTATCCTTCTAAGAGGAATAAATATGAATATCGAGAAATATATAAGTTTATATAAGTAATTGCTCTTTTATTTTATTTTATTTTAGTCCAGTAGGTCGGTAGGTGGCGGCATCCAAAAGTTCATTTTTTTAGTTTATTATTATTAAGAATTAATTTTCATATAGTTGGAGTCGTCTAACACCACATGGCACCTAAAGATATGTTACATTTTTTATTATTTATTTTTTTCGATTAATCAGGTGATCACCCTATACATCGTTAGATCACAAATGAACGGTGGAATTTCTCCGTGCACAGAAAAATTTACAAACATGCGCAAAATTGTACCAAAATTGTGCCAAGAGAAATGCGGCCTCCCTAATAACGAGGCGATGTACAAGATGAGTCAGGTAAGGCCCCGTTTGGATTGGTGTAAGTGGGAGAGTGGAATTCAAATTTCATTACTTTCGATATTTATTTTGATGTAAGTCAAAAAAATAGTGTAACTCAAATTACGTTAGACCTCCACTTCACCTACTCTCGACTTTTCCCTCTAGAATGCCGAACTCGACTTCCACCACACTCAACATTTTCTAAAAAATATATTAAATAGTATAACCTAAACTCTACTTCCTTTACAATGAGTTAAAATTACCTTATTTATAATAAATTAGCATTATCTTTAAAAAATAATAAATTTTTTATTTATTTAATATGTTGAATTTTATAGAATAAGTTTACTACTCTATATTCAGGAGATAACGGGATCCACTTGCTTACATTAAAACAAACAATGTAACTCAAAAAATTAATTTTACCAGCATCAAGTTACGTCAAAACAAACAACAGAAAAATAATCACACTTCAGAAAAACTCAAACACCTCTGCACTCGAGTTACGTTGGATCTAGAAATTCGTCAATTCAAACGCCTGCTAAGGTGATAGAGATAAAATTTCAGTGGAGAGCTCTCCACTGGCTTTTGTTTGTAGCAACATTTATACTTATGTTCTTTTTAGATGATATAGCAATTTAAATTAGTAGACAGTAGCCGCATCATTTCTTTAGAATGAAATAAAGTGACAACTATGTATAAGCTCATTGCCATATTAATTTTTTTTAATTAGAGAAATCAGAAAAGTTTTAGCAAAGTAACATGATTAAAACATAAATTAATCTCTAACAATTTCACTCAATTGCGGCAACAACAACTATAGAACGCAGCGGAAGTATGGTTTGGTTCGTTCGTACCTTTTGCGAAAGCGATTCGTGCTAGAACGCGATGAGCCCGGATCGAAAATGTTGATTCACGTATTCTTGGATCGTCCTCGAAAGTCTTCAATCGTTCCAAACTCGCGGTGGATCGAACTACAAACGAGCACGATCTCTAATCCACCGTTTAAGACCTTCTAGAACAATAGGTTAATGGAGAATGTGATTTCTCTCTTTTCTTATCTCGTATTATCTCATATGAGAGATAGCCCGTATATTTATAAAAAAATTTAAAATCTTAATGGGCAAGTAAAGATAAGGCCAAATCGGTTTATATTATTACGTTATCCTAATCTGACTAGAATTTATCTCTAATTAGCTTTTTAATTTAAAAGCGAGATTAATTCTAACCAAATTAGTTAACATATAACCATCGGATCGAGTCCGATCATGGACGCACCCGATTCGGTTTAACCGAATGCCAACAACAACAAAAAAAATAAAAAAGAAAGAGAAGATTTGAGGCCAATGCAAGTGAAACTTACAAGATAAATTCAATAACCAGTGATCTTAACTAAACCTTACGATCATTATGATTCGCCGAATAGAATCAACGAATTAAGTAATTATTAATTTGGTAAAAGCTTAATTAAATTATCCTGCGTTCTAAACCTTAATTAATAATTTAAAAGTAAATCAGTATGGAGTACTTGAAACAAAATAGAAAATTGAGAGAAAAGCTTGTTTTTTATGACCCAGCTCATACCGATGTTGACTTTTTAAGATTTGAAGAGGTAAAAATATAATTAATTAAGTAATAAATTAATTAAGAAAAGCGCGAGGGTCGAGCACAATAATCTTATATTTCAATCGTGGCACCTTAAGAAAAAAATTGAAAACAATAGTAAATACTGTAATTTAAAATTGTACTTCTCTAAATATATGTCTCTTTTGTTGGATAGTTGGCGCTAATCATTAATCCCAAAAATTCGAACTGTTAAAAATACGCAATCAATTCACTTAAAACGTACAGATACAGCACCCACGGGTCTCGATTGTAACTCGACCCCATCAGCCTCACGCCACTTCGAACATGACTCGGCCCAGTCAGCTTCACGTCATTTCAAACATGACTCGGCCCAACATGACCTCCCACCACATGACAGGATGCTGGCCCATTTAAGCCAACATCTTTCTGATTGGTTAGTTTGTTCCTATGGTTAAAATACATCTTTTTAGCTTCCCTAGTGAAGCAACAATTATCCCAAAAAATAAGAAAAGAAAAGAAACGTGCAAAACTTATTTAAACTATAGATTATTTTAAAGGCCTTTTTGCATAAAAAATCCACTAGTTTTGGGCTTTTGCAAAATTGGGCCGCATTTTTCGTTTTTGCAGATTCGATCCGGATTTTCAGCAAACTGACCAAAATACCCTTGTTACTTTTTCTCTTTCTCTCTCCTCTTTTTTTCTCTCTCCTCTTTTTTTCTCTCTCCTCTTTTTTTTATCGTTCTTTTTTTTTTTCTCTTCGAAGAAGGCGGCCGAGGCCGAGGCGGAGGCGGAAATGGCCCGCCTCGCCTCTGCCCCTCACGACCTCGCCCTCGCCCTCGCCCTCGCCCGCGCACCCCCGCCCTCCTCGCCTCAGACCCCGCCGAGGCCGCGCCTCACCGCGACTCTTTTTTTTTTTTTTTTCTCTCCGACCCTCCTCCACCTGCCGTCCCCGCCGCCACCGCCGGCGACGAAGAAGAAGTGCTTCTTGGGGCCGAGAAGCACGCCGGCGAGGGAGGGAAAAAATATAGTTACACTCCGGCGAGAGCGGTGGGTCGTGAAAAAAAAAATTGTAAAGAAAAAAAAAAAAAATTAAAAAATATTATTTTCCTACTGAAAAGAACAAAAAAATAGAGAAAAAATGAAGAAGATGATGAAATTACACTGTTAGAAAAAATTACACTGTTTAAAAAAATATTTGCACTGTTTTAATGAATGTTGCACTATTTAAGAGAGAAATTACACTCTTTTTAGATGAAATTTACACTTTTTAGGCCAAATTGCACTATTTAGAATAATGTTGCACCATTTCTTTCTCTTCCTCTTCTTCTTTCTCTTCCTCTACTCTCCATCTTCATCCCCTTTCTCTGTCTCTTTCCTCACACTCCAAAATAATTTTGAACCGTTGCGGTCGAAGCCGGAGGAGGAGGAGCGGTCGTAGTCGCGGGGGTCGAAGAGGTAAACGGAGAGGAGGAAGCGGGAGGCGTCGGCGGCGGCGCGCGGGGGGTGGGGGGTGGTGGGGGGGCGGGGTGGTGCGAGCGCAGGCGGCGCGGCGAGCGCAGGGGGCGCGGGCGCGATCCCCCTGCGCCCCCCCTCTCCCCCAGGGACGCGCCCCCTAGGGGCGCGTGCGCGCGTGCGCAGGGGGCGCCCCCTGCGCCCCCTGGGGGCGTGCGCAGGGGGCAGGGGGCGCAGAGGTGGGGCGGGCGGGGGGGCCCAGGCCCGGGCTCGGGCGGGCGGGCGCAGCCCGCGCCTGCGCCCGCCCCGCGCCGCAGGGGAGTCCCCTGCGGCCCCCGCGCCCCGCCGCCGACGCGCACCCTGCCTGCCCCCGCGCCCGCCCCGCCCGGCCCGGCCCGGGCCCCCGGGCCCCCCCCCCGCCCCCGCCCCGCCCCCCCCCACCCCGCGCCCCCCTGCCCCTTGCGCTCGCGGGTGAGCCCCCAGCGCTCGCCGCTCCCCCTGCGCCCACCCACCACCGCCCCGCGCGCCCCCTGCACCACCGCCGACGCCTCCCTCTACCTCTTCTACCCCCGCGACTACGGCGGCGCATGGACGCCGCCACGGCTCCGGGCGCGGCGGCGGGGACGTCGTCGTCGTCATGCACCATTTTGACCTTCGTTGCACTATTACACTATTGCACTATTGCAATAGTGCAATAGTGCAATAGTGCAACGAAGGTCAAAATGGTGCAATAGTGCAATAGTGCAACGAAGGTCAAAATGGTGCAATAGTGTAATAGTGCAATAGTGCAATAGTGCAACGACGGTCAAAATGGTGCAACTTATTGCACTCTTTCTCCGATGCGGATGATGACGACGACGACGTCCCCGCCGCCGCGCCCGGAGCCGTGGCGGCGTCCATGCGCCGCCGTAGTCGCGGGGGTCGAAGAGGTAGAGGGAGGCGTCGGCGGTGGTGCAGGGGGCGCGCGGGGCGGTGGTGGGTGGGCGCAGGGGGAGCGGCGAGCGCTGGGGGCTCACCCGCGAGCGCGGGGGGGGGCAGGGGGCGCGGGGGGGGGTGGGGGGGTGGGGTGGGGCGGGGGCGGGGCGGGGGCCCGGGCCCGGGCGGGCGGGGGGCGCGGGGAGCAGGGGGCGCCTCGGCGGCGGGGCGCGGGGGCCGCAGGGGACTCCCCTGCGGCGCGGGGCGGGCGCAGCCCGCGCCTGCGCCCGCCCGCCCGAGCCCGAGCCCGGGCCTGGGCCCCCGCCCGCCCCACCTCTGCGCCCCCTGCCCCCTGCGCACGCCCCCCAGGGGGCGCAGGGGGCGCCCCATGCGCACGCGCACGCGCCCCTAGGGGGCGCGTCCCTGGGGAAGAGGGGGCGCAGGGGGATCGCGCCCGCGCCCCCCCGCTCGCCGCGCCGCCTGCGCTCGCACCACCCCGCCCGCCCCCACCACCACCCCGCGCGCCGCCGCCGACGCCTCCCGCTTCCTCCTCTCCGTTTACCTCCGTTTACCTCTTCGACCCCCGCGACTACGACCGCTCCTCCTCCTCCGGCTTCGACCGCAACGGTTCAAAATTATTTTGGAGTGTGAGGAAAGAGACAGAGAAAGGGGATGAAGATGGAGAGTAGAGGAAGAAGAAAGAAGAAGAGGAAGAGAAAGAAATGGTGCAACATTATTCTAAATAGTGCAATTTGGCCTAAAAAGTGTAAATTTCATCTAAAAAGAGTGTAATTTCTCTCTTAAATAGTGCAACATTCATTAAAACAGTGCAAATATTTTTTTAAACAGTGTAATTTTTTCTAACAGTGTAATTTCATCATCTTCTTCTTCATTTTTCTCTATTTTTTTGTTCTTTTCAGTAGGAAAATAATATTTTTTAATTTTTATTTTTTTTCTTTACAATTTTTTTTTTTTCACGACCCACCGCTCTCGCCGGAGTGTAACTATATTTTTTCCCTCCCTCGCCGGCGTGCTTCTCGGCCCCAAGAAGCACTTCTTCTTCGTCGCCGGCGGTGGCGGCGGCGGGGGGGACGGCAGGTGGAGGAGGGTCGGAGAGGGAAAAAAAAAAGAGTCGCGGTGAGGCGCGGCCTCGGCGGGGTCTGAGGCGAGGAGGGCGGGGGTGCGCGGGCGAGGGCGAGGGCGAGGGCGAGGGCTAGGTCGTAAGGGGCAGAGGCGAGGCGGGCCATTTCCGCCTCCGCCTCGGCCGCCTTCTTCGAAGAGAAAAAAAAAAAGAACGATAAAAAAAAGAGGAGAGAGAAAAAAAGAGGAGAGAGAAAAAAAAGAGGAGAGAGAAAGAGAAAAAGTAACAAGGGTATTTTGGTCAGTTTGCTGAAAATCCGGATCGAATCTGCAAAAACGAAAAATGCGGCCCAATTTTGCAAAAGCCCAAAACTAGTGGATTTTTTATGCAAAAAGGCCTATTTTAAATTGACTACTCAACCTTTTAAATTTATAATTTTACTATCCAACCTTTTTATTTGTTTGATTTGAATTAGTCAACAATATTTTAATTTTAAATATAATCTAATTACTTCAATAAATTTAGAGTTAAGAGACTTACATGAAGTAGACTAACTAAATATATAAAGATAGGCGACGAACTCAAATTTTAAAATCAAAGTATTATTAACTGACTCAAATCAAAATAAATAAAAAAAAGTTTTAAAAAATTAAATAGCAACTAAAAATAATCTATAATTCTGATAAATTTTGTACGTAAAAAAAAAAAAAAAAAAAAAAATCCGTGAGGCAACATTTAGCGTTTTCTATAAGTTTATTTTAGTAATGGGTGTGAACGGTGTCCAGGCTCAGGATCTGGGGGATGATGTGGACTCAATTTTGGACCAATGGATGGGCAGTAAAGGTTCGCACAACACGATTAACAGTCTAACGAAATTAGTAGGCTACTGGTGGACCATCTGAAAGACCAGGAACGATACGATCTTTAGGACGATTCAGCCGGACCGGGTGTTAGTAGTGCAAAAGTTCAAACAGTTGTTAAAGAATTAGAAACTTCTCCTCCCTATTAAATAGTGTTTTTTTTTTTTTTTTTTTTCCCTCGTTCGTTCGTCGTTTTAGTAACCTCGAGCCCCAGGCTGCCTCATCCCTATAGCGTAATTCATCAATCCAATAAATAAAGTGGTACTTTTTTCTCAAAAAAATATTTAGCGTATTGCCACGTAATCAGGATGTACAAGTTTCCTGCGACCTGGCACGTTTTATCATGTGTGACCGATCCCGACTTTAAAAATAAGTGTGGCAGCCACCCAAGTCCAACTGGGGTCAATCCCCATCTGCTTAAAAAAAAAAAATATTACCTGCGCCTGGTGCAACACTACACCTTATCTACGACGCACATTAGATATAATCCTGTGCACAGAAAATTTCTGTAACAGGCGCGATACAACTGCCCATCCGTAGCCAGATAAACCTCTACCGTCCGCATCTCGTTGCCCATCTCTGCCGGGATGCATCTCAGCAGTCAACATCGAGCGACTGAAATTCATCTCATCGCGGATCGGCAGTACGAATAATCTTGCATGTAATAATTTTTTACGCACAGAACTGTAAGGAATACATGCCCGCTTTGCCACTCTCGTAAAACTATTTCTCCATCACATATATGCTTGAATCGAAACTAATTATTTAATAATAATAAATTTCTTTACAAATAATAGGATAATGAAAATTGCAGTATTTGAAAGTAAGTATTTTTCAGAAAGTTTTTCACATCCTAGCACCTTATAATAGTCGGTTTTTTTTATAATTAAATATATTAGATTTGTCTCAAATTTTTAAACAGTATGTTTTTTTTTTTAATTCTATTCTATTTTTTTTTCAATCCATTAAGTTAAGTTAGTATTTTAAATTTGGTGCGACATATAAGAGAGAGTATAAAGTGTATTCTAGGTCTAGGATTTAATGAGAAATACATTTTTTTTTGTACTCAACTTTATAATTAAAGTCTTTATTTTGTCTTCGCGCACGGATTTAAGCTACTGATCGAGCCACATAAATTTTTATGTGCTTTTATTTTTCTGCTCTCCTTTTTAATTCTGTTGTGATATTTTTACGTCAGGCGAACTAAATTATCCTTCGTGCTTCTGCCGTAACAAAATATTCTTCCTATAATTTTTTTTTATGTGAAAGAAAAAGTAGCACAAGAGATGTACGGATACACAAAGTACAGGTATTGATTATTTTATTTTCCACATCCCATTCATGCCGACAAAAAAAAAAAAAGAAAAAAAAAAAAAGAAGAGAATATGATTTGTGTGCAAATGATGACCGCGTTCTCCACGTGCAATTTTCGGCGACTCTTCCCCTTTCCTTTGCCTCGCTGTCTCCCGCGTCATTCACATACAACGCATATCGTTATTGTATATAAACATATACATATATATATATATATACTCACTCTCTCTTCCTCAATCATATCTCCATTACCAATTCTCAACCAACATTACAAGAAGAAGAAGAAGAAGAAGAAGAAAAGGAAAGAAGGAAAGAAAGAATGGGAGGGATATCGGATTGCGATATTCCGGAGCTCAGCCTCCGACTCGGCAGCGGCAGCGGCAGCGACAGCAACGATAACAACTGTGTCAGAACTAGCAGGTATATAGATTTTATGAAGACAATTTAAGTCATGCGCTCGAATCTCTTGTTTTCGTTAATTGCTAAAGTCCAGTGTAAAATTTTAATTTGTTTCTGATGAGGTTATATATGTATATTGAAATCATGTAGGGAGAAGAGATGGTCTGATGAAAACAAAGACGGATATCGGCAGTCGTCGCAGCAGCAGCAGCAGCTGCAGCGCGCGGAGAATAAGATCACGATGTTCTACAACGGCCAGATTTGCGTCTGCGACGTGACCGAGATTCAGGTTTGCCCATGCATCCAGTTTCGGCTATGTTTTCTTCTTCTTCTTTTTTCAATATTTGTTTATATATATCTATATATCTTGTGTTGCCACACATATAATTGAGAAAAAAAAAAAAAAAGGGGAAAAAATCCTCGTCTAATCCTTTGCTTAGCACATTTTAACCTATTGTTGAACATTATATTGGGATGTTTATTTAGGGGATTTATGTAGGGTTCTAACTAATGAAATATTATAAGTGTTCATCAATAATTGTGGGCTTCAAAAAAATGTAATGTTAGACGTATCTATACTATTATATCTATTAACATGTTGGTCTGTACTGTATAAGTTAATCTGTAGGTAACACATTAATACATCAATCTATAAATAATATTTCATATGAAACTTGAAGAGTATCTTATTCATCAAATTTTTTTATTCTTTTTGTGAATCTCTTTTTCTTTAAAAAAAAATTGTCTACATACTAAGTGAAATTAAGAACAAATGGAACAATACAGGTGGCGGTTGGCGATTGGCCAATGGCCAATTTTGAAGCTTCCTTAGTGATTAATTAAAGAATTAGTAAACCTGCCAACGTGGACATATTCCAACCACTCTCTACCTTATTTCTTTGTCACCTCCAAAGAAATAAAATAAAAAATAATAATAAAAAGTACCCAGTTGTATGTTTTTGACTTTGACTAAATAGAGTCAACACAACACATAGAAAACGCCCTTCAATTTACTAATTTTATTAGTAAATGCATGTGTTTGATTTTTTGTTATTAAAGTTTGAAATTGTTAGAGCTCTAGTCCAACTTGTTTTCTACTCAAGATCCACCTAAAATTGTAAACTTAAAAATTATTGTAAACTTTTTAAAAAAATTGTCTAAATTCTCTTAAGTGTTCCCATCAAATCAAGAAAACCTACAATCACATTAAAGTTGTCGCGTGAATCAATCAATTACTCTAATAGTTTAAACGTATTTTACGTTCGACACCCTATAACATTTGAATCATCGATATCATTTGATTCTCATGAGATTGAATCATCGTTTTAATTTACATAGTTTACTTAACATTTTACAGTTCAGATGACAATCTATAGTAATTTCTACTTTTTATTTATATTAATGGTTCTTTTTTTTTCTTTCTTTTTTCTTTTTTGGAACAGGCACGAGCTATTATATCGATGGCGAGGCGAGAAATGGAGGAAAAAGAAAATAGTAATAGCAGCGAAAACAACTGCAACCAAGTTCAACAATACCAACAACAATCACACCTGCAGCAAAAGAAAAATCTGGCTCCGAATTTGCAAAATCCACAGCTACCAAATTCGGGGCTTTCGATGAAGCGATCGCTGCAACGGTTTCTTCAGAAGAGGAAAACAAGAATAAATGCAATCTCTCCCTATAATCATAGATAGCAATGTTACTTAGATATTTTTTTTTTTTTCTTTTTCCTCCTTTTTCTTCTTTTTTCAATTATTTTTGGTTTGTTTAGATGCTTGTTTTAGCTGATTGTGATTTGATGAATATATAGTAAAAATTCAATAGAGTGAGGCATTAGTTAGTATCCTAAAAGATCGTATTTAATTAGGGGGTTTTTTTTTTTTTGAGAACAAGTATTTAATTAGGGGTTGTTTGGAAACTCTGTAAAAACATAGTATTTGACAAAATATATTGGTTTCCAAGTGACAAAGTTTTTTTTCCCCACTTGTGATGTTTGGGTACATTTTTTAGAGAATTTATTGTTGGATTATGTAAAGTCATATTTCGAGTATGGTGAAAAAGTTTTATGCTGAGTATTAATCGAAAAACACATTCAGATGGTCTTGTTCGTGGACGTATGTTGACATATCGTTGGCTGAACCACGCAAATTCTGTGTTCTTGCATTCTCTTGTTCTTTATTATTTTGTTATTCTCGTGTTTATTTTTTACAATATTTATTATCTTATTTTCATCTGCAAAAGATCATGTTTTCGCTGCGTTCGTGTGCCGTGTGGGTTTGAGTTGTGCTCAGTAACCCCTCGGCCGGTCCCTTCATTTATTTGCTTTATTATTGGCTCAAATGATCCCATTATTACTCCATTATTCTAATTTTATTAATTCCAATTGTTTGGGACTATTGCTTTGCGAGATTGAATTAAAAGATCTCATTTGGTGAAAATTTACTTGCTATTGGTAATTAATGATTAACTTTTTAAACCACAGTTACAATCAATTTATATATAATTCTTAAATGCCCTTCTTAACTAAAGTAGTATATAATTAGTTTTCTCGAGAAAAACAGAAACAAAATAAATTAGAAAAAAAAAAACATATCACTCAGAAATGATCTCGTGTCTCTTTCTAATCAAGAAAACGGAAGCGAACTAATACAATTAACCTCTAATTTTCCTAAAAGTAGAAATAAATATAAATAGAAAAAAGGTGGAATTGTTGTGGAAAATATTAAGTAATTGAGTGGCTTGGTCCAAAACACGTTGAAACACTAAATTAAATTGCCTTTGCAATTCACGTGTGGAATATTGTATGTTAGGTGGTGTACTGTATCCAAATTTATTTACCCTATATTATATATCACCCTAAATTTTAGAAAAAGTATAATACATGCAATAATTATTAAGCAGTTGAGGAACCCCTTTACACGTCAAAACAGAAGAAAAGAAAAAAGAGGAAAAAAAAGAAAAGAAATTAGAAACAAAATTTGTCCTAACCAAAAAGATTTGATAATGTTACCCAAAAGTCGATCTAATAGAAAACAGTTTAGAATAGGCTAAATTACAGAAAAATTTTCTTTAAATATTCGTCTTTTAATTTTTTCTCCCTGACTTTTAAAAATCTATATTTTGCCTTCTTAAAATTCTAAAAATATTTTCAGAAAGATACATCGTTAATGGATAGGGCAAAATGAACAAATTATTCTTACTTCTTCTATAAAAAAATAATTTTTTAATATATTTCTGTCATTTTGAAAGATATTTTCGGTATAAAATATAAAAAATGGACGAAATAGTGATGGAACCCTGACGGGGGGAGGGGCTAAATACAACAACTTAAAATATATTTTTTAAATTTTGAGAAAAAGGTAGCATGCTAACAACTTAAAATATTAAGGGGGTAATATATAGGTTTTTGATAGTAAGGGAGGGAAAGTGAAAAGACAGGTATTTAGAATTTGCTTACGCTGTGTGGTGAGATAATAATATCGCATATACGTTGTGTGGAATAACTAACGAGGTAATAAATAAAAAGAAAATTATAGATACAAATATATACACACATAAAATGACGAATGTACGAATCGAATTCAGATTATATTCTGTAAACAAAAGGGTTTTAGTACTAACTTTACTATATACCATGTTACCCAAAAAGATCAAAATAGTAGAAAATGGCTTTAGAATTTGTCGTCTAAGTATGTAACTGTTATGTTATGGATTTATCTACAAATCAAAGGTTTAAACTTTCCAAAGAAAAAAGTCTCTTTTTCATACAATGCATTTTTTTCTCTCTTTATGCATGTGGATTGAATTGGATAAGATTCTAGAATGGGCCAAAGTTGAACATGTGAAATATATGATACCTATCATTCTAAGCTGTTGCAATTGGGAAATCTCATTCACATGATTCCAATGTTGTGTGAGTGGAGTAATCAATGTTTGGTGTTGACTCTTGCAACTAAGGGCTTGACGAGCGAAAATGGAGCTTCTGTAGAAGTGCTGTTTCAAACCATTAATAATTTCTAGTTTTTCTTTTCTTTTTTTTTGGGTCGAAACCTCTCTAATAAGTAATAACCTTTTATTGTAGCAGTAAGTAGAAGTTTTCAACTAAAGCTTCTATTTTGCGAATCCAAATACTCATTACAGCTTCCTGTGATAAAATAATTTTGAGATTTATTTAAGAAATGAACTCAGCTAGAAATATTAAGCAACTAGGCTTGGAATTTGGAATCTCGAATACCAATTATCAAATACTTTACTTTGTTAATATTTAATTATTGCTTCTCCATAGTGGAGAGAATTTCTGAAGTTAATTAGGTCTAATCGGGAGTTGTGCTGGAGTACTATTAATAGTATGTTAATAGTGTTTAATATCTACTTTTTGACCATTAAATGCTTAAGATTTAGCGAGAGGTTGGTAGAATAGTAATGATCCCAGGATTAAAAAGTGAATTGTAATTACTATTCATACACTATTAATAATATCCTAGTTGAGCTCGTCAAATCGGTACTAAATTTGTAGAAATTCCAAATATTTTTCAAATTTACAGTTTTATATGACACAATATATTCCAAAACTGGTAAAGAAATGCTGCTACAGAATAAGAGAATAGAAATTGAACAACACCAGCTTAATGTGGATGTCACATGCATCACTTTCCAAAAGATATGTCAACAAAAGAAACATGCTTTTGAAGGATTTATTTTTGACTTTTAGGACTGGGAACAAACACCACTAATTGACTTTGCCAATATTTCTAGATCCAACCCAAAATCTCTAGTTGATGTGGAGTCTAAG
Source organism: Puya raimondii (assembly GCA_016920855.1). Taxonomy (NCBI): domain Eukaryota; kingdom Viridiplantae; phylum Streptophyta; class Magnoliopsida; order Poales; family Bromeliaceae; genus Puya; species Puya raimondii. The sequence goes on along the minus strand of JABWPP010000050.1, from coordinate 48,861,246 downwards.
CATTATAATTAAAGATGCGTGCAGTTGAAGACATGGTAAAATTATCCTTGTTTAAAATTACACTCTTCAACTACTGCATCTCCAACTACGTCAGATTTAGGCGTAGCTCGAGATGTCGCTATTGAGTCTTTTATTACTGTAATTACAGCAAACCAAACAGGAACTTTTAAGTTTGCATGTAGTAAGTGCAAACAACCAAAAACACTCCAAAGTAAATAGACAATTTTGCAGAGCAATATATGTATCTTGAACACAAACTTAAGCAGCATACTTGAACAGAAACTGACATTATTAACTTATGCAATTCAATATGTAATCGGAAGTATATACATCAAATTTCATAACTGATGCCACTGAGTTAATAAAAGTATATTCCATTTGTCATCAGTTGAAACTTGCATATAGGGTCCCTAGATTAATCCACTTGAAAAATTGAAGTCCATTCATAACCAAGAGATTATATGTAGCTCTCCTGTTACAGAGGAGTGAATGGTGGTTATTTTAGTGGTTTATAACCTGGATACGGTGTGGTACTTGTCGGACTCGGTGATAATGTGGTTGCGAGTGATATCTTTGAGCGAGGTGCATCCGCTTAACGCCATGGTGAGCTCGAACTCGTCGCGAAGCATCTGGAGAACCTTTCTCACGCCGGCCTCGCCTTCAGCAGCCAAAGAGAACACCACAGGCCTCCCAATCTATAAATTTATAGCGAAAGATAAGAGAATTAGAACTTGATCCTTATAAAGCGCGGGTATATGGTCAACAATCTTAGTTTTGTCCGCAGAATTTGATCCCGATTTCAGCTACATTCTCAGAGTTTCAGTTTTAACAATTTATCCTGAAGTTTGCTTTACGTCGCAAGGAAGCCTTTCTTTCAGTCTGCTGTCTAAAAAGAACGCCGACTTCAGCATTACTATTACAGTTGAAAGCGAAAAAGCATTCATGTGGCATCCTTCTTCAATTTTCAGAAAAAGAGCTTCAAGGCGGCTAGATTGCTAAAATTGAAAATCTGATCGATAATGGTCGTAATGTTCTTGCATAGATTTATGGGGATTTTTGAATAAACTACTGAATTAAGGCATTCAAATTTCGACTTACAAATACGCCAGAAGCTCCCAAAGCTAGAGCCTTGAATACGTCAGTCCCACGACGAACACCTCCATCGAGAAAAACGGGAATTCGTCCCTGAGCAGCTTTCACAACCTGAATATCTCACCGCATATTAGTAACAAATCGCAACTCCTACATTTAAATTCATTTGTTTTTATAATGGAGAGCAACTGTACATTCACTTTTTCCAAACAAAAACATCAATGCCAAGCCGTAATGCACGAAATCAAACAACACATGGTGATTGGTGAGAGAAGCTTGCCTCTTCTAGAGCACTGATGGTAGCAGGAACGTAGTCGAGCTGACGAGCTCCATGGTTGGACACAATAATACCAGCGACACCAGATTGTACAGCCAGCCTAGCTGCAAATTCATGGATTAAGATGAAGTCACGGAGGAAATCGATTCGGCAAACAAGGAGAACCAAAATGAGATTCTTACTGTCCTCCGCCGTGAGAACCCCTTTGACTAAAATCGGCATGGAAGTGATCGTCTGCAACCACTTCACGTCCTGCCAAATCCAAAACAATCATTCTATGTGAACAGCATAACCGAGAATCGATCCCTTTGTAAATGGGTAAGAGTGTTGTAATATAAAAGCTTGCTTTTACATTTGTTGTTGGCAATAGTTAACGATAAATACATGAAAGGTATTTAGCGCAACACTATCGCGCGTGGGGAGTAAATAAGTTAACATACCTTCCAGCTCAACGAGCGATCGACTTGGCCAGCTACATAGGACGCCAACCCAGAGTCATTACTCTGTACACAAAATAAATATGAAAACAAGTAAGAAGGGACGAGAAAGGATCAAATTGTATTTACAACAAATACTTACTTTATCCATCTTTCCGAGGTCCAAACCCTCAAAATTCTTCAGGGTCAGAAATGGTGGTAAAACAAATCTGCGTAACACAATGCATTAAGAGGTTCAAATCTCCGAAAAGATAACACCTCGACTAAAGTGGTGGTCGAATTAGTATGTAACCGAGAACAGCATAATTGAACTAGAAGAGTGCTTTTGATTCCAATCATGGATAATATACTGAAAAAACCATGAGCTTTTCACCAAGTAGAACCATGTAATGGTTGTATAAAAAAAATTTCACTTCTAAAGAAGAACTAAAAGAGAAGAATCATATTGAGGGAATTTGGAAATCATTAACCTAACAAAAGGCATCAGGCAGTAAGCAGACATTCATCTACGCACTTATGTATGAAAGCAGATACCTTCTGATAGACGCTCTTATTTTTAATTTAAAAGAAAAAAAAGAAGAAAATTCTGATGCGAGAAATGGAGTCATTACATTCGATATAGTACATATATACCTGTTCTTAATGTCCGCTTCTCTGCGGCCAAGTCTTGGAGTATCCACAGTAAGAGCTATTGCTTTGAACCCAGCCCTTTCAGCTCTTCTAACCAGCTGCGCGACTACATTCCGGTCTTTGTTGACCTAACAAGATGTAAATTAAACAATGAGTGACAATTATATAAATTCACATGGAAAGCAGTTTCATAGATATACCCAAAAAAGCACTTAAATGAATGCAAAAATATACTTACATATAGTTGGAAGAAGCGAATTCCTGGCCCGGTGGAGGCGACCTCTTCAACACTGGAAGTAGCCCATGATGAGAGTGTCTAGAAAAGAAACAGGAACCGGTAGTAAGTACTTCAAAAGCTAAAGTTGCAAAAAGATACTAGGAAAAGAATCTTAAGAGATTCAGATGTGGAACACCCTTCAATTAGAAAATTCCAGCAACAAATGGACTATCGCAGTGCTAACACTGAATCATCCTAAAGCGACTGAATTTTGAAAATCATAATATGGAACATAGTAGGGTGTGAAGAAAAGTGCTTCAGCGAACCAATTTAGGAAGTATGCATATAAATCTTAAGAATAGATGCTTCTATATGTCAACAAGCATGCAGATGAAGTCTAATGACATACCACACATAACAATTTCAAAAATCAGGTGCGCCTATAAGACGATATGTACGACTTTTTCTTTATGTCTTGGCTAAAACCCAAAAAAAAAAAAAATTCAAAAATGGATATCTTTACACTTATACAAAATGTGCTTGCGAGAATTAAAATTCCTTTGGTCCTCAATGCTATTCTAGCAAAAGAGATCTACAATAAGCAGTGAATTTGTTTTGCAACCTGGAATAATGTTAGTGAAACAGAGTAACTTCAAAATATTAAGCCATAGAAAACATGAGATAAGATAATGGTGACGAACCATAATAGTGTTAGCTGCTGATGCCGCTCTTGCAGTTGCAAACTCCCCTGCGGCAAAAATAAAAGGCTTGATCAAGTTAATATGGTCTAACACTTCTTGTTGGAGTATAAGGGAGGGAAAAGAAATTCTGAAATCTACTTAACTTTTAGCAATCAACATAAAGTAAGATCAAAGTTCTACAATTTGATTCGTGATTACAGTATAAGAGTCGGATATTCTGATAAACCAAGCTCGTATTGACTTGAATTGGGCTACAAGTACATGTTGGAACATTTTGGAGTTAATAGTCAGATAAAATAAAGCTGGAAATTAGCATACCATCAGGGTGGGCCATTTTCTGCATGGCAGTAGGAGCAATCATAATCGGCATCGATATCTTGAATCCCAAAACAGTCGTGGTCATGTCAATTTTGGAAACATCTATGAGAATGCGCGGGCGAAACCTGGTCAAAACTCGATGAATTAATATGTACAATATTTTTCTCTCATGTGCTCGTGAGTTAATCAATCCTCTATAGTTCCAGAAGGACCGACCACGTAGCGCCTGATATTTTCTTGGTCCCAATGGCTTCACAAGAACTTTAGAGAACTAATCGAGTAACCAAAGCCACAACAGAAAAAATGTGCTTTACCTTTCCACCAAAAAAAAAAAAAAAAAGAAAAGAAAAGAAAAAGAACTACATGTTTTATTTGAATCAACTACGTCATAAACAGCAACTAAAATTTGCACCAAGCTATACACAGGCAAAAAAGCTAAATCCCCAGGAGTGAACAATTTCACCACTAGGAAGTAAAGAGGAATTGTGGCCAACTAGAAACATGCATCCATCACATCTATAAAGCGAGGCCGAAACCGTAAAGGATATGGCTAAAGAATGAGAAAAGCTAGAAGTATATTTCATGCAAAGAGAAATAAATTGCTAGGAGATATATGACAAAGGACAAAATATCTAGCAATTCTTATGCTTTTTGAAGAAGTTAGAAAAGAGATTTTTCATTAGGAACACCACAAAGAATGAGAGCAAGATTTGTATTTGTGTCTGGTTGATTACAAGTGCAGTTCTTATAGGCATAATGATAAACATTTGGCATTCATATTTAGAAGAATCTAACACACTGGTGCCAAAGAAGATTCATGTAGCTTTTGTAAGGTAAGCAACATTTAAGCAGAGGAATTAGTTTGTTCAACTTATCCATCAAACGAAAAGGCGAAGAACCCAAAAGAGAAAGCACAAAAGAAGCGGTCCAGGGGAAGCAGAAGCAGCACCAAATAGAATCAAAGGCGTGAACCAAGCACTTTTTCTCTAAAAACGTAAGTTACTAGAGAACAGTGTTTGACTATTTAATCTCTAGCCCAACGCATGAATTTTTCACCGGACACTACAAGCCCGATAATATCTGAATACAGAATCTCCTGCTCTGACCCTTAAAAGATTCTTTTGCTTTATTTAAAAAAAGAGATCCTAAAAACGTTTAAAAGCATAATCTTTTACTCTGATACTATATGAAATAATTTGAACGGATTTTGACGACAAGCCCAACACGTGGATTTTGCAACAAATGGGAGGAAATTACACAAAATTAGGATCCTAAAAAGATTCTTTTGTCTTTTTAAGAGAAATACAGGACATCTTACTCTGATACTATGACAAGCAGACCGCTCCCTATAAAAACTTAAGCTGTCAGATAACGGACGGCGCTTCAGTAAGTTGTATATCTAAAACAAGGTGTTGAATAATTAAGAAGATGAGGAGCTTACAGAATCCTTGAAAAAGCCTCCCTGTTCTCCTTGAGAGTCCACTGGTCCTCAGCACCAGAGGCATAGTAGTCAAAGACCATCTTGGGCAGCTTCTGCTTGGCTATGGCCTCATACTCCATGACATTGGTGATCTCCATGTTGGTTGATGAAGCTATGTATCGCACAGTCTCAAATGCTCTACAGGAAATTATGAAAAGCTAGATGATTAATAAATAGAGAGTAAAGCAATTTTCAGGGTGACACAACAACATGGAAAATACTCAGATGCATGCATGCTGCGCATTAAACGACCAAAACCCAGATGGGAATTGTTAAAGGAAAAAAAATGAAAAAAAGTCGTGCAGAAATAATCTTAACACTTTCTCTCACGTGCATGTCTGACGGTACAGAAATTTAATCTATTAAATGACGGATGTGTCTGTCTGTCTGTCTGATATATCATGTTACTTAAAAGATCAATCTCATAAAAATAATTTTAATTGAAAATGAATAGCCCAATTGGATAAAGAGAAAGAAGAGGATCATAATTAAGAGAAAAAATTATTAAAAAAAAAGAAGTACGAGAGTGATACCTTGGTTTCTTGGAGAAGGAGAAGTAACGAGAGAGTGGGAGGTGAGGTGGGGTGGATAAAGTGATTTATGCGTTTGGGGAATGTGAGATGGTGGTGGTTTGTTGGAGAAGAGAGAGAGAGAGGGTCGTACATGAAGACAAGGTAAAATTGCAAGGAGATCCCACAACTAATGGCGTTTCCGAAATGCACCCCTTATAACCTTCGAGCACTTTTAGTTAATTTGTTTTGGTTTGGGTTATTTAAGTCAATTGAATTTAAAAAAAAATTATTAGAATTAATTGCTCAACTAATTATTAATAAAATAAATATTATTTAGCAAATAAAATAAACTAACTTGAAGTTTGAAAAAGAAAATTCAAGTTAATCTACTAAAATAACTCAAATCAATGCAACGAAGTTGAGATATTTTTAAAAAAGTGAATATGTATGGAGATGCCCCGCAACTTTGAATTATTTAGATTTAACTAATTTGCATCAAATTAATCAATACATTAAGTCTAATAGTCTAACTATTGTTTAAATGAAGTTATTAATTCTGAGAAAAATGTTTACTAAAATGACCAAAAAATTAAATCAAAATAATAATAAAGTTTCGAAGTGTTTGCGGGTATTTTTCAAAATAGCCGATCGTGGAGGGGGTTCTCGTATCCAAAAAAACGATTTTTGAGCCTATGTGAAAAACTTCTATAGGTAAGGGGTCTGCATACATTTTTACACAAAAGACAAAAAGAGGGTAACATGGATGTGAAATTGTTTATCACGATAAAGAGAAAGAGATTCGAATTTTTTCATTTTTTTTAAGGGTTTGTTTTGGATGAGCCTTTGGAGGCTGAGGTGGAAAAATGGCTTTCTCCAACAACTGCTTTCTCATCCACAAACGTCATCTAAATCAACTCCACATCCCAACAATTCCAAAAAAAAAAAAAAAATGTACCCAACACCATTACACCACCACAATAAAAAGTCTCCAATCATCAACACATGAGAGGATAAAGATTAAAGAGGAGAAGATGAATGATTACCCAATAAAATTAAAAAATAAACAAGAGAAAAGTATTAAATGGTACATTTATCACTTATACCCAAATAGGTGTAATGATGAGGAAATATAGAGCCACTGTAGTGTTTTGATATTATTACAATTTAGTTCCTATAATAAAAGTTCTCATCTGAAAGGAAAAATATCATGTGCACAGTATCAACTTTAAAAACTATGAGTGACACAACAATTTTACAATCTTCTTGCACAGTAACATTGTAGTAGTCTTAGGGGTAAAGAAAATCCTACTACTTATGATGCAAAAAAGAAGAGTAAAATGATATCTCATGACATTTCTTATTGAGATTTTAAGTTATTAATCAAAGCCATAGCCCTTACTGAAGCAATCTACAGAGTGTAGAGATTTATGAAACATATATCAAGTATTTGAGATTATCAAACATACAACATGTATTTACTTGCTCCCTTCGGTAACCGGCTCCATAATTCGATTTAATGCATGCATATGAGATCCGCTTTGCGCTTGAAAGCGGAACTTCTTTCTTCTGATTCGGGGCGGAAAAGAGGACGAACTATTCCTGCATTTTAGCTGTCTCTCTTAACATCACCACCCCAAACATTGTCCCACGAACCGCCGTTATCTTTCGGTGCCTCGATAGAGCGACCGCCTTGTCCCATGAAAGCTGGGACTTCACCAGGCCCCGGAACATGAGCCTTCCCGGGCTTTGTTTTCACCCCTAGTATGTGTAAAACGAATCTTGCGAGCTCACCGTATAGTAAACCAGAACGATCGAAGAGCTGCATATGTAAGAACGTCTAGCAGTTAGCGATGCATGTTCAGCCTGGCTTCGAAGATGCTTTAATCCGAAAGGTACAAGCTTCCGAAAACCGAGAATTCATGTAACAAAAAAAGAGCTTTTGCTGTGGTAGAAAGAATAAATAAGCTTGGCCCAGCAAAAACTGAGGCAAAAATTTACAGCTGCTGGTTTTGCTGCAGGAAGAAGCAGCTGAGGAGATTTTAACACAAAAAAATATTAAAAGCAATAGTGCTTGAACAGTTCCACTCGAACAGCACTTTTTCAAAAGCCCCAATTAGCCGAGCATAACCCCAAATGTTTCAAGTTAGGAGAAAAAATCATGATGTAATGAAAAAGTAGGAAAACAAGGAAGCTGAAAAGAGTACCTGTAGAAGAGCAGACATAAACATGTGAAATGCTTGGGTGTTCTGGTCTATAAGCATAGCAATTCGGCCAAAGAAATTAACAACACCATGCATCTGTAACCAACACCATGGATAAATTAAATGGCATGAAAATATGGAATAATAAACTCAAAAAGAAAAATAAAGAATCTTAAGTGTTAACAGAAATCTTTGAGATTAACTTAACAACAGCAACTGATGACTTCTAGATACTTGTAGCTGACTGTAATATGGTCAGACACAGCACTCTAAAGATGCACAATCGATCTATAAAAATGCAGCATCAGAAAAAGTGAAAACAGCTCGACATCATCCATAAAAATAAGACAGTACCAAGCAATCATTCACTCACACCTTGAAGGACAATGAAATGCAATCATATGTCAGGAAAATAAAAAACAGCAATATTGTTGGGAATAATAGGAGATCCCATCAACTATTGCACTTCTACAGATGGTCATCTGAGCTATCAAAAGTTTGAGGGAAAAAAAGAATCCCGCGAACAATCAATCATATTCAACCAATCATCTACCATTGTTGCCATCAGTTGTAACAGCCATCAGTCAAATAAATAAACAATTTATTCAAATGCACCTAGAACTCATCTAGTCGTTTAAAGGAAGAAGGGTAAAACATAACTCTAAAACGTCACATGACAGTCACCTGCTAACCCTCAAAAGAAAATTGACGAAAAAAGGGGATAGGCTGTAGGTTGAACCCCATAGTAATTTTCCAACTAATGAAACTATGGATTGTCGTCCGTTATAGCATGACACTTGAGAGGGCTACAGTGCATTTCTCTTACAATGTATTAGGCTTAACCATTAATGCTAAGTTAGAAGTCACTGATGGAATCAGCAGCAGAAAACTCAAAGATCCAAAAAATAAAATTAAAAGAAAGACAATAGAGTAGGATGATAACAGGAGAATATCATCTTACCACACGGAGGAATGACATCCAAAAGCCTGGGGGCGATGGAGGGCCTGGATTATTAGGATCCTGATTATTGTAGGGACCACCCATGCCCATCCCATAACCACCCATGGGACCTCCAAGCCCACTGTTATACATGCCCCCGCTATACATTCCAGTATTTCCGTATAAACCCCCGTACCCTGAATACGTGCTATTCCCATAGAGCCCACTGCCATATGATCCTCCTCCGTATCCGCCAGAACCATACATGCCAGATCCATAACCCCCCCCATAACCCCCCCCATAACCTGCAAGTGGTGCTAGAATGTAAATAGGATCTATATATTAAAGAGGATTTTACATATATATCTTGCAAAATCATCAAATAAAATAAATATATACTCAGGTCAAATATGTAATCCTATACTAAATTGAGGAATCATCTGATTCATAGGGTGGAGTTGTTATTGTATCAGCAAATGATTTCTTCAAAGAAAAGATGCTAAGAACAACGATATATTTGTAAGAAATTAAGCTACTGAAGGGCATGTATGAAATGACAGGTTTTGCAGGAATATACATGTAATAGATAACTTTGCAGGGTTACATACTTAAATATCTCAATTTGAGAAAAATGCAGAAGACACTCTCGAAAGTATCATAAATTTGCGACTTTGCCCCTTGCAGCTTTGCCCCTACGAAAAGTAAAACATGAATTTGACTTGACCCACAGCATTTACTATATAGACTGTTGTAAGTTTACTCCCTTTCTGTTATACTTCCGTCCAAGAATTGCAGGAAATATCGAGATGTGAACGAACGTATCCATAAGACCTATTTCAGTGCTATAACCCTATTTTAACTGGTAACAGTCTAAAGATTGTGGGTATTACATGTAGTTTTTTCCTCTTTTCAGGGAACAAAGTGCAAATCGCAGTATTTTCAAGGTTTGATTTTTTGCGTTTAAGCCATTTAAGAAATTACCTCCATATGTATTTCCATAGTTTTGCTGCCAAGGCCTTGGTGGCACAGGCCTCCCGACAGTGTTGTTTACATTGGAGACACCTCTCTCTGCAGTTGGAACAATTTCTCCGGGTTTTGCAGTTCCAGAGGATTCAACAACATCACTAGTGCTGCCAGAAGACGGGGGTTTGAATGGTGTATTACCTGCAGGGCATAACATTCACTATGCTTGGAACTCCTTAAATGGATAGAAGCACGAGGGGTATTAAATGATTAAATCGCAAAAAGCCCAAGAATAGGGAACGATTAGTAGTCCGAGGGGAAACACCGCATGAATGCGCAAACAAACTACAACACTCGGATAGTTACCTAACACACGGCAAGCTAATTTCTGTCTAAATCTGCCATTTGTATAAACAAGAGAAGCTAGTGAATTATCATACAGTAAGACCAAATCTGAGCAGTAAATCATCTCTGGTCGCAAAATTAGAACTTTGCATGGGAGGATATTGATATGATTGGTTTCAAGGAACTCAAACAGCGATTTAATCACAGCAGGTTGACTCAATCAGCAACCAAAAGCACATTCTACCACTCCGATTATACCAGCATACAAAATGAAATGCTCACAACACGACTAAGAAAAGCGCACAAATGTTTCGAAACACCCGATTTGCTAATACTTGTTGAAATCATTTCAAATCATCAAAAATTTGTTGAAAACACAGCAACTACTAGTGCTTCCAAACAAGCGACTTACACGAATATTTGAGTCTAATTGAACTCAAATTTCAGTGTTTTTTCCACCGTCTAAAAGATCAAATTAAACTCAAATCTCTACAAATGTTATTCCCCAATCGAAAGCAAGATACAGAAGATCACAAAACCGCGGCTCAAAAGCGTCGATCCAAATCCAGCTAACCCTAATAGTTACTCTGCAGCGATTTTGCGGCTCTGTCCATGTCCAACAACAGAGAACTCGCTCCCTAATCGAAACCCTAATCGATCGATTCCTACTCCAACAAATCGTTCAAAGGGCCCAAAATACACCGAATTGAAAGGAAATTTCTAGGGTTCGGATTGAGAGAAAGGAGATCACGAACCTGGTGGTGGCGAATTCGTCGCCATATCCTCTCTCTCTCTCTCTCTCTCTCTCTCTCTTTGGTCTCCCTCTCTCTCTAGAGGAAGCCGCGGAGACGACGATGCCAAAGCCGACCTTATTTGACGGGCCCGAACACCAACTCTGAACCGGCCCAAAAAGTGAGCGCACGATAAATGTGCCAAAATAAAATAAAATAATTATTAAAATAAAAATATATAGTATTTATCTAAACTATGCATTATTTTGAATACATATTATTTATCATTTTAAAATTTTAATTTTATGATCTAATTTTTTATTTAATTTAATTTGGGTCAATCAATGCTATTCTAACTTTTGTAACTATAATTTATTAAAACAAATAATTAGTTTTAATTTTGAAGTCAAAATATTAATTATTGACTGATTCGAATCAAATAATTAAAATATTGGACAATAAAATTAAATTTTTATTAAGTTGTATAGCCAAATCAAAAAAGTTTTATACATTTTTATTGTTATGCTAAATTTTCATACTACTTCATGAAAAGTAAAAAAAAATACCAGTATAAAATCAATTCTTAATGTACAAAAAATTACATAATAAAAATAAATATTTATGATCAACTATAATTTCAGCCTCCTCCACTTTCCATGAAAAAACCTTTAAATGGTAAATCCTAAACCGTACTCTACACTCTAGCACGTGTTGTTAATGGATCACATACTTTTATTATGCAAAAATATAATAATTAATTAAATATTTTTATAGTATATAAAAATATAAGAATAAATTATTAACGTGCAAGCATCATGTTGTGTTCTATTATATAATGTATAATTGTTTTGGAGTTCTAATTAAATTTTGTAATAAATATATATATATATATATATATATATATATATATATATTTATCAAATCAGGGGTTGCTTAAATATTTTTTTTTCCTTGAAATGTGTAAAACTTATCTCAACGAGCACCCTTGGATCCAATTACCTAATCTTTCAAAAAAAAATTATTTTACTATCTGATCTTTTGATTTACTTGATTTGAGCCAATTAGTAACTTTTTATTTTTAAATTTGAATGTGTTGTTGACTTTTACGGATTTAGTCCGTATATTTTATGCAATTTTTATAGTTAATCGGTAGAGTAAGTAATTAGCTTAAATTTAATATTCAAAGAGCCATCAAATCTTAAATCTACCATATTGAAAGGCTTGTTATTAAAATCAAATTTTGAAAAATTGGATAATCGAATCAAAATAATTTATAGCTCACGTAAGTTTTATATTTTTATATTTTTTATTTTTTATTACTATGTATCATGTTATTTGTCTTATTTTGAGAATAGATGGATTTTTACATATCAATTTTTTTAAAATTTTATATTTTATTTGTATTTTGTCTGTACGGATTTATATTGGTGTAGGAAAGTAACTAAAGAGCCAAAAAAAAAAGCCCTAATTAATTTGTTATTTAAATGTAAATTTTACTGTACCTTAAACATTATATATATCACCTGAATCTTATTGAACCATGCAAAAGTACACATGTGGAGGATTTTTCCACATAAAAAAATATTCATATTATTTCCTACTTGTTCATGTGCACCTTGTATGAAATAAAAGGCACTTCATTGAGACAGGAACTAGAAGCAAAATGCTCAAAATAATACAACATAATTGCTCCATATACAGTAAATTTAACAGTTCCATATATATCATTACTAAAACCCCCTCAAATTAGATAATACAAAAATACAAAAACCCAAAGTTAGAGAACTTAACATCTCAAACCCTAACAAGCAAAACTCTCTCCCATTACTGCTACTAGAAAATGGCTTGGACTCCAAAACAGTAGGGCTCACTCCACCCTCTTCATCAACCCATGACCTATTACTACTACTACTAGGCTTATTATTATTAGAAGAGTCCAATGCACAAGGTGGAGCTTCAAAATAGAGAGAAGTGTTCTTCTTATACTTGTTCAAATCTATGCACAGATCCTTGTTATCCCTAACATCCAATCTTTTCCCAAGCTTGTTCACAAACTCACTAGAGAAGCTTATCTCCCCAGTAAGCTGGTTTTGGCTCAAGTTAAGTTGACCCAACTGTGGAAGTGCACCTAAACTTGTGGGAATTGACCCATTGAGTTTGTTTCTATCCAAAGATAGAGCTGTGAGGTTACACAAAGAGCCCAAGTTTGTGGGTATTGGCCCTAAGAGGCCACACCCTGATAGACCCAACACAACCAACTTGTTTAAATCCCCAATAAACAAAGGCATGGTTGTGTTTATAGGGTTGTTCACCATTAGTAGATACTCCAACTCCTTTAAATTTGACAAAGTCTCTGGGATTGGCCCTGTGAGCATGTTATGGCTCAAATCCAACAAAACCAATCTCTCCAACTTAGACATATCAATGGGTATTGTCCCAGAGAGCTTGTTGGAGCTGAGGTCAACTTTTTGAAGGGATTGGAGTTGACCCAAAGACCAAGGGATTCGACCTTCCAACTCATTCCAACTGAGGTCAAAGATGGTCAAACTTGTCAACCCACCAACCTCTAGAGGGATTTGACCTGTTAAGTGGTTGTAGCTCAGCTCCAATTGCTCCAACCTCTTCAGTGCACCAAGATCCTTTGGAATGGCCCCATGGAGGTTGTTTTGTGAGAGGCTAAGTACTCTCAAGTTTTTCACCATGGCTAAGCTTGGTGGGATGCTTCCACTCAAACCTGGGTTGGACTTGACAACCAACTGCTCCAAAAATGAAGTGTTGGTGAAGAGAAAGGGAGGGAGGGAAACCTCACTGGGGGAGAGGAAGCAACTGAACAAAGAGAAGGTTTTGAGATAAGGGAGTTTGAGGAGTGAGGTGGAGAGCTTAGCAAGGGGTTTGCATGGAGGGGAGGCAACATCAGGGCCAATGTGGAGCTTGGTCACATGGAGGAAATTACCATTTTGCACTTCTTCTTCTTCTTCTTCTTCTTCTTCTTGCTTTGGTTGGGTTAGAGGGGTTTGGCCCAACTCACACTGGATCCCAGGCCATGGAGTATCTGTGCAAGGGTGTGGGTGGAGCTCAGTCCATGTGGGGTCTTCTAAGAGGTCCCCCATAACTTCAAAAAGACCCATTAGCTCCTCACTCTCCATTGTAGCTCCTCCACCATCTCCATCTCCTTCTTCTTCTTCTTCTTTTTCTTTTTCTTCTCCTTTCATGGAGTTGAGTGGGGACCCATGAGCCAAGAGGAGGAGAAGGGAGAAGAGGAAGAAGATAACTATGAGCTTTGAAGTAGGAGCCATGGAGAGAGAGAGAGAGAGAGAGAGAGAGAGAGAGAGAAAGGGGGAATGGAGAGATGAGTGAGGAGAGAAAGTGATGGGTCATATTATACAACAATCAATGAAGCTTTTTTAGACTTTTTGTTTTACATATTAAATCTTTGTGCTAGTTATGTTATAGAGAAAAAAAAAAAAAAAAATGCAACAGTTATATTATTAATATGGCGTCCTGATCAAGGAATCAATTTATTCTTTTGGATTCATCCGTATCATCATAGTTATTAAAATAATATGTTTATTATATTTTTCTTTTAAATAAAAAGATGTGAAGGGCTGGTTGTGTAACATAATAGACTTCCTCCTTATAGACACCTAAGAATGCACCCCATAAAATTTTTATTTTTTATTATTCATTCTTTAATACGTGGTTGTTAGTAAATGATTTAGCATGATGGTATCTGAAGCCAAATAAAATTAATTTACTGATCAACTAGTTATTACACGCGAATATTGGGACTCATAAATGGATTCAATAAGAAAAGACTCCAAAATAGTTACTATCACTATTTACTAAAAATTTTAATTTTATCATCCAACTTTTCAATTTATATGATTTAAATCGGTCAGCAGTATTTTAATTTTGAAATTTTAATACGGCGTTTATCTTTACAAATTTAGTTTGTATACTTTATAATAAAATAAGTAATTAGTTTAAATTTTAAAGTCAAAATATCGCTGACTGACTCAAACCAAATAAATTAATTAAAAATTAGATGATAAAATTAAAATTCTAAAAAATTGAATAGTTCATTCAAAATAGTTCATAGTTGGTATAAGTTATGTAAGTTTTGACCCTATTAAATTGTTTAACTATATCTAACTTATAGAAAGCAAGTAATTTAAGCAGTAGTACATATTTTAGGTATAGTTATAATTGCTCTTTTGTTTACTGGAGAGTGGAGGGGTGGGCATAAACTGTAAAGCTGATGAGGCACTGTTTTGTTAAAGTGTCGTGTTTCTCTCTTGAGGAGGCATTGACATGAAATGTCCTGAGTTGATGCAGTACAAAATATATATATGTCCATCTTCTTGGGTACTACGCCACTGTTTAAAAGCAATCAACATCTCTTCTCTCTCTCTCTCTCCCAATCTTGTACACTTACCCCATCTAAACAATATATATTTCGAGGTTCCAAATTATATTGCATTATATATATATATATATATATATATATAGAGAGAGAGAGAGAGAGGGAGTTGAACTAGAATACTATCAGTAGCAAACAGACTCCGTTGTCATCCATTTATTTTCAACGATGGAGCCTCCAAATCGATGATCGATACTGTTGAACATGATCTATACCACTTGAAGCATCTAGAAATTAAATTTTATGTTTTTTTTATATTATTCTCTTGTCCATCAAATGAATATAAAAATGAACGGTTGAAAATGAATACCCTTTAAAAAGTGATGATAGGAGTCTTGTAATCAAGATCAAGAATATAGATCTTGTTTAAAATAGTTTTAAGAATTTTTTAATCAAAATTCAATTGATTTGGATATCTTTACGCCGTTAAACAAGAAAACGTCTTATATCGACCGTTAAAATTACAAGTTTTGAAACCCTTTGATCATTAGGCCAATGATGTCGAAAAAATTTGAAATTTTATTTCTAGATACTTCAAGTGGTATAATTCATGTTTAACTGTGCCGATCGTCGATTTGGAGACTCCATTATCGAAAATAAATCGGTGGCAACAGAATCAGTTTGCTATCGATAGCATTTCAGCTCAACTCTATATATATATATATATATATATATATTATTATATGTTTTATTTCATGGTTTGAGAATCAGAATAAGCCCAGTCCAAAGCTGTAACTGGAAACCTACCAACCCTCTTTATGTATCTTCACTGAATCTTTTCGCTTTTGAAGCGGTCAAAGTGGTGTTCAAAAGCTGAGTGTGTGGGACTGGGCACGTAGTAGGGAAGGACAGAGTATAATGTAATTGAGTAACGCTATGGGTGCCTCAAAATGTACCTAAATTTACATAGGAGATAGATTATTATTATGATTAATTCTAAATATTTTTTTTTGCTAATTTAATCGATATTTTGAGTAATACAGTATCATAGAGAGTCTTTTAAGCCCTCTCAGTATCAACAGGCACTAATTAAGTTTAATTTCAGCATCCGTCATTTGACATATATTTAATATTCATATTTACTATTCTGATGTATCCTCCGTTAGCACGCTTTTAGCACGAGATCACTATAAGAAAAGTAATATAAAGATTTTTTTATTTGTTATTAACGATATTTAAAAGCGTTTCACAATAATCTACTGTCACATTTGAAAGCGTCAGCAAATGAAGCGTCGCCACGTATATACTGACGCTTATGTCAAGCGTTGGTAAAATAAATTTCGATTCTGATGCTTTAGTAAGCGTTGAAATATTAAAATAATAATAAAATTTATTATTTAATAAATTAGTTTGATATAATAAATAGTTTATGTGACGATGTTAGAGAAAATTCTTTTTTCCACGTGAATTTGTTTACAGATTCAAATTCAAAATACATATTTTTATATATAGCATAGTTATAAATAGATAGTATGAATATGGTTCTAGTCGCTTTGAATGCTAACGATAAAGTTAAACCAAATTATAGCATTTTAGTGACATGAAACTTATTTATAATTTATACTTAGGAATTAATTAAGCTGGGATAAATCGACTTACGCCCGTTCACACGTGCCGAGGTTTCATCTTGACCCTTCTATTCTATTCCATTCTATTCTCTTCTATTCCCTTCTACTCTATTCGATTCATTTGGATATTATTATTAATTATTAATTTAATACGTAAACCACCACTAATCTCATATATCGACCCTCGAAACCGATCCGACGGCCAGGGATGCGCCAATCGTCTCCATCGGACGGTTGCCGAATCCTCGATCCACGGTCGATCAGATCTCGCCGTCCATCGTAAAATGAACGGTCGATAATGCGACCTTTCTTAGTGCCGTGTGACGCAAGTGAAATATGATCCACGTGGTCCTGGAAATCTCCAGAATGAGTCAATCACACTACAATTTTTTTTTTTTATAACCAATATTATTTTACTCCTCCTAAAATATCGTTAAAAAAAATACTATATCAATTTTTTTTCCTTCAACTTTTTTCTTATAACAAAACTAAAATTTAGAAATTATTTATACATTTTTATTCAAAAATAAGAAAATAAAAGCCACATATATCCACTATATAAAGCCACCAACACTAATACATCTTAACAAAGCGAGAGAGAGAGAGAGAGAGAGAGCTCTAGAGAGAGAAACACCGGAGAGAGAGAGAGAGAGGCGTCGACCAATGGCGTGCGAGAAGGGGGAGGGTGACGTGGTGCTCCTGGACTTCTGGGCGAGCCCGTTCGGGCAACGTGTCAGGATCGCGTTGGCGGAGAAGGGGGTGGGGTACGAGTACCGGGAGGAGGACCTGGCGCACAAGAGCCAGATGCTGTTGGAGATGAACCCGGTGCACAAGAAGATCCCGGTCCTGGTCCACGGGGGCAAGCCCGTGTGCGAGTCCCTCATCATCGTGCAGTACATCGACGAGGTTTGGGCGCACCCCAACCCGCTGCTTCCGACCGAGCCATACCCTCGGGCTCGAGCCAGGTTCTGGGCCGACTTTATCGACAAGAAGGTCAATTTTGCATCTATGCCCTCTTATTCTCCGTTAATTACGAGTTGAGTTAAAAAAAATAATTAAATTTTAAGATTCATAATTAATTTGTTGACTAAAAGTGTTTAAATAAACAAAATCCTTAGTTTGGAGCCCATGGGATACCTTGTAATTGAGGAGTGTTCACATATTTATCTAATTTTTGATTTGTTTGTCAAATTTTTTGCCTTTAAATTTTAAAGTTTAGATGCTAGTAAGGAGTTTTGTTGGATTCAATCAAACTCACAACTTTCGGCTCTAATTCCGTAGTAAATTATATGAAATAATCGTTGTCTCAAAAAGATTTAACTTTCAAAAAATAGTGTTTTTAATATGTATATTTAAAATAAAGCACCCCGCTTAGTGTATAACTATTTAAAAATTATTGACCGAACAAGTTATTTAAACAATATATATTTTTATAATAGTAAAATCATACCGAACTTATATAAACTATAAAATATTTTGAATTGGCTATCCAAACTTTCAAAATTTTAATTTTACTATCTAATTTTTTATATTTGTTTGATTTGAGTCAGTCAATAATATTTTAACTTTAAAATTTAAGCTAATTACTTATTTTAATATATTTATAGTTGTGAAAATTATATAAAATATATTAATTAAAAATGTAAAGATAAAGTATGCGTTCAAATTTTAAATTAAAAGTACTATTGGCCGGCTCAAATCAAACAAATTAAAAAAATAGATTTTAAAATTATAATTTTAAAAAATAGGTAACCAACTCAAAATGATCAATATTTTAGATAAATTTTGTAGGCTTTTATTTTTTAAAATTTATAAAATTTAGACAGCTATTTATAAAGTGCAAGAATGTCAGAGGATATGATCTTCTTTTTTTTCTTTTTTTTGTTTCGAGGAGTTTGACAATTTTTATTGCTTGGACCGTGTGCACCAGATTTATGATTGTGGGACCCAACTGTGGAAGCTGAAGGGAGAAGCCCAGCAAGAAGCAAAGAAGGAGATGATCTGCATCCTGAAGCTTCTGGAAGGTGAGCTCGGCGACAAGAAGTACTTCGGCGGCGACGCCTTCGGGTTCGTCGACGTAGCTCTCGTGCCGTTCACGTCGTGGTTTTATACGTACGAGACGAGCGCCGGGTTCAGCGTCGAGGAGGAGTGCCCTAAGCTGGCGGCCTGGGCCAAGCGGTGCGCGGAGGAGCGTGAGAGCGTGCGTAAGACGCTCTGCGATCCCCAAAAGATCTACGAATTCGTCGGCCTCCTTAAGAAGAAGTATGGCGTCGAGTAACAAGAAATAGAGAAGAAGGAAGAAGAAGAAGCAGAAGTGTCGACGTAAAAGTAAACTGCATGTTGTGTAGTTTTGTCTTGCGTTAGGATTTTGGGTTCCTGGTCGGATTGTTGTTTGCGTTCGATTGTAATAAAATTGTGTGTCAATAAATGGAGTGTTTGCGTTTCGATATTACCCTACTTACTCTACGTAAATTTAGCTCTAACTTGTCATCAAAAATTTAAGTTCGAAGCAAGAATTTAAGTGTTGTGCTATGAGTTCGTGTTAGAAATTAATTTGTAGGGACGGTTTGACAGTGCCAGTCAAAAAAATACATGTGTGCCGACACATAATGACATAAAATATTTATTTTTTTAAAAAATAAACTTTTAATTACTTATTATGTATTATCGTAATCAAATTTTTTAAAATTTATTTAAAAAATTATTTAGTTATTTTTAAAAATAGAGTTTTGAACCGTGCCACCAGCATAAGGGCAGTATCATGTCGATATCTTATTGGCACGATATGATACAGTGGACTGACACATAATGGCATAAAATATTTATTTTTAAAAAAAATAAATTTTTAATTACTTATTATATATTATCTTAATTAAATTTTTTAAACTTTATTTAAAAAAATTATTTGGTTATTTGAAGAAAATAGAGTTTTGAGCCGTGCCGTGCCATCAGCACAAGGATAGTATCCTGTCGGTATCTTATTGGCACGATATGATACAGTGGATACAGTCCGTGTTAATAGGCATTTAAATCTTTGGCTCAAAAAAAAATTT
Source organism: Puya raimondii (assembly GCA_016920855.1). Taxonomy (NCBI): domain Eukaryota; kingdom Viridiplantae; phylum Streptophyta; class Magnoliopsida; order Poales; family Bromeliaceae; genus Puya; species Puya raimondii. Next base: position 48,841,361 of record JABWPP010000050.1, on the reverse strand, counting down.
GTGCTTTCAATTGTTGATTAAATATGGTATATATGACATATCTTTTCAAGAACAAACATTTAATTAGTGAAAAGCGAAATATAGATTCTTCAAATATTCATATCATTTTACAACTTTATTCTTCTCCCAAATCACCCAATTTCCTATTCACTCTATACCATACCACTTCTTGTGCAACTCATACATCTCTTTATGATTAGGGAGAGTTTTAGACACACTCTCTCTCTCCATGCACCTCTCCACCCATTTTATCATCTTAGGGCAATAATCCTCAATTTTGAACCCCCCATGCTCTTCATATCCATTGAACATGCTAGAAAACGGAATAAGCGCGATGTCGAGGAGATTGAACTCGTCGCCGCCGAAGTACTTCCTCTCTCCTAACACTTCCTCGAGTCGCTTAAGATCTTCGATGAGATCGGCTTTCGCCGCTTCCTTATCGTCGCCTTTGCTCTTTAAGAACTTTGTTTGTGTACTAAATAACTGATCAAGCACACACGTAGGGAATGATTGTTGCATTACTTTGTATGTTAAAAAAACATAGAGATCTAAGTATGCATTTTACCAGTCGAGTCGAGTGATAGAAAGATATAATCATACCTTCTTATCGATGAAATCGGCCCAAAACCTAGCCTGGGCGCGACCGTAAGGATCCTGGGGAAGCAAAGAAGACCCGTCGACCCTCCACACCTCATCAATGTACTCGACGATGTTCACCGAGCCACATACGGGCCGACCGCGATGGATCAGAATCGGAACCGACCGGTAGATCGGGTTCATTTCTAACACCAATTGGCTCCTTTGCATGACCCGAAGATCCTCCTCTTTGAACTCGAACTCGACCCCTTTCTCCCGCAATGCGATCCTCACCCGCATCCCGAATCCATTAGCCCAATAATCCACACACACTACCTCCCCCAACATTTTTTTTTTTTTTTTTGTTGGTGTTGTTATTGTAAGTTTTAAGTGTACTTATAGGGTTGTGGGTAAATAATGGTTGAATCATTGCTTATGTAATGTTTTGTTAATTTGAGTATTATATAAGGTTAGTAAGATGAAGGATAATTTGACTTAGATATAGAGAGGTCAAAATTGGTGGGCTAAGAGTTGGAACTTTTCAATTGGGTAGGGTTGTGATAAGATATAATAACTTACATTTTTTTTAATTACAAATAGGCCATTAAATCAATAACTAATTTTTCAATTTAAATTTAGATAAATCCTGATTGATAGTAAAAATAAGAATTTTATCCTTAGCATATGTTTCTAGCACCATTTTTGATAATTCAATGACCTTCCTTTAAATTCATTCTCAGAAAATAAAATCCACAACATTTTTTTTGGAGTCCTCTTATGGATTATGTAAAGTGGGAGCAATCAATTTTAGTTGAATTGAGTCTTAAAAACAAAATAATAAAAAGTTTTCTTAAAAACAGTTGTATTGAATCCTTGTTTTTGTTTTCTTAAAAACAAAATAATAAAATGAAAAATGAAAAAAAAAGTTTCTTCATATTTGATTGTAAATTTAGTTTTGTACATGATTGTCATGTTAGTTTAGAATTCAAGAAAAATTAAATATGAGTCTCTTCGGTTCGAGAAAGTCTTCTTTTTACGCGCTATATCAATTAAGATATATCCCAAACCAATTTTAGTATTATTTCATTTACTTGGATTTCGTGTAACATAGTATAGGACTTAATTATAGGTAATATAATAATTTGACATTGTTTGGATGTTGTTATTCTAATATGAAATAACTGTGATAGAGAAAGCTCTCTCGTTTGGCTCGACAATCACGATCTTTTGCAGAATTGGAATTTGAATAAAATATTGTTAACTTGGGCCATTTTTAACTCCTATTTTTTTAGCCCATAACTAATCCACATCCATATACAAAATTTACAAGTACTAGGCTGAGTATTTCACATCTAAGAGTTTCTGGGAGGCCCAATGTCACTTTTTCCCACTGTAATTCTCTTTTTTATCTTTTTGAGGAAATATTATAACTCTTTTTGTTTTTTTGGTTTTCAAGTGAAAAATAAAATATTATACGAAAAAATATGTTCTTACAAACTGCACTATAAGTAGAAGTTGAATAGAACCACCACTGAAGAAGTGAAGCAGCTTACTTTTGTGCTGAATTATGGGACATCATTGAAGTGCTTTACGCTCCGCAATGATCACAAGCTAGTGGCTTCACTCTTGTCATGCGCGCGTACTCATGAACCCTATTTTCATTTCTACCTTCATCATGTGTATAAATATATAAATATATCTCATTTTTGGCTCAACGAAAGCGAAGTAACAAGCAATAAGGAGAGAATAGAATAGAGGACAAAGTTGAATCGATTGTATCCTTTGAACATCACCAAAGTGTAGAAATGGTGGAGAAAAGAGCACGACATGTGGTTTTCTCATACACTATTTTCGCGTACGCGAAGAAAAGCTAAAGTAGTGGTGCATACATGAACTATTATGCACTCCACACTACCAAAACCACGTAGAGCTTGACCAAAAGTAAGTCCACAACATTGCATGCAAAACAGTTGAGAGGGAGATGGAATTCAACTTGAAATGCATTTGAGGACCCCCCACATTCATGTTTTTGAGAGAGAGAGAGAGAGGGGGAGCATGTGGCATTGATGCTTAAGCATTTCGGTGATGTAGATTTGAAAAGAGAATTCGACGGAGTCAACTTCTGGTGCGACACCACACCACAAAGGATATCGATCGGGCAACTTTATGTCGCGAAATTCGTGATGCGATTAGGGTAAAACAGCACACGAGACTTCAAATTTTTTTCTTTTACTATATATTTTGTTTTGTGTTAAGCTTACAACCATGCTCTGAGATTACGAAGGCAATTGGTTTGACCATCAGAATTGTAGATGAAAAAGTAATCATCATTATTACATAAATATTCGTAAAAATTATCGAGAAGCGTCATTTAAGGATAGAAGAAGCGAGTCAATCAAATAATCACATAAAGTGAATAGATAGAGATGGGTGTAAAAGATCTTGATATTAAGTTCAATCCCAATCAATCATACAACAAAACAACCTCTACATATATGGGCTTCACTTTTTGAACAATTAGAAACATATAGCTGTGCAAATTCAATAGTTTTAGATATAAATTCTTGGAAAGGAAAAAGAAAACTCATGAGTACCATCCTAGGCCTGTAAACTCTCAAATTTTCTGTGTAACTATCATTAACCACATTGCAATGTACCGTTTATACATAGAGTAAACTCAAGCCTTCACACAATTTGTCAATTTGTAATTATCCGACTAGCGAGCAATATTAATTCAATGAGCCCAAACCACATAAACTCAGTTATTATTATTAGGGTCTATGTTCTCTTATATTTTCAATCACAATTCTGTTCTCATCCGATATGATATTATTGGAGTGTCTATCCCATCATTTAGGCCCTACCATTTTTGTCAGCACAATCACACACAGCCCAAGATCACTAAGTAATGTGAGGCTCATCTCACACTTCCGGCTCAAAACGTCAGTCCAGTCACACACAGTACAAGATCATCGGGCGATGTGAGGCCCACCTCACACTTCCGACTGGTGAACTGGCTTTGATACCAAACGTAACGACCCGACCCGCAATACTAATTCATTGGGCCCAAACTAACGGCGCAGAATACTTAAACCCAATTACTATTATTAAGGTCTATGGTCTTTTATATTTTCAATCATAATTCCGTTTCCATCTGATATTAGACTATTGAGGTGTGTCACAATTACTCTTCTAAAGGTCAACAGCTAATTCAAATCAACCTAACCTGATAAGAATTAGATTATCAAAGATGAGATTTTTTTTTTTTGGATTATACTTTTTTATGCAAATAAAAAATCTTCTATGTGTGGTACTGTGCTTTAGTCAATATTGGACCAAGTTATATGGTCCTACCTTATTCTACTCCATGATTTGGCAAAGCCAAAATTTGCGAGGGCTTGGTCTCACATGGGGCCCACTTGTCACGACTAGGGATGTCAATGGGTATGGGTACCCGAAAAATTACCCGAACCCGAACCCGAACCCGAACGGGTCGGGTTTATCCGAACTAAATGGATATTGATTCGGGTATGGGTATAGAAAATAAAAATCCGACGGGTATGGGTACGGATATGGATTTGTATGTACCCGATCCGAACCCGAACTCGAACCCGAACCCGAATAAATTATATATATTTTATTTATTTAATATATAAAATATATAATGATTTCTATCCATTGGATCTTCATCCAATGGTACGCTCAAAGGCTCAAAAATTTTGATTTTACTACAATATATTTTTAAATATAGTACTTCGGGTTTGGGTTTCGGGTTCGGGTTCGGGTTCGGGTTCGGGTTCGGATTTCGGGTATTTGGTCGGGTCGGGTATGGGTATGAATTTTTAAAACCCGTCGGGTTCGGATCCGGGTTCGGGTTCAAATTTGGGGGTCGGGTTCGGGTTCGGATTTTTTAAAACCCGACCCAAACCCGACCCATTGACATCCCTAGTTAGGACTAGTACCAACTTGAGTGGATCTAAAAATAAAAGTTATAATTTGATTTTTTTTTTCCCTTGATAATGCTAATGGCATAATACTTTATCATATAACACTATATCCAAATATTGATCAAGTTATATGTACTTCTCTGTTAATAATGGTTTATATCACTGTCCAATAATGAAAAAATAATAAGCGCATAAATTTACAGGTTGAATCGTATCGAAGTTTCGAGTCGAGCAGGCTATATTGTTAGAAAAAACTTCAGATTATGCTCAATCCTGCTTTCCAGCATACTTTCACTTTATACATATTTTCCTTTGCTGGGGGAGATTTTTGCTGAATTTTTTGTTTGGACACGATGCACAGATGAAGAAGAGAAGGTCAATGGAGTTGTGATGGCCTTTTCTGAGTGGCCATCACATTTGAGACAATTCAAGTTGTAGCCCCTCTCCCATCACATGCTTCTCTCTCTATCTATGAATCTATGTAGTCTTTGGCCCCCCCTCACTTTTTGTGATGTGCATTTGCATGTACAAAGCACATTCATCTTGTCCAATCCATATACAACTTGCTAACACAATTCTTAGATTATTTAAATTGTATCAAGCTCAATCTTAAATGAAACAGAAACTTAAATTTCAGACTGAGCAGTCGAGTATAAGAATACCTACCAACTGAACCATAGATTGACAGTGCTAAGGTCTTTCTTATTGCATTTTCCAGCGACGGATGAAAACCTATTAATTGTTATAGCAACTAAAAGCAACTTAACTTATTCCAGTGATTGTAATGGGTGGCACATATTTTTAAGAGAAAGGTAGCATAATACCTACTGAAATGTGAAGTAATCAAGTTTTGAACTTGAGATCTCAGTTACCGACCATTAAATTTTTTATCACTTGCTCTATGGATGATCAGTGTAATAACAAATCAACTACTTTGTGTAGTATCATCGGTGCTTAGGACAGTTGGTAGACATCTTTCTAAGTCGTGTATCTCGACTCAATAGCACTTGAAACAGGCCTTGTGCTAATCACCGACCATCAAATTCTTTGCTACTTATGGTATAAACCGTCGGTAAAAATAATTTATTATAAAATGTTCCCTCACAAAGGACACTTGTGGGCCCCACATGTCAGTCTCACAACCCGTGATATATGCACCATTTTATACGAATGAAAACAGAGCCGAACATTCCACAAGAAAATCATTAGATTCTTCCTGAACTTTGAAACCTCTCTCTCTCTCTCTACTGTTACTACTGTTTCTCTCTCATGCCCACATGCAACCGAGGAGAAAGAAATAAAGAAAGAAAGAAGAAGACCACTCTTATGGATCCATTACTCCTCCATACACCGTTGACTCTACACACACTCTCTCTCTCTCTCTCTCTCTCTACAGTGGTAATGGTGGTGGTGGAGGTGGGTTGTGGGTTGTGCATGGTGTCCTCTGACACCCCACATCCCGTGACCCTCTTTAACCCACAGGTGCACTCACCACCCATACCATCTCTCCTAATCTCTATCTCCTCCCCCATCATTACTCCTCTTCGCGTATTGTTTCCTATCTGATCGATCTTTATTCGACAACAAAATAAATCGGTCTCTTTTTTACACACGATACATCGTATAATGACACAAACTTTTGCTCGTTATCTAATTGTCTCTCTCATGATTTTTCATTTTTACAATTTATTCGACTCCAATCGTACCATGCACGCGAGCAGCAGTGATACTAATGTCATACGCCTCTCGTATTGTTCGTACCAAATTAATCAACTTTTTTCTGGTAATAGATGTTGTCAAACAATACTTTGAAAACTAAATTTTTAATTATTAATTTTAAAGATTATCCTCCTCCACTTCTTCTTCTCGGGAGTCCAAATTTTCCTGGGGAGCTTCTCAAACAGAGATATAAAAGCTTCTTTCCTCGTCTTTATTTCTCTCTCTTAGTGGAAACTTACGTAGCCAACGTATTCAGAAACCGAAATTGAATCGGGTTGCTTCGATACTTATTTATTTATATACGCCTCTTCTTTCTCTCCATCATCACCCTTAAACCAAAATCCATACTGAGATGTTGCATTTCGACAATGAGACAACCCAAATGGCATCTGCTGCTGCTGCTGCTGCTGCTTCTTCTTCTTCAGTTTCCGGAGAGCAATTCACAGATTCATGTTCTAATGGAGCTGAAAAGGAGCCTCCTTGACCCTGAAAACCACTTCCGGAGCTGGAACTCCTCTGACCCGAGCCCCTGCAACTGGAGCGGCATCACCTGCGAGCCCAACAACTCCGAGGTAATCTCCATCAACCTCCACAGCCTCAATCTCCACGGCGCCCTCACCGCTCCCTTTTGCCACCACCTCCCCCACCTCGCCATTTTCAACCTCTCCAACAATGTCGTCTCCGGGCCCATCCCTCCCGACCTTGTGAACTGCGTCAACCTAGAGGTCCTTGATCTGAGCACCAATAGCTTCCATGGCGAGATCCCAATCGGGCTCTTCGGGCTATCCTCCTTGAAAAAGCTCTTTCTCAGTGAGAACTACCTGTTCGGCGAATTGCCGCAGAGTATCGGTAACTCGATTGCTCTACAAGAGCTCGTCATTTACAGCAACAACCTCACCGGCACGATTCCGCCGTCGATTCGCATGTTGCAGAGCCTCAGAATCATCCGCGCCGGGCTCAACGAGCTCTCGGGCCCGATACCGGTGGAGATCAGCGAATGCCGCAGCTTGGAGGTTCTTGGGCTCGCCCAGAACCGGCTCGAGGGGCCCCTCCCGAGAGAGCTCGCGAGGTTGCGGAATTTGGCCACTTTGATTCTGTGGCAGAACCGGTTGTCCGGGGAAATTCCCGCGGAGATCGGCGACTGTAGTAGCTTGGAGATGATTGCTTTGAATGACAATGGATTCGTCGGCGGGGTTCCGAAGGAACTCGGGCGGTTGTCAATGCTGAAGCGGCTTTACATTTACCGGAACCAGCTCGACGGAACGATACCGAAGGAGTTGGGCGGTTGCCGGAGTGCGATCGAGATTGATTTTTCGGAGAATCGGTTGGCGGGAATCATTCCCGGCGAGCTCGGCCGGATTCAAACCCTGCGGTTGCTTCACCTGTTCGAAAACCGTTTGCAAGGTCGAATTCCTCGCGAGCTCGGCCGGTTGAGTCTTCTACGGAGAATTGATCTGTCCATCAATAACTTGACCGGCGCGATTCCTTTAGAATTCGAGAACCTCGCCTCCTTAGAGTACCTTCAACTCTTCGACAACAATCTCTACGGAGCCATTCCTCCTATGCTAGGCGCCAATAGCAATCTCTCCGTTCTCGATCTATCCGACAATAGGCTTAGCGGTAGCATACCTTCTCACCTTTGTGAGTACCAAAAGCTCATCTTTTTAAGCCTCGGATCGAACGAATTGGTCGGGAATATCCCTCACGGAGTGAAAACTTGTAGGTCTCTTGTACAGCTACGGTTGGGCGGCAATTTACTAACGGGGAGCCTGCCTATTGAATTATCCGCGCTCCAAAATCTCTCTGCTTTAGAAATGGATCAGAACCGCTTTTCCGGGCCGATCCCTCCGGAAATAGGCAAGTTCAAGAGCATAGAAAGGCTCCTGTTGTCGAACAATTACTTTCTAGGCCAACTTCCTCCTGAAATCGGGGAATTAACTGAGCTCGTGAGCTTCAATATATCGTCTAACCAGCTTTCGGGACCTATTCCTCGTGAACTGGCTAATTGCACGAAGCTTCAGAGGCTTGATCTTAGTAGAAACCGGTTTTCCGGCTTTGTTCCTGAAGAGATCGGCAATCTAGTGAACCTTGAACTGCTTAAGCTGTCGGGTAATAACCTAAACGGGTCTATCCCGAGCAGTCTAGGAAGCCTTTTCCGGCTTACCGAACTTCAAATGGGAGGGAATCGATTCTCCGATCATATACCAGTCGAGCTCGGCCAGCTTACGGCCCTTCAGATTGCGCTCAACCTCAGCTACAATTCTTTGGATGGTGAAATCCCGACTCAACTTGGGAATTTACACATGTTGGAGTTCTTGTATTTGAATGATAACCAACTCGAAGGAGAAGTCCCGGCGTCATTCAGCGAGCTCTCGAGCCTTTTAGTGTGCAATCTTTCTTACAACAACCTCGTGGGCTCGCTACCTAGTATACCGTTATTCCAGAAATTGGATAATAGCAATTTTCTTGGAAATATCGGCTTATGCGGGATGAGAACAAAACCTTGCGAGCCAATTTCGGTGTCGTCGTCTAATTCACAAGCCATTGGGGCTAAGAAAGATGTCTCGAGGGAGAAGATAGTTAGTGTTGCTTCTTTTGTTGTCGGCTTAGTTTCCTTATTCTTAACTGCCGCAGTTTGCTGGTCTTTAAAGCGCCGAATACCTAATCTCCCATCAAATGAAGATCGTAAACAAAATGTTTCGGGTCCTTATTATTTACTCAAGGAGCGGATAACTTACCAAGAGCTTCTCAAGGCCACGGGTAATTTCTCCGAAAGCGCTGTTATAGGAAGAGGAGCTTGCGGGACGGTATACAAGGCTGTTATGTATGATGGTAGTTTAATTGCCGTCAAGAAGATCAAGGCTCAAGGAGAGGGTTCGAACATTGATGGTAGCTTCCGAGCCGAGATATCGACTCTTGGAAATGTTAGGCACCGAAATATCGTTAAGCTGTATGGTTTCTGCTCCTACCAGGATTCGAATCTTATCCTTTACGAGTATATGGCGAATGGTAGTCTCGGGAAGCTTCTTCACGGGGATAAGGAGGTTTGCATGCTCGACTGGGACGCGCGGTATCGAATTGCTCTTGGAGCAGCTGAAGGGTTGAGATATCTTCACTGCGATTGCAAGCCGCAGGTTATACACCGTGATATCAAGTCGAATAATATACTGCTAGATGAGGCAATGGAGGCTCATGTCGGGGACTTTGGCTTGGCGAAACTGATTGATATCTCGCACTCGAAGACCATGTCCGCCGTTGCCGGCTCATACGGGTATATTGCCCCAGGTGAGATTCTTCTACTTGAATAAGTTACAGATGATTTCATGTTATTTAGCAGAATTAGGTGGTGGATTTAGATACTGTAATGCTGCTAGTAGCTTACATCTCTCTAAAAAACCGGCGTCTTATTATGTTTCAGAGTACGCTTTCACCATGAAGGTCACTGAGAAGTGCGACATATATAGCTTAGGCGTCGTTCTACTGGAGCTAGTCACTGGGCAACCACCCATTCAGCCTCTCGAGAAAGGAGGGGATCTCGTCAACTGGGTGAGGAGATTAATGCAGAATGCGCCCCCACAATCCGAGATCTTTGACAGCCGACTCGACTTGAGCTCGAAAAGCACGATCGAGGAGATGTCGCTGGTTCTAAAAATCGCACTTTTCTGCACCAGCGAATCACCACTCGACAGACCGACCATGAGGGAAGTTATAAGTATGTTGGTCGATGCTCGGGTTTCCTCTTCTTCTGATATTCCCTCCTCCCCGACATCAGAGACAGCTTTAGACGAAGAGACCGCCTCTTTCAAAGGTTAGAGATCATTATGATACTTAACCTCTATGTTGCAAGGCATTGAAGTTGCTCTCCATGTTCATGTATGGCTTCTTGATTCTTCCAGCTTATTGTTTGCTGAATTTACGGCGCATCAGTTCATCGATTTGTCTATCTTTTCTTACTGCAGTTTCTTTTCGTGAACGACGTCCTCTTTTTCTTACGACTGTTCCATATGTAGAATCCGTAATCATTTCGTCAGCTGTTGAAGTAACACTTGATCTACTTTTAAAACTACTGTTATCGAGTGCGTCTCATCATGCTGTTTCCAATTTGCCGCACTGAAATTTCTTCGATTGTAATTTGTAAGTCGAATATCATTACCCAGTTTGCAAGATTAGTCCACCTTGTTTGTCATTTGTTATATTAGTCCAATCTTTGCTTTTTCAACACTGTGGGCCGAAATATCTTCTCGAGCCGAAATTTATGCTAAAGATCACTTTAGAACATAAAGTCATCAAAATGTCACTCGCGAAAAGTTGCAAAAAGGTGGACAAATTTTGCAAAAAAACCCAAAACCATGCAATCTTACTAATGGAATCATCACATTATGTTGCAGGAAACATATATACAGAGGTGAACTGATGCTGCCGAAAACAAAGTTCCTCTCTACTTATTTATGGACATGTCCTAGTGCATGAGTTTTATGTCCAATCTGAAAAATTGCATAGAATAGCAATTGCATGATTAGAATTGCAGGAATAAGCAAGCATTTGGAACTCCGCTGCCGACGATTCAGCTGCAGTAGTTCAAACTTGATTGTTATCAGAATGTAAAGATATTCGCGGTGAAATAATGCTGTAATTTTTATGGAGTGCTTAGAAGCCTTGTTGTTTTGCTGGATCTGTAAACAGTGAACACACTGATGATCTCTTTTGTATACAAATTTACCACGTATCCAAAATAATGTGGCCTTGTGATGAAGTGAATCAAATGTCTTTGATTTTGTGAGCCTTCTATTTTGAAGTTATGATCATGGAGGAGGGGAAAAAAAAAAAAAAATAAATAAATAAATAGAAAAGACATGGTGTTTTAATGAAATGATTTTCTTGCTATTAATAATAAATTAATAGTAATAGTATTAGATTTTAAAAATACGATATAAAATTAACTATAAAAAATAATAAGTAAAACAAAAATAAAAAGCGGTTTTGACGTAAGTGAGTACCTGGACTTTGTCCACCAAGTCATCTGTGGACCGATGTTTTGACCGGTACGGATTGAATGTTTGATATTTCATTACGGTTTACAGATGACGTGGTGAACATGGTTCAGCGAGATACTACTGCGTCTCGTTGTTGTCCTATCTCGTCATCGTCGTCACCATCGCCACAGAGAGAGAGAGAGAGAGTCAGAGGCTACTACCCCATTCCGCTTTAAAAATCGTGCTACAGTAGCAGCTCTTCGCGATTCGCCCCTCTCTGCTTTCTCCTTCCTCCTTCCTCTTCACGTTAGGGTTAGGGTTTAGGGTTTCGACCGCTCGCGCTTCACCGACCCTGTGTCTCCTCCTCCTATCCCCACCTCCTCCATGGCCGCGCTCTAGTGCTGCTCCCTCCCCCCAACTCGACCCCGATGTCCTCCTCCTCCTCCTGCGGCGGCGGCGGCGGCGGAGCTGAGCCGAGCGATCGCGCGGCGGCGGAGGAGGGGGTCGACCACTTCGATCGCCTCCCCGACGCGATCATCCTCGTCGTCCTCAACCAGATCGGCGACGTCAAGGCCCTCGGCCGCTGCTCCCTCGTCTCCCGCCGCTTCCGCCTCCTCGTCCCCTTCGTCGACCGCGTCGTCGTCCGCGTCGACTGCGTCGTCTCCGACGACCCCTCCTCCACCTCCCGCGGCGGCGGCGGCGCCGCCGCCGGCGACAGGCCCCGCGGCGTCCTCTCCCACCTCTCCCGCTTCTTCTTCGCCGGCCTCGTCAAGCCCTTCCAAGCCCTAGGCCAGATCTTCTCCCCCGCCTCCGGCCACCGGAGATCCTCCTCCTCCTCCGCCGCCGCCGCCGCCGCCGCCGAGTCCGAGGTCTCCCACCGGTCCCCCACGGAGGTGTTGAAGAGCTTCAAGGTGATCCGCCACCTCGGGATCGAGCTCCCCGCGGGGGAGCTCACCGTCGACGACGGCCTCCTCATCAAGTGGAAGGCCGGGTTCGGCTCCACCCTCGACAGCTGCGTCATCCTCTGCGCCTCCTCCGTCTCCCCCACCTCCTCAAACCCTAACCCTAGCCCCATTTCCCACGACCCCTCCCTCCCCGACGACGACACCAGCGTCAGCATCCCGGACTCCTTCTACTCCAGCGGCAAACTGAAGCTCCGCGTCGTCTGGACCATCAGCGCTCTGATCGCCGCATCGGCGCGGCATTTCCTCCTTCATCCGATCATCGCCGAGCACGCCACGCTGCAGAGCCTGAACCTGACGGATTCCGACGGGCAGGGGGAGCTGACGATGGACGCCCGGCAGCTGCAGGAGCTCCGGGTGACGCCGGTCTGCGCGCCCGGGAACTCGCAGCGCACCCTCGTGCCGGCCCTCAGCATGCTGCTGTGGTACGCCCCGCTGCTGGAGCTGCCGGCAGGGCTCGTGCTCAAAGGGGCGACATTGGTGGCCGTCCGCCCGAACGAGGAGAAGGGCACTGCCGGTTTGGGCTCTGCCGACGTGCACGGCTGGGTCTCGAATGCATTCGAGGAGCCGTATGGGATCGCGGCGAGGATGCTGGTGAACCGGCGGACTTACTGTCTCGAAATGAACTCCTTCTGATTCTCCAAACGACGCGCCTGGATCGATCCCTACCGCTGTATGTTCCTTCCGCATTTTCCTTGGATTAATGAGTACTTCCAACTTAACAGATAACAAATTGACATAATGATAATAACTGTTTATTGCCAATTTTGGGTTAGGAATGCCATTATAACTAGAATGTGGTGACATAGGATGTGAAGAGCTAGATGGTGATTTGAAAATGAATTGCGTTGCGACTCGTAAATAATTAGAGCATGGTGTTCTTTGTATGCTTCTGTTCTCTGTAGTTGTAGGTTGTTATATAATTGGGAAATGAACTTTGCTCGGCTTTGGCTATTTGTTGCTTGATGTCAAAGGGGGAAAGTCTAAGTCATTTCATATAGATTTTCCTAAACATGTAAGAGGTAGATTATTTATTTGCCGTCCATTGCGATCCTTTCTTGCATGATGCTGCTGCATCTAGTAGGAAGATGGGTTGGCATTATGTTTTCCAGCTATTGTAAGAATTATCAATTACCCAGTTGTTTAGCGTACTGAACTTTGAGTTTAAAGCTCTAAGCCTCTAACCATGTTGGTACTTTTTGGGGAAGGGCTTGAACGGTGAGATCGCTGATGTTTCAGGGTGTAATACAGCAAACAAAGTTCTAACTAATCAATTTTAAAATGGTTTGGTTTATTGATCACCCTTGCTGATGCTCTCGACCAGTTCCGCTCCCTCCTGCCCAGCGATGATCATCATTCATGATATGAGGTTTCTTTCTTTATTGCTTCTGATGGAGCGAATGAGCTCTTGATGGTAATATCAGGGACTGTTATGCTTTTTCCTCATCACATATACAGAGTTCACCTAAAATGATGATGATAAAGATGATAATGAACAATAGATTTGTATTAGCTTACACTCTGCCCTCCTACGAAATTGGGACCTTTTGCAAACTTTCCTTTATTTTCTTTTCGCCTTTCTGATAAATTAGCATAATCGAGTGATGACATTGTGGTTTACCCTCCTTTTAACATCAGGGTAATTGGATATTTTGCAGATGCACTGGAAAAATGTATCCGGCAATAAACCTCATAGGCGCAGGCAAGACGGTGGTTCATTATTGTAGCAGAAAGCGCCGCAACATGTCAATATCGAACTATGGTGGTCTCGCGTGATCTATGGAGCAAGGTAGCCATCCCATATGTAGCACCAGTTCTCATTTACGGAGATCGCTACTTCCGTAAATGCTTTTACATTGCAATCACCTTTTTGTACATCGATTCTGGAGTTTCAGCATGTAATCTAATAAACCTGCTAGCAGGTTTTCCAAATTTCATTATTTCCTTGCTTCGCATTGTAATGTTGAACATTATGTAGATTGTTAATTTGTATGAAACTTAATAGGTGCACTGGAAATTGGGACTTTTCTGCTTGCCACTTGCTATTTTTTTTATCTTTTTACCAGCACTAGAACCCCAATTCTCTCTCTCGATCTCTCTCAAATCTCAATCGACTTGTAATACTCTATTGTTTGTGTATGTTTCTTCGCACATAAATTGAATCACCCAACATTAGGTGGGGGGAAGAACAGTACCGAAGGGCAGGAGAGTGATCAGATATTGTGAATAAATCTGAGATTAAACAGTTTTCAAGTCGCAAAATCATAACTTATCTGTCAGAAAAATGAAAAACTGACATAAATCTGAAATTAGTTCTATAATACAAAACAGTGCAAGAAGCCCCTATGGTAAACTCACTTTTCACAATGATAACAATAATTAATTAATTAATTATTTAATTAATGATGATAAGATTTGCTAATATAAGTGTAGCATTATCAAGCTCCAAGAGAGTATCACCATAGTTTTATAATTTATGTACCCCCAAAAAAAGCCTTATAATTTTTACCTCCTAAAAGTTATCACAAGCAAAGGTTCAGCAGATACAAATGCCATCTCTACAGTTATACAAACACCTTCCGCATTTCGATCCGCTTCTCGCTTGAAACACACCGACGATGCAGCAGTTAAAACTCGTGAATGATAAATACGATTCATGAGGAGAAAAAAAGATAAATTTCACATTAAAGATAGTAATTATAACTGCAGTGAAAATTGAAGTGCAGGGAGGTAATTGGCTAATGCTGGAAGGACCTGCATTCACCTTCACTTCGACTTCACTCCCTGCACTAATCGAGTGCGAATTTAGTACAGTAGCAGGAGGAAATGACTTGAAAGATTACAGTAGAGAGAGGTGATCAGCTAAAGGTGAGATGTAACAAAACCCAAATCCCCCCTCATCCATAGCAAATTGAAAACAGTGCACTACATTCAATTCAAAGAGAAAATGGTTATCAAAGAAACAGCAGAAAAATGAGCTCCAGAAAGGATAAAGTTCATGTTCTCAGAATGAGTAATGCTATACTTTTTTTTTTTTTTTTTAAAAAAACTTTTACTAGGAAACTTGCTCGCATGCGTGGCTGCATTGCGTTGAGAGGTATTTGAAAGCAGAATAAGGAAGAAATTCAGTCATTCAACTCCAACAACTTGTGCGCATTTGTAAAAGTAGCTTATAAGCATAGCATTGCTCTTCACAATTTGGTCGAACTACTGAGATGAAAGAGTAGCGATAGTAATGTTTTAAACAAATTCTGGAGTAGGTCGTAAGTAGGTTTCCAATATCTGAGAAATTTCAAAGTCAACAAAAACTTACAAATGGAATAGCATGTCCAAGAAACCAAAGTATCTTAAAAATATCGAACATATGAAGGCATTTGGCTAATTATATATACGTGGCAAAAATCCAGATAAATGGAAAAATATCAGGTAGGGTTAAGACTAGAATCTAGATTAGAATCTTTAGATTGAACTAAAACTAGGGTGAATTTGAGGTTAGTTTAGGTTAAGGGTTGATTTGCCCTCCTCTTAACAATTACTAAACTTGAGGTCGCATATACATGGAGAGCTATTAACCAACCTCCTAGCTCAATTACAACAATTTTGAGCAGATCCGTCTAACAATCTTTTTAGTCCGAGTTCAGTTTGGGCCCCAGTCTTCCAACAATAAACGGCAATAAAACGAAAGAATTCTATCAAATTACACGATATGTTTTCATCCAAATCTAACTTAATTGGTGCTTCGACATGCCTCCAAATCTAACTTAATTGGTGCTTCGACATGCCTGCAGATCTTCTCCACTTTACTCAACACATCTTAGCAAACAAGATAATTCAAGTACAAAAGATCATTTGAGTTCATAAGATATACGGTCAGTTCAGTCGGTTTATGTATTCTAGAAAACTGAAACAATAAGGACTTTGCCCTCCAAAATACCTACTTTGTGTTCCAATATTAAGGCAAGATATGCATCAATGAGTCATTAAACTTTCCATTTGTTGCCGAGGATTGTAAACTCAGCTAATCTTCTATTCAGCAGTAACTACGGAAAAAGCACTCAATAAATGGATGTAGTTGGTTAATTTCCAACAGTCCATATGCCTTTTTATTATTTACTCAACCAAGGTCTTCCTATAGAAGCTCTAACAAAAAATAGTAGTAACTCAGAAGTATTACAATTGAAGCATGTGTAAGGTGTACAAAATCTACTCCTTTTTGAAACACTTCCTCTAATGTGGCGAAAATCTTGGAATAACATGTTTGCCTGACTCGCTAATAACTAGATGTTTGCTAACGTTGAGCTGACTAGGAATCTATTCATGATACAAGAAATAAAAAAATGGGCAAAAGATTGGTATGCTTTCTACATTTTTGTCTTTGGGCGAACTGATATTATCATGGATAAATTGCTTAGCCCAACATATATTTATTCATGAAACAGAAAAAAAGACGCAGAAACTAAGCATTAGTGTGACTACCTGAAAAATGCTTTGGATATAACAGTTGAGAGATACACGAGAAGGGGATTGAGGATATGCATAAAGAATCTATGAACTCTATAAATAAAGAGGGGTTTGAACACATATCTCTCTATTTCTTTCTATTCTTCCTCTTTCCTAACATATCTTCGCAAAAATCATATTTACTCTTCTCCAATAATCATACCTTATTGCAGCTATTCCAGTTCTGCAGTCTATAGATAGATAATTTCTGTTTATAGCCTTCTCTTTCACAAAATTTTAGTAGAGATAGGGCTACAGTAATCACCACCTAATGGGTAATAATGCTAGTGAACAGTAGTAATAACTAATAACAACTCTTTTGCCCCCTACTCTAATAATTTAATAAAGTGAACAAGCTAGTAGTAGCAATAGAGTCCAAGATGCAATCAAAGACAAAAGGCAACCTCAGGACAAACAAGCACACAATTTATTTAAACATCTCATCAAAAGAGAGGGAGAGAGACAAGTGCTTAAAGTTAAACAAATTGGTAATGAAGGAGACTAACTAAACAAACTCAAGTACTCAAGCATTGTACAAAAATGAGAGAAAGGTTGTTAATTAGTTACCAGCAAGCAAGGATTCAGTTCTTCCCTTTGCCCTTCAAGTCGGAATGCCGGTACCCGTCCCAGAGTTGCAGGCGGCTGTCGAACCCGGCTGAGAACTGGGTCTCGGCCGAGCCGGCTGCGGCGCCGAAGAAGAAGGACAGGTTGGAGCCGTCGACCGGAGACGAGAACCTCTGCAGGTTCTGGTGGTGGTGAGGAAGCTGGTGGGATGGTGCTGAATTGGACTGAAGGGTCCCCCTGCTGAAACCCGCGAGGCCCGACGTGATCGAGAAGCCGAGGCTCTCCCCAGCTGCCGCCGCGGCCTGATCCTGCAAGAACGAGAATTGCTGCATCTCCTGGTGGTCCGTCAACGTAGGGTGGTTGTTTACATAGTGGGGGGATTGGGAAGAGATCGCGGGGGAGAGAATTTGGTGGGTTTTTACGGCTTCTTGGGCGAAGTAATCGGCCGTCGTCGAAGTCGGCAAGTGCCATAAATTCGTTGCTGCGCCGCCGTTGCCGGCACTGCTGCCGCCGCTTGTGAGGAGCTCAGTGAAGGAGGTCTCATTGTGTTGATGATGATCGGGATCGTCTTCCTTATCTTTGGCGGTGCGCTTGCGAGCTCGCTCCCGGGCCTTGACCCGGCTGTCGGACCGCGACAGCGAGAGCACGGAGCCTTTGCTGGTCTCGGAAGTGCTGCTGCAGCCGGATTTCGAGAACTGCGGGTGCGGCGGGGCGGCGGCAAAGGCTGTGTCGGCGTCCTCGGACTCCGCTGCTGCGGCGGCGGCGGCGGCGGCGGAATTGTGGAGAATTGGGCGGCGCGGGGGAGGCGGCGGCGGAGGAGGTTCCGGAAATGAGCCGTCGAGAGAAGGGAGCTCGTCGATGGCGGCGGAGGCGGCCTTGATGAGCCACTCGATGGCCTTGCTGGGCTGGTCGAGGCCGAGGCGATCCTGGAGGTCGTAGAATTGGATGGCGGTGGGGACCGAGAGCCGGACGCGGCGGTCGCGGAGGCCCTTCGCCGTGTACACCTTGCTGTGCCGGTCCTTCCCGCCGGTGGAACGGGACACGCGGTAGATCCGCGACGACGGGTGCGCCCACGCCGCCGCCGCAGCCCCGCCGCCACCGCAGCGCCGGCGAACTCCGTGGTCTTCGTCCTCTTCCTTGCCGCCGCCGCCGCCGCCGCCATTGGCGATCCGAGAGCGCTTGGTGGCGTTGGTGGGGGTCTCCTCCGCCTCCATGCGCCCAATCTCATACCTCGCCGGAGCCAGATTTAGCTTCTGCTTGTGCTTATCTCCTTTATAGTGATCTCTCTCTCTCTCTCTCTCTCTCTTTACACTTAGCTGTAGCTTTTCTTTATCTCGGCTGCTTTTGACAGCTAGGGTTTCTGGGAGTCGGTGGAGATGTCCTTTTGCATTGATGACGATATACACAGGGTCTCAGTACTGTTCACAGAGAGGGAGAAAGAGAGATCAAAGGAGGCGCCTTTGGACGCTCGAGATGGCTTTTGTGGCCGGAAATGTCAGATCCCAGCCGCAGCTTTTTCCTACAGCGACATCATACGCTACTGCTGCACCCGGTAAAGATGAGCTGTTCCCTTCCCCCTCCCCCCTCTCTATCTCTCTACAGCAACACTGTCACCTGTAGACACCTGCAGCACAAGCAGAAGCAGATGCAGAAGCAGAAGCTGCAGCTGCAAAGGCTAAACACATATAGGGAGGGAGCTTAATTAAGAGCACGGATCAAATAACAGCGTTTATTAGATTCAAAGATATACGAAAACAAAGCTGTGGACGTAGGTATAATAGTCTCAAAACCCTACATCCCGAGCTCCCCATCACCAAAAAAATTAACATCTCACCTCGATCGCAGCCTCCTCCGATCCAAAGCTTCCTCCTCTCCCGATCTAAAACCCTAGATCTACAGCTCCTTTCCAATCACAAGGAGAATTCACCTACATTACCACTCTCGATCGGTTCCCTCGCCTCGAGCGCTCCCAACTCGCCTCCAATCCCCTCACACGCGAATCCGCCATTACCGGGGCCCCGATCGGAGCGAGACGAAGCTAGGGTTTCGGGAGAGCGGGGCGCGGGATTCGATGCCCTAGACGTTCGTTCCCATTTCGAGCAATCGCCGAGCTTATCGGGAACGACCGAACCCTACGCCGTACCCCTCGGCGCCCACCCCGTCCCTTTTTATACGGCGGAATCCCCCGCCGCACTTGCCCCTACTATTCCGCCGATTTTCAGAATTGCCACTGTGAACAGCGAGAAGTCGTCCCACGTGGACGTTTTCTATTGGGTAGAGAGGCTGTTTGTGTTCGACCTAGTGGACCGGAGCGACGGTGTTTGGATTTTCTTTTTTATTTTAATTTTTGCTTTAAGCTTTTATTTATTGATTGAGTGAACTCAACTTGTTGTGCATGTGGGGCCCGGGTAGCGTAAATTTCAGTAGGCATGGTTTCTCTACAACCACGGGTGTGGCATATTCGTACATCCTTAACTCGAGCACTATTTCTTTTCTTTCTTTTTTTTTACAGTAAAACTTAAATTAAAATTTTATATATATTTCTCTACTCTTATTGACAAAAAAATATATCTCAGCAATAATTTTCAGAGCGTTTATCCACACAATTCTTATCGCTCGCTACTTTTATGATGCAAACATACACCCACGACTATTACTTAAATATATTATAAATATTAAAAGTATATTAGCGGATAATATTACTCAAATATATTAAATTTTATTATTTTTCTCATACACTCTCGTAGTCTCATATGCCTAATTCAAAACTTATATATAAAAGTCAAAAGGATTAAAAAGTGTCTTTTAAAATATTAAAAAAATATCTTTTTATTCAAAAATATATAACTAACTTTAACATGAAAGAAAGTGTCCTCTCATAAATTATTTAAAATTTTAAATTAATTAGTCAAATATTCCAACAGTTTCATCCCAGCTTCTTTTGACTCCCTAATACTAAACAAGTCCTTAATATAGCCACAAATTGTATCTTAAAAAATTCTTTTTTTTGTTGACCAATCAAAATTAGATACGTCTACCGTTGTACCAAATTGTACAGCACGGGTTGTATAGGATGCGTGCCAAATGTTGCTATAAAGATGTACGGAGCCTGTGGACGGTGGGATGGGTGGAGTGGATAAGAATTAGCAACAAGTAATGCGAAGGGTGGTGGCGTTTTTACAAAATAATCCTCCATCTTAATTTAAACATCATTAAGGGACATTTTACAAAACAATATACTTTATTAGTAGGGTTAATTTCATTTAGGTCCGTGCAAACATAGTGAATTACAGATATATTCCAACAAAGTTAAATTTTGATATGTTGTCCCTGCAAAAGTCCTGATATTTTCAAATATGTCCATCTGATTTGTTACTGTTAAAGCACTGTTTATATTTTTATTATATAGAATGATAGGGATCTAAGAGGAGGCAAATATAATTAATGTGTTGCTGTGACTGTTTCATAATTGTCCAATGCATGTAGCCAACCCCAAATGTAGTGAATGCTTTGTGATTAAGATGTAACAGGGCATTTTAAGTTGGCACTTTATTTCACACCTTTTTTTTTTTTTTTTGCACGCTATCTGTTTCGTTTATTTATTTTTAGAAACAAACTTAGCTGAAAATGAATCAACTAGGATTCGAACTCGGGACCTCGGGTACCAACCACCAAACCCTTTGCCACTTGCGCTAGGAACGATTGGTTATTTCACACTGTTCATAATGTCACAAGGAGTGTTTGTGGCGATGAGGGCACTATTTGCACCAGTTTTTAGGTACCATATTGTCCCGCTTCTGCTTTTGCTTTCGCTTTCTTCGACTGTAAATTATATTTAACGCAAGTCTGATGTTTTTGTTGTTACAGAACGCTGATTTGTTTTGAGCTCCAAAACATGAATGTCAGCGTAGTCGTCTTACATGAACTCAGATCGTAGTCCTCTTGTTTGAATGTTTGCGTCCGTACGAACTTTGCTAACAATTAAATGGTTTTCTTTTTCACTCATAACCCCTACAAATATATAAAATTACGAAAATTCTCGTATAGATGACTCTTACATGAACGTATATACATACATACATACATACATATATATATATAGAGAGAGAGAGAGAGAGAGTTGAGCTAGAATACTATCGATAGCAAACGGACACTTTTGTCATCCATTTGTTTTCGATGATGGAGCTTACAAATCGACGATCGGTACCGTTGAACATGATCTAGAGCATTTAAAGTATCTAGAAACCAAATTTCATGTTTTTTCGATATTATTTTCTTGTCCATCAAGTGGATACAAAAATGAATGGTTGAAAATAAATATCCTTTAAAAAGTGATGATAGGAATTTTGTAATCAAGATCAAGAGTATATATCTTGTTTTAAATAGTTTAAAAAATTTTCTAACAAAAAATTAATTAATTTGAATATCTTTACACCGTTAAATAAGAAAACGTCTCATATCAATCATTAAAATTATAAAATTTGAAACCCTTTGATCATTAGGTCAATGATGTCGAAAAAGTATGAAATTTAGTTTCTAGATACTTTAAATGCTCTAGATCATATTCAACGGTGCCGATCGTCGATTTGAAAGTTCCATCATCGAAAATAAATGGGTGGCAAAAATACCCGTTTGCTATCGATAGTATTCTACCTCAACTCTCTCTCTCTATATATATATATTATTGTTTAAAGCATGGACGCAAATCCTAGCTTTCAAACTATATATTGCATAATTATGCGTTAAAAAATAGTTAAAATTAAATTAATAAATAGTCCGCGCAATCCATTTGTAGTAGTTTTGTTCCTTCGAAACACTCCAGGCAAGTACTCTTCTTAATCACTATTATTAAATTCTATAACCCAACAAACCCTATCGACCTAATTATAATTATCTTCAATATAAAACTAAAAAAAGCTTAACAATCTCGTACCAGCTCAGCAATAAACAATAATTTATTACTCCCAAATCTTTTAGTAAGAATCAGCTTTGCTCCCCGATACAAATCCGCAGTCCTTCACTGTCTCTTTTAGCGCGGCCGCAGAGGAGAGTGTTGGCTATTTATTATTGAGCTAATTAAAAATAGGCTAAACTTTTTGCCCCGTGACAATAGGCTCAGAAAACTAATAAGTTGAGTTGGGTGAGCCTAATAAGTTGAGTAGGGGTGTGTGGTCCACAAAAGATCTAACGGCAAGAGGCCCGACAATAGACCCAACGTCCAGGTGGGTTGAGTCAGGTCGAAGCTCGCGAGCGCTATGACTGAGCCCTTAAGTGCGATAGGTGCGACCTTCCTATCAACACGTGCTTTTGGGATAGTTGGTTAGCGCTTACGATCCACAAGTGGTATCAGAGCCAATGGCGCGAGGTCGATTCCCACATGCTGCATTAACGGTGCATGTATTGGGAGGGAGATTGTTGGCTATTTATTATTGAGCTAAAAATAGGCTCAACTTCCTGCCCCGTGACAATAGACCTAGTAGACTAATAAGTTGAGTTGGGTGAGCCTAATAAGTTGAGTGGAGGTGTGGTCCAGAAGAGACCTAACGGCAAGAGGCACAACAATAGACCCAATGTCCAGATGAGTTGAGTCAGGTCGAAACTCGCGAGCGCTATGACTGAGCCCTTAAGTGCGATGAGTGCGCCCTTCCTATCAAGCACGTGCTTTTGGTATAGTTGGTTAGCGCTTACGATCAACAAGTGGTATCAGAGCCAGTGGCGCGGGTTCGATTCCCACATGCTGTATTAACGGTGTAGGTGTTGGGGTGACAATAGACCTATGAGACTAATAAGTTGAGTTGGGTGAGCCTAATAAATTGAGTGGAGGTGTGGTCCACAAGAGATCTAACGGTAAGAGGCCCAACAATAGACTCAACATTCAGGTGGGTTGAGTTGGGTCGAAGCTCGCGAGCGCTATGGCTGAGTCCTTAAATGCGATGAGTGCGTCCTTCCTATCAGCTTGTATTTTTGGGATAGTTGGTTAGCGCTTACGATCCACAGAGAGAGCAGAAGTCTGTCTTCCTTCGAGATCGGTGACTGGCCCGACGCGTGGCCGAGCAGACGGCCACTTGCCGGAGAAAAAGAGGCCAAAGTGTTCGAAAAAAAAAAAAAAAAAAGAAGAGAGAGAACTTATTATAATTGTAATAATTATTGTGAGTGTTAGCTCGAAATGAGTGAGTTAATGTACAGAGCGTGACAAAAGAGAGGGTATATTTATATGTTAGCTCGTGGAGGGATAAATTTAAAAAGTGTGGATTGATTCTTTTTTGCACTTTATTATCTATTGTGCCAAGTGGGCTAGTTAATTAAGCCATTTGTTGATCGCTTGTGAGCTCGCCACTTGTCGAATTGCAGTTGGAGATTTGGGGACACGTTTCGGAACGTGAGTGGGCGATTCCAGGCAAAAAGAAATTGCTTGCATGGGTAAAATTAAATGGATATATTTCTCAAAAATTATTTGAATTTTTATTAAAAAACCTTTCCAATCATTTTGTTGGCTATTTATTATTGGACTAAAATATGTTCAACTTTCTATCCCGTAACAATAGGCCCAGAAGACAAATAAGTTAAATTGGGTGAGCCTAATAAGTTGAGTGGAGGTGTGATCCACAAGAGACCCAACGGCAAGAGGCCCAATAATAGACTCAACGTCCAGGTGGGTTGAGTCAGGTCGAAGCCCGCGAGCGCTATGGCTGAGCCCTTAAGTGCGATAGATACGCCCTTCCTATCGGCACGTACTTTTAGGATAGTTGGTTAGCACTTACGATCCACACATTCATGTCACAATTTAGGTTCCATTTGAATATATAAATATTTTGTTCCGTATATCCGACTCGAGAAGCTTATTGTATTTGTAAATAAGAATTATGATCAGATACTTATATTTAAACTTTAAGTCATTTTTTTGGCATAAAAAATTACCTCGCATGTAAAATATGATATCCTTCTAAATCAAAAAATGAAACTTCATGAGTCCACCCACATAATAAAATCTCCATATGGAATAAAATATTTATTATAATTTACTATAAATATACATATGCATTAGGTGCAAGCAATAGTTTATACTCAGCGAAAGGGACTAAAGGTGCATTTAGGGGTAAAAAAATAGTTTTTCATTAATATTTATTTGGTTGAAAGAAAAAAATTCACATTTATTTGATTCGGTGGAAAAAAATGAATAAAAAAAGTTTTACACAACTTAAGATTTTATTTTCCGCCGAAAAACAGCTAAAACGAAAACTTCAATTTTTTCCAAATTCGTAAAAATATTTTTATGGAAAAAAAAATTTTACGTCGAACCAAATAAGCAAAAAGTATTTTTCATACCGATAATAATTTTTTGATTCGTTTTACGCTAAACCAAACGGCCCTAAAGAAAACTTTTTAAGAGAGGGCAAATGAAACGCAACTGAAGTTTGAGGGCTTGTGGTGCAATTTTGCCCTTTTTCTTCTTTTACCAAAAATTTTATTACTGCATTGGGCCAGGGCTCCTTTCTTTTATGGGCCGAGATGAGTCCAATAACGGTCCACATTTATCATTGCACTAATGTTTAAGTGGGCCCGGCCCATGTTCGCTCGTTCGAACTTTAGTGCGGGATCTGGTTGGGCTCGGTTCCGATCAAAACCCTAACCCTCCAAAACCTCTCTCTCTTTCTCTCTCTCTCTCTCTGCACCCAACCCTCGTCTCCTCCTCCTCCGCCGCCCCTTTACCACGCTCAGAGCTCACCCCTACTTCTCCAAGGTGCCCTCTCTATCCCCCTAGATTGTTCTATAACCGTACACGATGGAGTGCTCACCATGTGTTTGTTGATTTGACTCTGTATACTCTGTAGCTGCATGACTATAGATTTGTGTCATCGGTGAGCAATTCTCAGTTAGAAGTCATAATTATCGACTTGTTTTTGTTGCATTTGAGAGATCTATTGTATTTCCTCATAATTTTTCGATTAGTTGGTTGTATTCAGATGATAGATCACTCGTGCTATAAAAATTTCAAATTTTTTATGCAAAAAGGATTTTGAGCTCCAGTTTATTCAAGGTATTGTTAATTCTTTTCGTTATGTGTTAAATTTGGACAAAAAGACACATTATTTAACTAGTCAACAACCATGGTAGGGAATTATCCTGTACATCTTGCTCCACTTGCTATTTGTTAGATGTGCCTCGAAATGGTAATCGACTTCAGTTTTCGGGACTCCGACTCATCGACGGTTTTGCGGTGCGACTAATTTTGGAAAATAAATCGTGAAGAAAAATGAATGTATGTGGTGGGTAGCGGAGGGCTCAGGCCGATAGGTACGGATCGGATCCGAAACCCGTTAATATTTTCTTTCTTCGTTTTTGCCCTAGGGGCGACAATTCGAAGATTGTACAACGAACATTGTATTCCCTTTTCGATAGTGAAGCTCTCTGCTCCCTCGCCCGTGGTTTTTCCCTACAAAGGATTTTTCACGTAAATCTGTGTGTTCTTTTATTCCTGCTTGTGGTTTGTTTATTTTTCGTGTTCGTCATTTTCGTTTTCGTTTGTGCGTTTGTTCGTAACACTATTTAGCCCTTAAAAAAGAAAAGAAAAAAAAAACATTGCATATTCCATGGTAGAATCACAATGTTCGTGTGTGATTTGTTTAATTCTTCTGAACAGGGGGGATTCGAAAAAACTACAACTGCGGATAAAACATTTGTTAGGGGAAATGGCTTCGCATGTTACATCGAAATTGTCTTCAGGTGTGTGCTGATAACCTATGCTTGCTCTCATTTTAGTTAAGATGTTAGATTATTGTGTGGTGATTTGTTTGTATTTTGTTATCTCTTGAACATCAACATTAGTTGCAGCACTTAATACATATGCTCACAATGTTTCATCACAGAGAGGAGAATAATCTGGGATAACAAAAAAAAAAGGGAAAAAAAATGCAACTTTAACTTATCAGTAGGAAAAAAAAGGATTATTACAGGTAGTATTGACAGTATGCTAAGGAGATGTCTTTGTCTTAAGAAGGAGAAATGCAAATGAAAATTCCCCAGCCGCTACTTGTTTTTTCTTTTAAAATTTTCGATGTAAGCTGATTAGGGAAACTATTTTACACCTTTTATGCAGTGTTTTCTCCCATCTTTTAAAGGTCTTGATTCTGTTATATTGGTATCATACGCTACTTTTCGTCATTTTCAAGGTGCATAAGAAGGTGAACTTCATCATTTAGAGAACCCTGCTTGCGGAGCCTGTGTGTCTCAAGTTGTAAAGTTATTTGAATCATAAGGGGTTACTTTGAAAAATCTCACAGCATATTCGGTTGTACAACAGTTAAAGCCTAACGACAACTAGGCTGATCCCGTGAGAAGCTTGGGTGCAAGTAGCAACCTTCTTCACATGACAGTTGTTAGTGTTAGATAGGACCCTAGCAAGTCTAACGACTAAGGTAGTAATTGATGAAGATGGATTTCATTGGATAGTCATCGTTTTTCTCTATCGCGTTATGTTCTGAATCTTCTGATCTTAGTCACTTAATAATGTCTTATCAGAATGTCAAATTTTGTTAAAGTGTAGATTTTGATTGATATATAAAACATCATCGACATGTTTTGTCTTCATTGCAGGCCGTTTGTTGTTGGGGAGCCTCGGCAACAATCTACTGGGAGTAGCGAAAAATTCGCAAGGGACAATAGCGGGGCAAAATTATGGCCATGTTTTGTCTCAGGTACTGTTTTTCCTAGTGTCATTGCACAAATATCTTTCTCATAGTTCTCTTGGTCGACTTTAAAATGAATCAATGGCAAGGTTTAATTATGACCGGTGCCTTTTACCTTATTACTGATCAAGAGGACTGGATGAAACTTTGACGGATTGATTACTTTTATTGGACAATACGGATAAACCACCATTTATCAGCACCGCCATTTAGCATTGAAAGAAATTTAATTAAGAAAACCATTATCTGTGCATGTTGTTATCTACATTCAGATAGAATGAGAATTTCTTATTGTTACATTTCAGCAACAAAGAACATTCATTCAGATGAGGACCAACCTCAAAGTGGTGGACAACTCTGGCGCTAAAAGGGTCATGTGCATACAAGCATTGAAGGGCAAAAAAGGAGCAAGATTGGGGGACACCATAATTGCATCTGTAAAAGAAGCACAACCTCGCGGTAAAGTGAAGAAAGGAGAGGTGGTGTACGGCGTGGTCGTGCGTGCTGCGATGCAGCGAGGTCGGTGCGACGGCAGCGAAATCAAGTTCGACGACAACGCAGTCGTTCTCGTTAACAAGCAAGGGGAGCCGATTGGTACCCGGGTTTTCGGGCCGGTCCCGCACGAACTCAGGAAAAAGAAGCATGTCAAGATCTTAGCTTTGGCTGAGCACATAGCTTGAGATAAACCCAGTTTTAATAAGCTACTGCAGTGCTTTCTCACTGTTCCTATATATTGTTTGAGAATCTAAGAACTTCTTTCGCTGTTTGTTATTTCACTGATCTCAATTTCAGAAATATTTTCAGAAAATTATGATGGGGAGTGCCAAGTTATCAAACTGCTCCTGCTTATTGGACAATGATTGTTATAAAAATTAGGAATGTATTATTGGTGCCACGTGTCAGGTCTCTCTTCCCCCATAAAATCCTATCCACCAATGACTGAGATCTCCCATATCTGCCACGTCAGCACCCTCCAACAGATAAGCCATGATCCTACCCCAATTTGCATGCAAATGCAAACACTCCACCACCACCATGGCCGCACTCAGCTCTCTATGCGCCGCCGCGATCCCGAAACCGTCCGCCGCGACCCTCCGCGGCGGCGAATTGCCCCTCCCCTTCCCCGACATCCCGACGCCGCTGAAAGAAAAGATCATCAGCCTTGAAGTGATGGGCGTCGACTCCGGCCGCGCCCTCTCCCTCAACCCGGCGCTCCGCACCGCCTCCCCCGCCTCCGTCCACGCCGTCGTCTCCTACCTCCAATCCAAGGGCCTCCTCTTCAAGGACCTCGCCCGCGTCGTCGGCATGTGCCCCTCCATCCTCACCGCCGACGTCCGCGCCCACCTCTCCCCCGTCTTCGCCTTCCTCTCCCGCGACCTCCGCATCCCCGACCCCGACATCCGCCGCGTCGTCAACAAATGCCCGCGCCTCCTCACCGCCAGCGTGCGCGACCGCCTCCGGCCCAACCTGCTCTTCCTGCACCGCCTCGGCTTCGCCGACCAAACCGCACTCGCCTACCGCGATCCGATACTCCTCGTCGCCAGCGTCGAGAACACGCTGCTGCCGAAGCTCGACTACTTGGCCTCTCTCGGGCTCTCGCGCGTCGAGGCGGCGGCGATGGTGCGGCGGTGCCCGGGCCTGTTCACGTTCAGCATAGAGAACAACTTCAAGCCCAAGTACGAGTACTTTGCGCAGGCCATGGGGGGTAGTTTGGGGGAGCTTAAGGAGTTCCCGCAATACTTCGCGTTTAGTTTGGAGAAGAGGATCAAGCCCAGGCATGTAAAGGTGGTGGAGAAGAGGGTGGAGATGCCCCTCTCAGTTTTGCTCAAGAGCACGGATGAGGAGTTTGACGAGTTGCTCAGCAAAGGGTCTTAATTATTTTTAATGTAATGTAATATAAGACCTGTACATTCATTTAATTTATGTTAGCAGTGAATATTGCAAATTAAGAATTGTTGATTTTCGTACTCGTCTCATGTTATATATATATATATATAAATAGAGTAGAGTTACTATACTCTTATGAGTTTTCGATGATAGAGCTTCCGAATCAACGATCCATATCGTTAAA
Source organism: Puya raimondii (assembly GCA_016920855.1). Lineage (NCBI taxonomy): Eukaryota > Viridiplantae > Streptophyta > Magnoliopsida > Poales > Bromeliaceae > Puya > Puya raimondii. The sequence goes on along the minus strand of JABWPP010000050.1, from coordinate 48,812,363 downwards.
TATGATTTAAAGCATTTGAAACTTTTAGAAAACAAATTTCATAATTTTTTAAAATTAAAATAAAGACTATCAAGTAGGCATAAAATAAATGGTTAAATTCAAATGACTTTCTAAAAAAAGAGGATCGGATGCTTCAATTTAAGACGGAAGTTATTGATCTTTATCTAAATAGTGAATAAAATTTTCTATCAAAAGTTCTACTGATTTTGATTTTTTTATACCGTTAAACTGGCAAGTATTCCGTACCGGCTGTTAAAAATTATTAATTTTGATATCTTTTAGTCGTAAGGTAAATGATGCCGAAAAATTATGAAATTTGATTTTTAAAAATTTGAAATGCTCTAAATCATGCTTAACGGTATAGATTGTCGAATCGGAAGCTCTATCATCGTAAATGACATATGAGTATGAAGGTGATCATACTGATAAGAGTATAGTAGCCGAACTTCTGTGTGGTCTCATCTAAGAGGTCAGAAGTTCGAACTTTTGTTCGTGTGCTTCAAAAATAACAGGACACCTTTTCATTACACCCCCCATTTAGTACTCGACCCGACTCGGCCCGGCCCGGCCCAAAACAGGTCCAGCACCTCCTCTTCATGCACCAAATTACTTAAATTAGCACCCTCTGTTCCTCAAAATGTACACTAGCTATTCTTAGCATGACCGAAAAAGGATCTGGACCTAATATTCTAATCACCAAAAACATAAATAACTAAAAAAAAACCATTTTAATTCAATAGAGGCTGTAAAGAGAGATAGAGATAGAGATAGAGAGGGGCTCTCTCTTATTCCTCTTGGATTTCTCTTTGCAACTGCAGAGTAATCCAAAATTTCCTTGTTTATTTGATTTTTAATTTTTTTTTATGATCATTTAAAATATTTCTCACAATTTTCTCTCTCTCGTATCAAAATTTGGATTTAGTTTAATATAGGAGATTATTGGGATAATATGAATAGAGTTCGTGCAAATTCGTCCCCCGAATTGACCCCCTCTAATAGGTTGGAGCAACACAATGATTCTCCTTTGGAAGGTAAATTATAATTTTGTTTTTTATTGTTATAAGTTTTATTTAATTCAATATAATGTTCAACGGTTGAATTTTTTATTTTTGTTATTATTGGTTAGCTTATAATTTGATACAATGCAGAATAATCAGAATACACAAATTGATCATCGTCTAGCATATTAAAAAATTTATATATTTTTTAATTTTGTTTTGATCTTCCGCGCAAACTAGATCTTTTTAGCTTTTTATCATAGTACTAGTATTATTATTTTAATTCCTATAGGTGTCGCGGCAAATGTGAAACTACTATACAAACTAGTACAAGACCACTCGGACCCTTACAAAGTTGTCGCCGCCGACGATAGCCGGCGGCAGCACCGCGTCGCCGGAATCCTCACACTCCTCGACGACATCAAATCCCGCGTCCACCAATCCAACCTCGCCGGCCCCCACCACCACCGCGCCGCCGCCGAGCTCCGCCGGTGCAACACCGACCTACGCCGCAACGGCGGCGGCGGCGGCGACAAGAAGCCGCCGCCGATGCCTTCGATGCCGCCGACGCCGCCGCAGGACCCGGCGGAGGAGGCGCAGCGGCTCCGGCGCGAGCTCGCGGCGACGATGGCGGCGAGGAAGAGCCTCGAGAGGATGTTCTCGAGCCTCGGGAAGGAGAAGGAGATGATCGCTGCGGAGCTCGCGAGGAAGGTGCGAGAGCTCGACGACGCGGAGGAGGCGGTGGGCGACCTCCGCTCGCAGAATGAGAGGTTACTGGGTAAGGTGAAGGTGTGCGCGGCAGAGCATAAGGCCGTGGCAAAAAGTGTTGGCGGTGATGCTCAGGTATGGTCGGTACATTTATAGTTTACTATCATATATAAATATAGAGTATGATTGTTGTGCTCTTAGGAGCACAGTAACTCTTGTGTTTCTAAATTTAAAATTTTGACCTTCGGATGATGTTCTCAGAGGCACGAGGCTCTGCAGGAGCGGAACACAGCGCTATCGGAGCAACTGCTAAGAACTCTCGATTGCTACCGGGCGATGAAGAGGAAATTGAAGGAGGCTCAGGAGGAGAACACAAGAATGGTATATAGAGCTGCGGAGATCGGCGGCGGTATAAAGGCGGGAGTTGAGGGGATTCACCGCTTGCGAGAAAAGATCGACTGCAACGGGGAGAGCGAGGAGATTGTTGGGATCACAGAAGAGCTCGACAAATTGGAGAGTTTGCTTCTCGGGCTATGGAAGAAGCTCGCGATCGGTAAGGGCGGCGGAAAGAGACCCGACGGGGAGAAGGGTTGTGGTTTAGTTGCAGAAAACGAGTAGAGCAACAGAAAGGAAAGTCGAGAGAATTGTATTATTTTCTTTGTGTATTCAAATTTTTTTCTCTTTTTGGTGAGGGAATTAGTTTCGAATATTCTCACTTCGGAACTAATAAGTAAAATAAGCTATCTTTTGTAAAAGAGAGATCGAAAGAAATTATTATCAAATGCGACATATTCGTCGTGTTCAAACAGAGCTCGAATTCAATTCAAAAGTTTAAATTAACATGTGAAATTATACTTACACATTATCAAAACACCAGTCGGCCGTTAATTATAAAAATACAATATTTATAAATGATACGAATGTAATTCAAAAGTTTAAACTGATAGATGAAAATATTCTTTCACATTACACACTCTTTTGATGGGCCTGAGATCCATTTTTTATTCGCTGGGCCGTAAACATTTGTTACATGGGCCTAAAAAAAGTCACTTGCTAGGAAATTTCAATTCAGCCTATATTTATATTTATATGAATCCAAAAATATGACATATTTAATAAGATTCATGTAACCTACAAATTTAAACCTATTAAGTCTAGAACTATTAGTATATGTATGTTAATTCTTTATCTTTTTATAAATATTTAATACTAGTTATATAATGAAAAAGAGAATTGATATTTCCAAAATTAATTTTAATATTGTTAGAATAAAAAAGTTCTGACAATGTTAAATTTAGTTGTGAAAAATATCAAATTCAGTGTATATATATATATCAGTTCTTTATATATTTTTTATAAATTTTTAATACAAGTTATACAACGAAAAAAAGAATTGATATTTTCGAAGATAATTTTAATATTATTAGGATAAAAAAGCTTAAATCATAACTTGATATAATATATCTATTCTGACAGTGTTAAATTTAGTTGTGAATTAGACGTCACGGACACTGACACGGAATACGGGACACGGGACATAGGACACGACACGACTCGGACACGATGACTCTGTAGTTTTCAAAAAATTAGGACACGGACACGACATATATAGACACCGCTAATAAAATATAATATTGTTAATATAATATATATATTTATTATATATAAAATATTAATTTTGGTAAAATATTGTTATATTTTCGTACCAACGAAAGTTAGTAAATTTTTTATTAAAAATTTATATATTTTAAGAAAAAAATTCTCCACCATATATAATTTATTTATATTGTCAAAAAAAATTATATGCATTTATCCAAAAGTTAAAATATTTATCATATTATATTATATTATATATGTATAAAAAATAATATATATATATATATATATATATAATTATTTGCGCTATGGATCGGCATTGAATGCGCGTTCAAGAAGTGTCCATATCGAATACGTGTCCGACACGAATACACGAGACTTATAGAAATATTCGTGATATATAGGTCGTAAAAAATATCAAATTCTCATTGAAAAATATATGAATAAGTTGCCAACTGTTTCCCACTTCACCAAAAAATAAAAGCCTCAATGCGTGTCCTCAAACCATATTTTGGCTCACCACGCATTGCACTCTCGCGGCGCCAACAAATAAAGCTAACACGTGAACCCCTCGTCATCTACATGCACCCTACGTATTATTAGTATAAAAAAAAAAACTTTTACAATTTGTTTTTTTTTTTAAATCAAATTTTGTTTATAAATTTCATTTTGAATTTCGACCTTCATACCAAAACCCTATATAAATGGGCCCTCCAACTTAGCCCAAGTCACCGCATTCAGAAAACTTACTAAATTGCAGGTAATAAAGATCAGACATATCATGAAAAGTACGTCGATCGCGCGAACCCTCCTCCTTATGATGCTGTGGAACATGTATATGGCGACGGAGCGTGTCGGAGCCATGTCGTGCGGGGACGTGAGCCTGAACTTGGGCACGTGCATGTACTACCTTGCGGGATTCGAACCCCGCCCGCCGTTCTCGTGCTGCGACGGAGTCCGCCACCTCAAGTCCCTAGCTGCGAGCACCGCCGACCGCCGCCTGGCGTGCCACTGCATGCGGGTCGCCGTCGACCACTACAAGGGCCTCCGGAACGAGCTCTTCAAAACCCTCCCCGACGTCTGCTACGCCTCGCTCTCCTTCTCCGCCGACCTCAGCAAATGTGACGAGTGAGTTACTTTCAGCTTTACTGTCTGTTTGGCTCTACTTCTATTTTTTACTTTTTATTGCAATAATCATAGTTGCTTTTTAAAAAGTTATATTAAATCTAATGTTAAATATGATAATATTTAAATACAGTTCTCTACTAACTTAAGTTTTTAGAGTACAACGATTGTTTTGTATAATTTATACGGTATCAGAATCGAAAATTCTGAGTTCGAGTCATACCAGATTCCTAGCATTATTAAGTCTTGAGCTCAGACGTGAGTGAGAGTGTTAAATATAAAAATATTTAAACACCGTTCTTTATTAGCTTAAGTTTTAGATTACAATGGTTATTTCGTACAATTTACACCTAACAAATCTACCCTAACAAATTATATGTTTTTTTAGGAAGAAAATATTATTGATGTGTGTAGAATTAATTAATTATTTCTTTTTTATTTTATGTTTTCATGCAGGATACCATAACTTGAAGAAGGGATTTAATTACACATATAAAGGAAGAATATCTATGTATGGCTACCTCTATTATTAGATCTTCTCTTTATATTTAATAAAAATGAAATATTATGTGAGTGAGTGAAAATGTTGAGTTGTTTTTTAAAGGGAAATATAGTAGGAAATTATAACTTGGTGTTACTTTATGGCTTAAGATATATTGAAAAATTAGACCTTCAAATTTTTAGAGTTTGAATTTTTAGTTATCTTGAGGAGTATTCCAGCTACAAAATAACCAAATTTTATAATTAATTTTTATCGACCTTCAAATTTTTATTTTCACACAATATTATTTGATTTTGATCATTCATTTTATAACTACTCAGCGTACTGTATGATAATTTTAAAAAATTGCGAGATTCAGTTTTCAGGTAATTAAACTATTCTCGTATATAATTCATGTTAATTTATAAATTTCAATCACCGACCGTCTCTAACGCAGGTAGTAAAAGACTTGATAGTCGATGTTCGAGTGAGGTCTCAAATTCGAAGTTTAGTTGTTTTACATTTCAAACTAAGTTTATTTCTAAAAAAAAAGAACGAAATCGGTAGTATACCACCTCTCGAAAGAAAAATATAAAATTCAACCGAGCACAAATTTTGATGTGGATTAGATCAGCACGCATCTTAAAGCATGCAATTATATTATATGCTTTTCATCAATTGCATCCTAGGTATCGGTTGTTATAAAATTCATTCATTTTCTATGATTGATTTATCATATGAAACTTAAACAAGTCAAATAACATTAATTGTTGAAAGCAATTTTAATTTACACTAACTATATGTGAATTATATGTTAAATTGTACACTTTTTTATTTTTATATTATTCGACATAAAATTATGCCAATATTAAAGTAATTATTACCAAAAGTGACATAATTATACTTGGAGAAAAAAAAAGGAATGATAATTAATCCCATACAACTCATAGGCGTTGGGAGTCGCCACGTGTCTAGCTAAAATGTCACCATCTATAATTTAAAAAATATATATATAAAAAATATCTTTGATGCTTTACTAAAAAGGGCATTATTATAAACCACAAAAAAAAGAAAAAGAAAAAGAAAAAAAAGGAAAAAGTAAAGAGCGTTTTCAATTTTTTAATACGTTCTTATCCATTAAATCATTTCCTTTTCAAGCTAAAGCATCAACTCCTTGGACAATACACCGAACAGCATCATCAACCTATCACATCCTCTCACACATAATTAATTACACGTGGCGGTTTTGTATTGAATCACATTAGCTGAATTTGTGAGCTAGCGAACTTTTCGCTGGACCAAGTGCACCACATTATCCAAACATAATTATTTTCTCAGAATATAATTATAAATACTTAGCATGTACACAATCTACACAAATATAAGAAATTCTCAAGCCAAAGATTATAATATATTAAAAGATATTCTCTATAAATATCTATAGTATTAAAAAAAAATAACTAAAGATCGATCGTTTTAGCTGTACTGTAAGGTATTATTACAATTAACGATAACATAATTCGCAATCTAATTTTTAACTTCATAAATTTTTTGTTAGATATTGCCTAAAATAGAAATAATTAAACAAATATTAAGGTGTTATCTATTGCATCTCTTATTTTAATTTTTGAAAATAATGATTTTTTGGGTGGACCACGGTCTACGCAATAGGCGCCTCTACCGACACAACGCATGCCACGTGGCGCTTCTCCGCGCACACTACGTGTCGTAACCGTAGCTTCTTAATTAGATTTATTTTTTTTTTTTTTTTTGTCTTTTAGTAGCAAAACATTAAAGTGTCCTTATTCGTTGAAAGTGTAACTCAGGTTGCAGTAAACATTCAGGTATCGTTTGGTTCGGGGATAAGCAAAAAGTGACTATTTCAGGGATAGGTATAAATTGAGGTATAAGGGGGGATTAAATCAATTTTGCGTTTGGATGAAAAGTAGATTTTTCTCGGGAATAAGAAAAATAGTGTTTGGATGGTTTGATTGGAATTGCGAGGATAAGAATAATTATAATTTTAAACAATAATATTTTATCTAATTAATTAAGACTAAATATTAATTAAGTAATAATTTAACTTATTTAATCCACTAAATAGATATGAATATTGCTAAAAACCCTTAATATTAATAAATAAATTAATTGGTAATTAATAATTTAATTAATTACAAATAATTTAATAAAATAATAAATTAATAAATAAATTAGTTAATAATAGTCAGATGATTAATTAAGAAAATAATTAAATTACTCAAAATATTAATTAATTAAACAATATAATTAATTATTTAATTAGTAAATTAATTAAAATAATGAATTAATTACTCAAAAAATTAATTAAATATTTATTAAAGTAATAAATTAAATAGTTAATTAATTATCTAGTTAATTAGTAAATAAATTAATATATAAATTATTAATTAAATAATATTTATTTATTATAAATCTAGCTTGGATATTTTATTCTTTTATTATTAATTAAATATATTATGTTTATATAATTTATGTTTAAATAAATTTATAATCTTAATTAAATTTAGAATTAAGTTTGGAATAGCGCTATTCCGTCAAAACGATGGAATAGTTTATCCCAGCTATTCCGGAATAACCGAGAATAACGAAGTTTGACCGGGATAAAATATCCCGGCCAAACTTCGTTTCGTTTGGCGGAATAGCGGGGATAACTTCGTTATCCCCGCTTTAACCCCCGAACCAAACGGGGCCTCAAAAAATAAAGTTCAGATAAATATTAATTGTTTTTATTATTTATTTAAATGGATTGAATTGAAGTTCTTCAAATTCTACTTATGAGTCATTATTTTATTTTATTTTATTTTTTACTATTTTTTTCTGTTGTCGAAGTCATTTACGTTATTTTAAAAAAAATTAAATTTCAATCGAAGGTTAAATTATGATGAATTAAACGACAGAAATAAATATTTACGACCAAAAATTCTTCACCTCTCTCTATTTTCGGTGAAACAAACACATTCTAAACTCAAAAAAAATTTGATATATAAAAAAAAATTATGGGAGCGTCCTAAAGCGAGGCTATCTCATCCACATAATACATAAAAAATCTCATGTACAAACCATCTACACCAAATTCTTATTCCACAGATAAAAAATTCATGCTAATTATAAAAAATTGTTATTTGTACCGGATGTATAATCATATTTGATAATTAATACTTAACATTAAAATCCTAACAAATAAAAAGTTATGTATTTTCAAAATCTATTACCTACGCATCAAATAGCTTGGAAAAATCAACATTAGAAAAAGTAGATGTTTTTTATTATTTTTTTTAAAGAAAATCAATGTCTAAAATTTATAATACTTTGTATATTAGATCTTTTAAATATTGTGGAGCAAAAATTAGTTTTAACAGTGCCATGCATGGAATGTATTTGTACACCGGGTGCAGGGACTAATATACGGTAGTATACGTATTTTACGACACGTAATACTTTAGGAAAGTGACTGTTTCAAAAGGGGGAATTGAAGAGTGTAGAAACCGTGTCGGCGGGGATCGATAACGAAAGAAACGGCTCTGTCGGGGACGAATAAAGACACGCCACGTGTCGGCGGGAGAGTATGACGTTACGGATCTCGGTGGGGCCCAGTAGTGACAGCTTCGAATCACTGTACCTGAGGAGGAGGGAGGTGAAATGACACCTTTGCCCCCCCCCCCCGTGGGGCCGCGCCAGGGTGTCGAAGAGTCGAATGACCAAAATGCCCCTGAAGAACGTGGGCCGAATACGTGGTGATCCGCGTCCACGCCGCGTACGCGTTTGGGCTCCACGAAAAAAAAAAAAATCCTTTTTTGTTGTTGTTGTCAAAAAGGAGCAAAAATGCGTACAAATATTCGTTTCGATTTATATATTTATTATTATTATTGAGTTTCGACTTTGTTGGCAATTACTTTTTGATCCAAAAGTCTAATTTTGCCGTGATAAAATTTAGGATTAAAATTTATGTATCAAGAGTATTTCTATAAGTCTCGCGTGTTCGTATCGGACACGTGCGTGTCTGATGTGGACACTCTTTAGTCGCGTTCAATATCGATGCATAGCGCATACAATTTAAAAATATATATATTATTTTATTTTATTTTTTATGCATATATAATGTAAAATAATTAATATTTTAATTTTTTGATGAATGCATACAAATTTTTTTGGACAATATAAATAAATTCTGTATATTAAAAAAAAAAATTCTTAAATATATGAACTATTAGTGAAAATTTACTAACTTTCATTCGTATGAAAAATATAATAATATTTTACCAAAATTAATATTTTATATATAATAAATATTTATTATTATATTAATAATATTATATTTTACTAGTGGTATTCATACTGTGTCCGTGTCCTGATTTTTTAAAAGCTGCCGAGTTATCGTGTCCGAGTAATATCCGTGATGCCTAGAATAAAATTCCTCGGGAACCGTGTTAGTTTAGTCGTTGCAATTATTATTATTTTTCATATTATTATTACATACATATATATTATAATTATTATCCAATAGAGGAGGTAGGGTTTTTTTTTGAGCTAGTTATCAATCGTCTAAAATTTAGAGTGTATAAAAAATTTCACATACAATTTGCATATATTAATGTTTTTCATTGTCTCCTATTTTATAATTAATTTATTTCTTAATTAATACCAATATGTAGAGTAACTGACAAGCTAACGAAATTAAAGTATATTTTCTCAATTCAAATATCAAATTAATAGATCTTAAATGCTAAGAAAATTAAGATTTACCAATTTCAGTCTTCACTCTATATATATTTTAAAAAATTACTCGAACATTAAAATACCACTATAAACTCTCCAATTTTTTTTTTCTTGAGTTGTTAATATAAATATAATTACCTTATATAATATAAAATTTAATTTAATTATACATATATTTTAAACTGTCATATATATATATATATTTATTTATGGACTTATTAACCTTTTTTACCCCACCAATTGCATTTTTTCTTCTTCCCACTAAAGGGGTTTCTAGTTTTTCAGAAAATCGTAAATTTTATTTTATTTTTTATAAAACTTCTTTCCATAACTTTATTTTTTGATGAAAAATTCAAAAATAAAAGTAGACTCAAACTTTAATTTATGAGGCAGATGATACTTTTGTCCTCAAATTTTAATTTATTATAATTTTTTACTTGACCCTAGTTTTGTTAACTATATTGATAAATCGCTAATGTAAAAGTATTGTAATAATATTGTGATTAATAATACACCAATAATTAAAGTATCAATAATACATTAAAATTTATTTAATCAAATTAAATGAAAGTACTTAATTATAATAATTTTAAAATTTTGAACTAAAATATTGATGAGGCCAAAAAAGTGGTCTTAACACATGTAAAATCCCCAAGAGAGGGGCAATCCGGTAATTCCACCCGCACACACTCCTTCCGAAGCGAAAGCATCGTGTTCTCACCACCCCACACAGATAAAGCGATAGCGACATTACTGCGAACACCTCTCGTGCTCTCTCTCCCTTATTATTATTAATACACATGAAACAGATCCTAAACATCTCCTCTGCATCATCCTCTTCCTCCTCCTCTACTCCAACGGCTACAATTTTCGAATTAGATCGAGCGAGGTGGTGGTGGTAGTAGTAGGAGAAGAAGCGGAGGAGGAGGACGATGGATTTGAGCTCGTTTTTGACGTCGCTCGCCACCTCCTTCGTCATCTTCGTCGTGTTGATGCTCCTGTTCGTGTGGCTCTCTCGGAAACAGGAGAACGCGGTGGTGTACTACCCGAACCCTATTTTGAGGGGATCGGATCCGTGGGATGGGGGGCGGAAGAGGACGAGGAGCCCCGCCGGGTGGATCGCCGAGGCGTTCTCCGCCTCCGAATCCGATGTCGTCGCCGCCGGGGGCGTCGACGCCGTCGTCTACTTGATCTTCCTCGCCACAGGTGTCCTTCGCTTTAACTCCGTTTAATTTTTGTTTATTTTTGATCGATTTGAACCATTTTAGTTGGTCAAATTGGGGATCTTGTTGAATCGATTAGCTATTTTTTTTGTTCTAAAAAAAAGTGTGAATTGTGTAATGAAATTTCAATCAAAATAAATGGAATTTGAGAGGGTATTAAATATGAGAGTACCAATTTCGAAATGTTTTGTAGTTGAGGGGGTTTCCATAACCTCATTTAATTGGGTACATCTGATTTATGAAGAATTTTCAAAATTAATTGTGAAATTCTAATTTTTTATGATAAATTTTGGGATACTTTGATGTATGAAGTGTTTGTGGATTTTTTAAAATTATATTTTCGTATAAAATCCCCCTGTTTGATTGCCTGCAATTATTATTATTATTATTTGTTTGTTAGTTCTTTTTCTTGCCAAATGAGTCACCATCATGAAAGCTGTTTTACAGGTAATATGAATAAATTTGTCCCCGTACTATCCTGATACTGCAACTTGGTCCCTGTACTTTTAAATTAGTCCCTGAACTATTACTTCTCATTTAATATAACCATTCGTCGCATTCCCACTTTCCCATATAAATCCGGCTCTAGTTCTCAAAAATTGCCTTAGAAAAGATAATTATTATTTTATAGCGTAAAAAGAATTATGTATTCTCAAAAAAATTTAGTACTTAGGGATCAAATTGCAATATATGATGAAGCTCAGTGACTTGTATGAGAAAGTGGGTGCAACTTGTCTTTATCTGAAGAAAAAAAATCATACTAGTCCAAGCTGGGCACAAACTGGACCATTAGTCAGATATGATTATTTTTTTTTTTATTCCTCTCTATTCTTAATTGGGTACATAGAAGGTTTCTGTTTTTTTTTTTTTTTTATTTAGGATAAATTACACTTTTGCTCTTCAAACTATGAGGCACGACATTTGGTCCTCAAACTTTTATTTGTTGCAATTTTTAGTTCGTACTCTCCAAATTGTTACAATCAAGTCTTATAATCTAATTTAGTTGATTAAATATTAATACGTCGCTAATGTGAAAGTAATGTGACAGTATTGTGATTGATGATAAGACGATGATTAAGATTGCACATCATGTCCATATTAGCAATAAGTGAACATTTAGTCAAGTAAATTAGATCACGAGACTTAATTGCAATAATTTAGAAAGTTTAAACTCACCAAAACTGATCACGATTTAGCCTTTTATTTGTATGGTCTTTTTCCTCCTTTAAGTAAGATTTACTGTTTCTTGCTATGTTCTCTATTTATATAGATTTCTTTAATTTTTACTGGGCATTTTGGGTTATATTTAATTTGCTTTGATGGTCCTTTTATTGTTTCTTAGAAAATTTTTGGTCTGTTTGTTGAATTGTTATTAATGTTCACCAATTTCTGTTTTGTGGTACTAAAGTTACCATTGATTCTCAGCTGTTTTGGTTTCCAGATTATCTTTTCCATAAAAGCAGCTATATTGATATATAGTAGTATATTGATAAATAAATTAGTATGAGTCAAGAACATATAAACACCAATCTAATTATAGTTAATTTGGAAATAGGTTCCCGAACTTTTTTTTTTCTGCCTTTTCTTTTCTCCGTTTGAACCCCTTAGTTAAAGTTTTATCTGATTTGAAAGTATCTTGTGTACTTTATTTAGAACTCAACAGTCTCCAGAAATGTCTTGAGGGAATCCATTAAGCTTAATTTGACAGGAATTTGTTTAAATGAAACAGCATGTTTGCGATGGGGGTCGTAATGAAGTTTACGACATTTATCAAATTGACTTGTAGTTCATGGACATGAAATTATTTTGTTATCACCTGTTGGGAAATAATGTTTAGTTTCCGACATTTTTCCTATCTTTATCTCCAATCACTATTTGAGAAACATCAATAAAATTTTCCAGTTCCGCTTCATTTTTGTTACAGAATTTTCTGAACTTTGACACCGCAGTCTGATTTTTTTTTTTTTTTTTTTTTTTTGGGTGTGGTAACTTCAGTTATGGGGATATTGCTCTTCTCTGGCATTGTGTTGCTTCCTGTTCTTCTTCCAGTTGCTGGAACTGATCACGCTCTGATCGATGCTTCTAAAAACAACAAGACCACCGGAAACTTCACCAGCATTGACAAGCTTGCAATGGGCAATGTCGAAGTGAGCTTTCCTGTTATTATGAATTACTCGCTGTTCTGCTTTTATAGAATGCATATTCTTCTTCTATAGAAACCACCACCAATTTTTCTGTTGGAATCTGTTGCTGTTTTTCATGCATGATTCTTCGGTCACTGGTTTCCTCTACTCTAAATCATTCTGCTAATTCTGTGTAATTGTTTCTTAAACGCGTGAATCTCTTCTTGTATTTCAGAAGAGTAGTCAGAGGCTGTGGGCATTTCTGGGAGCAGTGTATTGGGTTTCCTGTGTCACCTATTACATCTTATGGAGAACCTACAGGCATGTCTCCGATCTGAGGGCTGCCGCAAAATCAAGTCCGGATGTGAAGCCTGAAGAGTTTGCCATATTGGTTAGGGATGTGCCTAAACCTCCACCTGGTCAAAGCATAAAAGACCAAGTTGACTCGTATTTTAAAGCGCTACATCCCGAGACATTCTATCGATCAATGGTTGTCACTGATAACAAAGAGGTAAACGGGGTTCAATCTTCTATTGTTCGTTTTGTGTAAAAAATCCACTTTTTAAGACTTGCAAAACCATAGAACTTCTTTTAACTGATTTAGCCACTTTCATCTTTTTGGACTATTAATGCACAATTTCAATCATTCAAAACTGTAGTCACATGGATTCGAGGGTCAGTTTAGCCCTAGAAGTTGAACAAGTGGGACAAAATTGCAAATATGATTTTTTTTAAAAAATTGTTTTTTTGTTTCTTGCAAAGAGGCCTCTTTTGTTTAATGAGATTGCCTTTTCTTGTCCTGTTTGCTGGGAGGAGGATTCATGAAATTTGAACGATTGTTGCCTCATTTTGTTTCTTTTTTACTCAGGCCGACAAAATATGGAAAGAGATAGAAGCCAATAGGAAGAAACTTGCTCGTGCTGAAGCCGTGTATGCAGAATCAAAATCCACAAGCAGACCAGATGGAACTAGACCAACCCACCGAACTGGCTGTCTTGGTCTTGTCGGTGAAAAAGTCGACACCATCAATTACTGCAATGAGAAAATCAACGAATTACTTCCCAAATTAGAGGCGGAACAGAAGATCACTCTTCGAGAGAAACAACAAGCCGCGGCCATTGTATTCTTCAACAGCAGGCTTGCTGCAGCTTCTGCATCACAGACGATCCATGCTCAGAATACCAACACATGGGCGGTGTTGGAAGCTCCTGAGCCACGCCAAGTTCTATGGACTAATCTCCCGAAGAAACTATACCAGAGGCAATTACGACAGGCTGTAGTGTACGTCATCGTTTTTCTAACTGTGGTGTTCTACATGGTTCCTATCACAGTCATCTCCGCATTTACTACTTTGGATAATCTTAAGAAACTGCTACCCTTTTTGAAGAAAGTAGTGGACCAAAAAGAAATAAAGACGGTTTTGGAGGCTTATTTGCCTCAGATCGTGCTTATTGTTTTTCTGGCATTGCTGCCTATGTTCCTCATGATTCTGTCTAAGGCGGAGGGACTCTCTTCTGAGAGCCATGCAGTACGAGCTGCGGCTGGAAAGTACTTTTACTTCATTGTTTTCAACGTCTTCATTGGCGTTACTCTCGCGGGAACATTGTTCAGTTCGTTGAAGAGTATTTTGAATCAGCCTACTCAGATCGTTCCATTGCTTGGCGGAAGCCTGCCAGGAAATGCTACTTTTTTCCTCACTTTCGTCGCTCTAAAGTAAGTTCTCTTATCTTATACATGTCAAAATTTGTGCAAATCAAACCGAGTTAATTGTTTGCTTCTCTACAATGTGTGACAAAGACCGCATGCAATTCATCATCCAGGGTGCATCTCATCCTGATAATATAACTTGTTTTAGAAGAAAAGTTACATTTACTACTTTCACATTATTCAGAGATGATGTATCACCGTTTGTTGTTGGCTTGCAACACGAGTAGGAGCTGATATGGTACTTAATTGTTTATCGCAGATTCTTCATCGGCTATGGGCTCGAGCTCTCTCGTGTGGTTCCTCTAATCATATTTAACCTTAAGAAGAAGTTCCTTTGCAAGACCGAAGCAGAGGTGAAAGAGGCATGGGCTCCTGGCGACCTCGGATATGCTACTAGAGTTCCAAATGACATGCTCATCATGACAATCGTTCTCTGCTACTCCGTGATTGCTCCTTTAATTATCCCCTTTGGCGTTGTCTATTTTGGCCTTGGATGGCTTGTAGCAAGAAACCAGGTCAGCAAGATTTTATTCTTAATTCTTTTTTTAACTTGATTATGAACATTTAACATGAAAGGTAGATATGATTACAGTTCCAAGTCTTGTTAAGACAAAACTACTCATGTATCATCTTCAACAACACCTGTGACGTATGCATGAGTCCGCAACGTAGAAGTAAATTTAATGTTTTGTCATTCTGAACTCAGGTTCTAAGAGTTTATGTGCCAAGTTACGAGAGCAACGGCCGAATGTGGCCCCACATGCACACGCGGATTATTGCAGCTTTACTAGTCTATCAGATCACCATGTTCGGCTTCATCGGCCTAAAGGAATTCTATTACGCTCCTTTCTTGGTCCCTTTGATCCCGATCACCTTCATTTACGCCTTTATCTGCAAAAACCGATTCTACCTCGCTTTTGCCCACACCCCTCTCGAGGTCGTGAGCCGCGAGATAAAGGAAACCCCGAATATGGAATCGATATATATGGC
Source organism: Puya raimondii (assembly GCA_016920855.1). Lineage (NCBI taxonomy): Eukaryota > Viridiplantae > Streptophyta > Magnoliopsida > Poales > Bromeliaceae > Puya > Puya raimondii. The sequence goes on along the minus strand of JABWPP010000050.1, from coordinate 48,796,657 downwards.
ATTCATTCCCCCTTGCTTGAAGCCGGAGAAGCCCGAGGATATCGATCACTTCGAAGACGCCCAATCGCATACTTCTAGATCTACATCCTTAACTTGTTAGTTCCTTTCCTAATGTGTGTTAACTCTATATTTCTACCATTTCTCCTCTATGAAGATGCTAATGTTATATTTGGTGATGTTTCCAGGATTCACAAAACGGCATTCGCAATGGTTTTTTTGTGGTCAACTCCGATGGTGCTTCTCCTTTACCGAGCTAAGAAAATTGATGTATATATGTGATTGTTTGCTGCAAAATGTGTTATCGTGGTGTCTACACGTTGTTGTTCTCATAGATAGGCGTTAGTAAAGTGGTTTTCTTTTTCTTTTCTTTTTTTCCATTTTTAGATTGTGAGGAACTTAAAAAGTATCAGTTGTGATCTCTCTCCTCTCTCCTCTCTCCTCTTATCTCCTCTTATGTAGGACTAGGAATCTGGTTTGTTGGTATGGATATTGTTAGAAATTGGCTAGGTTTGTGTCAGTGGTTTGTTTTGTTTGTGTGAGAGTTTAATGAACTTGGTTCTGCTTGATTCATTTATAACTTATGTGGTCCATATGATTCACTTATTTCTACTTCGATTCTTTTGAGCTCGATAATTGCAGAGATTCTAACTCATGATCTTATAAAATTGAAGAAATTTAGAATCAACTTTGATACCATATTATCGAATGATCAATCTTTGCTCTTAACCCTGAATACCAATCTTTTAATAAATTACAATTGAATGATAGTTACAGAATGTACAAGACCAATTTGGGCTAATCATCAATCAATCAGGAGCAAGGCCTCTACATCCTCCTCTACATCTTTCACTACCTTTCTTTCATAGCCGTCGCATGCCGCGGCCGCCGCCGGCCGATACCAGCACGCCGGGACCCCGAGCTCCTTCCGCAGCATCGCTCCGGCCTTGTTCACCAGCGCCAGGTTCCTCCTCGCCCCCCGTCGGAACCCCGAATTCGGCCTGACGTATCCGTCCACCAGGTGCAGGTAGGTCTCGAGGCCGTGGTACCCGGCGAAGTCGACGTCGTGCTTCAGGTACGGCGACGCCGCCACGTCGAGCTTGAGCTCGTGCCCGACGTGCGCGTACGACCACTCCAGCGCCCCCGCCGCCGCCTCCCACCGCCTCATCCTCTCGTTCAAGATGATCCCGGGGAGCTTCGGGACCAAGTCCTGCTTGATCACGGCGCGGAGAATTTTCACGTTCAGCTTTCGCAGCTCCGCGCCGAAGGCCTCGTTGCCGACGCGCGGGGCCCCGAAGGATATGACGCGCACGGGGACGTCGGGGATCGCCGACGCCGCCTCGTGCGCGTTCAGCAGCGCCAGGGCGCCGCCGAGGCTGTGGCCGGTGATGGTCAGCGTGACCTCCTCTCCCTTCGACTTAAAGTAGTTCACAACACGTCGGATCTCGCGCATGACTTGCTCCGACGCGCTCAGCTGAGCATGGCTCCTGGACGTGTACATGCTTTGGAATCCGCGCTCCACCCTGGCGGCGGCGCCGACGTGCGCCGCCGCCGATGCCAGGTGCAGCGGCTCGAGGTTGCGGTGCAAGTCTTCGAACCACTCGGCGGGGACGATGGTGCCGCGCCACGCGACGACTATGTCGCGGCGGCGGCCGGGGCTGCGGCGGCGGGGCCCGACGGCGACGAAGCCCATCCAGTTCGAGTCGCGGCTCCATGCGTCGGCGTGGAGCGAGTGCCGGAGCCAGCGGGGCAGCCACGGGGGCAGGTCGGCGTGGGACGTGGCGTAGAGGTAGCGCGTGACGGCGTAGCCGTGGCGGCCGAGGCCGAGCTCGTCGAAGAAGCGGCTTCCGTCGAACATGCAGTTGCCGCAGTTCTCCGACCCGGGGTCGCAGTCGAATGCGTCGTACGTCGCCTGCGCGAGCTCGCCGTATTTGATGATCTCGGCACGGAGGGACGGGTCGAGGGGGTCGAGGAGCCGCGACCAATCATCGTCGTCGGCAGCGGCGGCATCGGCGGGGAAGTCACAGCAGGTGCCAGTGGCGTCGAATTGCTTGATGTTCAGATTGAGAATGTCGGATAAGTAGTTCTGAGTGTTGACAGTTGAGATCGGTTGATAGTCTCCGGCCCGCAACGGCCCGACTTTGGCGGCTGCGGTGGCGGCAGGGGGTCGAAACGAGGCGCAGGGCCGCCGGAGATGCGAGCGGCGGTTGCCGGAGGGGAAGGAGAGGTGGTGGTGGATGGCTCCTGAGTTATAACTCACAGCCATTATTTGTTGGAGGTGATTAAATTGTGAACAGCTTATTTTGCAAAGGGATTAAGGTTGTGGATGGTTATATATATGGACATGGGAGTTTAGGTGAGTGGTGGTGCCGTGGTGGAGATGGAGAACGAGTCTAGGATTGACTTTGTTCAAGTCAAAGTCACAGACCATGACTTGGCCTGAATTTATATGATTTGACTGGTATTTTTTTCCACTTTGGTGAGATTACTGGTAAGGCCATGTAGAATTGATCTAGTGCTATGTGTGGTATATATTATTTTGAGTAGAGATGGAAAGGGCTTTAATTGTTACCACATTTTAAGATTTATATTATATAACTTAGAATCTATTCATCCTCGGTTAGGTTGGAGATCAGGTTGGGTATAGACAAAATTTATACCTAAATTCAAATTCGTCAGTTTTTCGTTTATAACACTATATCTGTTCAGCATCGAGTAAACCCTCCTTATTCAGATTCAGACTCTGATATAAATTTTGAATATCAGTACCCATTGACAATCCTACCTGGTCTTGAACCATCTCCGCATCAAAAGAAATCTTGGGTTCCGCTCTCATTCTACGTAGTCTTTTCTACTTTTTTTTTTGTCAACAATATTTTCGTACATAAAAATTAAATTTCCACCATTTTCTATCAGATTGATTTGATATGTAACAAAATGAACTATCTTTAAGTTCCATTTGTTTTTAAATTGTCACCACATTACATTTTTAATTTCTTACTCCTATTTAAAGTAAAAAAAAATCAATTCATTGCAAGTATATTTTCAATTTTTCCGCTTTTTTTTAAATTTCGAGAAATCCAGAGTCTCTCGCAACTGCGGCTCGAACCGCACCACATCTAACCCCTTCCCAAGGAATCAACTGAACCAGTTAAGCACTTACGTGCGAAGTACAATTAATTGATGCACCAAATTGAAGATACAAACAAAACAAACAAGATGAATCTGAGTGTCTTAATTGGGGGAGGTGGTTTAATGTAAGGGCATGTTTGGTTCATGATTGGAATTGAAAAGAGAAATGGAATTGGATTGCTTTGGAATGGAAAATGGAATGATGAATCATCCAAAAATGTTTGGTTCATTATTTGAATGGAAATCGGAATGAGCCTTTATGATTTTGATGGGGAATTTTGATTAAGAGAGATGAAGGGAGAGAAGGGAGGTGTTTATAAGAGAGGATTTTAGATAATTTACTTTGGAATGGGTCAATCCGGGGTTCAAAGCCGGATTGGGCCATAAATGGATTTGGCCATTTCCATTCCGAAGTGAAATGTGAATGAGAATCCGATTCCTGTGAAACAAACAACAACTATCGGAATCGACGAATCCCATTCCGATTCTATAGTCTAAAGTAGGTGAACCAAACATGCCCTAAGTGGCTCGAAATAAACCTGCCCCGCCCCGTTTGGATTCGGGCGAGTTCCCTACTGACCCGTTAAACTTTGAGGGTACATTAGTAATTTTAAGAGGAAATGACAGTGTCTACATAGTTTACAATGTAGATAATTTTAAAAATACGCGTTGGGCAAGAACAGCTTGGTCAATTTGACATTTTTTCTAATAAAAAATCAAATGTGAAATGGTCTTTTTCTTATTTCCAAGTAGTGTTTGTTTAAACTGAGAAATGTGGTTTGACTTAGTGAGAGTTCACACGAGTTATAAGAATTAATCTCACTCGTGCGTGTAATTTTAATTTATTGCCATTATTTAATTTTTAGAAGGTTTAGAGAGAAATGTTATTGGTACACTATACGCGTAGTCAAAAAAATTTAAGAATTTTATCAAATTTAACTACTTTTATCACTTTTAAAAAAACAAAACTAAATCAATTAATAATTAATATAATAATTAATAAATAATAAAATTAGTAAATTTAATCAAAATTGTAACTTACTTAAGTATAAAAATACAAATCAGAAAAATTAGAAGATGAAACGATTTCAATCGAAAATGAATAATTTGAGAGGAAACCTCCATACATTTTTAACCCCCAAAAAAGTAATAAAATAAAATAAAATAAAAAAGTGGTGGATGCTTTGCATGTGAGCCTAACACCAGACCAAGAGACAATCCCTCAGTATAGAATAAGACTCTTGTCGATGTCATTGTGTAGATTTTGAAAACACAAGATTAAAAAATAACAATAATAATAAAATAAAAACCAAAAAATAATAGTAGTCACTAAGGCATTAGTGTGATAGTTATTAGGTGTCTCAATACCTCCCATAATACCTCCCATAAGGTCACATGTTTGAGTCCCTGTATGATTTTAAAATTTTGAAGATCAAACACGACTTTAAAGTGTGTTATTCAGATCAGTTTGAAAATATATAACAATTTTGCTTTAACTCGGACAATAAGAGTGTTACACTTACTATTTATATTTTGCCCTAACTCTGGTATATTGTATGAGATAATATCAAGAATTAAGGCGCTATCTAGGCACATGAATATTTTATTCAGCATATCACTTTTGTTTAGTCAAACAAATCATAGTCTTTGATAGATAAGAATTATGATCAAATGCTAAAATAGATGGACTTTATTCAACCTTCAAGTTAATTTTTTTAGAATAAAATAGATCGCTCTATAGATGACGACATATACTAAATTATGATCATCAAAACCTTCTAAAAAGCTAAAATCAAACTTTTAGTTTGAAGTCACAAAAAATAAAAAATAAAAGATAAAAAAAAAAGAAAATCTCATAAGGTATAAGCTATCACTTATCACTCAACAAACTTTTTTTTTTTTTTTGGTTTGTGAAGGATAAAACAATTAGCAAATAATTCCAAGCATGTCAATTAATCTCAGAGTTACTTTTCAGTTGTGCTACTTATAGCGGGAAGATGATGTATATTCGTAAGTTTTCGCTGTCCTCTAATTCCAACGGTCATCATAACAATAAATAAATCATAACAAACATACTTAATTTATATAAGCAACAAGTTCACCAAATGCATTACTTTATGTGTTTCTATCACTATAATTCTCTTTTTATGGATTTTACATTCATATTTGCAATTTGTTTAAAAACAATGACAGCTATATATATTCTATGAGCTTTACATCTGGGAAAAAAAAAAATCGTTGCATATACTCCAAATATATGTACTATAGTCAAGGTATCAACTATCAAGTGTCACCCGTCCCGCACGGCACGAGGTGGCACGTACCGTGCACGGTACAAGGGGGCCTCGCAAGACTCCTGTGCCGCTATACCCGCTTAGGTATTGCCCGATTTCAATCTCTGTTAAATAAAACGAAACAACCGTTATTTTCTAAAAGCTTAAGCTAGCTAGTAGAGAATTTTCGCTGGGAACATGACGTGGATTAATTTGACTTAAATGTGAGAAAATTAATAATGCGTGGAGCGTGGCGTGACTCAAACTTAGGACCTTCTGCTCTGATACCATATTAAATAAAACGAAACAACCGTTATTCTTTAAAAGCTTAAGCTAGTAGAGGGCATATTTTCTCCTCTACTCACTTTCTAACATATCTTTCTTAATTTTTTTCTCCCTATTTTTTACACTTTTTTTTTTTACTTTTTTCATCGTTTAAAAAAGAGGTAAAGAAATTGCAAATCAAAAATTTACTTATTAGGTAAGTTAAAAATTATAATTATAATTTTTATTTATATATTTTGAAAATTTCTGATTTGTAAAGTTTCTTTTTTGAAGAAATATAAAATTAGACAATTTTTTATCAATAGTTAATAAAAAATTGAAATAGTACTTAATTTAATTATTATATGATCAATTTTTTAATTATCAGACCTGATCCAACCACAGATATCAACTTTTTTTCTTTACAAATTATATTTTTCAAAATTTGTCGCAGCATAAAGCTTTCGCCGAATCGGGCACAAAATCAAACTCGATAGCTAAATTTCAAGGCACATCTAACATAATATTCTATTTTTAGAGCTAAAAGGTTAAAAATACTGATAAAATTAAAAACTAAATTAAATCAATTTATACTTGAATTTATTTAATTTATTTGTCATATAATTAATGAGATATGTCGGCAATATATAGTACCAACAATATCTATACCAAAATTATCAAATAAATCTTGTATCTGCAGATGAAAATATGCTATATGATCTATTGCGACGATCTATGTGAAATTAAGCAGTCATCTCCCCGTAAAGATGTAAATTAAAATAATTATTATACTTGTGAATTTTATTATTGTATTTTTATTTTTATTTTCTATGAGGTATAGTTATACTTTACATATAAAAAAGCTTACTACTATATTAATTGGTAAGTACAGTAAATCATATAGCCAATATTCATAATTATTTGACTTAAATCTTTCAAAATAATATTATAAAAGTGGGACCAAAAAACTAAAATAAGTCCGTACAAAAGCGTGTCATTAGGAGTTCATACGTATCCATTGTCGACATAGAAGCGTGTCCGTATCGTACCGTACTAGGCAATCATTGGCACGCCCTCGTGCCACGATACTTTAATCTTTCACTATAGTGACATGCATCACTACAAAAAAAGGTTACATTTAAGGACTTTTTTTTTATATTTAACAATGCTTAAAAGCGTCTCAATTTAATCTAGCGTCATATTTGAAAGCGTCGGTCAAAGTGTCGTCAAATGAAGAGTCGCCACATATATACCGACGCTTATACCAAGCGTCAGTAAAATATATTCTGACACTTTAAAGTGTCAGAATTTTTTAAAATACTGACGCTTTAAAGCATCAGAAAATTAAAAATAATAGTAAAGTTTATCATTTAATAAATTGGTTTGAGACAATAGATGATTCATATGGCGACGCTTCTTGAAGCATCGGTATTTGCTATTTTGTAGGGACGCTTGGAGACGCTACCTCCAAGCGTCGTCTAAAAAGCGTCCTTATATTAATTTTTTTTTGTAGTGTATGGATCACCATCATTTTCTATTTATTCATGAGCAGATCAAAAAATTTCACTATAAGTATGCTGATTGGACATAATATTATCATATTATAATTATTATCTAAATTTCCTCTTTAAAAAATTTTTTACTTGAGGTAACATATGAAGCTAATTAATAAAAGAAGCCATGTTAATATTGTCAAGCAAAACCGACAGTCCCCTGCGCAAGTGGCAAAGGATTTGGTGATTGATATCCGAGGTCCCAAGTTTGAATCCTAGTTGATTCATATTTTTAGCTAAGTTTATTTCTAAATGAAATAAACGAAGCGGATAACATGCTATCTTTCTCTCAAAAAAGAAAAAAATATATTGTCAAGCAAAATATAGAGCTCGACAAAATTGTTATGCTGCTTTGGAACCCTAAAATGCAAATATTTCTCAACAACTCCACCATGACCAAGTAGTACCTAAAATTTCCCTAAGAAAAAGTAGTATCTAACAAGAAGGAAAGAAAAAACCAACAAAAAATAAACATTATATAACAGTTGAAATGGATCAATAAATCAAATGGCTTATTAAGAAAGGGTAGGGTTTAATTCAACCTACATGCACGTATGTACACTTGGAACTGCACATACTATTATTCATCCAATTGCCATAACATTTCCAAGAGAAAAATCACTACATAATTAAACCACATAAAATGCTGCATAAAACTTCAAAATAAAAGGCTAAGTTATAGCTCCAAATGAATTCAAAGCAACAACAGCTGTAGAACTTAGAAGAGCTCACTCTCCTTGTGAGTGCGAATCACGCAATCCGATCTCGGGTAGGAGATGCAGGTGAGAACATATCCTTTCTCCTTATGCGAGTCGTCGAGGAACGATCCTTCCGACTGGTCCACCTTGCCCGAATCGATCCGTCCTGCGCACGTAGAGCACGTGCCCGCGCGGCACGAGAACGGCATGTCGGCGCCGGCCATTTCGGCCGAGTCGAGAATGTAGGCGTCGTCTGGGGCGTCGAACACCTGCTCGTCCCCGTTCGGATCGATCAGCTTCACTCTATAGGTGGCCATCATAGTTGTCCTGAAGCACTTAGATGATTTTAAGAGAAGTGCTTCTGGAAAAGCACTTTTGAAGCCAATGCAGGTGGAAAGGCTTGGCAGAATAGAGAGGCTTTGCGATTTGATGCCGCCTTTCGGAGTGAAAATAGCCGTCGAGAGAGTAATGCTCGACATCCTGAAAGAACAGACATTACAATTGTTGGTATAAAATGAGTTCATGTTATATCTATTTTTCGATGAATTGGCGCGCTACGATTCATTCATATCTCTACAATGCACAAATCGATGAAGCACAATAAAGATCCTTTAAAGGAACTAAAACTCATCAAGGAGTGAAAAACTTCAGCAAACATCCTTGTACACCCCGACAGAAAACGCCGGCGGAAACAAACTCAGATTCATTGACGGAGCCTCGCAAGATTGTATGGCGATATTTCGTCTTACTGTCGAAATGAGGCTTACGAAATTTAGCTTGTCTTAGAAGTAGAAGTAATCTATATAGAAGTAGAAGTAATCTGTAAATGAGCATTTATGATGTGGATGCTTCTCGTCCGAAAATAGGTATACGAAATACGTAAGTTCGAACTGTTATTTGAATCTAAATCCTAATACATGCTACAATAGAATCACGAGACAACTGTTCCTCTTTTATCGACGAGTAGCGTAAACCATTATTTGAATTTAACTCGTAAACAAAAACATGTTTTTTTTTCGAGAGAAAGATAGCACGCTACCCGCTTCATTCATATAGGAAACGAAAACATGTTAACATGCAGAAAATCATACGATAGAACATTTGTATGTGAAAAGATCCCTCTTCAGGGAATAGAATCCTTACTTGGACTCGATCTAAATATTATCTCTGTTTACACTGAAATCGGAATTTCGACCAATAATCTATCAATTTAAGCATTTGGAAAACATAAGCGAGATGGTATGCCAAGTGTCTACATCATTCAATTTTTAAAAATTTACCTACTACGCTACTGATCTGACGTCACGTGCATGGTAGAGATCAAATAAATCATACCACGTGCATTTATAGGAGAGATAAAGAAACAACCAACAAAATAATAAATATAAATATATGCCAGAAATGAAAGATGTGAGAATTAAACTGAGATTGAAAAGATCAATCTGGTAGAAAACGATCAACAACAACAAAAAAAGAAAAGAAAAAGGAAGAGGCTAAGATCCTAGAATTCAAAGCTAGGGTTTTACAATTATCTATGAAAGAACATCTCTACATCAAATAAAGGAAACCACAAAATATGCATAGAGTTTTTTTTTAAATTATTATTTACCTTTGTTGATGATCCTCACAATTGTGAACTAATTAAGAACGCCGACGACGCAAAGCGTGGCTTTAAGGGTTAAATGCAAAGAATGCATACACATATACATAAATGTATATATACACAGGGACAATTGAAAATATAACCCTAAAAAATTAGAATATTGCATATTAGTTCTTCTAATCCCTAACTGCTATAAATATTTCTACAAACTTTTGCAGAGATATATATGTATAACGGAAAGTTTTACTTGTACATCCCAGAAGGTGGTGTAGATCTAAACACTCCAATCCTAAGATTCAAAAAAACTCAAAAAAAAATTTAGTAAAAAAAAAAAATTTGATGTGACAAGTAGAAAATAATAACCTTTAGATAGATAAAAAGAATATAAAATATATATCCCACTTTAGGGTGTACCAATAGTATTGCTCATGTATAAACTTAGTCCTCAAATTGCGCGTTTATGCAGGATTTAATCATTAATTTGGATTTATGGTTTGTTACAATTAAGATTAATCTTTGGGTACAGGTGCAAATGGGCCATTATGGCCCATTAAGCCAGAAGCCCGGCCCATTAAATAGTCCAATTCATTTCGGGTCGGGCCTGCATACCATATTTGACTATAAATTTTTTTTTTATATTGTTACGTTAGTACTGGCGAGACTACAGAAAATATGTTATAACTGACTGATTGCTATATGCAAAAAGTATTATATATCACGTACGAAAACAAATAGGATTTTTTTTTATTATTATACTTTCGCACAGCACGTAACGCAATCTCTTCGCAATCCAAAACAAAGACTTATACATAAAACTTTAGATTTGAAACCAAGAACCAATTCTGCCTTAACCAACTTTAGAACCCAACTCAGGAAAATAGCAGCCAATCACAAATTAAAACAGTAAAAGTGGGATCCGAGTATATTAGAGTGATAAGGCATAATTTGGTGTTCTAACCTGAATCCGAAACCGAAAATTAAAACAAAAATTTCGCACTCTAATAATTTAACTGTGGGTTCTGGATGTTCGGTAGGAATGCAAATGGATTCTGGTTAGCGGAGCTCCCGCCCGATCCGTCCCAAATGGGGACCAATAAATGAATTCGAGACAGTACAGGGGATAATTTTTTTAACCTGAAACCGCTTCCGGAGGGGAGACAATCCACTTCAAATCAGCCCCACAAAACCTTGCCCTGAATAAGTATTTAAATTGTAAAATAATTTTAATTTTATAAATATAAAATAAATGTGTTTTAAAAGAGAGTTGTTTTCATGATACTTTAATTTATTGTTTTTAAAATTTTATTTTAATTAAAATAATAAAACTTTAATTGTATTTAATATAACTTTAAATAATAAAATAAAAAATTGGTTTGGCTGGGTGGATGCGAGGAGCTGGCCAGAGTGGAACTTTAGTCGGGATGGATTATGGGACATATATTTCACCTCACGACGGCAGAGCGGGATGCGGGCATGCAGATTCAGTATTGGTAGGGCGGGAAGGCGGGCCAGCTTCTAGATCCACCCTATTTGCATCCCTATTCTTAGGTGACCAATTGCATTAATGACTATGTCTTAAATGGTTTCTAGTTAAGTATCACATCGCGAGCTACCTCATCCTACTTCGCATCAATTTGGATTCAAGTAGTTCAACCTATATATAGCTAACACATCTTAGTCTAGGGTAATTTGGGAATATTAATGTGACACCCCGATTTAGTTCCATATTGGATGGAAAATCCATAGAGCAAGAGTATATAAGGCTAGGTATCACTAGAAGTGATAACCCTAATTTAATATTTGGGGCCAGTGATGGATGCTTGTGTGAGACCCCAGATAGTTCTATATATAAAATATAATAGGACTAAACTCTTAACCCGGCTTAAGCATTTTGGACGGTGGCTAAACCCAAGAGGTTAAGAGAGTTAAGCGTGCTTGGACGGGAGTAATCTTAGGATGGGTGACCCCCTGAAAGTTGGGAGAAGTTGGGGCGTCACAGTTGGTATCAGGGCCAATTACTAATCGAAAGTGTGAGATGAGTCTCGGCTGAGCCAGAATTATACACCGAAAAGAGCGAAGCTCTCATACTGTTGACTGTTGTGGGTGGAGCGCGGCTCACCACAAGGTCAGTTTAGGCTAGCGTGACGAGTCTCACATCGCCTGATACTTGTTAGTCTGAGCCTGACGAGGACGTCATGACTCAAAGGGGGGGAGATTGTGAGACCACATGAAGTCCTATATATAAGATATAAAAGGGCTAAATTCTTAACCCGGCTTAAATATTTTGGGCGGTGGCTAGACCCAAGAGGTTAAGAAAGTTAAGCATATTTGGACGGAAGTAATCTTAGGATGGGTGACCCCATGAAAGTTGGGGCGTTACAGCTTGAGACGTGACTCATTTTTGGTGACAGGGCTTCATTATCAATGATTCAATTTATGAAATATGATCTCAATTTTTGAAGTTTTTAAAAATTATATTTTATAATTTTTTTAGTATTATTTGTCTAGTAATCAAGAAAATTCAAAGTTAATTAATGTTGGGATCATACGTCTCCTTCCCAAAGAGGCATATCATATGAATTAATTAATAATTAATGTTGAATACGCCTTTTGAATTAGGCCAATGGTCCCAAATTAGCATTATTTTAGAGTAGTTAGTACTTAAGATGAGAGGTTCAACCAGCAGGTGTCCTGAACACACAAATCTTCCTCATAACCGTTACAACACATAAAAGAAGATTTAATCAACAATAATATAATAATTTTATATTAAAATAATATTTTAAAATAATTTGTTTTGTATTTTTATGTCGTGTGAGAAATACTGTGACTGAAAAGACTTTCTCAAAGCAAAGTCTATAAAATTCCTAACAACTATTTAAATGGCTTAGTTACAAAATTTGCAGCAAATATAAAAAAGGCTTAAAATGATTTAGAATGTACTTTACATCGTTGCACAAATTTGCTTATCTAATCATATCTAATTAGTAAAAAAAAAATACAGAATAAAATCTAAGCACTAAATTTTAAATTTTATAAATTATTGTAGAAGTTATTTGTAAAAATAGCATTTTCTTTTACCTTACTAAATGATCCAAAATATTTGATTGATAATTTAATTCATTACATAAACGAATCATGTATTAACTGTAGACATCAACTAGGTACACACAAGTACACAACCAAAATATATAAATAAAAAAAAATCCTCAAAACATGGAAATCTCATGCACCGCACCCTCTCCCAACATACCACCAACATGTGATCACAACCCCAAAATTACATATATGCGCAAATAAGAAATAATAAGAAAAATAACTAATCAATTACCAAGCTCATGCATATATATGCGTGCGTGCATGCACGTGGCTTGTTAAATATAAAAATATTTAAAATATCATTCTCTACTAGCTAGTTTAAGCATAGAGAAGGGTATTTTAAATATTTTTATATTTAAGAGAGCTCGTTGAGCAGCTCCTCCGCGTGCTCCACCATAACCTTCCACGCCGCCCGCACGTGCCACTCCTCCGTCAGCGTGGCGCCGACGGCGAACCGTATCAGGTAGACCCCTCCGACGACGGCGTGCGTCATGTACACCTTCCCCGACGCGTTCGCCGCCTCCAGCAGCCTCCGGTTGAGCTCGTTCGCCGCCGTCTCGTCACCGCCGTTGGCGGCGGCGGCGGGCGGGAGGAGGCGGAAGCAGACCATCGCGAAGTATCTGGGCACGACGACCTCGAAGCGGGCGTCGGCGGCGACCATGGCCTCGAAGTCCTTGGCCATCCGGACGTGGCCGCGCAGGAAGTTGCGGAGGTTGGCGACGCCGTAGCTGCGCAGCACCATCCACAGCTTCAGCGAGCGGAAGCGGCGGCTCAGCGCGATCTGCCAGTCCTTGTAGTCGACGACGCTCTGGGACTCCGTGGCCTTGTTGCGCAGGTACTCCGGGTTGGTCGACAGGGCGCGGACCAGCGCGTCGGGGCGCTTGACCCAGAGGCAGCAGCAGTCGAGGGTGGTGAAGAACCACTTGTGCGCGTTGAAGCTGAACGAGTCGGCGCCCTCCACGCCGTCGATGAACCCCCGGAACTCGGGGCAGATGCACGCGCTCCCCGCGTACGCCGCGTCCACGTGCACCCACATCCCCCTCTCCGCCGCCGCCGCGCACAGCCCCGGGAGCGGGTCCACCGCCGTCGACGACGTCGTCCCCACCGTCGCGCACAGGAAAAAGGGGACCAGCCCCGCCGCCTCGTCCGCGTCCACGGCCCTGCGCAGCTCCTCGGCCGACAGCCCGAAGTGGTCCTTCCGGTGCGTCCTCACCGCGCGGAAGTTGGCCGGGTGGATGCCGGCGATCTGGGCGGCCTTCTGCAGCGCGCAGTGGGTCTGGTCGGAGCCGTAGACGACCAGCTTCCCGATGTGCTCCCGCCCGATCCTGTCCAGCGTCCGGTCCCGGGCGGCGGTGAGCGTGCAGAGGATGGCCTCGCAGGTGGTGCCCTGCAGGACGCCGCCGCCGCCGCCGGAGAAGAGGAAGGGCTTGGGGAGGGCGAGCATGCCGCCGAGCCAGTCCATGACGATGCTCTCGAGCTCGGTGGCGGCGGGCGACGACATCCAGTTGAAGCCGACGACGTTGAACCCGGTGCTGAGCATCTCCCCCAGGAACCCGGCGGTGCTGCCGCTGGAGGGGAAGTAGGCGAAGTAGCTGGGGCTCTGCCAGTGCGTGAGCCCCGGGACGATGTGCTCGCGCACGTCCCGCAGAATGGCGTCCAGCGACTCCGGCTGGTTGGGGGCCGACTCGGGCAGGAGCTTGCTCAGGTACCCGGGCTCCACCTGGCTGCGCACCGGGTACGACCCCACGTCGCGGTAGTAGTCGGCGAGGAAGTCGACCATCACGTGCGCCTGCCGACGGAACTCCTCGGGCTCGAGAGGGTTTGCGGCGAACGCAGCGTTGTTCGCTTCGAGCACGTCGGTGTGGAGGCTACCCATAATATTAATTATGTGTCTGTGTCTGTGTCTGTGTTAGTGTAGATTGAAATGTTAATGCAGATGCTCCTTGATTCAGGGTTTTTGGTATGTATGAATAGGAAGGGTTGATTAGGTTTTCGAGTGTGGGAGGGAAGGGTGGTGAGGGGGGGAGTATATATAGTGTGGGAAGAGGGGGTGGTGGTTGTTGGAGTTGGCATTGAGAGACTGTGGGAAATGGGGAGAAGGAGAGGCCGATCCCACGTGGGTCTCGTGTGGAGGAGGAAGTTTACTGTGTAATATTTGTACCACATCATCTATTTTCGGTCAATCTTATTTTTTCTTTTGAGAGAAAAATATATAAACACAGTTTTCTTAAAATTATGATGAAATGGGTGAATTCAGAAAAAAAATTAAGTGATTGAAAGCGCCGCATCAGTAATATAATTATTATATTTTTATAATTTTCTCGTGTGGAAAGTGTAGGATCGTTGGCGCTAACCATTAATTTCAAAAGTTCGAGCTGTTAGAAATACGCAACCAATTCACTTAAAGCGTACAGAACCCACGGGTCTCGATTGTGACTCGGTCCCACCAGCCTCACGCCACTTCGAACATGACTCGGCCCACCCAGCCTCACGCCATTTCGAACATGACTCGGCCCAACATAACCTCCCGCCACAGGGCAGGATGCTGGCCAATTTAAGCCAACAGAAAAGGGGAGGGGGGAACTGGGGAAGAGTTCACATGATAATATTGCATGAGGCATGTCATGAATAGTGCATGTATCTACGAGACACGAGAAATTATTGCATGCACCAGGTTCATTCGTACAAATAAGTATACCACATTTTACTCCCCTTAGTCATAATATATATGGGTGCACCGGGTGCACCGGACAATGTTTCAGGAAATGAGCGAAGTCGCGTCGCGACGTGCAATTATTATGCGACCGCTCGGAACCGGGTGCATGCATCACGTGCTACATTATTTTCTCTCTCTCTTTTTCGTTCTCTTAGCTGTCGCCGTATTTCCCGTACACGAAAAAATATGCGGGGGGTAATTAAGTAGCAAATCAATATTATCGTTTAAATGATGATTAATTAGGATAGTAGAATTAGGATTTTGGAGTATGAAAAAGTGAAATGACTTTGTTTGTCTGAGATTCGTGACAACTGAGTTCGGGGTCCAGGTCGTAGCTTGTCGCTTTTCTCAGTAAGTTTGATCGATGTACAATGATTGCAAGGCAACAGCTCCTGTTGTTGTTGTCAAAATTAGAAAATCACAAAAAAATGTGATTTTATTCATCATGGGGGCTGTTTGGTTGGGGGTTAAAGGGGCGGGGGATAAAGGGTTATCCCCCCTTAACCCGCAAACACTATTTTTTTGGAGTGGAGTATGTTAACCCCATCCTAAAAAGGTTATTCTGGAATAACCTTTTTGGGGTGGGGTTAACAAATCCCACCTCCCCCATCCCAATTCCATTTTTAAATTTATATTTATAATTTATTTTTTAAATTTATAATTTAATTTTTAAATTTATATTTATATTTTTAAATTTATATTTATATTTTAAAAATTAAAATTAAAATTTTAAATTTTTTAAATTTAAAAAATTGTAATCTTAAAATTAATATTTTAAATTTTAAATTTTAAATTATTATTTTTAATTTTTTAAATTTAAAATTTGATATTTGGTATTTTTAAATTTAAATTTAATCTTAAATTTAAAATTTAGAAGTTTTAATTTTTGAATTTGAAATTTAAAATTTAAAATTTTATTCAAAATTTTTTAATTTTTAAAGTTATATATTTAAAATTTAAATTTTAAATATAAAATTTAAAAATTTAAATTCAAATATAAGGGCAATATCATTCTTTTCTATTTATAACTACCCACTATTCTTCTTATTACATATTATCTATCCAAACACTATTTTTCTTATTTCCGGGAACAACTCAATTTTCATCCAAACGTAAAATTAGTCTATTTCAGGCTTAACCCCAAACTTAACCCTATTCCTGGAATAACTAGTTCTTACTTAATATTCACGAGCAATGTTACTGATATACACTCCCAAAAAAAAATGTATATCGAACTCCTCACCAATCTAATGAGTGAGATTCTTTTACTTGTCACATAATGTATAAATTAATAAATTAACATATTATGTGAATCATTGCTAGTGTAAATTAATAAATTGATAATTTATTAATAAATTAATAAATCACAAATCAATAATATCGCTATTCTCCGTAATTTTTCAGGAAATGAGCTAGCGACCTCAACTTATAGTATAAATTAATTAATAGATTGATCAACAGTTGAGATTATTAAGCTTTTTCATGTTTCCGATCAATTTGCGTAACTGTAGTTTTTTTTTTTTTTTTAAGAGAAAGATAGCACGTTATCCGTTTCGTTTATTTTATTTAGAAATAAACTTAGCTAGAAATCTGAATCAACTAGGATTCGAACTCGGGACCTCGGGTATCAACCACCAAACCCTTTGTCTCTAAGTAAGATGACCTGTCCTTGTGTAGTAGAGTAGTAGTAATGTAATATTATTAGTTCCATGCTAGTTATTGCATGTGAATCATGATGTATGTATATGTCAACATAATTTGTACGTGCATGTCCTTAATTTAATTTTGGTCGGATCGACCTTTAACATTAGAGTTTCGTACGTTAGTGATTAATATTAGGTTAATGTCCAAATAATACGAATTAAGCATAAATGAGCTTAACTTTAAAAGATGGACAATATTATAACCTTCTAATGTACACATTTGAATCGACCTTTCCCGTCATACTATATAACATGTTTGTTCCTGAAGAAAATCATCTTGTTCCATCACACTGTACATATAATAGGATTATTTTTAGGCATTTTCATATCAATCGATCTTTCAGAGATAACATAATAATAAAATAATTTCTAAGACCCGATCGAGCCTTCCTTCCAAGTGATTAATCTGGGTCGAATTTCTCACACATTATGTTTATGGGCTAAATTTGATTATGCATTTTTCTATTATTTTTCGATTCAATGTCATAGCCTTTTTGGTTACATTATGATCAATATCTTATTAAGAACAATTCCCACTTACTCGGTTAATTAGATATATACTTGGTGACACATAATTAGATGGTAGCTTCGTAGGTACATAAATAGCATCTTTTTCTTTTTCTTTTTCTTTTTCCCTGAAGGATATATAAGCGTCCAAATTGGTAGCCTAACAACTTCTTATTAGTTATTATAAGGAATATTTAATTGTGATGAGTATTTATAAGCATTTATTGGAAGGGTTTAGGTGCAATATAAAAGCGGTGTAGGCCACATGTCATATTTTTTTAATTAAGAATTCTCATAAACTATATATATATATATATATAATCAATGCAACAATATTTTTTTTTTTTAATGTCCCAGCTAAGTCCTCTGCTCGTGTCACATGTGCTCTCAATGTGAAATCTCATAAAGCCTCCCATTGGCTTTTACCGAAAAAAGATTAAAAAAATAAAGCCTCCAATTGTTCTTGAGAAATTTAATTCCCCTGAAAAAAAAATTACATAGTGGGCCTATACATATGCTAATATATATAGTCACATCATAAGTCATAATTGTGTTGGGAATCATAAGTAACTTCTAAGCTTTAATTACATATTTTACATATATTTACTTAAGCCTTGAAATAAAAAAATTTAATTGCATACTCCACATAATTTACAGAGTGAGCATTTGTCCGCTCATTTTTTGACAATTTTTCTTTTATTTATATATATTTTTTGAAACAAACTGAACTATATATGAAGGTGAACCGAATCAAAACGGACCTAAACAATTCGACCAGCTTTGTTTGGTATATTAGGATTAGATCAAAAAATTTATCTGAGTTGATCGATTAATTTCCCACAAAGGCATCATGCATGTTATTTAATTTGATCATTATAAGCTTAGTATATTCTTTTCTTTCTTAATCACTCCACATTTTACACCATGTGGATGTCTCTCCTTTTTTATGTATATAGTCTCATTTTGATCTTCATTAATCGATTGCTTAAATTTTACAGAACGTGTAGTTCCAAGTTCAAATTAAGCTTAATTAGATGCCTTTAGAATATCTTCTACGAGGGTTCTTCATGTTAACATGCATGCATGTGTTTGTTTTAATTAACTAATAACAATAATTAATGAGGCATATAATGGGCCTTAGGCCACTATTAGCTAGATTTTGAATTGACTAGATACGGAATGATAATAGTTTATGCTCAATTATTATCCTAAATTATTTGTTATATGTATAATTATTTGATTATGAGCCACGAGGTGCAGTAATATTAGCTGCGATAGCATGTGCGAATGGAAAAATTGAGGTGCACCACTTTTTTGGACGTGTACACTAATGCCAAATTTAGTTGTAGGTAAAAATGTACATTAGGCCCTCTAAATTTTGGCACTTTTGTAATTGGCATTTAAATTTTTAATTTTAGCATATAGGCTTTCGAAACTTAATCACATATATAATTCAATAGGTTCCCTTCTCAATTGATGTTCTCTGTTACACGACCGTTAATTTTGATTGCTTGTATTGCATGTAATTTGTAAAGCACTAAAATAGAGAGGAAAAAAACTATTTCTTTTACTCTATAGAATGAAAATAATAATAATAATGATAATTAAAGATAAATTTATTTTATTCTTTAATCCCCATGCTTAATTATTATTACTGAAGAGAAAAAGTAGATTTTTTTTTTTGTGTTTTAGAGTTATACAAGGTAACAAAATTATATACAAGTGCAACCAAAACCTATGTTTATTTTGTACTTTTGCTCGAGGAAAGAGGCCTATTAAATTATTTAATAAAATTTAAGAAATCTAATTGTAAAATTTAAAATTTATGCGTATCTTTGTAGAAGTTCTAAAGTTTTGGAGTCCTTTGTAATTTTATTTTTTCTTATATAGAAAAGTACTCGTGAGTCACGGGATAGGTGGTCAAAGATCACATCATCCTGTATGTTTTGGGTACTCGTGTTTTTTTTTTTTTTTAAATAAAAGGACAGCTAAAATGGCTTTAGTTCATGCTGGACAAAAATAATACTTCAAACATTGTTGAATATTAGTTCCTCTCAAAAACAATTAGAGGCCTTTTTAATGTTCTTTTTAAGTCCTTAATTTTTTTGCTGAGAGAGAAGTAGCTTTACATATACATATTTAATTAATTGGTAACAATAATTAAAATGTACTGTTTTTGAAGAACTACTGAAGATGCATGTATTAATTATTCAGCAATGCTTTCAATAGAAATTCTACAGTGCAAATTAATCGCCTATGATGTTACGTACTGATTCACTCTTTATTTGTTAACAATAGCCTTAGAGGATAATTATCAAAGAGATAATAACTTAAAATAATATTTTGCTAAACTATTTTTTTCCCCTTTCAACTGGCCCGCTTCTAAAGCAACTTTTCTACTCGAAGTTTCAGAGATTTGCTGCAACAAATCTATATATATGTATAGCCTCCTCGTATATAAATAGAGCTAGCCAGGTATGCACTTTTTATATAAATAATAATTTGGCTATAATTAAGACTATTTAATTTAATTTGTACCCTTCCTCACAAGATAGATTTAGTCGCCTACTGGGTAACTTATTTTACACACATACACAGATCTCTAATGTTTGTATCTGCAAACAATATTGTATTTTTGTGTATACTCTCTCTCTCTCTTTATATATATATATATATATATATATATATATATATATATGATGTTACAAAGTGTTTACTAGAACATTTAAATTTACTAGAACATTTAAAGGTTTTTGCTGCTAATTTGGCTTATATATGCACACGCGCACAGGAAACATGCATGAAAAAAAAAAATTGCCCCTACGTGATATATATACCTCATTTTTTACTTTATAACCCTGTAGTTATGCACTTTATAACTATCTGAAAACATCTATCGTCAAATAGAATACTAAAGTAAAAAAATTTAAAAACTAAAGGATGATATCCTATTTAATAATTGATTATTATAGTAAAATAAAAATAAAATTTTAGAATAGTTAAGTGAAATTTTTTAAACCACTAAATGACAAAATAAAATTACATTATATCAAATATATATATATATATATATATATATATATATATATATATATATATATTTAACCACCAATTTTCAACAAAAATAATAGACTAAATTACAGAAAATTTTCGTCAAAATTCGATTTTTCGCTTCCCTCCTATCATTCAAAAATTTAAATTTTATCTCCTTAAAAAATAAAAAATGTTCACAAGGGGTACGGTGTTAACTCTGATGACAAAATGACCAAATTACTTCTCATCCTTTTCGTCTCCTCCCTAATTCTGCTCATCCGCATCCTTTCCTTCTCTGTCCTTCGCGCCTCCCTCGACCCAGCTCCGACTCCGTTTTCTCGACCTGCTCTCCCGCTCCTCCTCCAGCACCCTCGGCACCTCTCCATTTCGGCGACTGTAGGGAGGAGATCGGGGTGGGCGAGGTCGAGGGTGAGGCGGCAGAGCGAGGGCGTGTGTGTGGGTACGGACAGAGGGGTGGGCGAGGGCAAGGCGGCGGGACAGAGGACATCGGTGAGAAAGGAGGAGGCAAGGCGCATCTGAAATAAGAGTTTCAAAAATATTTTGGGTATAAAATATAATATAATAATAGAATATATACGAAATTCTAACGAAACACTGACGAGGGGAGCCGAAGTAAATTTTTTTTAATTTTTAAAAATATAAAATATAAATTTTTAGAAGTAAGAAGAAAAAGTAAAAAATGGGTATTACCGATACAGAAGAACCAAAACAAAAAAAATAAACTCCACTAAGCTCTTATTAGAGCTTAGTGGAAACATTCGTTCCCTCCTCGCATTCCACGTGTCGTATAATTTAACCCAGTCCATGTGCACGCCGTACGTGATCTCAGGCTTCTGCGACGTGGCCCCGCAATAACCATGCATAATATAAACTATTATTATTACTATTAATATATATATATTATATTATTGTGTTACTCATAAAAATACACAAAATATATACTAATATAATACGATAATAATTTAATATCTACATCTCAGTAAACACAAAATACCTAATAGCCTATCTTCGCGTTCGTTCTCCAGATTGGTAAGGAGATACTATAAATAAATAAAACGAGCTAAGGTCAACAAGCTTAGTTATGAAATTATTTACAATTTTACCATACAAGTTGATACAGCGAAGATATAAAATAATAATTAATGAATACGTATGTATCTCATGAATAGTTAGGATCCTCTCTGGTGATTTAACATGTGCCAAAAAAGTAATCCCCTCCACAGCGCGTTGACCAACAATGTTAATGCTCCGTCTGATATTGAGGTCCATTTGACGCTATTAGATAAGATGGAGTTAGGACAAAAATATATAAAAATATACTTTTGTATTTTTCGGTGGAAATACGAAAGATATATTGTAACCGACTTATTACGATATGCGGAACGTAATATTGCGTAGGAAAATAAACATGATATTTTTTTATCGTACTTTTTTACCGTACGTAATGCAATCTCCCTGTAATCCCAAACAAAACCTAAATAGTTAGAAAAATAAAAAATACATGGTGTTAAATATATAAAAATATATAAACACCATTCTCTAATAGCTTAAGTTTTTAAAGTACAACGATTGTTTTACATGGTATCAGAGTAGGATGTCCTGAGTTCGAGTCACCCCAGACTCCTCGCATTATTAATTTTCTCTCATTTAATTTATGTTCACATTATGGGCCTTACAAAAAGTTTCGAGTCCAGAACTGACTTTTACAAGCAGTTCACTGTTTTTTCTACTTCAATAAAAAAAAATATTAAGTCTTTAAAATGACTTATTTTTAGGGTGTGTAAGTTGGGAGAGAGAGTTTTTTGTTTAACTGATATTACACATAAAATTAATGTATATTTGATATATTTCATAAAATCATATGAGATGATAAATTTAATGAATATTAATATAATTAAATTGGCTGAGAGAGAAGTAGCTTTATATATGCGTGCTTAATTAATTGGTAACAATAATTAAAATGTACTGTTTTTGAAGAACTACTGAAGATGCGTGTATTAATTATTCAGCAATGCTTTCAATAGAAATTCTACAGTGCAAATTAATCGCCTATGATGTTACAGATTCACTCTTTATTTATTAACAATAGCCCTAGAGGATAAATATCAAAGCAATAACAACTTAAAATAATATTTTGCTATACTATCTTCTTTTTTTTCCCTTTCAACTTCATGTTAATGCCTGGTCCGCTTCTAAAACAACTTTTCTACTTGAAGTTTCAGAGATTTGCGGCAAAGAATCTATATGTAGTCTCCTTATATATAAGAGATAACTTCAAATACCATATGTAGTTTCGTATTTTTTCACTTTAGTATCATGTGGTTTAAAACATATCACTTTAGTACCCTGTGGTTTGATTATTCTCTTTTTGTTATTTTTTCGTTAATTTTTTCGTTAAATTAATGAGAAAGTTAAAACTACAGAATAGTAAAGTGAATATTTGATAAACCATAGGTAGGATATTTGAAGTTTTTTCTATATAATTTAACGAAAAAATTAACGAAAAGATAACAAAAATAGAGAATAACCAAACCACAGGGTACTAAAGTGATACGTTTTAAACCACATGGCACTAAAGTGAGAAAACACGAAATCACATGGATGGTATATATTAGAAGTTATCCCTATATAAGCTAGTCATGTGTGCAATTTTTATATAAAAAATAATTTGGCTATAAGGTAATAATAATATTAAGACTATTTAATTTTAAAACCGTTCCACGCAAAATAGATTTACTCGCCTACTCGGTAACACCGATTATTTTACACGTACACAGAGATCTCTAATGTCTGTATCTGGAAACAATATTATATTTTTGTGTATGCACTCTTCATGTATATATAAGTATATATATGATGTTACTAAGATTTTGTTTTGTTCGGGTATAAGTAAGAATTAGCTATTCCAGAAACAGATACAAGTATGAATATAAGAAAAATAACGTTTGGATGAAAATTGAGTTGTTTCCGGGGATAAAAAAAATAGCGTTTGGATAGATAATATAGAATAAGAAGAATAATGGATATATATAGAAAATAGGAGTATATGTGGGGATAGTTATAGCAACTTATTTCAGCTATCCGAAAATTATTATTCTCGAATAAAAAATTTACGTTTGGATATAAAGAAAAAGATAAGGGATTAACCCTCCATCCCCGAATCAAACGGTGGCTAAGTGTTTACTATAACATTTAAAGGCTTTTGATGCTACTTTGACTTATATATGCCCCGCGCACACGAAACACGGAAAAAAAATAAAAAAAAAGGATAAACTTTGATTTGCCTCTCTGTAGTAAATATAGCATATTTTTATTTTACAACCTTGTGGTTCTATACTTTATAACTATGTGAAAAATCTATGTCAAATAGGATAGTAAAATAATTTTTCTTAAAAGTATAGAATAGTACCTATTTAATAATAAATTATTATAATAATATAAAAATAAAATTTTAGAATAATTAAGCGTGATTTTTTAAATCACAAAATATAGAATAGTTAAGTATAATTTAAATCACGAATCTGTAAAGAAAGGGATGGTAAATTTTTTTGAAAAAACTTCAAATACCACCTATATGGTTTCGCACTTTCTTCCTTTCATTAATTTTTTCGTTAAATTAATAATTTTGAAGTTTTCCACAGAGTAGTAAAGTGATATACATGGTACTAAAATGATGCACTTTAAATCACATAGTACTAAAATAAAAAAATATGAAACCACATGAATAATATTTAAAGTTTTCTCAAATTTCTTTTCGCTCATTTTACGCGGAACCAAACACCTTCTTAGATCTTCGCATTCCACTTGTCCTATTTTTGAACGCAGTCCATGTGCACGCCGTACGTGATCTCACGCTTCTGCGACGTGGCGCCGCAATAACCACGCATAATATAAACTATTATTATTACTATTAATATATACTAGCAAGTTAACACGTGCATGCACGCAGGAGTTAAAACTTAATATTTTAAAAAATATTTTTTTTAAAAAAAAAATTGATGTTAAATAGTACTACAAAAAATCTGCAAATAGTGTAATTTTTTGTAAAAGAATATAAATCTATTCTAAGATTTTTAATTATTTTATAAGAAAAAAATTGAAGTAAACTAAACAGTCTAATAAATATAAAAATATTAGAGTATGAATAACTTGGTGAAGAAAATTAACCTTTTCTCAAATGTTTTGTGAGTAATTATGTAATGTAATTTTTTGGAGGCTTTGAAGTAATTAAATTTAAAAAGTAATTTTTAAGAGGCTTTGAAGTATGTATTCAGATTCTGATTATTTTAAACAAAAAAATGCTTGTTGGTACGAATGATCAGTGTTATGTATACCTATCAACTATTTTTGGCGATGCAACCAAAATATTAAAACTAAAAAACTAACATACCTCCCAAAAATAACTATTAAATATTTGTTGGGATGGGAGCGAATACTTGTGAACTCTGAAAATTCCAATGATATGATAAATTTCAAAGCTACGGGAATGTATCAAGAAAAAAAATAGTAATGTACACACTATACAGTAACCAAAACGCATAACTAATTTTGAAATTTGAAATAAACGCACCTCTTGAAAAAAGATGGTGGATAGAAGTGGGAATTGAATCTGCCACTATTTATTATAAATATAGATGATGACATTGAGAAAATAGTGGCTAGCTATTTCTCAAAAAAAAAAAAAAAATAGTGGCATTTAATTGTAATAATTGGTGGAATTAGTATGTATTAATTGTGGAAGTTGAATAGGCCTCAAAATTAAAGGAAAAAAAAAAGTAATGGTTGTTTTGAAATTAAGAAAAAAATAAAGAATACCAGTATTAACTGTGAAGTTGAATAGGCCGAAAAATTGGAGAAAAGATGTAACAATTGTTTTGAAAGTAAGCAAAATAGAAAAAATAGAAATAACCGCAGAAGGTGGGTGATGGCGGAGGTAGCGGCATCATTGGCAATAGTCAGGGAAGTTAATCACGAATGTTAAGAGGAAGTTATGGTAACTTAGAAGAAATAAAAAAAAACTTTAAAATTTTATATATATATATATATATATATATATATATAGAGTTGAGCTAGAATACTTTTGGAAGTATCAACCCCTTGGTGCTTCCACATTTTTAGCCATTGGATCTACTTTTTAATTACTAATAGCCTTTAGATCAAACACTATTCCACCTACCACCACCTACCACCACCTACCACCATCATCCCAACCCTCCAAATCTCAATCCAAAGGCTATAAACCCACAAGCACCACCTCCTTGATACTCTTAGAAGTATTCTAGCTCAACTCTATATATATATATATATATATGCTGGAACACAGTAAATAATACTATTTTGAAAGTCTATTGGAACCTACCATGAAACTGCGCCACGTGGCGCCTTGTGGTTCACTTAAAATCATTTTTCCAAAATACTCTATATATATATGATATATATGCTGGAACACAGTAAGCAATACTATTCTGAAAGTCTATTGGAACCTACCATATATATATGCTGGAACACAGTAAGTAATACTATTTTGAATGTCTATATATATATATACTGGAACACAGTAAGCAATACTATTTTGAAAGTCTATTGGAACCTACCATGAAACTGCGCCACGTGGCGCCTTGTGGTTCACTTGAAATCATTCTTCCAAAATACTCTCTATATATATGATATATATGCTGGAACACAGTAAACAATACTATTTTGAAAGTGAAAGTTTTTTTTTGAGAGAAAAATAGCACGCTATCTGTTTCATTTATTTTTTTTTAAAAAAAAATTAGCTATAAATGTGTATCAATTAGGATTCGAACTCGGGACCTCGGATACCAACCACCAAACCCTTTGCCACTTGCGCTAGAAACGATCCGTGGCTCATATGAAAGTTGATCTATAAAAAGCTTATGACAACGTTAAGATACTATAAATAAATAAAACGAGTTAGAGTCAACAAGCTTAATTATGGAATTATTTACAATTTTATCATATATACAATTTGATACTGCGACGATATAAAATAATTAACGCGTTACATGTGTATCTCATGAATAGCTAGGATCCTCTCTCGTGACTTTTAACATGTGCCCCAAATATACTTTTCTCCGCAGCGCGTTGACCAACAATGTTAAATAATTAGGAAAATTAACAATGCATGGCGAAATAATCGAGTGCGTGGAAGTTTTATAGCCCATAAAGAAATTAGTTATATAGTTGTAATTTATGTTGGCTGCTTTATGCATAGAATTTTATAATTTTCAAAGTTTTACGTGCAGTTCACTCTTTTTTCTACTTCAAGGGGAAAAAAAAAAGAAATATTAAGTCTTTAAAGTGACGCATTTTTAGGGTGTTTTTTGTTTAACTGATATAACACATAAAATACATATTTGACAAAGTTCATTAAATCATGTGAGAGGATAAAATTTAATGAATATTAATATGATAATTAAAGGTGACATAATTAATGTCGGAAAAAGAAAACTCGTTCTCATACTTTAATACATTTAAGATGGACAGCTCTAAATATTTGATGCTATTACTTTATATGAAGTAACTTTATATGGATACGTGAAGCATGAAGTTAATTAAAAATGCATTGTTTTGAATGAGAAACAGCATTAATGCTCAATCAATCAATGCATTAAATATGGATACGAATCCTTTTTCCAAACCAAATCGATCGTGAGTCACGATAGCGTTTAACCCACACAATAATAATGATAAATAATAATCATCCAATATATAAAATCCCTTTAGTTGCAAGTACACGTTGGCCACTTTTTCTCCAGTTATATTTATACATAAATACATATCCAAATAATGTTCAATTAATAACTGCAAAACAGTTAATATATATATGCTGCATCCCAAGAATTAATAGCCTTTTATTTCGTAAAAAAAGCACAGATCGATCAACTTGGCAGTTTCTTAACAACAAAGAATTAACATTTAGAAGTTCCTTATAGATTAAAAAAGACCAAATTTAGGAGGTAAGCATAAATTTCTCATTTTAAAATTCATATCCTTTTTTTTATTGAAAAATGTATGATATATCTTTAACGGGCCGTCTGGTTCAAGAATTATAATTTTTCGAAAATGCTGTATATTTTATATTTGGAATGACAAGTTTGTTACTAGCTAATCATGCTATTTTGGGTTGGAAAGTTGTTAAGAACTAGTATATTCTTATTAATGGACAACTAATTAACAATTTATATCAGACATGAAAATAAGAATACCTTCTAACACATAATAATCTAATAATATTCATAGCAGCTAGAAATCTATAATAATTATATTACTTCACTAAAATCTTTTACAGCTACTCAACTTGAGTTGAACTGTAATGATATGAACATTTTCAATAAAAAAATATAAAGAATTATAGAAATATTACAAACTATAAACCAAATGATTCTGAAAGGTGAAGTTATTAAGCTGAGTTTACTATTAACAAATAAATTTATTAAACTTAATCAAACGATCAAGTAGCTAAATTTGACGAAATCGAGAGTTCTTGATATCATTTTCTCTTTTTTTTTTCTGAAATCGTGCAACACGAGGACAAACTTTTCAACTCTTTATTCATGAGTTCCATGTACAACTTCAATCCTCTATTAATGAGTATTCATGGAGTACTACTCCCTCAAAGAGTCATTAAAAAAAAAAAAAAAGATAAAGAAATCCATGTACAGCATTAATACTTAAATACTCGGGTAATTATAGTCAGGCTAGCTAGCTGTGCAATAACTTAGGACAGCATTTTACAACTGGAAGATAAATGTTATGCAATAGGTGCTATGGTACGCGTATTCGAACCGTGAATCCAAAAATATATATATTATTCTCACTCGTATTATACACGATGAATTTAAAAGAAATATGAGATCACTTATTATTTTTTTCATAAATATATATATTAACATATATAATCACTCACATGCACCATAGGTTTGAAAGGTATGTGGAGAGATAGAAATTTAGCTCGTTAAATATCGAAGGTGGGAATTAAACATATGACCTTACAGTATAAAGAGCTTAGAATTAGATTTATGATCTCATAAATGTTACCCGAAAGTTTGATCTGATTATAAGAGACCAAACCAGGAATATGTTAATTAACATTTACAACTAGAAATGCTTAGTTGCATTTGATAAACTAAATTTCAAGTGTATTATATAATATTTAAGATATAAATTACTTTTTGAGCATAATTCTAAATTTTGACTCATTAATTGTACTACACCATTGAGGTGTGGAGCTTCGTTAGTACTACGTACGTAGCTTAAATTCTACTAAAGTGTACGCATATATATATATATATATATATATATATATATATATATATATATATATATATATATATATATAGGCTAGGGCTACTATATTCTTATGAGTACGTATAAATTTCTTTGTACTCATAAGTTTTCGGCCGTTAGATGAAGAGATGTGTGGTTAGGATGATAATGGTCCCCGGTTAGGATGATAGTGGTCCTCTAGGGTTGAGTGGGTGGTAGGTTGAATAGTATGATCTAGCGGGTAACGGCCGAAAACTTATGAGCACAAAAGAACCTATACTCAAAAGAGTATAGTAGCCGCACTATATATATATATATATATATATATATATATATATATATATATATATATATATGTATGTATCCACTTATACATTGCCTCCTCTTCTCTTGTATGTACGTATACAAAACTTAAAAATAAAAAGTACACGAGTACGTACAACTATATGAGAGATGCAGTATCTCCATGCATGTTATCTGCGAGTACAGTACTAGTACTGCTGAGCAGATCTCTGAGTTCAGATTACTATTTCAAAATTTCGATCTTTTGAGGTACACATAACTAACAGAATCCAAAGCAAATGATTTAAGCTACAACTCAGTGTCCTCTCAAACAACTTTTGAGTACAATAAAGGCCATATATATATATAAGGAAAAGAAAATAAATTGTCACAGCAAAGATGCATGTAATGAATCGAGCTACACATGCATGTGAGTGATGGGGCCAGGAAAAGAAGCAGATGCATATATATATATATATATATATATATATATATATATATATATATATATATATGCTGCCCACTTCCTAACAACTACTACACATGAGTCAATGTTGGGTCCAGAGATCACATTGAGGGGCTTTTACAGATCTAGAGAGAGGGAACAAGAAGATATTATATGTGTACTAGCATGCATATATGCCACTATAGATTCACACTGGGATGCATGGTCACACAAAAGATGTGACTGTGCACTAAAAGAAATTAAAATTAGAAATTAAAAACTTAATCCATGCAGCCACTGCTCACTTAGGGCATGTTTGGTTCACCTATTTTAGACCATGAAATCGGAATGTGATTCATTGATTCCAATAGTTGTTGTTTGTTTTAAAGGAATCGGATTCCGACTCCCATTCCACTATGGAATGGGAATGGCTAATTCCATATATGGCCCAATCCGGCCTTGAATACCGGATTGGTCCATTCCAAAGTAAATTACTCAAAAGTTTCTTTTACCAACACCTCCCCTCCTCTCCCATCACCACTTTTCTCTCTCTTAATCAAAACACTCTATTTAAAATTCTAGATTTTCATTTCATTACCCATTCCAATAATGAACCAAACGTCTTTGGATGATTCGTCATTCCATTTCCCATTCCAAAGCAATCCAATTTCATTTCCCATTTCAATTCCAATCGCGAACCAAACATGCCCTTAATTACAAAATTAATTAATGCGGGAATGCTTAAATTCCACCATTGTGATAGATGCATATGGCTCGACTCAGATCGAATCTTCAACCTTTAGTTTGTTGGCGCACTCTTCAGTACCTAAATCGTTTTTGCTGGATAAGATGCAATATATCGTCTTTGAGTACTATGATATTGATATTAAAGCTAATTCTAAACTCCTGTCACGCCACACCAAATTGTGTGCAAGAAGCTTGTTGTAAAATTAGTGTCCTTTTTCAACCATCTATTTAATTTTTGGCTCGTACTAATAATTAATGCCATGAACGAGACACGTGGTTCAACGCCTCTACCTACCTCCCTCGATGAATTATTAATTAGTGGGGCCTCCAAAATTTCCCTTTTTTTTTTAGTTTGCCTACAAGTTACACTGTTTCATAATTATTAACATTTGCATTAATTAATCTCACTTAATTTTGTTCTTAATTTCGATTATATATAATTTGGCTATGATTGTACCATGCATGTTGTTCTCTAATTGATTGACTATTCTATTAAAATGATTAAGGGCTAATTAAACTGAAATTATGATATATTTTGAGAGCACTTTTGGGAATATTAAGGACTTTAATAAGAAACCATATATGTAACTTGTTGAATGTAAAATATTATCTTGATATGTGATCTCCAACAACGTTTTCCACACATGAAACTCACATGCAAATTTGAAAATTGATATCGAACCTACCACAGTGGTGTACAAAAATGCAAAAGCACGTGATTCCAAATTTGAATCTGAGGTATCTGGGATTCCAAACAGGGTATATATTGAAAAATGAAAAATAATCGCTCAACATAGAAACTGATATCAGCCGTTCAAATTTTAATAGGAACAGAACAAAGACGTGTCGAATTTATTGTGATCTAATGGTATCTGGAACGTGATTGTTATTACATTTTAAAAATGCATCAATGTAATTTATAATACCTTTTAAATCTCACCTACTGTATCTAGCGAAGTAAACTCTAATTCTGAGATCTCTAAGGTATGAGTTGCGAAATACCGGTGCACGGTGCACCGGGCGCACGCGATAATTTGTTCAACCACAACTAACGCGCTCTATTATTGTACCAACACTTATTCGATGTATAAAAGCGATCGACACATGAAGCGCGTGGTAGTGACATATAAATCCACGGTTCACTAAAATAATTGCGACCTACCCACGATTCCTTTTGTTTTACATGCGGGTTGTAGGTTTGGCAATCTAGCCCGTTATTAGCGCGTCATATCACGTTTGGCTCGAAATATGCTCAAGATTGATCATTTATTTAATAAATAAGATAAATATAAAGTGAATTTTTCAGCTCGAAATTTGAACGAGCCGAACACAAGGTGGGGTCAGCTCGCTGGTGTTCGATTAGATATATTTCGTGTGCATATATATATATATATATAGAGTGGGTCTTGTGTGCTCTCAGGAGCACGGAGGCCTCCGTGCTCTTGAACCGTTGTCGATGATGGGACTCCCGAATCGACGATCGGCTCCGTTAGACTTGATCTAACATATTTAAAATATGTAAAAAATAAATTTTACGATTTTTCGATATCATTTACATAGCAATCTAAAGAGTTCAAAATCAACAACTTTTAATGGTTGATATCTACCGTTTCAAGTTTAACGGTGTAAAAGTATCCAAATTTTGACAGAAAATTTTTTATACTATCTACAGCAAGTTCAATATCTCTGATCGAAAATTTTAGTACTATATCACTAATTTTTATGAAATTTTTATTCTCAGCCGTTGATTTTGAATCTTTTCGATCACTAAGTAAACGATATCGAAAAATCACAAAATTTATTTCTAGATACTTTAAATATGCTAGATCAAGTCTAACGGAACCGATCGTCAATTTGGTAGTCCCATCATCGAAAACGGCTCAGGAGCACGGAGGGCTCTGTGCTCCTGAAAGCACATCAACCCTACTATATATATACATATATATAATTATATATATATATATAATTATTAATAGCACCAAGTCATTGGTGCTATTAGGTTTTCGGCCCTTGGAAGAAAAATGTGCGGTTAGGATGATAGTGGTTCCCGATTAGATTGATAGTAATTCTCTAAGGTTGAATGGATGGTTGGTTGAATAGTATGATCTAATAGTTAGAAATGATGAAAAGGATAAATCAAACGACAGAAAATTCAGTAGGACCGAGTGCTTGGTGCTATCGATAGTATCACAGCCGGACTCTTGGTGCTTGCAACTTTTCCACCATTAGATCTACCCTTTTGATCATTTCATTTACATATGTTAGATTATACTATTCAACCAACCACCCACCTACTCAACCCTAGGGGACCACTATTATCCTAACCGCACATCTTGTAATCCAAAGATCAAAAACCTACAAGTACCAATGACTTGATATTTCTAAAAGCATAGGAGCTCAATTATATATATATATATATATATATATATTACAAATTTCTACTATTTGAATTTTAGACCATTCCAAATTTAAAGAGACTTATATTTGTGAATGTCAATTATTAGATTAGGATTCTAATTTTTTAACCCTTTTTTTTTCAATTTTTCACCCAGCAACAGGGCTAACAATCTAGTTTACTGTTCGCGAGCCATCTCGTGTTCGGTTCATTAACAACAAGGCGAACACAAGCTGAATTTTTTATCTCAATATTTTAACGAGCCAGGTCGCTCATGTTTGGCTCGTCGCAGTCCTATTCGCAAGTACATACGTTGTTCCATGCGAAACTATTTTAGTTTCTGCATTGGATGTTTAAGTACATCTTATATGCCGCATTTCTAAAATTATTTATTTCGTACTTCAAAGGTACAAGTATATCTTACATGCCACACTTCTATAAAAAAAAAAATTAAGAGAAAGATAATAATCTGCCTCCTACGTTCTTTTTTTTTTATATATAGAAATGAATTCAGCTAAACTTAGAAGCTCAAGTACTAACAATCAAGTTCTTAGCTAACTGTGCTAAGCACGATTGATTGCATTCCTAAAATTTTATGATAGGAAAAAGATTTTTTTTTCTTTTGTAATAGATATACTGTATAAGAAATACACTAAATTGATTTTATGGTGATAATTAAATTTATGTTGAAATAATATTTTGAAAAAGATTTATTCTTGTACTTAATTGTGAGCATTGGAAATAGCTTTGTTTGGTTGTTGTTAAAGTTTACATGAAATAAAATGTGATAAAGATGACTCCCTTCTGTGATAAATGTTTCGAAATTAAAATGTAGCTCAATTGAATGTGTTCTACCACATTCAAAGTGCCTACAGATAAAAAATTACAAATTTTAAAAATTCATTTGTTATAAATTAAACAATAATGCTTTCTCTACTGTGAACTACGAAGATTACTCAATAATTTGGTACTATGTTTTCAGATCCTGTGACATTTTCAACATAGTCTTTTCGATGGTCTAAATCATATCAATTAAATTATTTAAATTTAAATTTTATATTATCTATTAAATATAATAAATTTTCAATTGCAAGTGACTTGAAGGGATCACATTCGCTTGGTTTTATGGGGCCCAATTCTTCTTTAATTTGGTAATTTATTAAATATAGTCCCCATCTGCTTCTCAATTGGGTCCGCTATCTATATTTGTGTCATTTGAGCTATTTTTTTTTTCCAATTAGATCTCTACTGTCGATATTCTATAATAATTGACAGAAGTCGACATGAGGGTGTTGACATGGTACTGGATTGGCGTAATTTTTTGATTTAGTAACACAATTGGTCTCCAAAATTTTTCTGATTTTTCAATTGGATTCTTTTTTTGTAAATTAAAAAAGTAATTTTTATTTAATTTTTTATATTTATTTAGATAAAAGTGATTAATTTGATAACTATATTAATTTAACATTTAATCGATCTAATTTATTTAAAAAAAAATTATTTTTTATTTATTTATTTTTATAGAATCAATCAAGGATTTAAGTGCCGTGGCAGGGGGTCGTGCCGGAAACATGCCGGCACGGTACGGCACGGTGCGTGCCGAGCAGTGCCGATGCGTGCCGGTCAAAAAAATTCTTGTGTGCCGACACATAATAGTATGAAATATTTATTTTCTTTAGCAACAAAATATTCTAACTATTTATTATGTCTTTTTATCACATCTTTTGAACTTTATTGAGAAAATTACTTACTAATTTAAAGAATAGAGAATTTTGAGCTGTGTCATCGGCACGGGATCTGTATCGTGTCGGTATCTTGTTGGCACGGTACCGCACGGTAGATACGGTCCGTGTCGATGGGCACTTAAATCCTTGAAATCAATTCGCCCTGGTGCGCGGATATTAAAGATTAGGTATGGGACAAGAGACGGATATAAAAACACGGGGCAAAATAATTTTTTGGTCCACCTCTTCTCCCATCTGTTTCTTTGTCACACATCTACTAATTGGTACATATGAATTCCTAGTAACATAGACACGTGGCAATATCATATTAATTTAGACTGTGGGCCCGATTGACCGGTCAAAAGGTGTGGCCGTGTGGGATCCACTTGCAAGTTATCTTTCTCCCCAATGAGTGAAGGTGGGAAAAAATGTTTAAAATGTAACCCTTATATTACTGATGTGACATCTCTAATTATTCAAAAAATTCTCATGAATTTTTATCTATTCAATCATAATTTGTTTAAAAAATATTTTTATTATATATATTTTTTTAAAAAAAATATGATTGGTTAGAAATAGATGATATAGACTTTCTGGAAGGTGGGGTCCCCTGCAATGAGTGCTACCCTACCTTCTGTCTTCTCTCTCTCAATAAATGAGTGAAAAGGAGACAAGCATTTATTGACATTAATTTATTAAAAATTCTCTTAATATTAGCACTTTTGTAAGCATATTCTTTGAACTTTTGATTTTTACGACTATAATTTTTAACTGCATCAAATAGTTTCATGAGTCTCTTTCTCCGATCAAAGTTATTTATTATATAGCTATTTTCAACGTGTATTTCATATATAATTTTCAACCAAAATAATATAAATTATCTAAATTTTAAAAATGCGGCAAATCTATTTTTTAAGCTAATTTTTTATGTATTAAGATGAAAGAAATAATATAAACAAGACTTGCAAACAAAACAATAGTTTATAGTTAGTTACTTTGACTAAAAAATGAGAAAATTTTTAAAATTTCAATGTAATTAATAGTAGAGGGAAAATTTGAATAAATATTTTGTTTACAAATATTTATGTTCGAATAAATTAGATTTAAATATTAGAAAAAAAAAATTCAATTCTATATCTTATGTTAAGGAGAATTGAGATTACCCAAATACCATGAACGAAAAAACAAAAAAAGAAATAATATGTTAAATTCTAGATCTCTAAAAATACTAATCTTTTACATTTTTTTCAAAAACATTATAATAATCTTAAGGTGATAAATTAGTTATCAATAACGAAAAAAAAGAGTGCTACCTATACACCCCTTGTAGGGATGTAAATGTTACGCCCTTAGATCCATGGGTCACAAAGCCCTTTGAAGTTTTAGTAATAATAATAATAATACAAATGAGTAAATATGAGCCACACAATGTGGCGCCTCAACTTTTCAGGGGGTCATCCATTCTAGGACTACTCTCGTCCTAGCACGCTTAACGTCTCAACTTTCCAGGGGGTCACCCATCCTAGTACTACTCCCGTCCTAGCACGCTTAACTCTCTTAACTTTTTGGGCCTAGCCACCGCCCAAAATACTTAAACCGGATTAAGAGTTCTAGCTCTATTAAATTTTATATATAGAACTATTTGGGGTCTCACAATCTCCCCCCCTTTAAGCCCTGACGTCCTCGTCAGGCTCAGACTCACAAGTATCAGGCGATGTGAGACTCGTCTCGCTAGCCTTGTCATTCCGACCATGGCTCAGCCGGGACTCATCTCACATTTTCGGCTGGTAATTGGCTCTGATACCAACTGTGACGCCCTAACTTTTCAGGGGGTCACCCATCTTAGGACTACTCCCGTCCTAACACGCTTAACTCTTTTAACCTTTTGGGCCTAGCCACCGCCCAAAATGCTTAAGCCGGACTAAGAGTTCTAGCTCTATTATATTTTATATATAGAACTATCTGGGGTCTCACACACAAGATCTACGGTGCAAGATTCACATCTATGTATCCAACTTAGCCTCACTACCACCATGTGGATGCTGACCAACTATGAGCAAAAAACAAAAGGATAAGATTGAATTTTTCTTTTTTACATAAATTCTGTATCGTTCTCTTCAATATGAATTTCACTACAGCAATACCTATAATGGTAAAGAAATTGGAAGGAGAATGGCCGATAAACCACATTTGACTTATGCCCCTAAGTCTGAAACTAAATACTTTGCCTATGCTGGTCCCAAAAAAAAATTTCAAAACAATTTTTGGTCAAATATAAATTATTAACTTGCTAGTATTTTTATGAATTGTCATATATATTTATTTGCTTCTACTAAATTCATCTTACGCAATGCATGGATAACTGCACAAGTAATTAAATATTTTCACACTTTTTTCTCCTTTTTTTTCAATCAGTAGGTTAGATTTAAATATTTATGTCCTTGCATTATATTATATTATACAAATTTTGGATATGTTGCTACAGAGTGTGAAAATTGTATAAAACCTCACTTGAAGGTTAATTCGATGCGGAGGACAATTTCGTTTTGAATTACGACGAGGTTACGGTGTCCGATTGAGAGATTTTACGGAATTTGATTCGTTAGGCTTGGATCGAGCCGAATCGGTATCGAAAATCGAATTGCTTGGAAATCCTAGCAATTGGTAATTAGCGAAGGTGGGTGGTGCTTTCTGGAATGGTTGGATTCCTTCCTATGTCTAATTCTCTTTGTTGAGCATATATGTATATGTATTAATTATGTATCTAATCTTCAATTATTTTTATTCCAGAAATTTGCATGCCTCCTATGATATCTGAAGAATTATGATTGAGAACTTGAAATTTAGGATGCATGAACTTAGTGATATATAAATTCTAATGATGTATTGAACTAGTAGAGAAACTAGAAGTTTGGACATAGAAAATAAAGTGTGGATATTGAAACAAAGTGAAATACTAGGTGTTATTGTAATGTTGAATGTGAACCTAGTGATAGAACTATGGATTGGGTATGATTTGTTACGCATGTAAAGAATATGTCGTGAATTGAGAAACACCTAAGTTTAAATGTGAAAGTGAGTCATTACATGTGCTAGTTAGGTGCCATAATTTTCGGTTCAACGGAGTCGCACTTTGACGCGGACAGCTTGAAAACGTGTAGCACATGGCCATGATTAAAAAACACAACTTCGAAAAATAATAAGATCACACTTTAAGGTACCGTTTGGTTCGGAAATAAACAAAAATTACTTATTTCTAAAATAAATATTATTTTAAAAATAAGTAGAGACAAGACTAATTTTTCGTTTGGATGAAAATTGGTTTGTTCCTGAGAATAAGATAAATAGTATATGGATGGTTATGTTGGAATAGCAGAAATAAGAGTA
Source organism: Puya raimondii (assembly GCA_016920855.1). Taxonomy (NCBI): domain Eukaryota; kingdom Viridiplantae; phylum Streptophyta; class Magnoliopsida; order Poales; family Bromeliaceae; genus Puya; species Puya raimondii. Next base: position 48,758,789 of record JABWPP010000050.1, on the reverse strand, counting down.
ATTATAATTTTAAATTAAAAATATTTTATCTAATTAATTAACATCAAAATATTAATTAAAAATAATTTAATAAATTAATAAATTAATTTTTAATGAGTTAATTAATCATAAATAATAAATTAATTAATTACTCAACTATTTAAGCAATTGATAATGACTTAAATATATTACTCAGATTAATTAATAAATTAATACAATACTTAAAATTAGATTTAAAATTTAATTTAGGTTGTTCCCACTTGGGACAAGATTCTTCCAGGGGGAAAGGTAGAACAGCAGTCCTACTTTTATTCCCTCTTATCACTAATAATGGGGAATTACAATTCCCCAACTCAAAAAATACCATGGGTATAAGGAGGGGAATAACTTATTACAAATTTAGCTGGAATACTATTAATAGCAGTAAGTCATTGGTGCTATTAGGTTTCGGCCCTTTGATGATAAAATGTGCGGTTATGATGATATTGGTCCTCAGTTAGATTGATAGTAGTCCTCTAGGGTTGAGTGGGTGGTTGGTTGAGTAGTATGATCTAACGATTAGAAATGAAGAAATAAATAAATCTAACGGCAGAAAATTCGGTAGCACCAAGCGCTTGGTGCTATCGATAGTATTCCAGCCGGACTCACTTATTACCCTTTTTATAATCGAACCAAACACTTCCTTTTATTAAGGTACAATTTTTTTTTGGCCGAACAATCTTAGATAGCTTTTGATAATAAACAAACCAAAGAGAAAACAGTTAAGATACAATATCACGTCCAGAGATCATACTTGATCAAAAACAGAGGTAAGAAGGACGCACTTAAAGGCTCAGCCGCTCACGGGCTTCAACCTCATTCAATTCATCTGAACGTTAGGTATTTTATTGGGTCTCTTACTATTATGTCTATTGTGGATTGCAGCCCCACTAAACTTATTGGACTCAACTTAGCTCAACTTATTAGTCTTCTCAGCCTGTTGTTGTAGGGTAGAAAGTTGGAGTTATTTTAGCCAATAATAAATAGCTAACAGAAGGGAGAGATTGGGCCGATTGAGATCTTATGATGGGTCAAATGGGCATTTCGAGTGAACCTACAACACTAATGGGCTTGGCCCTACACCAAGACCCTACTGGACCAAGGTTATAACTGTTTCGATTTAAATTTTAAGGTTAATTGCATACAGGTCCCCGCAAACATAGTGAATTACAAATATATCCCTGCAAAGTTCAACTTTTATAAGTTATCCCTACAAAAGTCCTAATATTTTCAGATATGTCTTTGCCGTTAGGATCCGTTAGAAAAATTTAGTTAACCACAGTTAAAATACTTAACCATGATCAGTTAATAAGACGAATTGATAATTTTACCCCTCTTCCTTTTCCTCTTCTTCTTCTTCTTTCTCTTCCCCTTTCTCTTCTTTTTCCTAATATATAATAATAATAATAATAAAGAAAAAGAGAGTGAGGACAGACAGGCGGAGAAAAAGAGAGAGAATGGAGTCGTCGTCGTCGTCGTCGTGCCCGTGTAGGCCGTCGTCACGGGCACCTCCGACGGCATCGCCCGCGCCTTCGCCTTCCGCCTCGCCGCTGCGAGCCACAGCCTCGTCCTCGTCGACCGCAACCCCGACAAGCTCCGCGACGTCGCTGCCGCCGTCCGCTCCCGCAGCCCGAAGGTCGAGGTCGTCGAGGTCATCGTTGGAATTTTTGAGAGGACATTTCTGCAAACGTCTACCAGTTGGGACTTTTGGAGGGACATATTTGTGAGGGCAAAAATATCATTTCATGAACCTACTGTTAAAAAATAAACAGTTCTTTAACGGTAACAAACCAGAGGGACATATCTGAAAATATTAGGACTTTTGCAGGAATAACTTATAAAAGTTGAACTTTGCAGGGATAAATCTGTAATTCATTATGTTTGCGAAGACATGTATGCAATTAATCCTAAATTTTAATACAACCCAACCGAAGAGGAAATTTTTTTACTTTGTTAATTCAGCGAGGCTATTCAGTTCGCCCAATCAACAAGATCAGTACTGCTTATTAGTTCGAAAAAGCAATACTTTTCCATGACAACTGCCCAAAATATTATAATTATTTTTTAAAAAAATGATCAAATACTTATTTTTTAAAAAATATAAATCTTTCTAGTGTTTCATGATTTGGTTCACCTGCAAAATTTAATTTTGACTTCAATGTACAACAACTATAGTTGAAATTGTCAAATTACACCTAAAAGTAGCGTGTACGGGGTAACATTGCTTTTTTTGTTTCAGTTTCTGTTTTGCATCAAATCTACTTAATCTACTTAGGCATTAATGCATTCAATGTTTAAGACTTGTTATTAGCATACCAAGTTATATATACACAATCATATACTGAACCCAAATTATCACAGATCATAAAGAGTAACTTCATAAGAAAAACTTTTTCAATAGATACTTATATAATAAAAGCTAATATACAATTCAAGTTCTTTAATCTCATTGCCATGTTCTAAACAGGGGGTGCCTCACAACTAAAAACACCACTCCTTTTACCCAGAGGATCCCCTACAAAAGCACAAGTTAAATTTGTTGTTGCATCAGAGAAACCAACTACAGCAGCCGAGGAAGTACGGCGAGGGCACGCGACCGGTCTGCCGAATCCGCGCTACCTGCGTTGCTGTTCTCGCTGCGCGGCGGCTTCTCCTGGCCTCGGCTACGGCTTGTTTTCTTTCTGCTTTATGGCGTGTAACTGCGAGCTTTTCTGCCATATTCTGCTGCGCGCGGGCTTTCATTTGTTCGGCCTGAGCCTGAAGATAGATAGTTCACAACATGTCATTTTACATCACATAAACTTAGAATTCAATGAGCATTGTCTTCCTAAAAAGAATAAAAGAATAAATACTAGTCGAATATATGATTGTTTCATGATAAAAATCGATGTGTTCTCGCAATCTACTATACCCAATATTGAGTTTTTCTCTTCACTCCTTGATTTACTATACACATTATGATTCAAACAAACTAGTACTACAAATTATCTTTTTACAGTAAATTGAGAACACTTCTAAATGGAAATTTGCAAATGAAAGTCACCTCAATCCTCGTCATTTCGGCCTCAAATTTTGCTTTTTGCCGACTCTCCCATTCTTGTATTTTGAACTCCTCATGCTTGTATCTACATGATGCAAAAGCGCGTGGTTAGAGCCACAGCAAGGACATGACAACATTTGTATTTTTGATTTTATAAGTATGACTGCGATTATTCGACATTACCTCGCGACGCGTTTAGATCGTTGAGACTCCTCCCATTCCGCGGCGCGGGCTTCATTTTCCTTCCTTGCATTTTGTTCTGCATCAGCAGTCTCATTAGGCTGAGAGGAAATTTCCGGATTCTCTTTACAGGCCCAAGAGGCAATATTCATTTTGCCTAGCTGCAGGCCGAGAGCAGCGATTTCTCTTCGCGTTCTCAGCTGAAGTTCCTTGTCGGATAACTCTGATATCCCGCATTTGGGAGTCGAAGGCATCGAACAAAGTGGGCTTAGAACGGGCGTTATAGCCCCAATCGGAGTACCAATTCTTGATGTTTCTTGGCTTCCGATGGGTGTCATCTCGGTTCCGGCGTCCTTCATTAAGACCGACTCGACAGAAGTAACTGCAGGACAGAAAAAGAATTGCAATCTCACATTTTCTTTCAAACTTGTTATGTTCATATGGCCTGTAGGTATAGATAACTAAAAACAATTTTTACGACCTAAGATTACGAAAATTGTGGATTCATGAGCAAATGAGAGAACCTTTTGGTGCACTAGCAGAAATTCCAGGCATAGAAATCTTCTTGTGATTAAGTCCATTCTGAGGCCTAGTTACACTTCCGGAATCTTCACTTACAGGAGATAAATCAGTCAACACACTTCTCGCATTCGCCGATTCTGAGCTGGCACGCACGCAATTAGGATCAAAGGAAAACTTCGCACCGGCACTACTTTTTGTATCTGCAACTTGAAGAAGCTGATGCTTTTGCTCTGCATTATTGACAGCCTCCGGAGCGACCCTAACACAGCTGGAAATGATCACTTGTCGAGATTTTGGGCCTTGTAGGACGGTCTTCTTCGAGGCATCTGTATTCGAATGCAAAAGATTCCGATTTACTATCCATTTTTCTGCGTCGTTCCACTTCGAAGGCGCATTCCTAATAAACGGACCGATTACCGGATGTTGCACTGTTCTCTCTCCTCTTTGGAACTCAAAACTATTAGTGGAAACATTGTCTTGTCCACTTTCATTGCCATTACAATCTTCTTCCAAAGGCATAATGGAGTCTGCTGTGTTTAAGCTGTCAGTTGGCTTAAAATTACTGGAAACACCCGCTCGATTGTTCTGAACTTTACTACTATCCATTTTAGACTCCAACTCAGAAGTTTCTGAATTTGTATTCGTGCCGAGGGTGAGACCATCTTTAGGGTCTTTCATGACATCTGTGAACAACGAAAGATTAGACGGGGAATTTTACATACATATATCCTCTGACATATGGCACCCTCGAAGATCCTCAAAAAAGCTACTGATGTGTTAGCATACACGTCGGTACGACACATGCAAATAGGTTTGTACATTACAATCCGGCGCATAAACAGATACAGATATGAATTTTCAAATATACCTACTCAGATTTTCGACAACTTATAGCTTAAGTTACTTCAAAAACTAGGATTATTTTGCACAGGTACGATTTTGTGGCGACATATACATAACTAAGTATCTTTCAGAGATCTTAAACATGGTTCACTTTAGATTTTTAGAAATCGACAGTAACATAATTAATATATCAGCATATTTTGTACCTTCCTCAACAAGATCTCCGGCCAATAAGCTTCTTCTCGAGTGCTCCATGTCGTCGAGCTTAGAAGGAGATGCTCTGGATGAGTTGTTCCCCACTTCCCTTTTTCTGCTACTTTGAGAACCCAATAGTTTCATCTTCAGTTTAGTAGGGGAAATCACTCCCAACTGCACCTTCGATTCGTAAATCAAATTCAAAGTACTTTATTAATTAGCTCACTCTAGGTAGAGAACACTTAAATTCGTAAATTCTAATCCACATGCATTGTCCCATAAGTTAGAAAATTTTGTTTTTAGCATGTGTACTGTGTTTGAGATTTAAAACTCCACCCACCACTATTAATTCAACGAAAGCAACAGTGCACGATTGATCGATTAAATGCTAAACTGGAAAATTGGTCAATAATTAAGTTGCATGAACATTCTATTAATATGGTCATGCATATCTAAAGGACTGGTTCAACTCCCATAAAACTCCCATATCAAACACACTTTTAGTAATAAAACTACTAAAAAAGTTATTAAAAGAAGCATTTTTTATCAACTTTAATCTACCAATATATCAACTTTAATCTACTAGTTCAACTCACATCAAATAAATAAGTAGATAAATAAATAACTTGTTACAACTCTAATATGGTAAGACCCACTTTACTAAACTTCTATAGGAAAAGAAAATGAGAGGCATTTTGACCAACTTTAACATAACACTAGAAAAAAAGATTGAAATAAATAAATGCATTCACAACATTATTATCCTGCTACCAATAAAAATGAGATATCCTGAAACTAAAACAAACCAAAGAAATGGAAAGTATTTTCCTCACTTCATTAAAACATAATAAATTTAAAAGATAACATATATAACATGCCATTTACGAAAATAAGAGTAGCTTATGAGGGCACAGCTAAAGAAGTTAAAAGTGAACCATGAATAACAAAAACAAGAAATGGGTCATTAGATTTTATAGTAGTAACAAATGGAGATATTTCATGAGAAATGCATGAAAAAAGATAAAGTTGGTATTTTACTTTGACTCATAAACTTGTACCTGAACTTTGCGGATCCTCCCATAATCCATGGAGAGAGAGAGAGAGAGAGAGAGAGAGAGAGAGAGAGAGAGAGAGAGAGAGAGAGAGAGGGTTTTGGGGTGAGAACTAAAACTCAGGAGTAAACTCAGGACTTGTAGCAGAGACTATGATGGTTTTTGTAGACTCTTTGTCAGAGACAGTGGTGGGGAGGAGATAACTAATAAATTTTTTTCCTGAACCTGCTGTATCTGTGTATCTCATGCATTACACAGAATACTTGACGATTAATATGTTAAAAAATTAAAAATTAAATTAATTACTGGTAGATATGGTCCAAAATCTAATGTTGAATATTATTAAATAATACGAAACAACCGTTATTCTCTAAAACCTAAGCGACGTTAATAATGCTAGAAGCCCGGCATGACTCGAACTCAGGACTTTCTGCTCTGATATCATGTTAAATTATACAAAATAACTATTATTCTCTAAAGACTTAAGCTTGTAAAGAACGGTGTTTAAATATTTTTATATTTAATAAATATGGATATTAAAATAAGTTTTCTATGAGAGCTTAAGTTGTTGAAGAATGACAGTGAGTTTATATTCTTTGACAGTCAGAACAGAATATTCTGAATTTAAATTTCATGTATCTCTAGTCTTATTTAATTTTCTCTGACTTAATAAGATTCTCATGTTAAGCATTTCGAAAAAAAAAAAAAAACACAATGCACAGCACTGAAGTTGGATTTGGAAGCACGAATCGTACAGCACGGGCTAACAATTTCGGTCGAAATTTTGGTATAAATGCGGAGTAATTATAAAAACATATACTTAAATACATAGTTACTACATATTATTTATTCTATTTTGTAGTATATTGTTGAGAATGTTGCAACCATCAAATTTTTGTTTATAATTAGAACCAGTAATTTTAGATTTTGTTTTATATATAAATTTTTTTTTTGTTAAGAGGTAAATTATTCCTCATACTAATCGGTGTTTATCTTTATTATTTTATACATAAAAATTAATAATTTATTATTTATGATATTATGCTGACGTTATTAGTTCGAGAGTATGTCTTCTGTACTTTCGAAAATACGGAGGTCTTCGTACTTGTAAGTTGTTTTCGACGATAGGACATTCGATTCGACGATCGATTTTATTAGGCATAATCTACGCTATTGGAACTATCTGTTCTTTATTTTAAAACATTGATATTAAAGTACAAATTTAGAGGGGCATGGTCGTAATTTCGACCAACTAATTATTAGCCCCGCTAATTAAGCCGAGGAATCCAAAACCTCGCCGAGTTTTCACCGCCTTAACGCTCGGCGCGGGCTTTTTTCAAACCCTTTTATTTTGGCGCCTCGGCCGGTCAAACGTTCTCCTCCCAACCGAAGACTCCTCGGCGGGTCACCGACACGTGTCCGCTCCTGTGTGGTGGGCCCCACAGATCAGCTTCGCGACCGTGATATGTAACGGTTGCGCTGAATACGAGTTAGACCACCTCTATTCTCTCACTCCCCAAAAACAACCCCCTCGCACGAAACCTAACGTATGACGTGTCACTGATGTTACACTGACATCTATGGCCCACATCACCTGGGCCCCACATGTCAGCCTCACAGATTTTTGTAATATATAAAGGAGTTACATCGAAGAATTTTTGGGAAATATAAATATTTGATAATTCCCGATTATTGCTGCACCCGGTGTATCCTTGCGTTCTACACCGCACCGATTAAGTGATTTACGGATGAACGATATGATATGATCTCAGGCATCTAAAAAGTTCACGTAATTAAATCTCCCACCACCAGATTTCGGATGCCAACAATCAAGCTCTTTGTCACTTGCACTAAGGACGATCAATCAAATTACTAATTTTTTTGCTTAGAACAATATAGGTTTTACAGAAGTTTTGAAGTTTAGAACAGTATAAACAATATTTCATAAAATTTGTTATACCAAAAATGTAATATTCATAAAAGTTTAGGTGTCAAAGATTTATAATCTTTGATAGATAGGCTTTTTAGATATTATGAAATGTATTAGATGAGCCATATTCTAATTTAAGCTTTCATGTCAGAATTTTAGAAATACAGCGCATGAGATACAGATGTACCGATACACCTGGTGCAGACAATTATTTCTCCTACACAAAATCCTATAAATAAATATGAAAAGGAGGGAAAGATGAGATGCTCTCAAAGCCCAAAAACTGGAACAAACAAAACCCTAGATACCAATTTTGCTAAGGGGGGAGAGCTCATAATAAAACCCTACCCAAGTTTCCTCAAAAGATAACAAACCCTAATAAAAGTCATTCACCTAGTTAATAGGATATAACAAAACCCACCATCTTTTGTCTTGTTCCCTACACCCACACTAGCATGGATGTGTTATCCTATTTAGATATCATCTATTCCATTAAAATAAATCCTTCAATTTTGAGAAAATGTTGCAAATTAAGTATATTAATCATAAACTATAATGTCCCATGTACACATATTGTTTTTTTGAAGTACTAAACTTAGTTGAATTTTCGATTTGCATCATTATTTATTTTAGTTTCTAATATTTCATATAGATTTTAAAATAGCACACCAATACGCTGCGTTTCAATCACATCTTTTTCAAACAACGCTTAGATCATGTATATCTAAACTGAGCTAAATTTTCCAGGTACACAAACATTTTTTAAATTAGAACTTTGCTGTAATAAAGGGTACTTTAATTTATGTGGCACTCCACATTATCAATATGTTAGTTATATTTAGGTTTGACTAAAATGAACCATGAGGGCCCTCTAGGGCATTAGGTTGTTGTCATAGTACTCTAAAAAACAGCATAATTTTGAATTTGGATATACGGGAGGTTTTTAATAAATTCAAATTTTGAATTCAAATTCGTCCTAGCACATCAATTAGATGGCTCTACCCTTTGTACTTATCTATGATTTAAAAATTGTACCACTACATTTAGTTTATCATATATAGATGTCTCTGTTCAGACGACCCTTAACGAACTCGCACTACATTTTTTCTTCTTCTTTATTTGAAGAAAAGAAACCTGGTTTTAGACATTTTTGTTAATATATCACAAATTTAGATTTGTAAGAGAATTGTAACAATGTAAACCCCTCTAATTTCAGCTCTTAGAAGTAAATAGCAAAAAAAAAAAACAATATATTTATTTCAAAAACCCAATGGTTAATTTGTATAGATTTAATTAAAAAAATCCCTAATCTTTTTTTTAAAAAAAATTAATTTGCGCATCCTCTACTTACTAATTGTTTGATCTAGTTTCTTCTGTTAGCAATTGTTGGCTTAAATGGGCCAGCATCCTGCCCTGTGGCGAGAGATCATGTTGGGCCGAGTCATGTTCGAAATGGCGTGAGGCTGGGTGGGCCGAGTCATGTTCAAAATGGCGTGAGGCTTGTGGGGCCGAGTCACAATCGAAATCCGTGAGCGCTGTATCTGTACACTTTAAGTGAATTGGTTGCGTTTTTCTAATAGCTCGAGCTTTTGGGATTAATTGTTAGCGCCAACGATTCGACAAGTGGTATCAGAGCCAGAAGTCACGGGTTCGATTCTCGCATGCTGCAAATATGTGCAGGTGCTGGAGGGGGATTGTTGGCTTAAATGAGCCAGCATCCTGCCCTGTGGCGAGAGGTCATGTTAGGCCGAGTCATGTTCGAAATGGCGTGAGGCTGGTGGGGCCGAGTCACAATCGAAATTCGTGGGCGCTGTATCTGTACACTTTAAGTGAATTGGTTGCGTTTTTCTAATAGGTCGAGCTTTGGGGATTAATAGTTAGCGCCAACAATCCGACATCAATTTTAAAAACTCTGTCAGAATCAGACACCGACGAGAGATGCACGTGACCTTCTTTCTTTACTAAAGCACCTCTTGATCAAATAAAAAAGTGCAAGGGTTTATTTCAAATCGTGTTAAAAGTTTGGGGGGTGGTCTATAATTTAACCAAAACCAACCAATAATTGTCTCTCACCCCAAAAGGGCCCGACCATTCTATGGGCCTCGTTCTAACTGGGCCGTATAGCGGCCCATTAATTTACCGACCCATTCTTCGCTATAAAAGGAAAAAAAAAGGATGCGGAAACCCTAATCCCTCTATTTATACATCGCCGCCCCCAATTTCACCTCCCCTCTCCCCCATCATCTTCTTCGTCTCCCCTCTCTCGATCCCATTTCCCTTTCCATATTTCGTTTCTCTCGATTTCGATTGTGTTTTTTGATCCATCTCGATCAAATCGATGCAGAGGCCTCGATTCGTGGAGCGTGATGATGAGCTAAATGTCGCCCCAGGCTTACGATCCCTTCTACGATCGATGGTGATCGACATTTCTATCTGACTCCTTTTCACAAATTTTAGGGTTTAATTTCATCTTGTGTTCCTCGATTTTTCCGATAATTTCTCATCTTTTTGTGATCGATTTTCGTTTTTTTTGGGGGGAATTTTTGTGCGATCGGTGATGAAATTGCAGAGAATTGCTGATCCATAAATGTGATTATTTCTTATAAATTATCACCATCTTTCGGCTGAGATTGCACAAATTAATTTTTATCAATTCCCCTTGTTAATTTTTTTTCCCTACTAAAATTTATGGGATTAAACCTTATTTATTGAATGACGAAAATGCCATTTGGTATCTGATGCTTAGCCTTGTAATAATGTGGCTGGGCATCTCGTAATTATGGCGTATATTGAAGGGTATTACAGGAATTGCGACACAGGTCGCTCTTGTTCTATGAGCTTCCTGTTACTTTCTCCCTGTTTACATCTCCATTTTTTATTAAAGTTTATTTTAAGGCTAAAATGCGCAAAATCCTCTTATAAATTACTGATTTTGAACTTTATCCCCTATTTTGAAAAATCTCTATTTTGCTCTTCTGAATTTATATAATTGTAGCACTTGATAAAAAATATGATTATTTCATCAATATTTCGTATATAAAATACCTGGTACAATCAAATAACTTGCTGAGATATTCATTTTACCTTTTAGAAATGATGAGAATGTGTAATAAGAGTTTTTTATTTTTTTAAATTAGATAATTTTATAAATAGTTTTCTACTAATTTTTTAAATTTTTTGTAATTTTGAAATAAAATGAGTATATGGTTAGTTGTTCATATATATACTGTCGTTAGTAAATCATTCGGATAGAACTTGTAAATCGACGATCGGTTAAGCTATTCAGAAATTAAATTTTATACTTTTTCGGCATCACTAATGAAACGCTCAAACATCATAAAATTTGTAATTTTAATAATTAATATGATGCTTTTACTCGAAAGTGTTCAAATTAGTTAAATTTTTATTAGAAAAAAAAATTAAAATTAGATCTAGACTCTAGATTAAATACATAAATTGTATTATTATGTTTTTAAAGGGTATTTACTTTTAGTCAATCAATTTATGTACACCACAAGATAATAATATTAAAGAGTATGAAATTAATTTTTAGATATTGTAAATGATCTACTTCACGTTCAATAATGTTGATCGTCGATTTGAAAGCTCTATCACTTAAAACAAATCGATAACTTAGTTTTTCGAAATTTTAATTTTACTATCTAATTTTTTGAATTATCATTGACAATTTGATTTTAAAATTTAAATAAATTATTTACTTTAATAAATTTTTAGTTATGAGAATTATATGAAATTATACTAATTAAATTTAGGCTAAATTATATAAATTTTTTTTGTCAATACTCTTTTTTTTACTTTTCCTTCCTGTTATTTAAAAATTTATATTTTGCTCTCTTAAAAAATAAAAAATATTTACAGGAGGGTACGATGTGATAAAATGATCAAAATGCTCTATCTTCTTCTCCTCCCTAATCTTGCTTTTCCCGCACCCTCGTCCACGCCTCTCTTGACTCCAACTCCGACTTCGTGCGAGTGCGAGGCAGCGGCCGAGAGCGGGCAGCGGCTGAGGGCGAGGGCGAGGCGGCGGCGTAGGACATATGTGTGGGCATTGATGAGGATTTAATAAATATTTTGGATATAAAAATAAGATATAAACAGAATTTGTTAAGTAGGACATATGTGTGGGCATGGATGAGGGTTTAATAAGTATTTTGGGTATAAAAAATAAGATATAAATAGAATTCTAACGGTACACTGACGGCGGCGGAAGTGAAGTGAACATTTTTTATTTTTTAAAAGGGTAAAGTGTAAGTTTTTGAATGACAGGGGAGAAAGTGAAAAAGCGGGTATTGACGATAATTTTTTTTTTAATTTAGCCTTAAATTTATAATAATTAATTATGTGTTTAAATTTTGAAGTAAACGATAATGTAGGTTAAATGGTAAAATTAAAATCACTACTATGGAACTTGCTCTCTCTACATTATTAAAATTTGAAAGGATAAATGCAAATCTCTTTAGTAGAGAAATAAAACCCCCATGTACAACCCTTAACAACAACAGTAGAAAAAGGCATAGAGCTTCATAAAAGCCCAATTCGTTAATTTATGGGATGACCCCCGTGTTCTTGAGGCCCAACACAATTCCAACCCCTATGATGTGGCCCACAGTACCGCAGGCCAACGTGTCGGCGATGGTGAACCCGGCCGGGTCGCCGGTCTGCAGCCCGGAGTCGCGCACTTCGAGCTTCAGCCCGGCCGTTGCCTTCCGGTTGGCCGACGGCGCCAGGCCGAACCGCCCGGCGAACAGCATCAAGCTCGTGGTCGTCACCATTATCTGTTGGTCATTATAATATATAGCCGTTAAATATCGACTTAACGTGCATAATTGATATGAAAGATAATTAAATAAATTAGTTCTTAATTAAAGAGGTAAACTTAGCAGTAAGTTTGCTTTAAATGTTTCTTTGAGCTTTAATCGCTGAGGGACGTGTGTTTTTTCGAAAATTTTCTTTGAGCTTTAATCGCTGAGGGACGTGTGGTTTTTCAAAAATTAGTGAAAAACTGTTTTATAGAAATATATTTTTATTTTTTATTTTTTTTGGATGAAAAATTAGAAAAAACGAAAGCAATGCTTTCTGTAGAAGCTGGGAAATATTTTTTTAGAGAACAAAAATATTTTCGCAAACAAAAAATAATTTGAGATTTTTTTGGGAAAAATTAAACACCCCCTAATATAACAGTTACAAATGATGCACATTAGCTAGAGAATCATCTATGTATTAATTTTGCATTTTGATTGCATATAAGTTCAAGTAGTTACAATGTTGGTGGGAGAACCAATGAAGTCGCAGCGAGCACCCAAGGCTCCTCTCCCTCTCCGCCTCACCGCGGGCAACATCACCTGCCAATAATTTAAAAAAAAAACGAAATTATAAAAAAAATAATTTATTAATTTAGTACTAACTGATTATTCTATATTTACGATAAGAATTCAGAAGAGTTGCTTTCGATGACTCACCATGGCCGGAGCTTGGTTCTTGAGGCCGCAGAATTGCGGCACGGAGCTCACAACCGCCGCGGAGGAGGCGAGCTTGCAAGCCATGGCTTCTCTTCTTCTTCCTCCTCTTCTGCTTCTTTTCTATGTATGGCGATAGCAAGAGTGCATGTGTAGGGAAAAAGAGAGACTTTAAAAGCTTGTTAAAGATAGTAGAATCTAAGCCACATATGTGGCATGTGGTCTTTGAGGGTGCCCATGGATAACATTTTAGATACTTCTTGCTGACGTGGCAGAACCTGGTTAGCTTGTGCCAGTTGGATAAGATTTGGTTGTGAAGCTTTGGGCTTAGGACAATTTTTCTTTTCTTTTTAAACAAAAGAATATGGATTTGTAGAAATATACACTCACTACGTGCTTGATTTGGGGTTTTTAGAAATTCCGAATAATTATGAGAGGAGTACTAATAGTAGATATGGGTTTTTTTTCAGCCTTACTTGCAGGCGTAAACTTCTTCTGTTCCGTAGTTCTCCCACCTCAGTTTCAAACTAAAAATCCTTCTAAATCTAGCTCATGTTCTACTAACTAGAATATCGGTGGTTTGTTATTTTATTATTTTATTTGATTGTATACGTGAAAGAGATAAAAGAAGAGGTCAGAAGCCCATCTAGAGCCCATAGGTTAAAAATAGGGACTCGGGTCAAGGCCCAACTTGGGCCAACTTCTCTCGATCCAACCCATAGTTTTCTCTTATATAAAAAGTAACACCTCAGAATTTAGAATAATTGTTGAACTTAAAGTTCATAACTTCACCGAAACAAGAAGAGAAATAAAGTAGGTTATATTGAAGCCTAGTTTTGAAATGCGATGGTTAAATGCGCCATAGGCTAAAAATGCTGGAGTTTTCTTTTTTGTAATTTATCCAAAAAAAAAATGTTCACCCCTTCATCCATATGATTTTTTGAGAAAAATAACATGTTACTCGTTTCGTTTATTTTTTTTAAAAATAAACTTAGCTGAAAATGTAAGTTTCGAACTTGGGACCTCAGATACCAACCACCAAATTTTTTACCACTTGTACTGGGACCGTCGGTACCTTCATCCATATTTATTGCTTTAAACTTTTGGGTAGGATCTGAGCCATTTCACAAGCTCATTCGTGTCGCAGTCAACTCAGCAATGGAGCGGGGTAAGATTAAGTTACCATGTGATATGGAATTAATGTAGCCCCAGCTCCTGCATCCTTGTTCAACTTGTTACTCATTATTTGACTTATTATCTCCTCAAACATAGATTTCAAAGATTAATTGACGAATTTTTGTTATGTAGTTTTAAAAGAAAAGGACATTATATACTTAATTAACATTTAGATAGTACTGTAGAGGACGATTTGTTCGTTTCTCACGGATACTACGCTTTATTAATTTTCCTTGTCTCCGCATTTATTGCATGCCCAACCTTTTACATTTCCTCCTTCATTTCTATTATTATTATTATTTATTTTTTTACATGTCACAATCTCCTCACAACCTTTCTATTCCTCTCTCTCTCTAATCTAATTTCTCTTAACTTTTCTGGAACAAAAATTGTCATCTACAATATAGTCTAATAAACTTACCAATAGTTACATGGGCGCACATCTGGTACGAGCTTAGATGCATTCCGTTACAGATAAATAAGCGGCGGAAACACCCGCACAGCACCATAAAGATGTTATATTTGCACAGAAAATAAATTTATAAAATTTTACCTATTAGATTTTGATCTAACGGTTGAAATTTAGATATAAATTGACTTTTTATAATTGAGTTGGACTTTATATTTAGGTTGGACTAAAAATTAAATAATAAAAATTTATATTTTTATATATAATTTTTTATTTATATATAAATATAAATTATATAAATAATATAAATATTAAATATATGTATTCGAGCTGTTATCGAGCCGCCGAACACGAGCGAGCTGACCCCAGCTCGTGTTCGGCTCGTTTATTAAACGAGTTGAAAAATTCAGCTCGTGTTCGGCTCGTTTACTAAACTGAGCGATTCGATCTCGAGCTCATTTCGAGCCGAACACGAGCTGGCTCGCGAACAGCGAGCTGAATTGCCACCCCTATTTCTTATCGAGCAAAAGAACGAGCATACACGGCTACCTACGAATGCTGCTCTTATGGACAAGCTGATATGTTAGAAGTTTTAATCACCACCATCGTCGCCGCCGCAGCCGGGCGTAGCATACTGCGCACGCAATCCGAGGCGCGTCGGAGTTGGATAAACCGTGGACTAAAAGGCAAGCCAGTGTCGTCCGTTTCAGCGTCCCTATGCATGCGTTGACCATCGCCGTGTCCCCCCAATCCAACGGCCCAGATAAAATAGAAAAAAAACAAAACAAAAGGAATTGAGTAATATTTGATGGCGCATACAATGCGACAACTACGGTTACATCAGTGTGTTTAGCGCAAGTAGCGACAAAATTTGACGATTGATATAAGGCTCTAAGTTCGAACTATAGTTATTTTATATTTTTAATTAAATTTGTTTTTTTAAAAAAGTAAATAAATGATGAAGCGAAAAATAATACGATGGTCTTATTAGAGTGCATGTTAATTACAGGCCGTCTCTGACACAAGTGGCCAAAAGTTTGATCGTTGGTGGTCAAGATTCTAAGTTGAAAATTTAATTGCTTTACATGTCCAACTAAATTTATTCTAAGAAAAAAAAAAAAGCGGATCGCATGCATTATTTATCTAGTTCAATATTTTTTAAATTTATTAAAAAAATTTGTGATGGACAGGGGAAAAATACAATTAAATGTCTAGGAAAATATATACATTTGGTTTTTAAATTATAAGGTAGAAGTTAAGGTCATATTTTTGGATTAAGATAAATCATTTCGTAAGATTTATGGAATAAGATAAACCATCTCATAATTAAAATAGCTATAATATCAAATTATAAAGTCTTTTTAAGAAATAAGAATTAAACTTCTGACTTCCAATCATACATAAAAAATCTTCAAACCGAGTAAATATTATTGAATATCTTGTTTCGATAGCCAAACAGTACCTTAAGGAGCTAAATTCAAAG